>CAMZMU010000058.1:55459687-56059687 GCA_947311845.1 Poa pratensis | reverse complement strand
TTCAATATACTTGTAACCTATAATATACTAGTACTTTGTGTTAAGGTTTGTACTTCCATTTTAAATATAGTTATACTTTTCTAGTTTATTTTAGTATACTATTATACTTTGTATTTTGCGTATTTCTTATAGTTCGGATGAAGATTTATTTTTGAATATCGTTCTGTGTGGTTCGAAAATAAGAATAAAAATCCTGCGAGTGCTTCGCGCATTTGGCCCACGATGTCGCAAGACCTCCAGGAAGGAAGGTCGGCCTTTTCAAGCCTACCCGACTCTGGGTGGTTGTGAACTGAAATAAATGAACATCATTTCCCATCAACATCATGTCATCTACATACAGCTCCCAATGATATCTCCCGTGACCACCTTCGACAAATCTTCTACGGTCGGTGGTGGCACCGAGATTCAAAATCCATATCAACATCATTAGTGTCATATCGGTATTGTACCATGCATTTTGTGGATTTTTCGATCCTAGTCGCATTTGGTGTTTTTATCAAACTTGAGGTCTTCGATATCACAAACTTTGAGGTCTTCTTCTTAGAGCATAGTGTCAAGGTGGATCATTTTCCAAAGCGGATCGACATCGTTAAGACGTATCGGAATTGCAAGTGCCTCAGTAATACTGATTGTATCACTTTCGATGCTCCTATATTCAAAACACAATGAATGCAAACTTGGATACATGGTTACCACTTACGCATTTTGAAGACGCCTCTACATAATACTCTCTCCGTCCCAAATTATAAGGATACCTTTAATTTTATTGGTCAACGACGTATAAATTTGACCATGCTTTATACTTACAATATGCCACAAAATTAATATAAATATATGGATTGAAAGAAAATTTTAAGACGAATCCAACAGTACCATTTATAGTCTCAATCCATATAAATTTTTATATATTAGTTGTCAATGTCCAGCATCAAAGACTAGCAAAAAAGTAGTGTACCTTATATTTTGGAATGGAGGGAGTAGAAGTAGAATTTTATGTCCAAATGTATCAAGGTTCTTTTTGTTCGAGTGTATCATCATATGCCCTTTCAATTGAACATTGAAACACATAAGTGGCATGTATCTGTATATGGGATCCCTCTGATCGATCATAGGGAAAAGTCCCCCGCTTGAGAAAACATCCATGTTGCTCCAAATGGCAACAAAGGAGGGAAAGAGGAAATCACCATAGAAATAGGAAGCATCAGGAAATTACGAAAAAAATAGAATATTTGGAAGAGCGGCATGAAAGTGATAACAACATGAAAAAATAAACACAACATGAAACAACAAACGAAGATGGATTAGACCTTAGTTAAGTTGGAGCTATTACTTATAAAATTTGCAATGCCCAGCATGTGGCCTGACAGCACTAAAGTAGATACTTCTAAGTAATTAAGCGTTCGGTGTGACGAGCTCACGACTATATATGAGCTGATCTCAAATACACTCCTGCATGCCATGGAGCAGCTCAAGGCATGGGCAGTGGTCGAGGAGCAGCTCTTCCCCACAGCACGATGCGCTTCAGGAGAGGGAGCTTACTCATGATCTCCGTGATAAGTTTTTGGTGGTCGGGGATGTGAGGCCAGCCCGTGACACAGAGGTCCCTCAGCAATGACGCGCTGCAGGCAATGCGATCAGGAGAATTAGATTTAACGATTTTCAACATATATAAAAATCCATGCAGGTCAATCAATTCATACGTGCCTCTTGGCGAGGTGGACGAGGACATCGGCGTCGACGTGGCCTCTGAAGGACTCGCACCGGCCGGCGCTGGCATCCACGGCGGCGCGCGCCATGGCTTTCCATGCTGCATGGGGCAGTTCATGGCAGCGCCACCGGGCGTAGTCATATAGATCGATGTGGCGCCATAGCAGAGGCTCCTCCAGGGCTAGCCGCCGCCAGGCCGGGAACACGAGCCCTGCGCCGCCGAGGATGTCGACCTGCGAGAGCTGGCTGAGGATGATGCGGAGGATGTCCTGGGGCAGCGACGCCCAGTCCCTCCGATCGTTCTCGCAGCGGCGCCGCAGAGACGAAGGGGCGGTTAGGGTTTTGCTTTTCCTCTTCCTAGTACTATCCATCCTGCGCAGGTCCGTTTCCATACGGAAGAGCAATGGTTTATTCCGTACGGTATATATGCCCACAAAGGTAATATTCCGATTTGCATACAAATAAATTGCTAGTTAATTTGAATAAAAATCTCTTGACTGTTGTTTCCATCCGGTTCATATCTACGCACGCTATACGCCTATACAACTGGGTTTGTTCTTAGGTTGTTTTTGCTGGAAGTGACAAACTAACTTGTCATTTTGAGATTGACAACGATTAAATTATTGGAGATATAATAAATTCATGCTTCCTTTTTAAGACCAAAAATATTTAATGTTGGCCCAAAGAAAAGAAACGAGCAAAAAAAGGAGAAGAGAAACTCGGCTGGGCTGGCCCAGTTGGGTCGCCTCCTTTTTTTCTCTTATTTTTGATTCAGTCTTTACATTGGCTCAAAACACACTAAATAAATTTGAAAAAATGTAAAATTTAAAATAGATATAGTTTGCCCTTAGTTAACCCTTCATAGCCCAAAACCAAAAATATTTTTATGCACATCCAAACACATGAATATTTATGCAATTTTCCTAACTTGACTAGGGTTTTTGGGGAAAATACATAATTTGGTTTCTTTTGAATTCAAAAATCATGCATGAATTATGATATGTGTATGACTGACATATGTACATCTATGAAAATTGGGATTTTATATTTGTTATGTGCAAATTGTCCTTCAATAAATTAGTGAGTTAAGATGACCATGAAACGATAGTCTACAATTTAAGTGGGCTCAAAACTAGTTTGACAAAGGAGGCAAGCAAATTAATTTGTTAACTGAGTAGAATTAACAAAAATATTTTCGGAGAAAATATAATATGCTAACTTCGAGCAGTCTACTTTTAGAGTGTTTGTCTATAGTAATTAATATTTGTCTATGCACTGTGATTTCCATTTGGACTACGGATATGGTCACTTATTTTATTTTTTCTACGGTTGCCCGATATCTGCTCAACTCGAAAGGAGATACATTAGGTTAAGATACGTTTTCTACGGTTAAGATACGTTTTGTTGTCTTGTAATCTTTCTAAAAATTTGTAATTGTTCGCTGAAAGATACAATAATTGTTTGCATTAAATGGGGTTCTTCCATATGACTAGCTAGGTCGATCTTTCGGAGTCAGCGCAAGAAAGTGGGTCATATTCCAGAGATCGTTCACTTATACAAGAAATGTAAACTACTCCTGGGGATTTTTGTCGGTTAGATTTTGGAGTAGTTTCCACAAAATTTTGTGCTAGGTAGTACGCGCCACATGTGATGAATGGAGTTACTCTATTTTGTGAGGAATGGAGTTACTAAAACTGTAGTTTAGAAGAATGGTTTTTTGTACGCGTTGGATACATCTCGAGTTCTTTTGATCCATGACCGTCCATACTGACAGACAGATGCAGACACGTCCATGCATCCACTAATCACAAAACAAAAGATTCAGGCCAAAGAGTCCAGGTGGCGGATAAGGGATAGGATCGCAGCCAATGGACTCCACACAGCTCCTCGCGACCATATCTCATCTGCCGCAATGGCCAGATTCTCTCCTCTCATTTTCCAGCCACTAAACCTCTAATCTGAACAAGTCTTCTTCTTCCATCACATTCATTTTGCAGCAGTTGCAGCAGACTTGCGCGTGTGAACCAGGTCCAGTGAGAGACGATGGCTACCGCGTATGCTCCTCCCATGGCCAGCCAGCTGCTGAAGAACAGCAGCAGCTTGGTGTGCTCCAAGCCCAAGGGCCTGTCCGGCGCTTCTCTGACGAGGAGGGCCCGATTCGTCGTCAAGGCTATCAAGGCTGACAAGGTTAGTCGCAACAAAATTTAGCAAGTTACAAACAAGCTATCCTGTTCAAGTAAAGCCTTTTACCTTTTCCCATGAGAAAACTTAAAAATCTTTGTTTCTTGATGCATTGATAAATAAGAAAGCTTATTACATAGTTTATTGATATGTACTCTTCTGTATCTGCCCTACAGCCGAACTACCAGGTGGTGCAGCCCATCAACGGCGACCCCTTCATCGGCAGCCTCGAGACGCCCGTCACCTCCAGCCCGCTCGTCGCATGGTACCTCTCCAATCTCCCCGCCTACCGCACCGCCGTCAGCCCGCTGCTCCGCGGCATCGAGGTCGGCCTCGCCCACGGCTACCTCCTCGTCGGCCCCTTCGCCCTCACAGGCCCCCTCCGCAACACCCCCGTCCACGGCCAAGCCGGCGCGCTCGCGCCGTGGGGCTCGTCACCATCCTCAGCGTCGTCCTCACCATGTACGGCGTCGCGTCTTTCGACGAGGGCGCACCCTCCACCGCCCCCTCGCTCACCCTCACGGGCCGCAAGAAGGAGGCCGACAAGCTGCAGACCGCCGAAGGGTGGGCGCAGTTCACCGGAGGGTTCTTCTTCGGCGGCGTCTCGGGCGCCATCTGGGCATACTTCCTCCTCTACGTCCTTGACCTCCCATACTTCTTCAAGTAGAGACTTTGCACGTATCCATGCATCTACGCATGCATGGGTGTAGATGATGTGCTTGCTTGTTGAATCTATTGTGTAAATGAACTTATTCCAAACGATCGATCTTTTGCACTCAGCATGAATGCTACGTATTATAACATGCCAGGTGTTAACAATTTCTCAACTGTATGAGTTTTATACATGTTGAGTGGATCAATATACTAACAAGAAAAACCATACCCAAATATGTAGACACGTGCCACTAGAGGTAATGATATTCAAAGTTTGGTAACTGCTTGAGGGGGCTTTCAAAACGATTACGGGCTAATTTGATCGGGGTTAGAGTTTCTCCTCTTTGGTTTTTGCAACGACTTAGTCGTAATGATTTTTGTATTTGACAAACAAAATTGATTATTAACGCTTCTCCAGCAAAAAAAAAAAAAAAACAGAGAGACGGGTTAAGGTCCTTCAGTGCTGACTGCATACTGTAAATCATCAGAGAGCAAACAGCCCAGCACCTGGGGTGGAGACGAGAATTTTTTTAGAAAAACAGGGGACCTCCCCCGCTCCTTTTTCATTAATGAAACCATCAGGTTCAGGCTGGTTGCATAGCAGTGAAAACTAGTTACTGATGCAAAAGCAAAGGCAAAAGGCAAACCGCAGCAATAGAGATGAAACTCAGTTCTAAAATTGAGTGATCTCTTGCCAGATAAGTTTAGCAACAATCAATCGAAGAAAAGATGGTGAATTGATTCATTTTCAGAACAGAAAACACAATCTTTAGGTTTATTCAGCTTTCTTCTTTTTAAGTTGTCCCTAGTCATCAGTTTGTTATGTGCTAGCAGCCAAAGGAAGATATGGATCCCAGGTGTGATGTGGAGTTTCCGAACAGCAGGAATATATTCAAGTTAAGCACCCCCAAAGTTAACAATTGCATAATGAGATGAGCAGGAATAGACTCCTTTTTGCTCATATTGCCAGATCATAGCGTCCCCTTCCGAGGTAAAGATGATGCTGGATGCCACCACTCTGAGCTCATGCCACAGCTGCATTAGCTCCCCAGAGAAGTTTCGTCTAAACGTCAACTTAAGATTGGAACCATCCCAAATTTTGTCTACTGTCACTCGTTGCAAATTACATAGATGGGGAAGAATTGAACCGCTAAAGTGGAGACAAGAATGAGCTAGAGAAGTTGCAGAATCTGACTCACTCACTGCTAGGATAACATTGATGTTTCTTTGTGTAGTTCTGAGAGTTGAGATACAAAAACCAATAAGAAATTGCAACCCAGTCAGCCAGGCAGGGCTGATAGAGATAAGCTACCGACAGTGATAAGAGATTAAGAGAAGACTAAGCTGGGATGAACACTCGTAGTCTCCTGCCTTAAGGTATAATAAACATTATTTGATTTGAATTGAGCAAGCTTGTACTACTAGCTGCAATGTAGTAGTGAAATTTCCTCTGAAATTCTTGGAATATGAGATACCACAAACCAATCAGAAATTGCAACTTAGTGAATTCAGGCGGGATTGTGAATGAAGCTACTAGCTGCGATGTAACTTCAGATTAGGCCGTACACTACAGAGCAAATGATTGATCCGGTCAGAGAATCACAGAAAATCTTCCTACTCATTCCTAGAAAGAAAGCCACTCGCACATGATTTCTTAACAACAGCTGATGACCTCTTTTGGCATCGTGGCTCGGAGCTGAGATTAAAAAAAGCATAAATGGCAATTTCATTCAGATATGACCAAGAAACTACTGACTGACATGTACTAAGTAAGGCCACAGAAAGCTTTAGAGTGTTGACAAGATAAGGAGAAGCCTTAATAGGCAATCTCTTACGACCACCAGGTATAGTAATATGCATATTAATTATGTGAGCAAAATCTTGCGGAATAGATAGATTAGAGGCCCTGGTGATGGACCATCGGTCCAGAAAAATAAATATTATTGATATCTAGTTCTAATTCAGTTAGTGGGACGTGTCTGAGAAGCTAGTAACTGAAATCAGCAAATGCAATCTCCTACCAGCACCAGGTATAACAAACATTGTTGATACTAGCACAGTACTAATTACACATGGATAGATTCCATGGGTCGGCCATCGGTCTAAAAAACAGGGGAAATGAAAATGGGATCTTGTTCTCATCTATTTATCTACCTATCTGAACTCGGCGTCGGCGGTGACCTTCTGCTGCTCGCCGGTGAGGTCGCTGTTAGGAACCGGCCGCTCGGTGACCTGTTGGGGGCGTCGGGGTCGCCGAACTTGTCCTTGAACGCGCCCTGCCGCTGCACCCACATCATGTGCCCCTGCCATTTCCGTAGCAGCTGTGATCACATCTAGATTTCTGGAGCTAGCAAATGGAAGGGGATAAAAAAAGATTGGGTCAGAACCTGGAGCGCTGCTGCCCATGCGACGAGGAAGGATGCGACCCAGAACTTCTTCTCCTTCACCAGCTTCGACAGATACAACGCCGCCATTCTTTTCCGCGAAAAAAAAAAAAAACGCCGCCATGGCTCCCTCCTTCCTCTGCTCCTCTCGCTCTGTGGCTTTCTGTTTGGATGATTGGATCACGAACTGTACTGGGCTTTAGCATACTGCATGGGCTTCCAATGGACCACGGTGTCCGGTGAGAGGCCCAAACAGCGATTAGGAAGGCCCAACACCCAGAGTCCGAGTGACGTTCGTGTTCGATCCCGTTTCGAATCGGAGATGGGCGTAGCCCGCCTATATGCATGCGTGGGTCCGCCCCGACCCGATCGCACACAAGTTTCTAGTCCGATCGATCAATGGCGCTGCCAGCTCTGCCGCCGTGGTCCGACCTCCCGGACCACATCCTGGGCCTCTTCGTCGACCGCCTCGGCGTCCTCTCCCGTCGTCGCCGCCGCCGAACCGGAGCTCCTGGAGGATGAGGATACGGCTCGCTTTCGTGCGGCATACCGTTCGCACCACACAGATGCCGCCGCCGACCTTGCCCGCTTCCGGGCTGTGTCCCGTTCCTGCCGCGCCTCCGTCCGCGAGCAGCTTCCCCGCCCGCCCCGGCGTCTGCCGTGGACCGTCCTCATCGATGGCTCCTTCATGACGGCGTTGACGGCAGGGACGGAGGGAAGGGGGGACGAACGGGGGCGAGACCCCCCCCCCCCCCCCCAACGATTCACTCGTCCCTCGTAAAGATTAGCGATATGGGGAACTGGTGCTAGCCGTCGTCGATTCCAGAGTTCTTGGTTCACAAACTTTTTCTGGTTGGAATATTCGCCTCACACAAATAAAGCATATTGCTTGCCTTGTTTTCTCTTTTCTAAAAAGCCAATTGGAAGGTGTGGTTCGGACACATTTACAGTCCAAGGATTTGATAAGTGGAAGAAGGTTAACAATGGAAAAGAATGTGCTTTTCTAACACATATCGGAACTAGTCCAAGTTCAGCCCATAATTTTGCAGTGGGATGTTATGAAAATCTAAAAATAGTATGAGTCATATTGATAAGGTGATTGTAAAGCAATGCACGAAAAGAGTTGCTGATGCAAGATTAAGGCTTACGGCTTCCATCGATGTCATGAAGTAAGCAAGAATTATTTAATTTCGAACAATTAGAATTTTGTATTATATGCTATCTAACTTTTTTCACTACTGGTTGCATCAGGTTGTTAATGCGCCAGGCATGTCCTTTTAGAGGAAATGATGAATCTGCTGATTCCCAAAACCAAGGTAATTTCAAGGAAGTGTTGAAGCTTTTGGGTTCTTATAATAAGGAGTTGCAAGAAGTAATGCAAAATGCTCCAGGAAATGCTAAGTACACTTCGCCAACTATTCAGAAGGAAGTTGCTAGCATAATTGCGCGGAAAGTGCAAATTTCAATTAAACAAGAGATTGGTAATGGAAAGTTTGCGATCATGGTTGATGAATCTCGAGATGAGTCTAAAAAGGAGCAGATGGCAGTAGTTCTTCGATTTGTGAACATTGATGGGGAGATAAGGGAGCGTTTTCTTGATCTTATTCATGTCAGTGACACTTGTGCTTTGACTCTTAAAAATTCAATTATGGCTGTGCTAGCTGATAATGAGTTGAATGTGCAAGATATCAGAGGGCAAGGCTATGATGGAGCAAGTAACATGAGAGGAGAGTTTAATGGACTTAAGGCACTAATTCTCCAGGAGTGTCCTTCTGCATACTATATCCACTGTCTTGCTCATCAACTTCAGTTGGCTCTAGTTGCCGCTTCAAGGGAGGTACATAAGGTTCATAATTTCTTCCAGCAAGCAAATTTTATTGTAAATACTGTCAGTGCCTCTCCCAAGCGCAATGATGAGCTACTACAAAATCAGGCCGCTGAAATTGCAAGAGAGATTGAGCTCGGAGAGCTTGACACGGGAAGAGGGTTAAATCAAATAGGATCTTTACAAAGGGCAGGAGACACAAGATTGTGTTTCTAACACAAAAGTATTGCTTGCTGAACTGAGAGAAGATGGATGGGAAAGTCTTATAAATGAGGTCAAAACCTTTTGTTTGAAGCATGAGATTGACATCCCGGATATGAATCAAAAGTATGTATCTTTTTCTATGTCCAGTGTACTTACATTTATTTTAATTATACATTTGATATGGGAACTGATTGCTTGATATATGCTGCAATTGTAGGTATGTTGATGTGAAGAAATCTCGAAATAAACATGACAACACCACGGTACTCCATCACTACAAAGTAGATGTATTTAATGCTGCAATAGATCAACAAGTGAGAGAGTTGAATGATCGATTCAGTTCTCAGGTAACCGAGCTTCTAGATCTTTGTTCATCCTTGGATCCGAGACATGATAATTTTGACAAGTCGAAGATATGCACTGTAGTGGAGAAATTCTATCCCGCTGATTTTTCTAGTCAAGAAAGAGATAGGTTGGAGTGCGAGTTACCACATTTCCAACTTGATACAATGAACCATCCAGAGATCAAAAACTGCGTATCACTTGCTGATTTGACAAAAGGAATAATTAAGACTAGAAAATCATCAGATTATCCAATGGTTGAAAGGTTGTTGCGTTTAGTGGTAACTCTTCCGGTGTCAACTGCAACGGCAGAGCGATCTTTTTCAGCTATGAAACTAGTGAAGACACGTCTTCGGACTAAACTGGGAGATGATTTTCTTCGCCATTGTGTGATAGTCTACATAGAGAGGGAACTAGCAGAAAAGATCACCATTGAAGAAATTATAGAGATCTTTGATCTTCGTCCACGTAAAGCCGAATTCAAATTGATAGAAATGTAACTCCATTCATCTTGGAGAAAACCGACATATTTTTATTATCTAGACCTTATAAAATTTACTGTTTTGTGTCACAATTTTTGTCTTTGTTTTGTTGTTCTGTTTCTCGCCCCCCCTATCTCCAATTTCTGGCTCCGTCCCTGGTTGACGGTCAGTGACTCAGTTCAGCCGAGGACACGACCCAGCCGAAAAAATGCCACCACCGCCTCCCCTCGTGGCCGAAGAACACGATTTGTGTCGGTGCCACCGACGACTGGCTCGCCGTCGACTGTTTCGACGACTATGACGTCGACAACCAGTTTATGGGCAGAAACTACAGCATGCACAATCATTTCTCCGGCAAGACGGTGCCGCTCCCGGAGATTGACGCCGTCATCGAGGCTAACGCTACAAAGCTTTGCCTCGTTCAAATGAAAACAAAGCTTTTCGAGGTCCACAAGGTGCTCATGCGGTCAGACAGCCCAGGCGACGTCGTCGCCGTCATGACCAACAACTACAACGACCCTATCATCCTAGTCCGGCCGGGAAGGGTGCGTGGTCGCCGACTCGACGCTCAGCTCCCTTCATCTACATCATCGACATCGTCTTCCTTGGAGACAAGCTCTATGGGATCACCATGGCGGAGGACCTCATCTCTCTCGATGTTGCTTTTGACGTCAGCTGCAAGCCCACCGTTACAAGAACCAAGCGCGTCATAAGGCACGAGCCCAAGACCGATGATCTTTCGGTCATGTGGGGCAACGCGGATTTCAAACGCGTCCCTACCAACTTATCCCTGCTTGACAATGCTTACGACTTGTGGAGCGATGTTGATGAGAAATATTGCCAACATGATGTGGAGGCCAAGAACGAGATCATGCGCCCTAAGGATGACCACGGCCGTATAGGCTATAATATAAGGAGCTATACCGGCGATGACACGATTAGAGATCAAGCCATGGACTTGGACGAAACTAATAATGATGACATCGTCATCACTACCCGCCATATCTTCGAGTCTCTTGGGAAGTTGCTCATGGTCAGACGGAAATTGCAATGGATTTCTGACGATATGAACATTGCTCGTAGCGCAAAAGTGTTCGAGGCCAACATTACCACGGGGGCATGGATGCCCCTAACTGCTGGACTAGATGGTCAGGCACTTTTCATTAGCAGACCCAACAGCAAGTCTATTCGTGCTTGGGGAGAGGTAGTGAAAGATGCAGTTTATTTTGCCGACACGGGCGATGTGCTCAGCATGAAATCCCGGGTCATAAGCCAACCGCAAAGAGATTGTCGTTATGAATCGTCAATGTGGATCTTTCCCCCGGAGGTAGTGCTCAAATGACTATTGTTACCTTATAGGAAGGATTAGACATTTGAAGACTTTGATCCACAAATTGTTTTTCGGAATAATATAGCATGTGAATCTTTTGAAAGTTAACTTCTCTCTTTAGTGAATTGCATAGCACCGTACACTTGCATATTTTATCTATGTAAGTTATTCAGCGAGTACTTTAATTTGTTATCTTTCAGATCTCAACAAGAAAGTTCACGTGTTTCCAGAATTCACACTGCAAGCTTTCAATCCAACTATAACCATGCAATGCAAGACAGAAGGAAAAAAGGATTGCCATTTTTCTGTAGTAATCTTGGCTGCTAGCTACAGATTCAAAATCAGAGAAAATGAAATGCCTATCAGCATCAAATCGGCATGCTATAATGTCTTTTGCGTTTTCACAAGCAAGCCATTTATTATCTCGTCATCAAGTTAGCTGTATTACAATAGGAACCTCGGAAGCATTCGGGAAATATTTGACGAAAGATCCTGATGGTTAATCAGCATTAGTTGTCAATGGTTTCTCACTAAATCAAATCACTGAGACCAGCTCTTGGCGTCTTGTTCCGTGACATTGATCTATCCACCATCTCACCAAGATAAGAGCCAGGTTCTTTTAGCAACTGTATATGTTTCCTAAGACGAACTGAAATAAAAAAGAGGAAAATTCAAGTCAAATTTAGAGGACAAAACAAACTAATATAGCAGCGCAAAAAAGAAGTGTCATTCCTTGAACAACGCCGCAAAGAGTAAATTTAATATTCGAAAAATATCTTGACCAAAATATATGAGACATATATTAGGTACCTGAAGTCCTGAAAAAATATGCTTCATTCAGAGATGACCGAGAAGCTACTGACTGACATGAACCAAGCAAGGCCAAGCAAAGCTATGGGATGATGATCAGCTAGTGTCGCCAACTGTAGTACTGTACTGGGCTTTAGCATACAGCATGGGAATTCAATGGACCACGGTGTCCGGTGAGAGGCCCAAATAGGGATCAGGAAAGGCCAACACTCAGGAGTCCGAGTGACGTTCATGTTCGATCCCGTTTCGAATCGGATATGTCATTGCCCGCCTATATACGTGCGTGCGCTCCGACCCGATCGCACACAAGTTTCGAGTCCGATCGATCAATGGCGCTGTGGTCCGACCTCCTGCACCACATCCTCGGCCTCTTCGTCGACCGCCTCGCGTCCTCCCCCGCCGTTGTGCCGCCGTACCGGAGATCGTCGACCTGGAGGACGAGGATACTGCTCGCTTCCGTGCGGGGCGTACCGTTCCCACCACACGGATGGCCGCCGACCTCGCCCGCTTCCGGGCCGTGTCCCGTTCCTGCCGCGCCGCCATCCGCGAACAGCTGCCCCGCTCGCCTCAGCGGCTGCCGTGGACCGTCCTCATCGATGGCTCATTCGTGACGGGCAGTTCCGCTTCTGATGCCGACACCCACCACCTCCCCTCGTGGCCCAAGAATGCGACCTGCATCGGTGCTACCGACGAGTGGATCGCCATCAACCGCATCGTCGACGAGGCCGGCCACAGCAACAAAAGGCGCAACACCTACCACCTGCACAATCCTTTCTCCGGTGCCACGGTGCCGCTCCCCGAGCTAGACGCCGTCATCGGTGACACTACAAAGCTTTTCAAGGTCCGCAAGGTGCTCATGCGGTCAAACAGCCCGAGCGACGTCGTCGCCGTCATGACCAACAACTACAACTACCCTATCATCCTACTCCGGCTGGGGAAGGGCGTGTGGTTACCGTCGAGGCCCTG
This sequence comes from Poa pratensis, assembly GCA_947311845.1. Taxonomy (NCBI): domain Eukaryota; kingdom Viridiplantae; phylum Streptophyta; class Magnoliopsida; order Poales; family Poaceae; genus Poa; species Poa pratensis. The sequence continues at coordinate 56,046,802 of CAMZMU010000058.1, read as the reverse complement.
ACCGGCTCCCTAAGGGCATCTCCATTCGGCCCCCCAGCGCCCCCCAGGGCGTGAAATTGCGCCGTTTCGCCTTGTTAGCGTCGAATTTTTTCCACTAAGTCGCGCCCGAGGACCCCGAGGAGTTCCCCGGCAAGAGGCTCGCCCGAGGACCCCGAGGAGTTCTCCGGCCGGGGCCTATAATATGTACTTTTCTAAGATATTCCTGTACCCGTTCTAACTCAAAGCACATGTTAAAGCTGACACCTTAGTTTTGTTTAGTGCAGCTGATTTTTGTTTTAAATGAAAATTCAATAATATGTACTTTTCTCCTCGTTTTTGCATTTCTTGGCCCGGTTTCCTCGTAAACAGAGTAATGTATAGTTTTTGGTGCCGGTCTTTGCCATAAACTTGACCAAGTCTCCTTTTCTATACGAATTGAATGAACACCCTGGTCTCCTCGAGAGGTGAATCGAGAAAAAATCTTTGCGATTTCTTGTCCACCAAGCACATTTTTTAAGCAAAGTAAATGCCAATGGCTAAGGAAATTTTCTATTCCCTTCAAAATACGACCAAGTCGAGAGAGAATTTTTCTGCGTTGGCTCTTCAATTATTTCTATCTGTAGAGAAGTTTCCTTCGTTGCGGAAATTCGCATTGGAGCTCGGGAGTAGATGCTCCCGATATTTCAAAAAAAATTCAAAATTTGAAAACTCATCAAAAAAATCTGAAAAAAATCATGCACGTACCTGACCCCGGTACGCACCACCGTATTTTTTTTCGCGCCGAAATGACATCGTACGCGCACTGTACAAAAATGACAAATTTCCTGTCAGAAATTCAAAATTTGAATCTCACTTTCTGACAGGAAATTTGTCATTTTTGTACAGGGCGCGTACGATGTCATTTCGGCGCGAAAAACAATACGGTGGTGCGTACCATGGTCATGTATGTGCATGATTTTTTTCAGATGTTTTTTACGAGTTTTCAAATTTTGAAATTTTTTTGAAATCTACCGGGAGCACCTGTGCCCGGGAGCCAAAACGCCGCTCTCCCGGGTGTAGATGCACCCGGTATTTTCAAAAAAAATTCAAAATTTGAAAACTCATCAAAAAAATCTGAAAAAAATCATGCACGTAACTGACCCCGGTACACACCACCGTATTTTTTTTCGCGACGAAATACCATCGTACGCGCCCTGTAAAAAAATGACAAATTTCCTGTCAGAAAATGAGATTCAAATTTTGAATTTCTGACAGGAAATTTGTCATTTTTGTACAGGGCGCGTACGATGGTATTTAGTCGCGAAAACAAATACGGTGGTGCGTACCGGGGTCAGGTACGTGCATGATTTTTTTCAGATTTTTTTGATGAGTTTTCAAATTTTGAAATTTTTTTGCCCATAACGGGAGCATCTGTGCCCGGGAGCCAAAGTGAATATTCCCTTCGTTGGCTCTTCAATCAATCATTCTCTCTCAATATAAGAGAGCGGTTTCCTCTCTCCCTCCCCCACGCACGCGCATCTTCTTGCACTCACGGGGACCCAGGGATAGAAGGAATCCCTGCCGGCCAAGGTGTATAATTCTGTGTCACTCATCTTTGTCGGTGTGCTTATGTCCATCCTGTTCATAACTTCCTCCTATCTTGAAGAAACAGATAATTTTTTGGGTTATTTGGATGCCTTTGGTACCACTTGCATGCAGCAACCTGCTGTGTTCTCAGCCCTGGCGTTAAGATATTGCTTTAGCCACAGCTTTCAAATCACAGGCTTGTTTTGCATAGTCTTGTCACGTAACTCTTCTCTTTACTAGAGAAACGGATACAATAACCTATATCCGGTTAATTTGTGTAATTTGAGGACATACCCAGATTTGTTTGATCTTCATTAGAGCACGTACAACGTGGGGCGTTTAAGCAGGTGCTAAGGCTAAATCCCAGCAGTTAGGCCCCAAATCCCAGCCGAGCCCAGGACTTAGTCTGGCGTCGGCGCAAACTCTGGCGCCGAGCGCTAATTAAGCTTCTTTTTTCTCTTGCGTACGTCCAAAAATCTGTCATACAAGCGCCTGTACCCTGCGCTAGCGTTGGAAGCCCAGACGCTATTCCCTGCCGCTACACATTTAATTTCTTTAAGCGTCTGTACAAGCGCATTTGCGCTGTACATGCCCTTAGCAGTTCGTGAGTTGTAGCTGTTATTGTTTGTTGTTGGATGTTTCTTTATTTTTTCCAAACTGGGCATGTTCTAAAAGCTGTTACTCTATATATAGCGCCTGTAGGTCGCCTTTGACCAATTTGAGAGGCAAATTAAGAGGTTAAGCAAGCAGGCACACATGACTATTACATCTGGGGATCCGCCGGCAACGGTGAATCACGAACTGCATCAGGAGCACGAGCTCAGCCTGGTGAATATACCAAGTTTGTGGTTCAGTTGCGACGTGTGCAAGCAATATATACGGAAAAGGGGCGGCGCACTACCGGTGCGAGCCATGCAACTTCGACGCCCACGCAGACTGCGCCACTGCTCCGGCCACCTTCAAGCATGTCAACTACGCCGGCGACTTCGTGTTGTATAGCGGGTCCAGCACCGGCGACCCTCAAAGGTACTGCAGCTTGTGCGAAGGCGAGGTTCTCGGCTACATGTACTACAACCGTGAGGAGGAGGACATCCTCCACCCCGCCTGCGCCTTCCTGCCAAGGCGCGTCGCCCAGGACGGCCGCGCCTTCCAGCTCGGCCATTACCCGTCTGCTATGTGCAGCATTTGCAGGAAGACGTCGTCGTTGTGGTTGTCCTACCGCTCCAACTACGACGGTGGCGAGGAGGTGTACCTGCATGTGCCGTGCCTCGTCGACATCAACAACACGCTTTCCGGTTTTCAAGACTGGGTGGCGACCGTGCCAATCAGGCCCGGCGTGCTAGGGAGCCTTACCATGAAGAAGGAGGGAGGTGCGACCGTCAGTCACGAATTGCACCCGGAGCACAAGCTCAGCCTGGTGAACGCACCTCATTCCCAGTGCGACGTGTGCAAGCAGTTTGGGAAAGGGGCAGCGCACTACCGATGCGAGCCATGCGACTTTTACGCCCATGGAGACTGCGCCACCGCTCCGGCCACCTTCAAGCACGTCAACTACGCCGGCGACTTCGTGCTGTATGCCGGGTCTGGCCCGGGCGACCCTCAAAGGTATTGCGGCCTATGTGGATGTGAGGTTCTCGGCTATAGGTACTATAACCGCGAAGAGGACTGCCGCCTCTGTTAGGTTGATCTCCACACGCGTGAGTCCAACGACTCACCGTGACCCCATGATCGCGTCCTGATCGGGGGCGCCCAACCAAACCCTGGTTGGTGGGCCCTATTGCGTTGCCTATATAAAGAGGTGGGGGCCGGCGGCACTCAGTACGAGGTTGACTGGTGCGCCAGGCACCCCACCAAGACCACCTACCGATCTAGGGTTGCGGCAGTAGCAGCGGGAAGCTCCACCACCGCCGCCACTCACTGCCATCGCCGGCCATCTCCACCATGGCCGGCACTCCGGGTTCGTGCTGTAAGAGGAGAAGGTACCTCCACTACTAGGAAACTAGCTATAGGTCGAACCTCTTTCTGTGGCGCACCAAAAACCGTGCGCCACAGAAAACATTTCTGTGGCGCATTGTTTTGCATGCGCCACAGAAATTTTGAATTCTGTGGCGCACGGAAACCACATGCGCCACAGAAATGTGGCTTTCTGTGGCGCATGTAGGATGTGCGCCACAGAAATGCGCCTTTCTGTGGCGCACGTACAACATGCGCCACAGAAATGTGCCTTTTTGTGGCGCATGTAGGATGTGCGCCACAGAAATGGGCCTTTCTGTAGCGCATGGGGTGGGATGCGCCACAGAAATGACACATTCTGTGGCGCATGGGGCCATGCGCCACAGAAATCAGCAATTCTGTGGCGCACCAGGCCCCATGCGCCACAGGATTTTTTTCACTCAAATCGCACCCCACCCCCCCTGGATCGCCTTTTCGGTTTTGCAGACAAGAAAAGAAAATGATAAAATGTTCAAAAAAATAAATCCTTTGAGATGTAGTTAGGTTTTGGTGCCTAGTTGGTATAGAAATTTTGAAATATAAATTTTGACTTTTTTTGCAAAAAACAGAAAAAAAAACTTTGAACGGCCATAACTTTTGCATACGACGTTGGAAAAATGCGTTTAATATGTCAAAAAAACTAGAGAAAATTTGGAGTTCGATTTCACCCGGGTTTACCCGGTCAGCAATTCTCAGATTCTCCAAATTCCAAAAAAAAAAGTTATTTCAAACAGAAGATTTTTTTCTACAAAATCAAAAAAAAATCAAAAGAATTGGAGAAAAAATTCTGTGGCGCACGGGTGTTGGGTGCGCCACAGAATTGTTGGGCGGGATTCGAAATTTGAATCCCGCCCAACAGCCCTTCTCTTCTTCCTCTTCTTTCTCCTTCTCTCCTTTCTCTCATTTCGCTTCTCCTCCACTTCTCTCCCTTCTCCTCCACTTCTCCTCTCCCTTTGTCTCCTCTACCTCTACTTCAACTCTACTCCGGCGACCTCCTCCTCCACCACCTCCGGCGAGCTTCTCCTCCTCCTCCTCCACCACCTCCGGCGAGCTTCTCCTCCTCCTCCTCCTCCACCACCTCCGGCGAGCTTCTCCTCCTCCTCCACCACCACCACCTCCGGTGAGCTTCTCCTCCTCCACCAACTCCGGCGACCTCCTCCACCACCACCTCCGGCGAGCTTCTCCTCCTCCACCACCTCCGGCGAGCTTCCCCTCCTCCACCAACTCCGACGACCTCCTCCTCCACCACCTCCGGCGACCCTCCTCCACCCACCTCCGGCGACCTTCTCCTCCTCCACCACCTCCGGTGACCCCCATCCTCCACCCACCACCGACCAAGCCACCTATGGCCATGGCCACGGGCACCACGGCATCCGACGAGCTCCGGCCAAATTCCGGCGAAATTTCGAAATTCCGGCGGCCAGATCTAGATCCAGATCTAGATCTGGCCGCCCTTTTTTTTTGAAATTCAAAAAAAAATTCTGTGGCGCACCCACACCTCCATGCGCCACAGAAATATTTCTGTGGCGCATGGAGTGGTGCGCCACAGAAAGGCACTTTTAGTGGCGAGATACTTGTGGCGCACCTGCCATGCGCCACAGAAAGCTAAAAAGGTGCGCCACTGATAGGCTATTTCCTAGTAGTGCTCCATTATCTCTCCTCCCTCTGTTCTACCGATTTGATCTAGACCTAGATGATCCCATGGATTCAACATTGGTATCAGAGCAGTTCTAGGGTTCCTAGATCTTTTCGGTAGACAAAGAAATCAAAAGAAAATTCCCCTCCCGTGGAATCCCCGAACCCTAATCAAAAGAAAGAGAAAAGAAAACTCACCGGAGGAAGCCCTTCTGCTCGCCGGAAAAGAGCGCCGCCGTTACGGCCGCGCCGTTCCTCTCGATCCGATGCACACCAGTAGGGGCACCGGACGAAGAACACAAACCCCACGGGGTCAAAGAGAAAGATCACGGTGCAAAGGGCACCACCGCCTCCGCGGAAATGACGGCATCAGGGCGCCGCGGCCAGACCGCTCGACGGCGACGTGCTCACCCGCAAGGGGAACACACGCACCGGCGAGTGGGTCGGCGACGGCGCCACCCTTTTCCTCCTGCGACTGCTTGCTCCGGCGTTTGCGTCGGAGGGAAGTTGGAGAGAGAGGAGAAAGTGGAAGGAGGGGAAAAAGGAGGAGGGGACTAGGGTGGAGCAGCGGCGTTCGAGGCCGTCTCCGGCGACTGGGCGGCCGCGGCGGCACGAGCTCGCCGTCGCCGGCGCGCCGTCGGCCCGCCTGTGCGAGAGAGAGGCGCGGGACAGAGGGAAAAGAAAATGGGGCTAGGGTTCCTCTCAACGGGTGCAGCGCGTTTTGATCCAGCGATCTGCGCGGACGACCGTCCGATCGGACGGACGGCCACGATCATCCGGAATCGAAACCCTAGCCAGCTGCTGGCTTTCGGGCCGAAAGTGAACGGGCCGTGGGCCGCCATGGACTGCGCCTTCGTCGCCAGCGTCCGCGTCGCAGCGAGCGACGGATTAAAAGAAATCGCCCACATGGGCCGCAGTACAGCGCGCTGTGCGGCGCGCAGAAGGCAGGCCGTGGGCCGGGCTGCGAAAAAGAAGTCTTCTCTGTTATTTTTTTACAGAGTAGAATTTTGATGTTTTTTGTCCAGTTTTTAGGCTAAACTTCATATAGTTTTGAGTTCTATTCAAATTGATCCAACGAAATATTTGTCTAGAAAATAGAAAAGTGACAGAAATGTTTCTGTAAAATATAAAGTTTGTGATAGAATTTTTTTTTTCCGCTGCAAATAGTTAAAAGTAATTGCTTAAAAAGCAATAAAGTGATAATTAAATTTTACAGATGTGATAAAGTGAATAAGTAAAGTTTTTTTTTAAAAAAAAAAGAGTATAAAGTTCATGGAATTTTTATTTCATGTTTTCCGCTGCAAATAAAGAAAAGTGAAGGATACAATAGAATTAAAGTGAGAATTAAATTTTAAAGAGAATGTTACAGAAATTATTGAAACAATTATGATTCTGTTATTTTATGACCAACGTTGTTAATAACATAATCATGATTTGTTAAATGTTGAACAGTGCAATGTTTGTGAAATACAGAGAATACATTACAGTTTCTGCTGTAAAGTAAAAGGACTCTTTTCTAATTAAATTGGAACCAACGGGAAAATTTAATTAGAGAGGAGGAAAAAGATAAATATTTGTTTAACAGATTAAATTATGGTATTGTTATTTTCTGACCAACGTTGATAATAGCAGTACCATAATTATATGAGTTCTATAGTCAAAGGGCTAGATCTCTGATAATTTTGCATCAAAGTGATCAATTTTCAGAGAAAAGATAAAAGATCAAGAAATGCTCTTGAACTATAGAAATATGTACATTTCATGTTTCCGCTGCAATAGAATTGATGATAATGTTATTTTCTGAACAGAGTTCTTTATTGCAATAGAAATATTATCATCGTACTGTTTATAAGTTTTGTGCATTCATTCTATTTCTGCCCAACGGTGATGTAGAATTAGTGTAGAAAGATGATGTTTCATTCTAATTCTGCCCAACGGTGTTTTAGAATATAGAAGAAAGTTTTATAAAGATTTAATGTGCACCAACGTAGGGTTATTTTTATGCTCATTATTGTTTATTATTATTGAATATTTTCTCAGACAAAGATTCTCATGTTTTCATTCGTGAAAACAAAAGGATGGGTACTTGTGACCCGAAAGATGACCAAGAAAGGTCATAAAGTGAGAGAGTATGTTCTCTCTAAAGAATGACTGCAAAAGAAAAAAGAATTCTTGGATGTTAATCCAAGAATACAAATAGACCATCGAGAGTCTTGTTTGACAAATGTCTTTCATGTACTCTCCATGAAAAAAACTAAGAAATCATTCAGAGCTTTGTTTAACGAATTTCTTTCATGTACTTCATATGAAGAAAATTTTTAAACGAGGAACATGAATGCTTAATTTGACCAACGTTAGATTAAGCATGTGTATAAAAGTGTATTCAGATTTATTTCTGAATTTGATGATACAATATGCAGTCTAAAGAGCCAATTGTGACATCTATGTCTCTTGAATACCCGCATGACGGGAAAAGACGATAATAATACCCACGTGGTGGGAAAAGTCTGGGAAAATACCCGCATGGCGGGAGAAAATTTTGACAAAGGACTTATCCTGTATGACAGGAGAAAGATGTGACGACTCATGTGTTTTTATATCGATTGCACATTGTATGTGTCATAGTTATAAAACACTTAATGAGTCAAAAGAGAATAAAGTTACAAATGAATCTCAAGTTAAGAATGGTATGCAAGTGTGACTTGCAAAAAGTATCATTGAGAAAGAACTCTTGTGAGTTTTGAAAAGGGAATAAGGAAAAAGTACTCCTATACATTAAAAGACAACTTCATTTTGAATAAAGCAGATAATCAAAGTTTCGAAATTGCTAGGAAAAGACAACTTCATTTTGAAAAGGGAATAAGGAAAAAGTACTCCTATTGCTAGGAAAAGTTTTGCTCAAAACACTGGCATGTGGAAGGTGGATCGGATTGTGTGCTTTGTGACCGGGCCCTTATGGAAGATGTTGACCATCTGTTCTTTGCCTATCGCTTCGCAAAGCAATGCTGGGACTATGTTGGTTTCAGTTGGGGTTTAGCTGCAGACAGGAAAGCTTTTCAAGGTGTATGTTTTTTTTTGAAATTTTGTGCTTGGCAGCCTGGAACATTTGGAAACAGAGAAACGATCTTATCTTCAACAGTGTGACTTTCTCTCTGAAAAGGACGGGCACTGTCTCCTATCTACAAAACTAGATTTAATAATAAATTTGATGGACTGTTGATATTCAACTAATTAGAGTGCAATGTTAAATCATAGTTTGTAGTAATAATTGACCTAAGACTAACGAGCCGAGTAAAGGCGGACGACGCGTTGAGAAAAAATGTCATAGAGTTTTGTAGCAAGGAACTATAACACCAAGTTAATTATTAATTAGTACAAGAAGAGGAGACAATTAATTGATTAAGGAATGTCTTTCATGACAAGCATTCGTATAAGTTGCTATAGCTAGCTACTAAATGCATAACCTAATTAGGTTTTCACTAAAATGGGTATGAACGGGGTATAAGAGAAAAAATTGAGGAGAAATCTATATGCAAACATTCTGATGAGACCGGAGGAGAGTCAAAATGACCCGTCGACCACCAAAAGACAAAATTGAATTTATGGCGACCAAGTTACACAGCATAGCAGAGGAAAACAAATACAAGTTAAGTTTTAATTAAAGAGAAGAATCAATGGGTTCATATCAAACCCTTGCTACTTGTTGTATTTGCTTTCTTACAATTTGGTTAAGCAGGGATGAAATATGTAGTCTGACTTTATTTGATGGCAGCCTGAAGGACTAGTTTCCAGTTAGCTGATATTTTCCATTAATTACGACATCCTTAGTCTTAGCGATTAGTCTTTGTATGTGCTTCTGCGGATGGTTGGGAAAGTAATAAAACGATGTATCATTAGGCCGGGACATGGAGCAGAGCAGACAGAGGTGCACACTCTGTGTGCCCAACAGTGATTAATTAAGCACAGTTAATCAGCAATGAACTGCGTCGTCTACTAGCTAGGAAGGCGAGCGGGGGAAAACTAGCCACAGCTGCAGGTCAGATCTACACTACACTGACTACAGCCGGTAAGAGCAACGGCAGCAGAAACAGATAACGCAAGCAAGCATGCAACTACATGTCTACATGATGGATGGATGGATGGATGGATGAATGAAGAAGTCTACTCACCGATAAGTCGATAATCGGCCGGCGGTCGGCGGCGCACCGCATGTATCATGGATCGACCATGGAGTCCTGGAGACATGAGAGAACGCCGGTCCTGAAGAGATGAGCAGCATGGAATTAATGGCAGCAAAGTGGCAAAAGAAGTTAGGAAACAAGATGGTGGGAGGAGGAAGATACATACCGAAGAGGAAAGGCGGCGCGGAGGAGCCAGAGAGCTTTAGCTAGGGTTGGTTCGTTGCTGAGATCCGGAGCTAGAGGTAGGAGATAAAGCTTCTTCTGTCGAGCTGCCAAAACTACAAATGATTATATTACGGACGGGCATCCTAGGTTCTACCCGTAGTACGTCCGTGTGCAGCTTATGGCCGACAATGGGTCCGGCTCTTGTGCGGGTCCCGGAGAGCAGTTGCATATGGTAGTAGGCATCTAGGTATCCCTAATCTGAGAAGCTCGTTCCGACCAACAAAGAGAGCATCTTTCTTTTTTTCTTTGCCGACTAGATCCTTGTGGCAGACCGCAGACATCACCCGTTGAGGTCCCTGTCACCTCACCTCACCCCACCTTTCGCATCACTGCTGACTCACATGCAACGGCCACACGATTCTACAGAGGACTGACACACAGATAACTCGTTTGTGCGTGCAAGGGTCACTCCTTGCCGGATATTCAAATTCAGTTTGCAACAACATATCCTTCCGGATCGACAGAATGATGTTCGTCTGAATTTGTTTTGTGACATGTTGATGTTCACATTCTGAGTCTATGTACTAAGCTTTATGGACCATGATAAACTTTTGTGGTACGTGTGAAAAGAAAAATCCACGCACAAATTTTTATGACCAGGACACGAAATATGACTTTTATTCACGCAAGACATGAACACATATGCTGCAACAAAATTTAGATTATTGTGAACTTTTTTGTTGAAACACGCCAAGTCATCCACACTCCGACCAAATTTATCTCGATGCTAACAAATCATGCCATTTATCAGAAGAGAGAAAAACACCGATATCGACAAAACCCGTGAATATGAGATAACCCCAAAATATAAAGTGCTTCAAGGACTACCTTTGTGTATAAACGTATAATTCCATACCGTGAATTTTGTGAGTACTATCTAACTAATGGATGGTGATTTAATTATTATTATTATTATATTAAAATTGTTCATGACACTCAACCAAAGGTTCACGAAAAATTCCATGCATACACGTTCTCAACTCTAGAATATTTTAGTTGTACACCCTGACATCCGAGAGAATCGTATACACCATAACATTCTATTTACTTACTTCTAAGGGAAGCAACCATAAACTCTCAGGACATCTACTGACATATTAAGTAGACGACACGCATTAAGCTCTTTGCAAAGATGTCTAAGTATGCAAAAAAAAAACACAAAACGCACGTATCCACTTAGATTCATATGAGAGTCTCATATAATAATTTGTGGGGGCATGCATTTTTTTTCATGTTTGTCAAAAGTATGATGACTCGCTTTGATAGAAGGTTTCTTAGGAAGAATGTATCAAAAGAAGGACATAACATTCCTTTGAAATATTGTTTAAATTTATTGGAAGTTTGTTTGCAGCCACAAACATTTGATAGTATAAAAATAAAAATTTAAAATTTAGAACAAGAGTTATGCGGTAAATTTTATTAAGTGTGATAAAAAACTATACCAGTTAAAATCGTTCATAGAAAATAAATGTGGTCTCACCTTAGAGTTTTTGTATAAGGTATAAAACCAAAAAGTAGCAATAACGGAGTCAACGCAATGCTAGGTATCATGCCGTGGCTGACGATCCAAAGGTTCCTGCAGTGCAATCCATAAATGTGGGCGGCACCTTGGTGGGGGAGCCCTACCATGGGGAGAGCCTATGAGATAGAGAGTTCTTCCGGCTTCATAACCGATAAATCGCCCGGAAGGCGGCATGGAGAAAGTTTTCATTGCTTGGCCTCGTCCGACACGTGACGAGCTTGGTCCGCCAAGGACGGGGCCGGGAATGGATCCGATCTGATCCGGCAACATAGCTATCGCTGAGGCGGCGATGCTCGCGGCCTCCGTCTACGCTCTCGGCATCGCCATCCTTGACCTCTGCCCTTGGTGCAAGTCCTTGGGGAAGGTGGTCGGGCCGCCCTTCTGCCCCTGATGCCACTGCGACCTCCTGGCCGAGGACCCAGAGTACTCTTCCTCCTCCAGTCCTCCTACTCTTTGTCTTCACCTATTCCCTACCCTTTTTGACAGGTTTTGATTCGATTTATGTTGCAGGCTGCAGGAGATCTGCGAGGCCCACTGGAAGAGCATTCGGGCATCAAACAGGATCGAGAAGAACGACAGGGAGCTGGAGCTGCTTAGGAAGATAAGGGAAATCAAGCGCGTGGACAACAAGATCAAGCCCAAGAAGGCCATCAACAGGGAGTAGGTGATGGATCGGGATAAGAACCTTTTCTAATGATAGATACTCATGGATCGGATAGTGGACTGGTTCTCTGTGGATGTTTTGGGAATTCTAAGTTCGCTAGCTTTTGAGGCACACATGAAGGAGGTGAAAAGCTAAAAGGCAATTGGGGAACAGCTTATTTGTAAACCGTGAATCGTTTTATGCTTGGGCTGGCTTTTCTTGTGCTTTTGCTAGCTCCAGCTGATGCATAGCAGCTTCTGTTTTTGAGGTTTTGCATGTACATGATGCTGCTAGTAAATGGCACCCTTGTTTGGTCATAACTGGCAGCTAGCTGTAGAATTTAATTATATGCTATTTGTAGTTTAGTTTGACCAGTTTGTGCTTCCTGCCGTAGAGAGTCTGCCGTGAGGTTTGTGGCCCTCGTCAATGCTATGTATTGTGTTGTCCATGTCGTGGTCGTGCTAGCTATTGGTAGGTTCGTGGCCATCGTCAATGGCTCAAGTTCGGCTGTTAGATAGGAACAAGGAGTAGTATGTGCAGGTTGGCTGGCAGGTGTAGCTCAGAGGATTCTAAGATGTATGAGTTTCCTCCAACTTCAGTAGTTCGATGTGGGCATCACAAATTTAAAGGAGTTGCTTTCGTAACTACACAATTTGGATAAGGAGCATCTAGTAAAGTGATTACGAGTAGGCTCTGTTACATTGGCTTGATGGAATCCATCGATTTTTGGTTTCGGGAATTAGAATCTTCGGTGCCCAGAATTCTTATAGTGGATTTGTTTTCCACGGCTGTTTTGTATTTTAAGTTCACTAGCTTTTAATAAGGTACACACGATTTTTCGTCGTGTTCTCTGTTTTTTAGTTGAGAACACTTCCAGAACACTTGAATGAAATTTTGGTTTCAGTTGGCAAAGAACATCGGGTAAAACAAAATGAAAAATGATCGAACTGTATATGGCTGTTCTGTTAGTGTTGTCCAATTACACTACTGCATCCATGAAAACAAGGGTCTTAGTCTGCATGTTGAATGACATCGTAACCAAGTTTGCATGGTAGTACTCTCTGAACCTGCTAGATGCTCTCAGAGAGCTCCATGGTGCAAATTGCTCTGATATGTGACCCGTGGAAGGGAGATGCCCAGTGTGTCCATCCATCCTACTGGGGCTTACCTGGAGCTTTAAAATTTCTCTAATACGTGACCCGTGGAAGGGAGATGCCCAGTGTATCCATCCATCCTACTGGGGCTTACCTGGAGCTTTTAAATTGCTCTAATACGTGACCCGTGGAAGGGAGATGCCCAGTGTGTCCATCCATCCTACTGGGGCTCACCTGGAGCTATAAATTTTTCTTCCCTCCCTATTCCGTTACACTATTTCCAAAAACTGCTGTCAGTTTGTTCCATGAACCAAATTTCCCCTCTCTATATAACGCTGGAAAACAGATACCGAACGGCTGAATCATCCCCCTATCAAACTCTCTCCCTCCTTACTCTGTACAGATCTCGAACCCTAGCTTCTATTGCAGCGTATATCGAGGGGGTATGGGTGACCCAAGTACAGCGGAGTAGGGTGGCCCAGGCACAACTGCCAACGTCACTACGGGCGGGCGTGCCTACCGAGCCTGAGGGCTGCAGGGTTGGGCCATCATGTGGATGAGAGAAAACTCCATTTGGGCAAACACCTAGTTCTGGGGCAGGTAGGGTTTTACATCATTTCCACCAGCTAGTTTAGCAGAGGAGTCATATATTACAGTGGCAACATGGGCAGACCATGTTTGCGTGGTGGTATGGAAACATAACTGAAACTAGTTGAAAGGTGTGGGGATTTCATGGTATCGGAAACAAGGTTCTTTTGGTGGAGGCACAAGTTCGGACAAGTTTATGCAGTTTTTATGCTAAATTCTGTGGTGCTGGTTTTCAAGGTTGACATTTCAGTTTTTTCATACCAAATATTGCATCGCACAGTGGATGTCAATTGTATATTAGTTTCACATTTCTGTTCTTTTCTGTTTACTTGACTGTGTTTAGCTGAACATACTGGACCATTTAGATTGTAATCCTGTCATAGGTATGATGTATCATGTTCAAGACAAACTGAACTTGAATTCCAAGTGCTTTTAGATTGTGGGCAATATATGCTGATTGTTTGTGAGACTGAGATCAAATATTATTCGAGTCATCATACATGCATGATTTGCATATTGTTTGCTTCAGCTCTAAGCTTACTGGGATCTGTTGTATTTAAGCATAAAGAAGTATGATGCAAATCTCTCAGTTATTTACTTGGTATTCCTTTTTCAGGTCAACAGCTAGGTAGGTGGCGGGTGGAGTTCGCGTCTCCAGTATCACATGTGAAGGAAACTTGTCGTCTGCGACCTCCTAGTCTTTTTTGTCGCGTTTGAACTCCTATTTTGTTGTGAGGTAGAAGAACCTTTGTCGACTACGGGTGAAGCTGCTGTAGGTTACTTTTTTTTGCCATCTTCCATGTGAAAACAAGACTCACCGGCAAGACTCTATGCTGTAGGTTACTTTGTCGACTACGGGTGAAGCTGTATTGCTTACCACCTCTATGCTGTAGGTTACTTTCTTTTGCCATCTTCCATGTGAAAACAAGACTCACCGGCAAAACTTAGGCTAAGTATTACTCTTGGCGGTTACTGGATCGTTATGCCAGTTTTTGGTCTGCTTCAGCAGGATAATCAGATATCCTCTTCAGTTCATGCTTTAAGCATCTGTGGTCGTTCATTGTTATATTTGCTAGTATTTATTGCTGCTCTTATGCTGATATAGCTCTATTTACCTTTGCTGGTGCTATTTGCAACGAACCACGCCTAATAACAGATCTGGGCTAGTCTAGACCTCTGTTGCTAGGTTGTGTACTAGGCGTTGGACGTTACAAGCGTCTAGTTGAGGGTAATAACCTAATGCTAATGTTACAAGCTTTCTGCACTTCATCACGTGTAAAATCTGTTTATTTAGGGAACATTTTCACGCTGATTTGGTTAATGTTAACCTATATATCCCTCCTTTGAAATTGACGGATCTATGCATCTGTTTCCTAGTACAATTTACTTGTTACTCTATGTTTGCACAAAATAGTATTCTCAACTATATAATTATTTCAAAATTTCTCAACGATCATTTCACAATGTTTGCTTGAAATCCACCATAATTTCCTCAAAGAAAAAAACCTGCCATGATTTATCAGGAAAAAATTGCATAACTTTCTGTGAATATGGTTGGAAGATAATTTATACGTACCCAAGTGAAGCTGAAGCTACTCCTTAGGTCCTTCCAGCCGTGACATAAGTTACAAAATGAATTTGCAGTTAGCTGGGGCTGAAAGCAGCAGGCTGCAGGATGGAGCCCGGCTGCCCGGGTGCTCAGTGCTCACCAGCTGAAGCAGCCATCCTTTGGTCAGGATGGAGCCCGGCTGCCCGGGTGTTCCTGTTCGTGCAAGATACACCTGAATAAATAAATAAATATCAAACAAAAAATGAAATAATATTTGTATCTTGATGCTATTTGTACATGACAAGTGAAGTACATGTCGTATGCGCTCTAAAAATATCGTTGCAATTGTTTTAGCGGTTTGCAACTTCCTGCGGATCACAAAAAGTGCTACAGTATCTCCAAAAATAACTTACATTCCTCTTAACAGTCACCTACAAATATTCCTATGTACACACTCAGGAAATTGTTCCTATAGGTTATGAAAAATACTACGCATACAACTTTCGTCATTATGAAGCTTGTTAAGTTGTTATAGGGTTCTTACAAAATGCCCATGTACACATGTTCAAATGGCGACACAACTCAAAAATGAAGAAAAACATGTAACGCGGTAATTTGTTCTGACATGTAATGGAGATACGTTTTTTATATAGAAAACATTCGTAAACATGTCCGACGTCCTGAAAACATTTAGCATACTCCTATTGGTCACAAAATAACTTGGATTGTCAAAATATTTTTTTGTTACATGTTAATACAAAATAAATCATATTTACAAAAATATATTCATTAGATAAAATAATATGACATGCTAAATATGAAGATAAATCACTAACAAATAAATAAACAGAAACAAGAATACACATCCGGGCAGCAAGGAACACCAACGGGAGAGGTAGTTCCTCCAAAACAAGAACATATACTAAGTGTTTATATAAAAGACACTTCCAATTACAAACTTCCTCTAGACGATACTATCTTTTTCTCCAAATATGTGGCATATAAATTGAATTAAAAAGTCAATGGTTTTTAACTTTGACCAAATATATATACAAAAATATGAATATTTACAAAAGCAAAAGCAGATCGATATCGATATATCCACCTTGAAATATATTTTCATAATTCAATATTGTAGTTATTGATATTTTCTTCGATAGATTTGGTCTAACTTAGAAATGATTGAATTTTAACACACGTACTAAGTGATAAATAGTGCTTGGATGCAAGTTCTGCTTGTCGCTGATCACGGTGCGTGGAATGTGTTCACATTGGTATCGCAATAAATCCACCTCAGCGAGGAGCAGAAGAAAAAAAGTGAAGAGAAAAGAGGAAGGTGACGATCTCAACACATAGTGTCATGAATTTTGGACGAACTTATGGAGTTAAAGGTATGACCATGAAAATGTCAGCCACTATCTCGTATCTACCAAACTAGTTACAACAATAGTTTCGATGGACTGTAAATTTTATTAATTACATACAATGATAAATCACAGTTTGTAGTAATAACTGAGCTACGACTAAGTTGCCATCACTAGCTAGGAATCTAGCAATTAATGAGACAAACAAATCCACCAATTGTGAAAGTTAAATTAATCTGGCATCGGACAAGCAACACTATACGTACTACTTGATCTGAGCGCCACCACGGACAGATCTGTGGCAGCGAGGGAGAGAAGGAAAAACGTGAGAGGAGAAAAGTTCAGGCGAGAAAATGAAACATATGATGAAGGGCAGTCGACAAAGGTGTGCAACGGTCATATCAAATACTATCATGGATTTACTTCTGCAATAAAATCTATTATGGAGGTAACTTGTTAATTACAAAACAGACCTAAAGTGGCATGCATGACTTCAACAACAGATTAACGCATGCCTTTAACAACAGGTAAATCGAAAACTTAACCTAGATATTAATAAATAAAGGCATAAAGAAGTATAAGAGATAACACATCATTAAGGGAAAATTTATTCTGATCATCTGATGGGAGAGGAATAAGCGGCAATTGGACGGAGAAAAAGAGAGAACATATCGACCACATCTAGCTAATTAGAACTTGTGGCGCCACATGAGTAACACACCATACTTGATATTAGCTTATGGTCTTAGAGAAAAGCCTTATCATGGCATGCGTTAGCGTGACTAGCGATATCCGTGACCGCGAGGAAGAGAAGAACAAATGTAAGCGATGGGTGGAGGAAAAAGAGATAAGGGGCAGCGAGCATAGCTGAGGTGGCTGAGGTGGATAATATCACTACAAAATCAGAAGTGAATTAATGGAGTTAAGTTGTGAATTAGCATAAGAAGAGATGATAATATAAAACATGCCAACATTAATTGATCAAGTAATGTCTTTTTTTGTTTGCGAGTTGATCAAATAATGTCTAAGACGGCAACCATCCATATAAGTTACTAAAGCTAAAATTTGCAACTTAAGTAGGTTTTTGTCAACAAATAATCTATGGAAAATATAATAAAAGGTAAATAATTGATGCTGGGACAAGTACTGTACATCGTTAGGCCGAGACATGGAGCGTCACACTTTTTTACACTCTGCAGAGGTGCGTTGCTTTACCCATAAGAGATCAAGATCATGTTGCACAACCAGGCGTACTTTCCTGTCCACACTTCCTTTGGTGTGGGGCCCGATTGATGATCCAAGTCATTCGCTGTGCTTCTCCACCAACCCCACATGTCCACCCAATTCATGCATAGCAGAATCACCCCTGATACTCTACCCCTCATGGTAGATACCTAGGCATCCCCTTGCAGACCATCATAGACACCAGAGTCCGTGGGCATTAAGGGGTCCCACCCATGTGCATGTAGTCCCGCAAGATCTACAGCGTACGGCTCTGGCTGTCCGTTGACATGTGAAAGGAAGAAGATCACAGATGACTTCCCCGGCCCATTCCAGGCCTCATGGTTAACGCGTCATTTACGGCGCAAGAACACTGACGGCATTGGTTATTAAGTCCTAGGTAATACTTTCCCGTGCAAATGGAACCTCCACCAACCACATCATACCATGGTTCCATCTACCAGCCATAATAGGGTATCCACACTTAAGTAGACAACCAAATAGTCATATTATTGTGAAGATAGAGTTTTATGCTTTCTCTTTCGAGTATAGATGATAGTATATAAGGAGTTTACAAATAGTTTCTTAACAGATACTTCAATGGATATGAGCAAGTAATGAACTTGCCTTGTGACTGAAAGGTAGTGGAGTCTGATACTTGGCGTGGCTCCTGACTTCCTGGTTCTACAAAAATACCATCATTGTCTGGTAAGGACAATGTTTAAAGAAGCAAATGATGCTATTATGCATAAGGATGCTATGCATTAAGTTTCTTTAGTGAGTTATAACGATTTTTTGGTGAATTATGAAGATTGAAGTTGTTTCTTAGAAATATTTATCTTTTTGAATTATTTTAAGACATAGAAGAAAATATTTACTTATTAAATATTGTCAAAATATTTGTTTATAATAATAAGAGTTTGTTTTTAATAAGTGTTGAATACAAATGAGTAATTTCTATTTTCAATTTGATGTTATTTGAATTTTTATAATTTTAGGAGTATCCTTTCAAAATAATTTGATTTTTGAAAATAAAATATTTTAATAATCAAAGTAAATGAATTTAATTGAAGTATTACTTTGTTTTAAGCTTTGAAAATATTTTTGGGTAATTTATTTGTTTTGCATATTAGTATTTGTATCTGTTGTTGAATTGATGATTTAAATCAATTTTTAATTTTAATTTGCTGGTAAAATTACTAGTTTACCCCTGGCTAGAGTGGGTTGAACCCAACCCAAAGCCAGGGTCTGGCTCGACCCGGCCGTCCGACCGAGCCCACCCGTGCTCACTCTCTCTCTCTCTCTCTCTCGATCCCCATGTCGCCGTCGCTGTCGCCGCTTGATTACGGCGAGCTCCGGCAGGCTCCGCTGCCGTGCTAGTATATTTCATTTGCTTGAGCTAAATAATTTAGCTTTGCTTACTGTGATGCCTCCTTCGAGTTACACAGAAGCATTCTGATGATTTTAGCTTGGGAAAATTATTTATACTTTCCAGTGGTATTGTTAGTGCACAGATGTACTTGTGGTGCCTCTCCCTTGAGGGTTTTGTGCCCAGCATCTAAATACTGGATTTGTGCTTCACAATTGATGAACTCAAGCAATAAAAGCTTGTATGCCTTTGCTCTATTTGGTGGATTTATGTCCCTTGCCCATGATGCATAGGCTGAGGCTCTGCTTTAATAAGAACAGATGTTTGCTTGATTTTATTAACTCCCTGTGATGATTTTAGCATAGCATCACTATGCTAGACTGAGGGAAAATCCACTACATCCACTCATGTGTATCTAGCAGGTAATTTTGCTAGAAATAAAGTATCAACCTGTGTTCACGTGTGGTGATGGATGTGTTATGTTGCTTGTGGCTCTTCTTGATTCCTTGATCAACAGATCTAGTGGTCTCCTCGTTCACCATGTTGGCCTGCTCCTCTAGCTCCAGATGCTTCCCTTGAGCTTCTGACCTCCCCTCCTTGCTCCTATGCTCCTTGCTTCCTCTATCCCATCTTGCTCTTGCTTTTGGCAAGGATTCAGTGGTGAAAAGTGGATGGATTTGTGGTTTTGTGATAAATTGAGCTCTGTGGTGAAGAAGAACTCGAACTGGTACTTGAGTGAGTGAAATGGTTGTGTTTTGCTAGCTGCTACGGTTTGCTTTGTTCTTATCCCTCCCCTGGGAGTGAAATGGCTGTGCAGTTGACAGCCAACCTGGGTGCGGTGATTGTGCTGTGTGTTTACCTGCTTGCTCAGTTCAGTGAACTGGGCCTCGGTTGGTTGAGCTTATCTCTATGTGGTGCATTCTTTTTACTTGCCAAGTGGAATTTGAGCCTGGGATATTGTACTGAGGCAAAACATACTGATTAAGAGCAGATACATCACTATGTTGCTTAAACAACTCGATGATGTAATTAGCAGTGCTCCTCACTACTAATCTGAGAGTAATACTATTCCTAACCCCCTCTTTGTATTTGTTTTCCTTTGTTTTTGCTTTTCTTATGTTTTGCAGGAACAACTATAGAATGAAGATCAAGAAGAAGAAATACAAGACATTTAGTTTAGGAAATA
The DNA here is from genome assembly GCA_947311845.1 of Poa pratensis. Taxonomy (NCBI): domain Eukaryota; kingdom Viridiplantae; phylum Streptophyta; class Magnoliopsida; order Poales; family Poaceae; genus Poa; species Poa pratensis. Next base: position 56,026,688 of record CAMZMU010000058.1, on the reverse strand, counting down.
ATTGTAATTTTCCTTTTTGTATTTCATTATGTTGTAACAAAATTTGTAAAGACATTGTATTGTTGTATTCAATCAATAAAATGATTTGTTTGTCTATACAAGAATTCATAAGTTGTAATACTTATTGCAAAGATTTGAATTATTCCAATCTCTATTAATTCATTTACTTAATTATTATTTTTTGTTACTTAAATGTTTGAATTTGAATTTACTTTACAAATTCAATTATTTGAATAATCAATTTGAATTCAAATTCCTTCTACAAGCAAATTCCTAAAGGTCATGTCAAAAATTATCAAATTCACCTAAGATGATCTAAAGCTTAAATCATGAGGATGAATGAACTCTGATCACTCGAGGGCTTTTAGTTTGCGAAAAAATTATTCAGGTTTTCATATGCATGCATGCAGATGCACAAATTCCTATTTCTACCCTTCGTTAGTTCCTAAACGCTGGGGTATTACAACCATACCATCCATCCATCTGCCATTCCATCCACCACTCCACTTTCGGCCACCACACCTCTTCACCTTTCCACCAACCCTCAAGAACAAGTCCAAGAACAAGATGAACATGGAGACCAGGAGAAGAAGCCCAAGGCCATGATGAACTAAAGCTCATAATCTGCAACTCTGCCTATGTCCTGTCTGCTCCCATGGTTCCTCTTCATCTGCATCCACCCCTGTCTTCATCCCTGCTTCATCTGCTTCGACAAGGCTTCAATGAGCAACAGCCGAGGATACTTTCTCCAATTCTCTGTGTAAACTGAGTAGAAACTAGTAGATCGTCCATCTGTGTGTAGAGCTTGTTGGATTTGGATTGTTGCAGTGAATTGATGACACAGTTCTCTGTTTTATCTGAATTTTGCTTGATATGTGCATGATTTGCTTGATCTGTGGCATGTAAGATTAATCTCTGCATGCTTGTGAGTTGTAACATCTTTTCTAGCCTCCCTTTGCTTGGATCCTTGGAGTGTTCTTGCTTGACAACCAAGAACCTGTAAGTTACTTTCTCTGAAACTTTGTACTGTTTAAACCACCAAACCATCAAATTTAGCCTAGCTTCTGGAAACAAAGAATTGCAATAAGCTTGATCCATGTGGAGAGAACGACATAAACCCCCCTAGACTCACAACTGATCACCTGTATTGCAAGCCTATACAGATGCAGATTATGCTGGTGATGCAGATTCCAGGAAGTCTACTTCTGATTACCTGATGACTTATGCACGGGGAGCAGTGTCATGGCAATCAAGATTGCAAAAATGTGTGTCACTGTCAACCACAGATGCTGAGTACATCGCAGCGGTTGATGCTTGCAAGAAAGTGTTGTGGATGAAGAACTTCTTGCAGGAGTTGGGAATGAAGCAAGAGAAATATGGTCTATTCTGTGATAGTCAGAGTGCTATCTACCTTGCCAAGAATTCAAGCTTGCACTCTCGAACCAAGCACATTGATGTGAGATATCATTGGATTTGAGATTTTGTGAATTTCAAGATGGTGCATCTTGAGAAGATCCATACCGACAAGAATGGCTTGGATATGATGACCAAGACATTGCCAAGTGAGAAGCTACTTGTATGCTGCAAGGTAGCGGGCATGGCGATGCTCCCCACATGAGTTGGAGGGGGAGATTTGTTGGGTATCCTCCTCATGTGGGCTGTGAGGAGATGGACATTTAGAAGCCTTTCAGGCGGACCAAACAGGTGCAGAAGCCCACGACTCATTAGGGTTATGACCAAGGGTCACTTTAGCCATTGTGCAAGATGGATGGGGGATGGTAACCCTCCCAACCAGCCTCCACCAGGAGGAGTGACAAAAATCCAGGATAGCCTCCATTGCAGAAGAAAACCAAGAGAGAAGGGAAGAGGAAGAAATTTGAGATCAAGTATGGGCCCTGCCCATAAGGTTGTGACGTTCAGATCCACTACCTTGTCTCCTTCAAGCTGTGATTCTACCATCTTTGGTGAGATTGTTCCAATCCCTAAATCTTGTGTCCCAAATCCTGTTGTACCAGATCCTCTAGTGCTCTCTAGAGAAGAACCTGTTGTATCCCACCTTGATAATAGTGGAAAAAGATTTGGGTGGCTTCGGCCTGTAGTTTTTCCTCTCACCTTGAGAGGTTTTCCAAGTAAAAGGATTGGTGTTCCTGTGTGTTGATTTCTGCTATTGTTCTGAGAGTTCTCTACCCACCATAGACAATGTGTATGGTTGAGTGTGAGCTTCTCTCTTGAGGACAGACACTGTCTACCCCTGTGAGCGAGTTAGAAGTGTATTGTCTGCTCCATATATGTTTGATGCATGTTTCCATCCGACACGAGCAACGATCCGAGAGTTAGTACATCAGTGGTGTTGAAGTTTACATCTTATTTCGCCGCGTATTTTCCGATCACATTAAAAGTGTGCTAATCTCCATTAAGGGTTAATTGGTGTGCCCAGTTTTCCCAACAGGGTGGTGGAACGTGATGATGCCCATACCGGAAAAGGCGACGGCGGCGAAAATCAGAAGGCTAACCGCGCGAGCCCACAGAAGAGACCGGTCCTGGACGGGTATGCCTCCTCGATTCCTTTGGGGAGGAATCGCTCCTTTGCGTTCGTTTCTCTGTCGCTGAATTGCTTGTGAGACGAGATGGAAAATCTGAGATCGCTCATCTTCGTTGCTGGATTGCTTGTGATGAGACGTGCCGCTGAGCTATGTAGATGCAACAACCTGTTCAGGGATGGGACGCGTCGCTTCTAGTCACGCGCGTATTCGGTTCTATGCCAACCGCGTGCGGTGGGAAGAAACGCGGAGTGCCATCTCAGTTTCTGCGTTTGGAATCTGCGGAGTGCGTTCGGAATCTGCTTCCTCTTCCGTTCCCAGGCAATTGCATAATTTCCCGTGTTTTTTTCGAGGGCAAAGTTGATTAGTTAGTGATAGCAGCTAGGATCCATTTTTTAAAATAGCAGTAACCAAGCTTAGGTCTTACGCATCAGCAAGTTTTTTTTTTATATAATTTTACCTTTTTTATGCATTTACCTGTGCACACCATCATAGCCTCGTGTCAACTGGAATTTGTACCTCTGCTTCAGTACGCTGTCATCATGATGGGTAGAAAAGAAACAATAAGATGAAGGCCTTATTTTATATAATGTGATGAGAAGAGAGATGACTCTGATCATGCTGTCTAGACTCTAGAGCAAATGATATCTCTGCTTTCCAGAATGCCCAAACCTGACACCACCGACATCACCTGACCTTAATAGATTTTATCATCTATGAAAAAAAGAAATACAGGCGTAACCAAATGCAAGCGATGGACACACAGAAAAAAGATCTAAATGAAGACGGTAGGGTATTCTCTTAGATACAAATTCCAAGAAGAATACTGCTATACTGCATCTGGGAACATCATATCCGTTTACACCTTTGATTTAATACGAATATGCTTCAACCAAGGTACAACCAAATGAGAATTATTTGTTCTACTGTAAATGCCACATAGAGCCTCAGACGACAACAACAACGAGTATACATCAGATATTCAGAATTCAGAATCTGAATATCGGCAAAAATCGGAAGGTATTTCAACTTAGGCAAATCAACACATGTTACACACAACAATGAAATGCTGCACTTGCAGAATAACGGCCTGAACTAATAATGTACAGCTCCCTGTGACTAATACCATCATCACCTGAAGGAGTATTGGTCGCTAACTTGGAGATGCAGCCATTCAAGGTGACAACTGATCTCTGCACGGAAATCCAATCATGAACTGGTCCTGGTTGTAGCGTGTACAACAGATGGTTTTCTTAGGCTTCAGAACTCATGTATCAAGAATATCACCCGATTTAAACTTCAGCAAATTCCGTGGCGCCTCACTATACTGTTGCCATGATAGCAATTTGCTTGACCTGCATTTTGTACCAATATACACTCATCTTGTCTCTGGAGAAAACTTCGTTCCAAAATCGTGGTGAGAATGTCTTCCAAGAGTATGTTCTGTAGCACCAACAGCTACACACATGCAACTTGGTCTCCTGAGTTGGTTGGGGCATCATTTGGTAGCACCATGTGAAACTCAGCAGTCAGCACACTGAACACCGTTAGAATCGTGGGCTCCATTATGTTGGCTCTCAAATGATGTGCACGACTCGTCCTGGATGTCAACATCTACTACAATATTCTCCGGATTTGTTTCCAGGTGTGTTTGGCCATTGTTTACTATGTTCTCAGGGAAAGAAGAAGATTCATGGAATTGTTCTCCATCAGATTCTTCATGAACATCCTCTGTGTACTCAAAATTGTGCATGTTATGTACTCGTATAGGGGACTCAACCGCAGAATCTTCGCTTTCCTGCTCTGTTGCCACAGGTACACCGGGAGACTCATCATCATCACTGTCCACATGCAACATGTCACACCTGTTCTGCAGGGCTCTCTTCCGTAGCATGAAGACATTAAAATAGTAGCTGACAAGCTCCTTGCTGGTCTTACTAGGTAATGCATGTGGAAGGAAATCCCAGAAGTTCTTTCCTGAGGAAACAGGATTAGAGAAAACAACCCTTTGGAACAGCTGTTCCTCCTCATCTGTCCACCTCTGAGCAACATCCTCTCCCATCTCACAAAGACCTAACTCTTGGAACTGGTCCTGTCCCAAGCTTCTTCTGAGGCCTTCTCTTGCGTCCATAACATGCTGTCTTACACAGCGGATAGAACCATCATCGCTACACTGACAATCTGTTTTGCAGTCTCCAACCAAAGCAACAGGGTTTGAACAGGACAACATTGGAATGACAGTGTGTCTAATCCACTTATCACTCTCACTATCTTCGTCCATGGGAGCAGATTCCGATGTGGAAACAGACGTTTGTGCTAAATCAGCACGGGAACTAGAAACACCATGAATAGAAACTCGGGGTCTCCATTCTGGAATATCAGCCTGGTGGTCAGGTCCAATCATGACACCCTTTCTAGGAACATATTCATGTAAAGGCGAATCGATGTCATCAACCTGGTTATATCCAACAGCTGGACCACAATCTTCGAAATAACCAGGGAAATAAGTTACCCAATCAGGTACATGTAAGCGTTCCTCTCCAATGGGATGTTCACCGTTAGGATAATGAATGGATGAACTAGTACCGTAGACTCTGGTACCACTACGTGCATGGATGTGTTCCTGCTCTCTAGTCTCAGCAAATCCATCAGCTAAAGCTGGAAACCAACAATCATAATTACCCATAGGAATCTCCCAGAACAATTCATATTATTGTTGGCATATATTATAGTAATAGGTAAGCAAAGTATGAAACCTGAAGCAGATGTCTCGGCGGCTATGCTGAAGGGATGTTCTTCGTAGGAGTTTAACCACGTGCTCTCCTCAGTTTGCCTTGGGCGCTTGCAAGCAACTTGGCATGGCTTGACATCAGAAACAGATCGCTTGCCATGATCCTGTGCGAATGATTGATAACTGCTGTCTGAGAGCCAAGAAAAACTGAAATCCTCAACAGAGACTGGAGAATCATCCTTAATATCAGCATTTCCAAAGATGGATTCCTCAGAGTTGCTAAACATGTTCTCCTTTCCAAGACCTTAAAAACAGATAGAAGTGAGAAACCAGATAATAAGTCACATGTTTCTCTTCCTTAAGTGAAGTGGTCACCTGTAACATTTGAATTGGAGGAAGCATCTCCTGAATTAATTTCAATTAATGAAGCAGACTGGCTGGTGGCCTCTAGTCCCCTCAGGTTACCATAAGAAAGAGGATTAAAGTAGTCAGCATCTCTGTCATGTGTAAACACCATACTAACCTGCCAAAAGGGAAACAAGAAAATCATAAGCATATATGTAAGAGATTTAGTTAACTTCGAAACTGCCAACTGACTAGCAAATAAGTTCCATTATAAGGAGAAAAAAAAAGGCATATGATGGTATTTCAATTTATCATATGGAAAAATTTTAATTTTAATGGGCCATCCAACAAGATTCGACATTTTTTACTGTTACCCAAGAAAAAAAAACAGATTTTAAGGATAGCATCATCATGACAATATGATCTACCGATAACTAGTATCCCTAGTCCCTAGTATCGTCATTGAAATGGCGAAAGTGAGCAAGGCCAGGGGTAAACAGTAGTATATTTTTTAACATACATAACTCATGGGTGAACATCAGTATATAATCAAGAAAACATTTGGTTACACACATCACAAACACTGCTAACTAGTGGATCCATCCAGGGAAGTACTACACAGGTCCACCGCTGAATTGTCACACATTTAACGCGTTATTTCATAATTCAAATGCAAAATAATTGCACAGATTAATAATTACATCGATTTATGCAACAATCATTTGAGCCTCCATATAGACAGATACATCAGCTACATGAGGTGGAAGTCAAACAGGTCCCAACATGGCTACAAACTGAAGATCCATATATTTTGTCTTTTTGTATGTGTTATCTGCTCAGCTTCTACCTTTGATCCCAGTCTACAAGGTGTAATTTAATTGCAATTTTTGTCTCTTTCCTTTTCTCGCCTAGAATGTTTAGTAATAATACAACAAACTGGCATAAGGACCAATTCGAAATACGACTCTCTCTCTCTCTATTTCCCCTTCTCCTTGTGAGTTGTGACTGTCATCCAGCATTTCACAGCAGCAACGGGCGAGTAGAATAACGTCATCATAAGAAATTAAAACACTGAACATAATCCTACTCGCGAGACGGACCGTCCGCTCTCGAATCGAGGTGACTTGGAATCAAATCGCAGCCATGATAACACAAACCCTAACCCTAGAGACAAATTAAGATAGCGGGGGAAGGGGAAAATGATACCGATAGGAAGGCGGAGGCACGAGCAGCTCGGATCCGCGGCCAATTTGGGGAGTCGGGGCAGCGGCAGGCCTGAATCTTGGCCTGAGAGGGAGGGGAATCACGAATTGGGGAAATCGGCGCGGAGGAGCGGCGGCTACCACTACCAGGCAGCCAGAGCTAGGGTTGGTTCGTTGCTGAGATCCGGAGCTAGAGGTAGGAGATAAGCTTGTTCTGGCAATGATAGTACTAGTATTTTATTACGGGCGGGCATCCTAGCTTGTACCCGCAGCATGGCTGCCAATGGGTCCGGCTCATGTATGGGCCCAGGCGATCAGCTGGTACACCCGACGTCTCGAAAACAAATTAGGATAGGTGTCTTGCGGGCTGCTTTCCCTTCCCCTCCCCCTGCTACAGTCCAGAGCGGAGAAAAAGGGAGAAGCCGAGTTTTCCTCGTTTTACCGCCGGCCACGCCGTCGGTCCCTTCGCCCTCCGGCCGCCGCGGCGGCGTTGGGAGGACGGAGGGACCACGGATCTGTGCGCTCGGCGTGTAAATAGTAGGATAGTTGGACCTAGGGGCGATGGTGTGGTGGCGGCTCCATCGCCGGTGGGAATAAAGTTGCCTCAGTTCCATCCCCACCGCGACGAAGCTCTCTGCAGCGGCGTTGAAGGGCTGGAGGCAGCGTCTGCTCGCCGGTCAGTTCGATCTGCGGGCGTAAGGTTCCTGGATGTGGACGAAGAAGCGAGGACGTCGTCCATATCGGTGGATTTTGTTCCTCACCTCTGTTCTCGTCGCGTGGGTGTCCCCTCCGACGCCGGCGTGGAGGTTGGGGGAGTCTGTACAGGAGGGTTTTCTCCGGCTGTCCTTTTTGCCGTGTTCTTGCAGGTCGTGCTGCTGAGTCGCATCGGCGGCGATCTGACCACCGGACGGAGTCGGGGCGTGTCCCCCGTCGATGTTCTTTCATCGTCTTCCAGATCCCGGCGGCTGTGTCGGGTGAGTGTTGCGGCGACCTTTACGAGGCGTTGTCCTCTAACGTCTCCTTCCGGTGACCTAGCTGGCGTTCACGCGTGCTTTGGCGTCGTCTCCGGCGAGATGGCGCGGCCCGCGCTGGCGGCAGCCGATCGGGCTTGGAGCAGAAGACATCAAGGGCCTTTTTGTAATTTCTTTATTTCGCAGGGTGTTTTCTGTAAAAGTTTGGACAGCTGTCCAAAGTCTGGATGGCTCTTGTATGTTCTGTGCTTTATCTTAATATAATTCCAGGTTTTGGCTTCAAAAAAAAAAAGAAAACAAATTAGGATGGATGGATGGAAAACGTACACCTCATCTTTACCTTACGCGTCACTGCTGACTCACATGCAACGCCTACAGAATTTCTGCAGACGACTGACACACAGATAACAAGTTTGTGCAAAGGGTCAATCCGTGCCGGATATTCAAATTCGGCTTCCACCAACATATGCTTTGGGGTTGACAAAATGATGTTAATCTGGATTATGTGTGGGCAAAAAATATATACATGTTTCAAAAAGGCCTTTCGAAAACACCGGTTGTTTGACCCACATGACATATGTATGTCGTTTATACATAAAAAAAGTGCGCGCACATGGCTAATTTTTTTTAAATAATACACGAAAAATATTTAATTCCGGAAATATTACGCAAAAATTTTTTTTTTCAAAAATAGAATCCAGTCGGTGTGGCCGAAGCCGACTGGTACTAGTCGTTGTTGGCGAAACCGACTACATCTAATCGTCTTTGGTAACGACGAGTACGGGGGCTTGTCGTTTTCGGCGAAGCCGAATACCTGAGTTTGCATGGGCCATGCACGCGTGCTGCGCGCGTCACGTCGCCACCGACGGAACAGGCTAGTCGTGTTCGCCCACGCCGATAAGGTGGGCCCTGTCGGCTTCGGCGATGCCGACAAGGAGCCAAACCGCATCTCGCAGCACGCGCACCATTCTGCTCTCTTTCTCTTTCCTTCGCATCCTCTCCAGCTAGCTCCTCTCTGCACTGCACTCATACGAGTTCTTGCTTTCCTCTCTCCACTCTCAACACAAACCAAATTAAACCAGCCATTTAGACCAATAATCTTCACGTTTGCCACCATTAATCGGTGCTAGAAGGTTGAGGGAAGCTAGGGCAACTCCGATCTCCTGATGGGATAGCTCGTGGTGGTGGTGGTGATGGTTGGCGGGTGGTGGTGGTGGTGATGGTGGTGGTGGTGCTGGAGGGCTGCGTGGTGGTGCTGGAGGGCTGCATTGTGGTGGTGCTGCTCGTGTTGGTGCACCGGTGATTCGAGACCGCCGGACGCCGTCGCCTCTCACGCTTCTAGGGTATAATTCGATTTATCAAAATTCTAGGGTATGAACTTGTGTTGTTAAAAATAGTTTGTGACGGTAGTAAAAATTGTAGCTATATTTGTAGGTTAATTTGAAAAAATGTAGCTATATTTTTTAGGACTTTATTTATGCGGAGTAATATTAACGATGGTAAAATAGTTTGTGACGGTAGTAAAAATTGTAGCTATATTTGTAGGTTAATTTGAAAAAATGTAGCTTTTTTTTAGGAGTTTATTTATGCGGAGTAATATTAACGATGGTCAATATTTATTTATGTCAGCGGAGATGTCTGATTTAGTGAAGATCAGGTTTTTCTATGGTCCTGGTAGAGTCCAAATGTGTGATACGGGAGCTGATCTGAGTGAGTTTCAGTATATAGATGTCGACCTGCCAGCTGCTGAAACATGGTCTGTAAGTCAGGTAAAAGATTGGTTGGCGGGAAGTTTAGGGCTTGATAGTCAGACACAGACCGTCAGTGTTCATGCTTGGTGGAGTCATTCAAGGACAAATATTTACTTCGTTTTGAAACCACTAGAGTGTGATACTGATTGGGTGCGATGGTTAAAAGGCTGCGCAAAAAGGAATTGCTGTCCTTGTGCCCTAGTTCTTCCCGCCCTGAACGAGGTCACTGCCCCTGACGACGAGTTTAGTGCCCATGAAGGTGAGGGTGCTTATGATCCTGGACATGGAAGTGAAGAGATGGACATGTCTATGTCACATTATGGGTCTGATTTTGGTGGTGGTGGTAACGAGTCGGGGCAGAGCAGTCAAGTACATGGAGGGGACACTGAGGTATATGACAGTGCGGAGGCGGATGGCGACGAGGTAGACGGGCACATGCAGAACGAGATGGAAGATGAAGATGCAGATGGCTATAGTGCTGAAGGCGATGATTCCGATGAGTCAGACGGGAAGAGAACGAAGATGAGGTACCTAATCCTGCAGCATGGAATCAGGACCACTCTTCGGCGATGACTATAAACGATGGTCATGATTCGGCATGGCAATATCATGAGAACAACATTGCGAAGGGTGCTTTGTATACTGACAAGCAAGCTTTGAGGGATGCAGTCGTTAAATGGGCATTGTCCACCCACAGGGTTATGAGAACTACCGTGTCAAGTCAAAAATATTTGACAATGGAATGCGAGACAATAACTTGTCCCGGCAGGGTGCATGGACATCTCCCAAAGAATGGCTATAGTTGGAGGATAAGTGACTTCGTACCTCACTCCTGTCGAATTGAAAATATCCCTGCAGAGCACCGTAATCTTTCTTCCACGCTTATAGCTCGGTTGCTGTACAGGGAGATAGTGTCCTGCGCATCGATGGAAGTGAGTGCCCTCCAGACAAAAGTGGCTGCCACATTTAAGTACGAAATATCATATGGCAAGGCTTGGAGGGCTAAGCATACGGCGCTTGAGAACAGATTTGGTTCATATTTGGACGCATATGACTCTGTTATCCGGCTGCTGCATACTCTGCAGTACCGGAATCCAGGCACCTATGTAGATATCCAAGATTTGTTCAGGCCAGAGTTCCCAACTGTGAGGGTGCTGCATCGAGTGTTTTTCTCATTCGGCGTATGCATCGAGGCTTTCAGACATTGCCGTCCGGTGATATGTGTAGATGGCACCTTTCTCACAGGCAAGTATAGGGGACAGATCCTGACTGCAATTGGTCAAGACGGTAACAATATGGTTGTGCCCCTCGCATTTGCTTTTGTGGAGAGCGAGAACATTGACAGTTGGACTTGGTTCTTCAGGCAACTGAAAATAGCAGTTGTGAAGGATAAGCCGAACGTGTGCATCCTTCATGACAGGCATGCAGGTATACTCAACGCGATAAAGACACTCACCAATCCTGTGCCTGAGGAACAGACTCCATGGCAGGACATGCAGAGCCGTTGGTGCATGCGCCATCTAGGTGCCAACTTCTTCTCGCAGTTTAGAAATAAGGACCTGATGAACCTATTCAAGAAACTCTGCAAGCAGAACCAAGAATGGAAGTACACGAAGATACGTGAAAGACTTGATTTGTGCACGCAGAGACATGTTCGGGACAGGAAGAGGGCACGAGCAGCAGCTGTTCTTGCACATGCAGAAGCTGTTGCTGCACAACTAGCTACCGGACCACCTGCCGAGGAGGACGAGCCTGTTGGTCTTTGCGACCTACCCGGATTTGACCCGCCTGGAACTAGGAGAAGAGGTGGGAGGACAATTAAAACTTTTCAGCAGTGGATAGAGCATGAACCTTTAGAGAGGTGGTCTTTGTTGCACGACACACATGGAGCAAGATACGGTGTCATGACAACGAACCTGGCTGAAACATACAACTTTGTCCTCAGAGGAAACCGTGCCTTGCCACTAACAGCCATCGTGGAGGGTATTTTCTATGGCACATTGAAATATTTCAGAGATAGACGTGAAAGAGCTGAGAAGCATAATGTGGACAACCCGACCTCGCCTTATTGTGAGAAGGTTACGAAGTACATGAATGAGAAGCTGGCAAAATGTTGCTCCCACAGTGTAACTGCCGTTGGGAATCAAGAAAGGAGATTTGAGGTCCGCTTAGCCCACAACAAGTTCGGATGTGCAAACGAGGTGAGGACGCATGAGGTGAAGATTGGTAATGAGGTTTGGCCAACTTGCGAGTGCACCTGCAACAAACCAAAATTGCTTCACCTTCCTTGCTCCCATGTCCTCGCTGCCTGCAGGCAGTTACGGTTGAACGCAATCTCCTTCGTGTCTCCATATTATATGAAAGAGGCAGTTATCAATACTTGGACAGGTGAGATGATGGGATTTCGATCAATGGGTAACTTCAACACTGTAACCCCTGGTGAGAGGGTGTACATTCCAGCTCCTGAGCTATTGCGTGATGGGGTAGGCAGACGGCAGTGTCGTCGCATCAGGAATGATATGGATGAATCCGAAGCCGGAGGCCGCAGGGTGCAATGCCTTCAATGCAACCAATTTGGCCATAGGGACCCTGATTGTCCCACTTTTCCTGGAGAGAGACCTCCCGTGCGTGCGCGGGGTAACGGGCGTGGGCGAGGACGAAGAGCGAGAGGAAGAAACTAGGTGGCACTATGTTCGAATTTGTATTAAGTGTGGAACTATGTTTGAATTTGTATTAAGTGTGGAACTATGTTTGAATTTGTATTAAGTGTGGAACTATGTTTGAATTTGTATTAAGTGTGGAACTATGTTTGAATTTGTATTAAGTGTGGAACTATGTTTGAATTTGTATTAAGTGTGGAACTATGTTTGAATTTGTATTAAGTGTGGAACTATGTTTAATTTGTATTAAGTGTGGAACTATGTTTGAATTTGTATTAAATGTGTCACATTGTTTGAATTTGTATGTGCAGTGATGGAGGGAATGTGGTTGCTTGATGCTACCATAGATCGTGGGCACCGTGCTAAGGCATTAGAGGGGAATCCAAGGAAACTTAAGCCCCTAATCACTCGCACGCCTAAGGAAAACTGGAGGATTCACCCGGCGTGGGTACAGAGGTATTGGTCGTATTTATTTATTTTATGGACGCATGTTTTCTATTGTTATGCTAGTGTGCTAAACTAGATTGTTATGTTCTTTTGGATACGCAGGTTGAAATGGGCCGGGCTCTTACCTTTCGCGCGTCTAGTAGAGGCCACTGAAACTCTACGCGTATGAATATGGACGCATCTTTACTCAGCTGCTGGTGGACCGATGGAGGCCGGAGACCCACACGTTCCACTTTCGCTGGGGAGAGATGGCTCCTACTCTACAGGATGTATCATTCTTGCTAGGTTTACCTTTGGCGGGTCAGCCTGTTGGACCTTTGGAGAGGCCGGTGAATTGGCAGGACGATTTGATAGCCCGTTTCCAGGGTATTGGTCCACCTTTACAGTATGATTCTCACGGACCCAAGCTTGATTGGTTGGTTGCCTTTCAGGTTAGTTAATGTGTCTCATAATCTGTTATTTCTCATTTGTTGTTACACTAATATTTTTTTTACCATGAATATAGGTCCAGAAATTTCCAGGGTATCCAGATCATTTGACACCGATACAACTCAGTCGCAGCTTGGAGGCATACATCATGTGGCTTCTTGGTAAGGTGATGTTCACCGAGAACCATGTCGACACTATTACCGCGCGCTACCTCCCATTCGCACGGGAGATCGCTGATGCTACTCAGCCGGAGCACATCAGACAGAGGAGTTGGGGTTCGGCTGTCTTAGCGGCTACGTACCGAGCTATTTGCAACGCTTGCATGCTGACTTCAGGTAAGTCAGCCATTCTCGGATGCCCTCTATTTCTGCAGCTGTGGTCGTGGGAGAGGTTCTCTATAGGACGGCCAGCCATATCTGAAGAGCCTTTCCCATTGTGGGAGATCTTTGACGGTGACCGCATCGACTTGCCTACTTTGCGAGCGTGTATACACGCAATACGGTACGTATCTTGTTATAATTTAATACATCGACAAACTTACTATTGCGACCGTGTATGAAAATAACTTGTGTTGTACGCAGAGACACTTTGCTACTGAGCAGACGAAGCAGTGCTACAGTGCTTTTAACGAGCAATTTGATTTGTACACTTCGGTCATCTGGGAGCCATACACGGAGGAGCTCGTTACGCGAAGATACCCCGGAGGTATTTCTGCTCTCTGCAGACGTGACCAAGCGTATTGGATGACAAAATCGAAGATCATCTTCGATGTCTTCGTGGAGGAGATGTCTCAACAGAGGGTTATGAGGCAATTTGGTCTTCGACAGTTGGTAGAGCCTCCACCAGTCGAGCGTCCCCTGCCAGATGCGCACCACAGGTATGTCGAAAGTAGTATTTGTCCTAAATTGTTCGCACTCAATCAATATTTACTGATAGCACAGTCACCCAATTTTTAGGATCTCAAGGAAGGGGTTAGTCGGACCGCGGCAGAGTGGCTACAGAGGCTACAACCTTACGTTTCAGAGTGGGACACTGCGGCGACACGGCTTTGGGTCGAGCCTCTCGGGTTTGATATCACTCTATACAATACCTACTTGCAGAGGTACATGTCCGGAACACGGATACGTATCGTTCTGCACTCTAACCCGGAGGTTATACCTGCCCCTACTACGTGGGATACATACCCGATGTATGACACTTCTGCGTCCAGACAGCACGCGGTAATATCTCATTTCCTTTCACTAATTCATCTAACTGCTACGCTTTGACGTATATATATTTAATACTTTTATTTCTTATGTCAGGCCTATTTGACACAGGAGATTCATAATGAGGCCGCTCAGTATGGACGTTCTCTTTCCACTGGCCCTCTTTTGGTACCACGGGACGAGCCGATATCTTTTCTCAGGAGGCTGGAGGGGAAGCTACGGGACGTCTACGCGACACTCACGTGCACCCGCACAGAGGACGTTGTTCGCCAACCGGTGGTACAACGACCCCCGCGCCCCCTGTCACGACGCCAGCAGCGGCAGCAGCAGATGCATCAGGAGCATCATCAGCACGAGGAGGAGGAGCAGCATCAACACGAGGAGGAGGAGCAGCAGCAGCACGACGACCAGCATCTCCTGCACCAGTACCACGAGCAGCAGCCGCATCACCGACATGAGCCGCGTCCACGTATCTCACCACAGCCCAGGCCACCTCCTCCTGACCAGGCAGGAGGTTCGGCGTGGCAAGGTTACGGTCCCACTTCCAGTTACGAGTATCGGCCACAGTCTCCTCCTGAGTACCGAGGTCCCGCCCCGGATTACGGTACGTATATTGTTTTCATATTTCAATTGGGAGTGCGTATTTCTTATGTACTAATGATTCCATCTGTAGGAGCCTATGGCTATCACACGGCTACGTCCGGACACCAGGCGTCAGGATCTGGATCAGGGTGGGGGAGTGACCAGGAGGCTCGGGCTCACGCGGGGCGGAAATGTCCTACTGGATGAACATTTTTAACACTCCAGAATTCCCCACGCAGCCGCACATTCAGCAGACTCCTCCACCACACCCCACACAGGGTACACAGGATGACGACGACTTGACAGTGCCTCGTCAAACCCGGGCACCAAACAGGTACGGGAGGACGCCGCCCGTCCAGCCACCTCCTCGTGATCCTCGGCCACGCAGGCGTCAGTGATATATCTTCGGGACATATTCGTATTTAGGATGTATGAGACATATCCGTATTTCTATTTCTATGTGAGACATATTCATATTTATGTTTGTATGACACATATTATCTACGTTGGAGACATATTATTATCTATGTACGAGACATATTTTAATTGATACGAAACATTCCACATTGCATCGATAAATTAATTTAACATACAACGTTACAACTTCAGTTCTTAGAAATTTAGAGGTAGAACAGCTACTTGTAAATAATACATGGAACTCAATGATAACTAATTGTAATCTACGACTTCACTTCCCTCTGCCACGTGTTCGTGATGGAGGCATGAAATCGTCATCACTATTTTCATCGGCGACAGCCTTTGATGCACCAACACTCTTAAACTTACGTCTAAAGTTGCCTCGTTTAGGAGGCATGAAATCATCATCACTATCATCTTGAACGGCTTTCTTGGATGATCCACCACTCTTCGCCTTTGATATAGCTCTCTTCACTGTTTCAGCGTGAAGGAGATTTCCAGGCCCATCTGGACATGCGCCAAAAAGCATTTCCATCCAACCAAAATGAGGGATCTCTTTGTTCACAAACTGTCCATCGGCAGGCCAGTGCTGGACATTCACAAAATCAGAGAAAAAAGTTAGTACGATAACACTAGATTCTAACATAATATAAATTCGGTACTCAGTTACCTTCACGTGAAATGCATAGGCCTCCGGCGAAAAATGGATTATCTTTGACTTCGGTGTCATAGGCATGTCCCTAAGCCCCGCCTCAATAGCTTTTAGCTCATTAATTCTCTGCCACTTCCACCGCCACCCATCAATTTCATCTGAAATTTCTTCAGGGGTCATCTGGATTTTGTTTTTTTTGGCTATAATTTCTCCCACCTCACGAATGTTACCCCACTCACTAATTAGCTCCCTATAACAGCTCTTCGGCCTACCCTCCCTAATACTACCTTCAGTCCATATTGCGGCGTGATACAAAACACACCACGACCTATGCTCCGAACTAGGACCCGAACTACCAGACATCGTTCCTATCCGACTGAGGAAATAACCACGCACCACACCCCTCCTCCATCACCAAATCTACTGGGGATATATATAGGCTCACCCGGGAGAAGAAGAGCGGGAGAAAAATGGCGGGAGGAAAATGGCGGGAAGAAAATGGCGCGAGAACTATGGCGGGAGAAATATGGCGGGAGAAATATGGCGGGAGAGGAAGGGCGGAATAAATGCCGGGAGCGCGAAACAAATTCGGATCAGGAGTTGCATGCACGGCGGAATAAAAGCTGGCGGCGACAGGTTGGAAAAATAGCTAATTGTTGTTGCTAAAGACGACTACGGGCTAATCGTCCACAGCAACACCGAGTACCAGCTAATACGTACCTGCATGCACCGAGTACGAGCTAGTACGTACCTGCATGCACGGACTTGTCGGCTTGGCCAACAACGACAAGCACTAATCGGTTTTGGCAAAACCGATTAGTACCAGTCGGCTTCGGCGCGACCGACTGGATTCTATTTTTGAAAAAAATAAAATTTGCGTAATATTTCCGGAATTAAATAATTTTCGTGTATTATTTAAAAAAAATTAGCGCGCACATGCAAGTCACACACATATATGTTACGGTAACGAATTTAATTTTTTTTGAGATTTCTTTTGACGATTTCACTGTAGCTACTCCTGGAAACGGATGGTGGTCTTGTGGCTGCTCTGTGTGCTCTGGAGGTTGAAGATGAAGGACGGCAGCATCCCCCCCGCATTGTCCCCTTTAATAAAGCTCATGGACGGAGGAGGGTTCACGGGGATCTGGAGCTCCCTCGCTTTTCTCCTTGCAGTCGTGCTGATAGGAAGCTGGGAAGAGAGGTGCTAGCTACTCTGCGTGTTTGTACTCAGCGACAAGAGGAAGCACACGTGTTGGTGTGCGCTTAGGAAGTTGTGATGCATGGTGGAGCTCATCAACGCCAACAATGTCGCCCAGGTATTATCACGGTCAACTAGAGCCGCTCCATGCCTGGAAGCACCAAGTTTCCATGGATTTTATTCCTCCTAGTTTGGAGGTTCGTCGACTTCAGCTTCGGATTGTCTGGCGACCACACCCCAAGCCATTTTGTTCGGTGGTTTGACGGGTACCGGTGCCTCCAGGTTTACCTGTTAGACGAAGAGGAAGATGTACATGATTGTGTTTTCTCATTTCTTTTCGAGGTCTCGCTTGTAATGTTTGAGGACTTAAAATTACACTTACGACCATAATAGAACATATTTTATTTTTTTACATAAAATGACACACACTAGTAAAGAACGGCATCGGCAACGCGAACCACATTAGACAACGTGAAAAACAAAAGCATGTTGGCAATAGAACATACTAGAAATGGACCGTCACAGGACACATTGGCAACAAATATTTATGAATACACTAGATGTGGTTTTGGTCACGTCGGCCACAAGTGTTTTAGACCATACATTCATGATGTGAACCGCACCACCAATGCGCATTCCCTTCTACTGGGAAGCTAGAAGATTTTAAAATCGTTACCTATATGAAAAATTCAGACAACCAAATTTAGACAGTCGCTCCAAACTGGAACCAGAATTAGGTATGTGGTTCCCGCCCACGTCAGACACTAGACGCTGTATGAGCTGAGTACTTCCAAGGAACGACAAGACAATGGATAGATGCAATGCAACTTTTGGAGAAGTCGAACACAACACAGCATGCATTGCATGCGCGTGCGCGCATTCATTCATGTTCAGTTCAGACAGAACACGGAGTGCACTGCTGTTGCTTTGCATTCATACAATGAAATTTGGAAGTGAGTTTGAAATTGACAATTTTCTATGTTCACAAACTTTTGGCAGTACGAACCAACTACCACTACCACCCGCTGGTATCTACTCTACTCCTATGGAAAAACTAGCTGTCTTTTGCTGAAATCGAAAGAGGGATTACGCTAGGTAGCTCTAAGTCAACTGCTGAAACTACTGTCGAGTGTGGACCCATCTTCTCCACATCGGTCCTTCGAAAAACAATGCAACAAGGAGTAAATAAAAATATGCACCTAGCAATTGGACATCGATTAGTTTTCTTCTTCAGTCAGTGCGGCAGGTTCCGGTTGGTTTCTGCGCCTGCTAACTTGGTCATGGTTGGTTGGTGACTTTTTGCTGCCATTGTTTGGTCTCCTTGGTGCCGCAGGGATGCACCGGGCACGGGGAGCGCCGTCCACCAACTCCTCCTCCGCCGCCAGCTCTAGCTTACTGCAACCGGTAGTGGTAGTGTTCATCATGTTCATATCCCTTGCCCTGTACGTTCAAACATTTTGAATCGTCAGTCAGTACAAGAAGGAAAGAATGTTGCAGTAAAAACAGAAGCTAGCTGCTCAGATTTGGTGACGCATGTGTATGTTGGATCGACAAACGCAATCTAGGAATCACTTCACGACTGACTGACTGAATGTGCATCTGCATCACAGCGAAATTGGAATTGTGGCGCAGAGCAGAGAGCGCAGAGTAGAGCATAGCGTGCAAACAGAGTAGCGGCACGCAGCATGTGGTTGTATATTCAGAGGAAGAAAGGAATCATTCAGAGATCGATCTATCGTTTTCCGCAAACAGCAATTGTGGATGGGGTAGCATCTAGCAGCACCGATTTTTAGTGCGAGGCATTTTACGATTCACAGGAGGAGGCTTTTTAGTGTGAGGCCAAAGCACAGCTTATCTGAGTTGCCCCCCCTCCATCCATGGCTGTCTCGTAGTACATGATGAAATAATCATGATGAATTGTTGACAAAGAGATTACACAGAGATTATAGTCTCTTTGTCAACAAGCTAATAGGTAGCAGTAGCAATTACCGGAGAGTAATACTACCTGCCGGCATTGTACGACGACGACCTCTTGAGCGCGCCCAGCTCGCCGGCGCGGTCCTCGCTCACCGTCTTCTCGGTCTCCACGAGGCTCCCGCTGAAATACTCCCGCTCCATGCCTGCCCCCACGCCAATGCTGCCCGAGAAGCCGGAGAAGCTGTCCGCGGCCGTGCTGCAGCTCAGGTGCGACTGCCCGCGCGGGAGCCGCCGCTCCCCGGTGTAGCGCGGCCTGTCCTGTTTGGGGGCCGCAGGGATGGAGCCGCAAGAGATGAGCTGCATCAGCACCGCCGACGCGCGCGTCCGCCCGCCCGCGATCACGCTATGCACCACCTCTTCCTCTTTCTCCGGCGCGCACCGGGGCACGACGCCGGCGGCGGCCACGCGGACGTCGTTCTTGATGAGCGTCTCCAGCGTGTCGTCGGGGCTGCTGGACGACGGCGGCGGCGAGATCTCGTCGACGCCCAGCTCCGTTCTCGCCTGCGACTCCGGCGCCGCGTTCCGGCCGCGCCGGCCACCGCGGCGCTCGTCGGTCTGCGTGGCCGCGTCTGCCTCGAAGCCGCGGGAGACGGGGGCGACCCTGTACTCGCCAAGGTCGAAGGAGCTCCAGTTCTTTCGCCGGCCGGCCCTGCCGCTGGCCACGGGCGTATTCTTGCTGTCCCCG
Source organism: Poa pratensis (assembly GCA_947311845.1). Taxonomy (NCBI): domain Eukaryota; kingdom Viridiplantae; phylum Streptophyta; class Magnoliopsida; order Poales; family Poaceae; genus Poa; species Poa pratensis. Next base: position 56,006,893 of record CAMZMU010000058.1, on the reverse strand, counting down.
TGGCAGCTGGAGGTGGAGGACGACGAGGAGGCGGAGGCGTCGCGCGGCCGCACAGTGAGCTGTGGATGGACAAGCAGCTCGGATCCCTTGAGGACGTACTCGTTGCCGTTGGCGGGGTGGACGAGGTCGTCGGCGGTGAGGTCGTGCCAGACGTAGCCGTTCCTGTAGCTCCTCTTGGAGGACCACGAGTAGGCGTCCGCCATGCCGGCGCCGCGGAGCACGGCCAGCCGGTCCAGCACATCTGAACACGCCCATTGATCAACAATGTCAACACTCAACAGCAATTCATCGGCAGAGCACGAGAAAGGTGAAAAGAAACATGGGTACCTCGAAGGCAGAGGCCGTCTTGTGGCGAGGAGAGGGCGACCTCCATGAAGTGCGGGTGGTCGAGCTGGCCGTTGCGCGACAGGTAGTACACCACGGCCACCTTGGCCGTCGCCTTCTCCTGCTGCGCCGGTGCGCGTCTGGCGGTGGACCTGGGTGGCGGCTCCGTCCACACTACCGTTCGCTCGGGGCTCGTCCACCGGCCTCGGGAGCTCGCCATTTCCTCGGACCGAAGTAGCTCCTCGGACTGGAGTGACGAGCACCGTGGCGTGTGTGGGAAGGAGAATGTGTACGTCACATTCACAGGGGAGCATGTGCCATTTTTATAGGGAGCTACAGGTGACGCCGTGTCTGCAATGGCGATCGAGATGTCAATGAGGGTGGTGGCGCGGTGAAGTGGGTTCAAAGTGAAGAGTGGAGCTCGTGACTGACTAACTGAGACTGACTGTTCGAGCTGGTGGAAATTCGTTGAAGAAAGAAGAGACATGGAGAAGGGGACAAAGCGCGTGAGGTCACCTATACCCTTTGCGCGTGAGGGCCAAATGACCACTATACCCTTTAATTATTTATTGTCAGGGTGAGTGTGCGTGTGTCTGTCTCTGGCAACGCGGCGGCCTTCAACATTTCAGTCGTACATGTCACGTACTGGCCTTTTGCCCTCTCCTGCCATGCCCGGCAAAGCAATGGTGTACACCGTACATACGTACGCAGTTGAGTTAACTTTAGAAAACAGAGGGGTAGTACGTATAAATTACTCCTCTGTTTTCTCTATACGTGCAAGCAAAGCTCGGTGCATCTTGTTACTCCCTCCAAAAGCATTTGTAAAAATGGATTAGGAAAACTGGTTTTAGCAGTAGGAGAGAAGGTTTGGCAATCCAATTTGTTTTCAGCTTATCAATAGGAGAAAAGTCTGCCGTGCAAAAGGTTTGGCGCCGCTGCCGCGTCTCTCCGTCGCGCCAGGTGGGCTCGACGTTGCTGCGGGAAGTGCGACATGGATTGCGCCGGCATCCTCTCGTCCTTGCCGACGACGTCTCTACAGGTCATGCGAGCGTGCCTGGCAGCACTGCGGGTCGAGGAGGATGCGTGGGAGGTCGAGAAAGAGGCATGCGGTGATGACCCGAGCCGAGCCACCATGGCCTACATTCGAGAAAGAGGCGGTGGCCGGCGTCGAGGCTCCTTTTGTCGGAATCGAGAGGCGAAGGTTGCGGGCGGGGCGACACCCGGGCGGCTGCTGGGGCGCGAGATAGGAGGGGTAGGGCGACATGGAAGGCGTCATCGACTGGGGGGAAACATGCGCAATTGTGGGGAAAATCTTTGCGGTGACGACGAGTCGCGCCAACCCTAGGCACCGCGCAACCTTGGGTAACAAAAATGGTCGCCTCCATGGCTGACATGGTGGCCCGAGACAACGTCACGAGCGAGATGGGGTCCGAGGTTTCCCGCGAGGCAGTTGCTTTCTCCCTCAACGGTTTGCTAATCCTGGGAGGTTAGCTTCGGATTGCTATGTTTGCCAATTTAGAGCCAGAGTTTTACCAAGCTTGGTAAAATTTTAGAGGGGGCCACTTTTAGCTCTTTTTTTTTGAACATGGAGACGGACCCCGAAGGGTCCAGACTGCATTAAGCGGTGGGCATACAAATTACAACAAGGACCAAAATAAACAGGAAAATTACAACCAAGTCCTTGAACTTTACAAAAAAGACCTGCACGAAGAAAATAGGAATGCAATCAGGTCCTTCTCCACCGCGCACGAGCAGCTCGACGCAGCGACCACCAGCACCATCGCCGGGGACAAAACCACTTGGAGATGGAGTGGCGTAGAGCGCCACCGCGGAACTGAAGTAGGGCCTCCGCACTGGCACATCGGCCTGGAGGTTGAAGAAGCCATGGCTCTGCCATGGCACGGAGTAGCCACTTCGGCCAAAGGTAACAGCAGCAAAATCTTGCCGCCGTTGATGAACTCCGTAGTCAGCAACCTTGCAATCTCCTCGTGGAGCCACCGATAGAGCCTCTTCTTCTTCATTCCCGCGACCATGGCGGCGTTGAAGAACAACTAAGGCAGAATCAAAGACACCACCAAACCTGGCCTCCAGCGCACAGAGCAGCACCGAATCGCCATCAAACTCCAAGCTCTTGCCACTAGCTAGAGGAGACAAATCACAGAGAGATAGGCCAAAGACCAGGGATTTGGCCTTATTGAAGAAGCTGGCAGATCTTATCTCCACCAACCACTCCCACCACGGAAGAGTTGCGAGGAGAAGAAGAGCGACATGAAGCCAGAGCTGGCCAGAAAGCTCGACCTCAAAACTTCCCTTGCGAACCATATTAGGAGAGATGCAGAGCTCCATCGCCACCACCTGCAGCACCACTTGCCACCGGCGGAGCGCAGCAAGGACGAAGAAGACTCCGGCGCGGCGGATCTGGTCGCAGCGATCCCCCGACCTACTGTCAGTCGGCACGGAGCCAAACGCCATATAGGCACACGAAGCTACTTCTACTAAACTACCTAAACTACTCTGTACAACCCGCGCTCTACTTTCTCCACCACGCCGGACGGCAGCGCTGCCGGAGAGGCGAGCCGAGCAAGCCGGGGATTTGGTAGCGACTTTCAAGGAGAGGAGCGGAGGAAACGAGAGAGGTGGGAGGGATGGGGAAAGTGGAAAGCTCCAGTCCGGAACACTTTTAGCTCTTGGAGCATGTTTTTTTTCTTCTATTAGGGCATCTCCACTCGTTCGCTCACCCCAGGGTTTGGTGCGTCGCCTTTTTGCGTTTGCGCCAGCGCAAACTTAGGCCTGGGGGGGCGAAGTTACCAGTCGTTTCGGCCCCCAACGAAAACACACATCAACATAATTTGAAAGTTCATATTCCCTCCCCCAAAAAACAACCCAAGTTCGGCGATCAAAACAGCCACAGTTGGGCGATCATACAAAAAAGTCATAGTTCGGCAATAGGATCAAGCCATAGTTCGGCAATGTAGTGAAACGGCCACATTCGGCATGCTGATACGCAAATCAGATGGTCGCCGGCGACACCTCGGCATCATCGTCCAGCTCGATGGGCATGGTCGTCGGAGCAGGGGCAGAGCTCGGAGTGGCTGTAGGCTCGGTGCTCGGCTCGGCGGTAGGCTCGGTGCTCGTCGGCGGCGTGACTGTGGCGGAGCTCGTGTCGGCTGGAGTGGCGGAGCTCGTGTCGGCTGGACTGTCGGTGTTTGTGTCGGCTAGAGTGGGGGAGCTCGGAGTCACCGTCGGGGTCGGGGCCAGGGCGATCTGTCTGAGAATCACGCGCCGCTGCGCCATGAACCACGTCCTAACCTCGGGGTCTATCGCCGCCGGGTCATCCCCCATGAGGAAATTTCCTTCGCGTCGACGCTAAAAAAGACTCCTGGGGCACGGGGAAAGGAGTGGAGATGCCCTTACGGAGTACTATAAATATGAGGCCTTTTTAGAATAGCTCCTGGAGATGCTCTAAGTAGCTCCTCTGGTGTGGCCACATTACACATGGCCAGATTAGTCATTCCAGTTAAGCACGTAATTACGTGTGGATGTCTGTCACTTGTTGGCCACTGTGAGTAGTAATAATACTGTGCAGGAAAGTCGCTGGAAGCACTCTTATCTCTGGCGCATGCACAGTGAGGACTGAGGAGGAAGCGGCAGTTTGATTTGAGTACTACTAATATGAAATGTAGTGCTGCGCGCCAACGAATGGCACATGCATATGCTGCGTTTGACGTGTTCATCCGAGCCCAATTAATGACCCCATCACGCGCACCACACTGTCTACTTAGAGCATCTCCACCGGGCCCTCCAAATATGTGTCCGGCACCCCAATTAAGGCCTAATTTGGGGTGTCGGACATGTGTCCAGCCAATTGGGGGTGTCGTCCACAACGGTGTACCCCAAACAAGCACGCCAATTTTTTTAAAAAAAACTTTCGTTCATAAGCAACTCCGGCGGAATTTAAACGAGATTTAACAAACTTATAATTTCAAATCAAAACGAGATTTAATAAACTAAACCTAAATTACGCCGTTACCAGCTACACGCTATACCGTCTAGCCAACCACTACATGCGCCGGCGTTGTTGAAGAAACATGTTCCACAACCCACCGTCGGCGAAAAAGATGCGTACCAAGCGCCGGATCAAGAGACTTGCATGCCTCAATGGTCTGGCGCGGGAAGTTTCATCTGCTATTTCCGTGAAACGTAGCCTCGGCTGAGCCGGCTGAGGCATCTGGTTTCGTGGCCGGCGCGTGGTGGGATTTGATCTACCGCCGAGGCATGCGGCGGGGCGCTTGATGGGAAGCCTCTCCGGCTTCATCTCGTGCCCCCTTCTTCGGTGACGGCGACGCTGCTGACCAAGATCCAGCGGTGGTAAAGGGGGATCGGGCTGCTCGGGGTCATCGTCCTCGCCGTCACGCTCGTCGTCTGTTGCGGACAACTCCGACGTTGGCTCCCGCGCGGCGTTTGCTCCACCGCTACGATGCGCCTCGTACTCCGCGTCCACGACGGCGTGCCACTAGGGCGCCGAGATGGAGTACTTTGGGTCGAGCTTTTTCTCGTACGGCATCTCCATCCACTTCCACTTGACGAAGTCAATGCGCTCTTGCCCGCTGAGCCGCGGCGCCACCGGAACGTTGACGCATTCCTCACCCACCCGTCCAGTAGGGTGGCGAAGTCCTCCACCGGCACCGCGTGGCGGCTGCACAGCCGCGCGGTCTCCAGCGAGAGCACGTACGGAGGCGCGTTGTCGGCCTCCTCGCGCCACATATCCCGCTGGAACATCTTGGCCATCTCCGCCTCATCGTTGCGACGTCGGCGTTTTTCCAGCTGCTCGCGGCGTTGCTCACCGCGACGCTCGTTGCGGCGACGTGCACGTTCCGCCGAGAGAAAGTCGCGGTAGCGCCGAAGGTCGCGCTCCTCCGGCGTCTCGCAGCTACCCGCGATGCTTGGCGGCCGATCTTCTTGTGGCGAGTTGAGAGAGACAGGAAGAAGTGGTGGTGTGGGGAGAGGAGGGTTGCGACGCGCCGGGTTTTAAAGGCGGCCGGAGGAGCGGGGTTCGGTGGCCTGCATTAACGCGGCCACCGGCTCGCCTAGCCACGCATTGACGCCGACGACGCGTGTGCAGGCCACCGCCGCGGGCAGCCGCTGCGACTTCAGCCCGCGTCGTTTCCGTCTGTGATACGTCCATTTTGCATCACTATTTTATAGCATAATTTACTGTTATTCATTGATATATTTCATATTAAGATGTGTTACTTATGTTATTTTATCTTATTTTGCATGTTTGATGATTATTGGATGATTAACTGCCGGAGTCAGATTTCAGCTGAAAAAAGCATCGTAAAGACACTATATTTCTGGAGCTCCAAGAATATTTTCAAGAAGACAGAAGTTCCTATTTTATCAGAAGATGGAGGAAGCCAAAAGGGGAGGCTGAGATGGGCCAGGAGGGGCCCACACCACCCCTGGGCGCGGGCCCCCCCTTGGCCGCGCCCTGGGTGCGTGTGGAGTCCCTGGCCCACTCCTGACACTCCCCCTTCGCGTACTTCATCCCCCAGAAACCCTAAGACACAGAGAGTGGGAGAAGAAATATTCCGCCGCCTCTACGGGGCGGAAACAACAGAGAGAAAAAGCTCTCCGGCAGGGAGAAATCTGCCGGGGAAATTCCCTCCCGGAGGGGGGAGATCGTCGCCATCCTCATCGTCATCGTGCTGGACTTCATCGGGATCATCATCATCATCATCATCATCATCATCATCATCATCATCATCATCATCATCATCACCGTCACCACCATCACCGCTGCACCATCTCATTCCGCTGTAACATCTAGGGCTATACTTTGTCTAGTTCATAGGGGAAACTCTCCCGGTGTTAATTACTCCTTGTGGTTGATGCTATTGAGTTTTATCGGTGAATTAAAGTATATGTTCAGATTGTTATTCATCATTATATCACCTCTGATCATGATCCATATGATGTCTTGTGAGTAGTTTGTTTAGTTCTTGAGGACATGGGAGAAGTCACGCTGTTAGTAGTGGAATTATGTTGAGTAATATTTAATGGTTTGATATTTAAGTTGTGGTGCTATTCTTCTAGTGGTGTCGTGTGAACGTCGACTACATGACACTTCACCTTTATGGGCCTAGAGGAATGCATTGTGTATTTGGTTGCTAATTGTGGGGTTGCCGGAGTGACAGAAACCTAAACCCCCGTTAGTATACCGGTGCACAAGGGAGCGTAGGATCTCAGAGTTTAAGGCTGTGGTTAGATTTATCTTAATTACTTTCTTGTAACTGCGGATGCTTGCAAGGGGTATAACTATGTAGTAAGGGCGGTGCATTAGCATAGGTTCACCCACACAACACTTATCAAAACAATGAAGATTAATCAACTATGTGAAGCGAAAGCACTTGACTAGAATCCCGTGTGTCCTCAAGAACATTTTGTCATCATAAGTAAACCAACCGGCTTGTCCTTTGCTCTAAAAAGGATTGGGCCACTCGCTGCAATTATTATTACTGTCTTTTACTTACTCGCATTTTATTTACCTGCTATATCAAAAACCCCTAAAAACTTGTCTGCTAGCATTTACAGTGAAACCTTTACCGAAACTCCTTGTCAGCACCTTCTGCTCCTCGTTGGGTTCGACACTCTTATTTATCGAAAGTACTACGATACACCCCCTATACTTGTGGGTCATCAAGACTATTTTCTGGCGCCGTTGCCGGGGAGTGAAGCGCTATTGGTGAGTGGAATTGGTAAGGGAAACTTTTACTGTAGGTGCTTTTTTATTTCTGCTTGCTACTTTATTTTATCATGGAGAGATCTCCATTTGAATCCCTGTTTGGAAATACTACTACCACTGCTACGGTAGTAGAAGAGGAACCACCTGATCAAGTAATTCCATTTAAAATACCTATGAAAATTGTTGAACGAGTTACGAATAACCGCTATGCAGGAGATGGAACTGTCCCTCCTGGGGATCATTTGCTATTTATTCATGAATTATGCGAGTTGTTCAAGTGTGCAGGTATTTCAATGGAAGAGGTCAAGAAGAAATTGTTTCTATATCGTTGACTGGTAAAGCTGCAAAATGGTATAGGATGCTGAAGAATGGGCGTTCTATTGGCTGGGAGGAGATTGTGCCTCTCTTTTATTCTAAATTTTATCCTCCTAGTGAAATTCATCAAGATCGGAATCATATATATAATTTTTGGCCTCATGATGGAGAAAGTATTGCCCAAGCGTGGGGGAGATTGAAATCATTAATGCTCAAATGCCCCATTCATGAGCTTCCTGGTAATGTCGTTATTGATAACTTCTATGCAAGGCTTTCTCTTCAAGATAAAACTCTATTGGATACCTCTTGTGCTGGATCATTTACGCGTAATAAAGAGGAAGTTAAATGGGACCTTCTTGATCGGATTGAGGAAAATACTGAAGGATGGGAGAACGACAAAGGTAGAGAATCAGGTATAAAGTATGATTACGAATGCATTAAACTTTTATGAATACTGATAATTTTCGTAATCTCTATGATATGTATGGTCTTGATTCTCAAGTTATTGCAAACTGTTACAAGGCTTTTGCCTCTTATCTTGATGTTCCTAAAGAAAGTTGCAATAAGTATCATTTGCCTTACAAAGATAATACTAATTCTGCCAATATTAAAAACATTGAAGTTCATACAGTTGATCGTATCTTGCCAGAACCTTATATTGAGAAACCACCTTTTCCTGTTAAAATTAGGAACATTCTATCATAGCTAGTGTGGTTAATAAAAGTGCAAAGAAAGCTTTAGAACCTGCTGAACAAATAGCGGTTGAACCCACAATAGCAATAGTAAAGGATTTGGTAACTGAAAATGTAGAAGGAGGACATATTATCTTTTGTGAAGATGCCTCTAATATTGTTTCACATCCTAGTAGAGCTAGGAAAACAAGTGTTCCTGTGCTTTCAGTCAAAATAGGAGAACATTGCTATTATGGTTTATGTGATATTGGTGCAAGTTCTAGTGCTATTCCTTTTGATCTTTATAAAGAAATTATGCATGAAATTGGTCCTTGCGAACTTGAGGAGATTGATGTGGTTATTCAGCTTGCTAATAGAGAAACTATCTCTCCAATTGGTATTGTGAGAGACGTTGAAGTTTTATGTGGTAAGACTAAATACCCTGCTGATTTTCTAGTACTTGGTTCTGTTGCTAGTAAAACTTGTCCCATTATTTTTGGTAGGCCTTTCTTGAATACATGTGGTGCATTATAGATTGTAAGAAAGAGAAAATTTACACTAAATTTAATGGAGAATCTTATGAGTTTAATTTCTCTAAGTTTGGTAAAAACTTTATGAAACTGAATTACCTAATGAGAATTTCAATTGAACAACTTGCTTCTATTGCTGTTGCTCCTAACAATGCCTTGCAGCAATTCATGGAGGAACACGAAAGTGAAGTATTTATGGAGGAAGGAATGAGATTGACAATGCCTTTCTTCGTCAACCACCAATACTTAAGCATAATTTGCCTGTGGAAGATTTGGGTACCTCAGCGCCTCCTAAGGAAGATCCTGTCTTCGATTTAAAACCTTTACCTGATAATCTTAAGTATGTTTATCTTGATGAAAGAAAGTATATCCTGTTATTATTAGTTCTAAACTTTCAGGTAATGAAGAAGCAAGGCTATTAGAAGTACTAAAGAAACATCGAGGAGCTATGGGATACACTTTGGATGATTTAAAGGGGATTTCTCCTACTATATGTCAACATGCCATCAACATTGAACCCGATGCAAAACCTGTTGTTGAGCATCAGCGTCGCTTGATCCCTAAATGAAAGAAGTGGTAAGAAATGAGGTATTAAAACTTCTTGATGCTGGTATAATTTATCCTATTGCTGATAGTAGATGGGTAAGTCCTGTGCATTGTGTCCCTAAGAAAGGAGGAGTTACTGTTGTACCAAATGAAAATGATGAACTTATTCCTCAAAGAGTAGTAGTTGGGTATAGGATGTGCATTGATTTTAGAAAGGTCAATAAAGTAACTAAGAAAGATCATTATCCTTTGCCTTTTATTGATCAAATGTTAGAAAGGTTGTCTAAGAAAACTCATTTTTGTTTCCTTGATGGTTATTCTGGATTCTCACAAATTGCTGTTAAAGCACAAGATCAAGAAAAACTACTTTTACTTGTCCTTATGGAACTTATGCTTATAGACGTATGCCTTTTGGTTTGTGTAATGCTCCTGCTACGTTCCAAAGATGCATGTCTGCTATTTTTCATGGTTTTTGTGAAGAAATTGTGGAAGTATTCATGGACGATTTTTCCGTCTACGGAACTTCCTTTGATAATTGCTTGCACAATCTTGATAAAGTTTTGCAGAGATGTGAGGAGACTAATCTTGTTCTTAATTGGGAGAAATGTCATTTCATGGTTAATGAAGGAATTGTCCTAGGGCACAAAATTTCTGAAAGAGGTATTGAAGTGGACAGAGCTAAAGTTGAAGCAATCGAGAAAATGCCCTGTCCAAGGGATGTGAAAGGTATCCGTAGTATTCTTGGTCATGCCGGTTTTTATAGGAGGTTTATTAAAGATTTTCTAAAATTTCAAAACCCCTCACTAATCTTCTTCAAAAAGATGTACCTTTTGTTTTTGATGATGATTGCAAGGAAGCTTTTGAAACTCTAAAAAAGGCTTTAATCACAGCTCCTGTTGTTCAACCTCCTGATTGGACTTTACCTTTTGAAATAATGTGTGATGCTAGTGATTTTGCTGTAGGAGCTGTTCTTGGACAGCGGGTAGACAAGAAGTTAAATGTTATTCATTATGCTAGTAAAACACTTGATGCCGCTCAAAAGAATTATGCTACTACTGAAAAGGAATTTTTAGCAGTTGTTTTTGCTTGTGATAAATTTAGACCTTATATTGTTGATTCAAAAGTTACTATTCACACTGATCATGCTGCTATTAGATACCTTATGGAAAAGAAAGATGCTAAGCCTAGGCTCATAAGATGGGTACTTTTACTGCAAGAATTTGATTTACATATTGTAGATAGGAAAGGTGCTGAAAATCCTGTTGCTGATAATTTGTCTAGATTAGAAAACATTTCAGATGATCCTATACCTGTTAATGATAGTTTTCCAAATGAACAATTGGCTGCGATAAAGGTAAGCTCACGCGAAAGTCCTTGGTATGCTGATTATGCTAACTTTATTGTTGCCAAGTATTTGCCTCCGACCTTTACAGCTCAGCAAAGAAGAAAGTTCTTTTATGATTTGAGGCATTATTTTTGGGATGACCCACATTTGTATAAAGAAGGAGTAGATGGCATTATGCGAAGATGTGTTCCTGAGTATGAACAGAAAGAAATATTGAGCAAATGCCATGGAAGTGCTTATGGAGGACATCACGCTGGAGATAGAACTGCACAAAAGGTTCTACAATCAGGTTTTTATTGGCCTACCCTTTTTAGAGATGCAAGAAAATTTGTTTTATCATGTGATGAATGTCAAAGAGTAGGTAACATTAGTAGACGTAATGAAATGCCTATGAATTATTCTCTTGTTATTGAACCTTTTGACTGTTGGGGATTTGACTTTATGGGTCCTTTTCCTCCTCAAATGGTTATACTCACATACTTGTTGCTGTTGATTATGTTACTAAATGGGTAGAAGCTATACCAACTTCTAGTGCTGATGGTGAGACATCATTAAAAATGCTTAAAGATATTATCTTTCCAAGGTTTGGTGTGCCTAGATATCTCATGACTGATGGTGGTTCTCATTTTATCATGGTGCTTTTAGAAAAACTCTAGCTAAGTATGATGTTAATCATAGAATTGCTTCACCATATCATCCTCAAACAAGTGGTCAAGTAGAATTATCAAATAGAGAGATTAAATCTATTTTGCAAAAGACTGTTAATAAATCTAGAAAAAATTGGTCTAAAAAGCTTAACGATGCTTTGTGGGCTTATAGAACTGCTTATAAAAATCCTATGGGAATGTCTCCTTACAAAATGGTTTATGGAAAAGCTTGTCATTTGCCTCTAGAATTAGAACATAAAGCCTATTGGGCGGTGAAAGAACTTAATAGAGATTTTAAACTTGCCGGTAAAAAGAGATTGCTTAATTTGAATTCTTTAGATGAATGGAGAAATGCAGCTTATGAAAATGCTAGGCTCTTTAAAGAGAAAGTTAAGCAATGGCATGATAGGAGAATTCTTAAGAGAGAATTTAACGTAGGTGAAAAAGTTTTATTGTATAGGTCTCGTCTCAGACTTTTTGCAGGAAAATTACTTTCAAAATGGGAAGGACCTTATGTTATTGAGGAGGTCTATCGCTCAGGTGCGATTAAAATCAATTCACTAGATGGGGACAGACCACAAGTGGTTAATGGTCAAAGACTCAAGCATTACATTTCTGGAGATTCTTATAATGAAGATGTTGATTTATCAAAGTGGTAACTCCAGAAGATTTTATAAAAAGTCAAATTCAGACAACTGCAGAAGCTGATTTGGAATAGGTAACAGTTTCGGTAAGAAAAACTCCGCGATTTACTTTCCAACTTAATTATTTGTTGTTTTATATAATATGGAAAATTATGAGCCGGAAGAGGGTAGGAAACTTTGCGAAGGGCCTTTCTTTTACTTTTATGTTGAGTCAGTTTTCCTATTCTTTCTGTCTTCCACAAGCAAACACTAGTGTCAACTTTGTTACAACATGGGTTATATGCAACGTATTGGACTTGTTATACTGCTTTGTGTTGACATTATCCATGAGATAAATATGTTGAAAATTGAAGCAATTGCTGAAGCTTAATTCTTCCTTTGTGTTGATTGAATACCTTTTATTAGAAACTATTGCTTTATGAGTTAACATCTATGCAAAACAGTTTGATGCTTGTCTTGAAAGTACTATTCATGAAAACGTTTAGCTTGTGTGATTCATTGTTTACTCATTATCTATTTGGTAGAAATTATAGACCATTGACTTGGATCACTTCATTCATTTACATGTGCCTTACAATATTATATGATCAAGGTTATGTTGGTAGCATGTCACCTCAAAAATTATTTTGTTTTTATCGTTTACCTACTCGAGGACGAGCAGGAACTAAGCTTGGGGATGCTGATACGTCTCCAACGTATCTATAATTTTTGATGTTCCATGCTTGTTTTATACCAATTGCTACATGTTTTGCATCTACTTTACAGCACTTTTATACATTTTTTGGGACTAACCTATTAACAAGATGCCGAAGTGCCAGTTCCTGTTTTCTGCTGTTTTTGTATTCCAGAAAAGCTAGTCTGGAAATATTCTCGGAATTGGACGAAACTTCACGGACATCCCTATTTTTCCAGAAGACACCAGATGGAGCAAAGAAGCAACGGAGGAGATGCACCAGGGAGCCACACGCCACTAGGGCGCGGCAGGCCCCTTGGCCGCGCCCTAGTATGGTGTGGGCCCCACGGGGTCGTCAGCCGCCGCCCTTTCGCCTACTTATTCCCCCCGAGAAAAAACCCTAAGTGCCTGAGCATTATCCACGAAAAGTTCCAGAGACGCCGCCGCCGTCAACCCTAGCTCGGGAGGGTCAGAACCTCTTCCCGGCACCCTGCCGGAGAGGGGAATCGTCACCGGAGGCTTCTACATCGCCATGCCTGCCTCCGGAGTGATGCGTGAGTAGTTCATCCTTGGACTACGGGTCCATAGCAGTAGCTAGATGGTTGTCTCTCCATTTGTGCCATCATGTTTAGATCTTGTGAGCTGCCCTACATGATCAAGATCATATTATTGTAATGCTACATGTTGTGTTTGCTGGGATCCGATGAATATTGAATATTATGTCAAGTTGATTATCAATCTATCTATGTTATTTAAGATCTTGCATGCTTTCCGTTACTAGTAGATGCTTTGGCCAAGTAGATGCTTGTAACTCCAAGAGAGAGTATTTATGCTAGATAGTGGGTTCATGCCTCCGTTTAATCTGGGACAGTGACAGAAAGTTCTAAGGTTGTGGATGTGCTGTTGCCACTAGGGATAACCTAACGATGCTATGTCCACGGGCATATGTGTTTGTTTACATTACGCGCTTTACTTAATGCGATTATCCGTTGCTTGCAACTTAATACCAACGGGGACTCGGATGACAACCCGGCGGTGGATTATTAGTCATAGATGCTGTTGGATAACGGTCTATGTATATGTCGTAATGCCCAATTAAATATCATAGTAATCATCATGTCATGTATATGCATTGTCATGCGCTCACTATTTGTCAATTGCCCAGCTGTAATTTGTTCACCCAACATGTTAGTTATCTTTTATGGAGAGACACCACTAGTGAACTGTGGACCCCGGTCCATTCTTTTACACTGATTAAACCACAAACTGCAAACTGTTCCTTTTTCATTCTCTGCAATTTAATACTCATTTTCCACACAGACGTTTAATCCTTTGTTTTCAGCAAGCCGGTGAGATTGACAACCTCACTGTTTCGTTGGGGCAAAGTAGTTTGATTGTGTTGTGTGCAGTTCCACGTTGGTGATCGTGTTGCGCCGTGCGAGCCACCAACAACCTTCTGAAGAGTTGTTGCTCCTACTGGTTCGATAACCTTGGTTTCTTTCTGAGGGAAAACTTGCTGCTGACTACATCATACCTTCCTCTTGGGGTCTCCCAACGAGTGTGATTCACCATCAAGCATCAATTTTTCTGGCGCCGTTGCCGGGGAGACAGCAGTCTTCTGCAAGGGGAGTTTCACGCTTCCAATCTCTTTACTTTGTTTTTGTCTTGCTTAGTTTATTTTATTTTATCTTGTTTGCTTTCAATTATCAAAAACACAAAAAAATTAGTTACTTGCATTAGTTTACTTTCAAGTTATTTTCTGTCCTGTTTTTAATTCTGCTAAAATGAGTACTCCTGAGAACACTAAGTTGTGTGATTTCACTAGCACGAACAACAATGATTTCATATGCACACCTATTGCTCCACCTGCTGCTTCAGCAGAATTTTATGAAATTAAACCTGCACTTTTAAATCTTGTTATGAAAGAGCAATTTTCTGGTGTTAGTACTGATGATGCTGCTGTTCACCTTAATAACTTTGTTGAACTTTGTGAAATGCAAAAGCTCAAGGAAGTAGATGGTGATATTATTAAACTGAAACTTTTTCCTTTCTCCTTGAGAGGACGTGCTAAAGAATGGTTGCTATCTTTGCCTAGAAATAGTATTGATTCATGGACTAAATGCAAAGATGCTTTTATTGGAAAATATTATCCTCCTGCTAAGATTATTTCTTTGAGAAGTAGCATAATGAATTTTAAGCAATTTGATAATGAACATGTTGCTCAAGCATGGGAGAGAATGAAATCATTGGTTAAAAATTGTCCCACTCATGGACTGACTACTTGGATGATCATCCAAACCTTCTATGCAGGATTAAATTTTTCTTCAAGGAATTTATTGGATTCGGCCGCTGGAGGTACCTTTATGTCCATCACTTTGGGTGCTGCAACAAAGCTTCTTGATGATATGATGATTAATTATTCTGAGTGGCACACCGAGAGAGCTCCAACAGGTAAGAAGGTAAATTCTGTTGAGAAACCTCTTCCTTGAGTGCCAAAATTGATACTATTATGTCTATGCTTGCAAATGGTCAAACACATGTTGATCCAAATAATGTTCCTTTAGCTTCTTTGGTTGCTCAAGAAGAGCATGTTGATGTGAACTTCATTAAAAATAATAACTTCAACAACAATGCTTATAGGAATAATTTTGGTAATAGCAATTATAGGCCCTATCCTTCTAATAGTGGCAATGGTTATGGAAATTCCTATGTAACTCCTACAACAATAATAAGAGTGTACCCTCTGATCTTGAAGTTATGCTTAAGGATTTTATTAGTACACAAACTGCTTTCAATAAAACTGTTGAGGAGAAATTTGGGAAAATTGATGTCTTTCCTCTAAAGTTGATAGTCTTGCTCTTGATGTTGACTTGTTGAAACTAAAGAACATGCCTCATGATGTTAAAGAGAGCAAAACTCTCAATGCTATACAAGTTAAAATTGATAACAATGTGAGGATGTTAGCTGAATTGCATGCTAGATGGGAAAGAGAGGATGAAATTGCTAGAAAGAATAATATTGCTAGAGTTTATACTATTACTACTTCTGAAAATGCTTCAAACTCAAGTGTTAGCAAACCTCCTACCATTAATGGCAAGATAATTGGTGTTGGTAATGTTTCCACTTCTATTGCAAAATGTCCTAAATTGCCTGATAACTCTGAAACTGTCCTTGATAAAGATGCTGAAATTTCTAGCAATAAGGAAGATAATAACTCCATTACTTTGATGATAATGATTTTGATTTTGATGGTTGCAATATTTCTGAAGTAATTAAGTTCTTGCAAAAGCTAGCTAGAAGTCCTAATGCTAGTGAGATAAACATGGCTTTTACTAAACATATTACTAATGCTCTCATACAAGTTAGGGAAGAGAAATTAAACAAGTTCTATCCCTAGGAAGTTAGAAGATGGTTGGGAGCCCATCATTAAAATGAAATTGAATGACTTTGATTGCAATGCTTTGTGTGACCTTGGTGCTAGTATTTCTGTTATGCCTAAAAGATTTATGATATGCTTGATTTAGCACCTTTGGAAAATTGTTACTTGGATGTTCACCTTGCTGATTCTACTATTAAAAAACCTTTGGGAAGAATTGATGATGTTCTTATCATGGTTAACAACAATTATGTCCCCGTTGATTTTATTGTCTTGGATATTGAATGCAATCCATCATGCCCTATTGTGCTGGGAAGACCTTTTCTTAGAACTGTAGGTGCTATTATTGATATGAAAGAAGGGAATATAAAATATCAATTTCCTCTCAAGAAAGGTATGGAACACTTTCCTAGGAAGAAGATTAAGCCACCTTATGATTCTATTGTTCGAACAAATTACAATGTTGATGCTTCTTCACTTGGTAATACTTGATGCATGCTTTGTGCCTAGCTAAAAGGCGTTAAAGAAAAGCGCTTATGGGAGGCAACCCATTTTATTTTTCTGCAATTTTTCTTTTATTGAGTCAAGGATTTGTTTACTTCTGTAGCAACTCCTTTGTATCTTTATTTTCTCGCATTGTTGTGCCAAGAGTAGCCTCTAATGTTAAGATGCTTAATTTTGATTGCTGCGCAGAAACAGATTTTTGCTGTTCACTGTACGAAATTCCTAAAATCACCAGATTGTTAAAAATCTGAAATTTTTGTGCGTAATCTTTATGAATGTCTGAATCTTTCATTAGTTCAGTTTTTCGATCTGAGCGTCGTAAGTGCCTCGAAAAAATTCGTCTTTGCGGACTGTTCTGTTTTAGACAGATTATGCCTTTTTATTTTGCATTCTCTCTTTTACTAGTGTTGAGTGAAATTCTTTTTTGGGTGGAAGAGCTTCACATAACATCAGTGGCTGTAGCTAATGTTTAAAGTAACAAATCATATTGCGTCTTTAGAACATGTGAGTTTTTGATTATGCACTAACCCTCTAATGAGATCTACTTTGAGTTTGGTGTGACGGAAGTTTTCAAGGGTCAAGAGAGAAGGATGATAATAGGATCAAGAAGAGTGAAGAGCTTAAGCTTGGGGAGGCTCCCATGGATCTCCCCAGCATATTTCAAGAAGACTCAAGCGTCTAAGCTTGGGGATGCCCAAGGCATCCCCTTCTTCATCGTCAAAATTATCAGGTCATCTCTAGTGAAACTATATTTTAATTCTTTCACATCATATGTGCTTTTATTTTCAGTATTGCTTTTATTTTCAATAAAGCTTGACTGGACCCTAGCATTCTTGATTGGGAGAGAGACACGCTCCGCTTTTTCATGAGAATACTCCTATTCTTCACTTATATTTGTTGAGTATTCATATCTAGCGCTGTTCAGCTTTTAGCTCTTGTTTTCATGTATCTCTTGTCAGAGCTATTAGCTTTCTTTTGTAGAAAGTACTCTCTTGCTTCACTTATATTTGTTTGGAGAGTTGTTGAAATAAATTGATTGGTGTTTGGTTGGTTCAGAAAATGTTGCATGTGGTAATTGGTATAAGGAAAAACTTGCTTAATCTTGTAGATCACTAAATGGATAACTTGATGCTTGTCAATTGTTTTGAGTTAACAAGTAGATCATGATTAAATTGTGCATCACATGAGTTAAGCCTATTAGTGAAGAACTACCGTAAAGCTTGTTGAAAATTTGGTTTGCATCGGTGGTATCTCTAAGGTCTAGATATTTTCTAATAACAGGGTTTGGTTAACAAGGAAGACGGTATGAAGTCTTATAACGTTTGCAATATGTTTGTCATATAAAACTTGGTGTACGGGTTGATATTCTTGTTTGCTTACATAACCTTGCTAGCCTAAACTCTGTACTGAGAGGGAATGCTTCTCGTGCATCCAAATCCTTGAGCCAAAATCCATGCCATTTGTGTCCACCATAACTACCTATATGTGGTATTTCCTTGCCACTCCAAGTAAATTTTTCATGTGCTACCTTTAAATTATTCAAAATGTTATTATTCCCTTTTTGTGTCAATGTTTACTAGCTCATGAGGAATTAGTGTGGTTATTCTTTATTCTTTGTCAATGGACTTTTACACCTGGACTAGTGGCATATACATCCGCTTATCCAATTTGCAAAAAGAGCTGGCAACGGGGTGCCCAGTCCCAATTAATTACAACTTTAACCAATTAATTCTCTTCACACTTTTGCCCTGATTCATCAGTAAGCAATGACAAACAGTGAAATACCTGAATGTGTGTAAACCAAAGAGAAAGAGGGATGATCTGCCTTGCTGGTAGAAATAACGTCCTTCATGGGAGCCGCTCTTAAAAGTCCGTTTGACAGGTAGAATACTGTTCTCACCCGCTACCATTCGTTGACAATTAACAAACACCTCTCAAAAATAGATACTCCTCCATGGTATGTGATTGATGGAAGGCACCCGAGGATTCGGTTAGCCATGGCTTGTGTTAGCAAGGTTGGGAGGAGTATCAAATATTTTATGCAATCTCTATATGCTTTCAAAAACCTAAAAGCTCTAGCACATGATTTAATCCCTGCTTCCCTCTGCGAAGGGCCTTTCTTTTACTTTTATGTTGAGTCAGTTTTCCTATTCTTTCTGTCTTCCACAAGCAAACACTAGTGTCAACTTTGTTACAACATGCGTTATATGCAACGTATTGGACTTGTTATACTACTTTGTGTTGACAATATCCATGAGATAAATATGTTGAAAGTTGAAGCAAATGCTGAAAACTAATTCTTCCTTTGTGTTGATTGAATACCTTTTATTAGAAACTATTGCTTTATGAGTTAACACTTATGCAAAACTGTTTGATGCTTGTCTCGAAAGTACTATTCATGAAAACGTTTAGCTTGTGTGATTCATTGTTTACTCATTATCTATTTGGTAGCAAATTATAGACCATTGACTTGGATCACTTCATTCATTTACATGTGCCTTGCAATATTATATGATCAAGATTATGATGGTAGCATGTCACCTCAAAAATTATTTTGTTTTTATCGTTTACCTACTCGAGGACGAGTAGGAACTAAGCTTGGGGATGCTGATACGTCTCAAACGTATCTATAATTTTTGATGTTCCATGCTTGTTTTATACCAATTGCTACATGTTTTGCATCTACTTTATATCACTTTTATACATTTTTTGGGACTAACCTATTAACAAGATGCCGAAGTGCCAGTTCCTGTTTTCTGCTGTTTTTGTATTCCAGAAAAGCTAGTCTGGAAATATTCTCGGAATTGGACGAAACTTCACGGTCCCTATTTTTCCAGAACACCAGATGGAGCAAAGAAGCAAGGAGGAGGCCACCAGGAGCCACACGCCACTAGGGCGCGGGGCCCCTTGCCGCGCCCTAGGGTGGTGTGGGCCCCTCGGGGTCGCAGCCGCCGCCCTTTCGCCTACTTATTCCCCCCGAGAAAAAACCCTAAGTGCCTGAGCAAATATCCACGAAAAGTTCCAGAGACGCCGCCGCCGTCAACCCTAGCTCGGGAGGGTCCAGAACCTCTTCCCGGCACCCTGCCGGAGAGGGGAATCGTCACCGGAGGCTTCTACATCGCCATGCCTGCCTCCGGAGTGATGCGTGAGTAGTTCATCCTTGGACTACGGGTCCATAGCAGTAGCTAGATGGTTGTCTCTCCATTTGTGCCATCATGTTTAGATCTTGTGAGCTGCCCTACATGATCAAGATCATATTATTGTAATGCTACATGTTGTGTTTGCTGGGATCCGATGAATATTGAATATTATGTCAAGTTGATTATCAATCTATGCCCTATGTTATTTATGATCTTGCATGCTCCGTTACTAGTAGATGCTTTGGCCAAGTAGATGCTTGTAACTCCAAGAGAGAGTATTTATGCTAGATAGTGGGTTCATGCCTCCGTTTAATCTGGGACAGTGACAGAAAGTTCTAAGGTTGTGGATGTGCTGTTGCCACTAGGGATAACCAACGATGCTATGTCCACGGGCATATGTGTTTGTTTACATTACGCGCTTTACTTAATGCGATTATCCGTTGCTTGCAACTTAATACCAACGGGGACTCGGATGACAACCCGGCGGTGGATTATTAGTCATAGACGCTGTTGGATAACGGTCTATGTATCATGTCGTAATGCCCAATTAAATATCATAGTAATCATCATCATGTATTGCATTGTCATGCGCTCACTATTTGTCAATTGCCCAGCTGTAATTTGTTTACCCAACATGTTAGTTATCTTTATGGAGAGACACCACTAGTGAACTGTGGACCCCGGTCCATTCTTTTAACTGATTAAACCACAAACTGCAAACTGTTCCTTTTTCATTCTCTGCAATTTAATACTCATTTTCCACACGAGACGTTTAATCCTTTGTTTTCAGCAAGCCGGTGAGATTGACAACCTCACTGTTTCGTTGGGGCAAAGTATTGTGATTGTGTTGTGTGCAGGTTCCACGTTGGTGATCGTGTTGCGCCGTGCGAGCCACCAACAACCTTCAGAAGAGTTGTTGCTCCTACTGGTTCGATAACCTTGGTTTCATACTGAGGGAAAGCTTGCTGCTAGGCTACATCACACCTTGCTCTTGGGGTTTCCCGACGAGTGTGAGATTCACCACCACACGAGCATCAGTGGGCTCCTCGGAGTCCGTCTCCTACCCCGTTTCGTCCTGTACCCTTCCTTTTGTCGTAAAACTTTTTGCTATATAATCACCCGGATCCCCCGAGGTCCGTATATCGAGTTTTCGTCTTGTTTTGCTTCGAGCTGTTTCTGCCAGGTTTAGCTCCAAGATTAGAGCAATGTCTTCATCCGAGGCCCCAAAGGATACCTTTTTCAAGAACGTCGTCGACCCGTACATCAATGAGTTGAAGCAGCACCCTCAAGAGATGCGGCTTGTGGATGGAGTCCTTGTTCGAGAAGATGTCAAAGGACCCAAGGCGGAAGGGGACATGAAGGCCAGGCTAGAAGAAGTAGAGCATGAAGTTTTACGGTACCAGAAGATGATAGAACGCGGAGTGGAGATCAACCACAAGATCATTGATGAGCTTATTGCTGAACACAAGAAGGAGACTGACAAGCTATGGGATAATATCTTCGCACTTAGTGAAACCACATCCAAGTTACAAGGGCAAATTTACGATCTTCAAAACCAAAACTGTGAGTATGAAGCTAGGTTCAAACGTATAAGCTCAGCTGCTAGTTTCAGGTTCATGGAAACCAAATCCTCCTTCGTTGATGGGGAACCTCTGCCTTGGAAATTTGACGACGAAGAGTCTTCTTCACCACCGAGAGATCAAGCCTGAATCGTCAAGGGGTAATGGCACTCCCTTGGCTTGTTCCAAGCTTGGGGGAGTGCCCAGTATCATCTTTATCCTTTCGTTTTTATAATTTCGTGGTCATATCATGAGTAGAGAAGTTATCTTATAAGATGGTTTGCGATGTGGAGTGTCACCCCTTTTAGTTATCCATGTATCTGTTGGTTTGCGTGTGTCTTTGTTCAGAATATTAATGAGAAGTTCCACCTTTACTTTCGGTACACTTTATTTTAGCTTGCAATCTCTTTTATGTGCTGATCTTGCCATTGGTATTGGCGCCACTTTTGGGTACATCAAGTAGATTATATTAGTCATGGCAAACTTAGTATTGGTCATTAGCAACAATACCATGAAAACTTAAGTAGAGGGAGGGAATTACATGCAAAAATATTATCCCATTATCTTTCTTTCTTGTTAGCCAATAAGATTAGTATTCTTCGAGTTAAAACATTTGTGCTTACCGGGAAGATAGCATGATTGGTCCTATTACATGTATATTTGTGTGTATCATCCAACTCTTATGCTTGCTACATGACCTTGCTAGCCTTAACCACTGTACTGAGAGGGAATGCTTCTCGTGCATCCAAATCCTTAAGCCAAACCCATGCCATTTGTGTCCACCATAACTACCTATATGTGGTATTTCCTTGCCACTCCAAGTAAATTTTTCATGTGCTACCTTTAAACTATTCAAAATATTATTACTCCTTTTTGTGTCAATGTTTACTAGCTCATGAGGAAGTGGTGTGGTTAGGCTTTATTCTACTTGTCAAATGGACTTTTACCCTTGGACTAGCGGCATATACATCCGCTTATCCTCTAATTTTGCAAAAAGAGCTGGCAACGGGATGCCCAGTCCCAATTAATTACAACTTAAACCACTAATTCTCTTCACACTTTTGCCCTGATTCATCAGTAAGCAATGACAAAACAGTGAAATATCTGCATGTGTGTAAACCAAAGAGAAAAAGGGATGATCTGCCTTGCTGGTAGAAATAACGTCCTATGGGAGCCGCTCTTAAAAGTCTGTTTGACAGGGAGAATACTGTTCTCACCCGCTACCATTCGTTGACAATTAACAAACACCTCTCAAAGCTTAAATTTTTATTCTCTATATGCTTTCAAAAACCTAAAAGCTCTAGCACATGATTTAATCCCTGCTTCCCTCTGCGAAGGGCCTTTTTTTTACTTTTCATGTTGAGTCAGTACACCTATTTCCTTCTTCCTTGAGTAAGCATTTGAGTTGTTGTGATTCAACCATATATATCATTAATATTGTCAATCATGTCTTTTATCCTTCCTTGTCTTGGCACAAAGACTTTTGCCTCTAAGAATATAGCTTTGCAAGTTATCAATGACTGTAAAGAGGGTGTGATAACTGAGTGTGGAAGTTCTGCAATATAAGCTCTAATATAAAGACTCCTTTCGAAAGATAAGTATTGATTGCTTATTGTTCTATGACCAAGAATGAAGTGTGCCATTACTAATCTATAATTTCCTTCGTGTATTTTTATTGTGGTTTGTTCACTACTCATGTTCAAGTTATGTTATATGAAGAGTAGTTGTTGTTTAAAGATGAATTGTGTTGTTAAGTAAATACTGATGCTTCTTGTCCGTATTCTTTATTATCGACGCTTCACTCCATAAACTTTTGTTCTAGTTTACTGAGCTCAGCTTTCGCTTGGGGACAAGCGAGGTCTAAGCTTGGGGGGGTTGATACGTCCATTTTGCATCACTATTTTATAGCATAATTTACTGTTATTCATTGATATATTTCATATTAAGATGTGTTACTTATGTTATTTTATCTTATTTTGCATGTTTGATGATTATTGGATGATTAACTGCTGGAGTCAGATTTCAGCTGAAAAAAGCATCGTAAAGACACTATATTTCTGGAGCTCCAATAATATTTTCAAGAAGACAGAAGTTCCTATTTTATCAGAAGATGGAGGAAGCCAAAAGGGGAGGCTGAGATGGGCCAGGAGGGGCCCACACCACCCCTGGGCGCGGGCCCCCCCTTGGCCGCGCCCTGGGTGCGTGTGGAGTCCCTGGCCCACTCCAGACACTCCCCCTTCGCGTACTTCATCCCCCAGAAACCCTAAGACACAGAGAGTGGGAGAAGAAATATTCCGCCGCCTCTACGGGGCGGAAACAACAGAGAGAGAAAAAGCTCTCCGGCAGGGAGAAATCTGCCGGGGAAATTCCCTCCCGGAGGGGGGAGATCGTCGCCATCCTCATCGTCATCGTGCTGGACTTCATCGGGATCATCATCATCGTCACCACCATCACCGCTGCACCATCTCATTCCACTGTAACATCTAGGGCTATACTTTGTCTAGTTCATAGGGGAAACTCTCCCGGTGTTAATTACTCCTTGTGGTTGATGCTATTGAGTTTAATTGGTGAATTGAAGTATATGTTCAGATTGTTATTCATCATTATATCACCTCTGATCATGATCCATATGATTTCTTGTGAGTAGTTTGTTTAGTTCTTGAGGACATGGGAGAAGTCATGCTGTTAGTAGTGGAATTATGTTGAGTAATATTTAATGGTTTGATATTTAAGTTGTGGTGCTATTCTTCTAGTGGTGTCGTGTGAACGTCGACTACATGACACTTCACCTTTATGGGCCTAGAGGAATGCATTGTGTATTTGGTTGCTAATTGTGGGGTTGCCGGAGTGACAGAAACCTAAAACCCCGTTAGTATACCGGTGCACAAGGGAGCGTAGGATCTTAGAGTTTAAGGCTGTGGTTAGATTTATCTTAATTACTTCCTTGTAACTGCGGATGCTTGCAAGGGTATAGCATTAGCATAGGTTCACCCACACAACACTTATCAAAACAATGAAGATTAATCAACTATGTGAAGCGAAAGCACTTGACTAGAATCCCGTGTGTCCTCAAGAACATTTGCTCATCATAAGTAAACCAACCGGCTTGTCCTTTGCTCTAAAAAGGATTGGGCCAATCGCTGCAATTATTATTACTGTCTTTTACTTACTCGCATTTTATTTACCTGCAATATCAAAAACCCCTAAAACCTTGTCTGCTAGTATTTACAGTGAAACCTTTACCGAAACTCCTTGTCAGCACCTTCTGCTCCTCGTTGGGTTCGACACTCTTATTTATCGAAAGTACTACGATACACCCCTATACTTGTGGGTCATCAGTCTGCGTCATGGGAATGGGCGCAGCGTTATTGTGAGGCGTCGCTTCGCTCTGCGCCAGCCAGGGGAACGGACGCGGCGTTACAGCGACGCGTGGTGACAGGCGTGACGCCGTCTCCTCGCCTCAGCATTAATCGGGCGGAACGGCCTACTGCACAACCCTAATTATCAAGGGCGCGGCGGGCTGTGTGTATGACGGACGGGCCACCCCTGTCGGAGGCCATGTCCGCCCCATGTCCGGCACCCCGAGAGGGCCTCTAAACTTGGATCCCCTTTCGGGGTGCCGGGCACGATTTCGCGGGGTGGCGCTGGTGGACGACGGGTCAATAGGAGGCCCCGGTGGAGATGCTCTTAAAGGTTGTTGCTGTTCTGATGTGTGATCTTACAGTTGTCAACTAAAATAATAGTACACCGCTCTGATCGCGTCACCTGTTTTTTGTCTTCGTACCTGGACTTGCGTTCACTTAAAGAGGTTGGGGAGCATCGCATTCGTCAGAAGAAATTTCGGCAAATGCGTGCGCGACGGGTCGATCAGAATAGGTCAACGGGCGAACGTTGAGTCAAATTAAGTGACCTACGACGCGTTTTTGTAAACAGGTGCAATAGTTTTACCTCAATTAATTAATAAGATGAGAATTGCCCCGTTAATTAACGAAAAACTGGACGAAAACCGTTACAACAAAACGCACATGCGGCCTACTTCAAAAACATGCAATTTCTAAATCGCCTAGCCAGATACCTAAGGGCATCTCTAGCGGCCCCGCAGCGCCCCCCCCAGGGCCGATTTTAGCGCCGTTTTGGCCTGGGAGCGCCGTTTTTCACCCAGTCGGCCCCTCCGGGAGCCCAAATAGCACCGGATCGGCGGAAATTAGCGCCGGCGCTCCCAGGCCAAACCCAGCCTCCGGGTTCGGCTTGGGGGGGGGGGGGGGGAAGCGCGCGTGGGCCAGCGCTGTCGGCGTGATAGCGCATATCCCACCTCCGCGCCGCGTTCTTTCCCCATCCCTCGCGTCGCCGCGATGTCGCCGCCGGCACCACCCCTCCCCACCTCCGCCGCATACAACTAGCTAGGAAGTCGCCATCTCGCCCAATCCTCCGCCGTCGGCCGCCCCTCCTCCCCCCGCCGTCATCTCGCCGCAAAGAAGGCTCTCGGGAAGGCTCGCCCCCACCTTGCCTACTAGGTGTTCGGCGATTTGGCCGGCCCAGCCATGGACTCCGACGACGAGGAGCTGCTCGCCGAACTGCTCGACGAGGAAGCCCAAGCCGACATCGACGATGAAGAGCACCTGCTCGTCCTCGCCTGCCTTGCCGGCCTGCTCGACAAGGCGAAGCCGCGGCGTGGTGGCTCAAAGCCCGGTCGCCACAAGAGCAAGCCGAGGCAGCGCTATGAAGGCTACTGCATCCTCTACTCCGACTACTTCGCCGAGAACCCCACGAAGGACGAGGCTGTGTTCCGGCGCCATTTCAGGATGAAACGGCAACTCTTCCTCGACATCATGCATGCCATCCGAGAGTTCGACACCTACTTCAAGATGAAGACGGATTGCACCGGCACGGTAGGGTTTACCTCAATTCAGAAGTGCACGGTGGCGATGAGATTGCTTGCATATGGTGCTCTCGCTGACGCTCAGGATGACTATCTACGCATGTCTGAGTCTTGCGCCGTTGAATGCTTGAACAGGTACTGCAGGGCAGTGGTGGCAGTGTTTGGGCCAAAATACTTGCGATCACCCAATGCGGATGACACTGCCCGGATCCTGGCCACCAATGAAGCAAGAGGCTTCCCAGGGATGCTTGGAAGCATCGACTGCATGCATTGGGCATGGAAGAACTGTCCATTTGAATGGCAGGGGATGTACAAAGGCCACAAAGGAGAGTGCAGTGTGATTCTTGAGGCCGTGGCTACACATGATCTATGGATTTGGCATTCCTTCTTTGGTATGCCAGGAACTCACAACGACATCAATGTGTTGCAGTGCTCGAATGTCTTCGCCAAGCTTGTTGAAGGTCATGCCCCTCCAGTGAACTACGAGATCAATGGGCACCAGTACACAAAGGGCTACTACCTTGCAGATGGCATCTACCCGAAGTGGTCAACATTTGTGAAGAGCATCTCCAACCCTGTGCCAGGAAGCGCGAAAGCTTGGTTTTCCAAGTGCCAGGAGGCTTGCAGGAAGGATGTTGAGCGGGCATTTGGTGCGCTGCAGTCTCGATTCGCTGTTGTCCGGTACCCAGCTCTGACTTGGTCCAAGGCCAACATGTCTGAGGTGATGAACTGTTGTGTAATCTTGCACAACATGATCATTGAGAGCGAGCGGGATGATCTGGTGGCTGACATTGAGTACTACAGGCAGGGTCCTCTTGCAGATGTTGATCACCAGGTGCCGGCAACATGGGCAAACTTCATGACTATGCGTCAGGAGATTCGAGACTCGACGGTGCATACACAGCTGCAGAATGATCTGGTGGAGCACCTGTGGAGGCGCAAAGGCAATGGCCATGCCGACGCCTAGTTTGTTCTATTTGCTTACATTGTTGAACTATTTGTCTATGGATTTGTATGTTGAACTATTTGTGTGTGGATTTGTATGTTGAACTATTTGTGTGTTTGATTTGTATGCCGAAAGTTTGGCCGAAACTTGGCCGAAAGTTGATGTGTTGATTTGTATGTTGAAAACTTGGCCAAAAATTGGCCGGCTGGGGGCGTCCTGGGTTCGGCGACTGGGAAAACACCGAACCCAGGGCGTCAAATTGCGCCGGAGTTCCCCCAGACCGTCAAAAAAGGCGCCGTTTTTCGGCCTTGGGAGGCCGAACGGCTGGAGATGCCCTAACACTCTCAATCTGCTACAGCGGCGAACTCCGACGCAAAGATAACCACATCGCAAGGAAACCCACTAAAAGACAAGAACATGGATCCCGGCCACGACTCGTTTTGCAGGGTGAAAGGAAGAGGATGTTGATTGTAATGGCTGTGTTATGATTTAATAAAGTTACAGTGTTCTCCAGAAAAAAAGATTCAAGAAAAAAATCCACGCAGACACGTTGTAATTCTAGAATATATTAGTTTTACACCTTGATATATATCCAGAGAGTCATATACACCATAAGTCCCAATTTACTTATATCTAAAAAGGCAACCATAAAATCTAGGACCATCTATTGACGTATTAAGTAGACGCCGCACCTTAAACTCTTTGCGGAAAGAAACTTAAGGATGCGAAAAAACTGAGAGAAGACGTACATATCCACTTAGATTCATATGAGTGTATGTAGGAGCATGCGTATTGTCTTTTTTTTTTGTTGAAACTAGGATGACTCGGTTTGATAAGGTTTTAAGAAGGCGATGTATCAAAATTAATAACATAACTTATTTTCTCAACTAATTGTTCAAATGTATCAGAAGTGTGTTTGCAACCACAAACATTTGATTTTATTATAATAACATTTTGTTTTAACGTTTAGCAAAAGTGTGGTTAATTCTTTTAAGTGTGATAAAAAACTATAATAACATATCGTCTTTTTTGTTGAAACTAGAATTAAACTAGGATGACTCGGTTTTTGCCATCTCTGGTATTTAGAGTTTTAGACTTGGGGGTGTTTAATGAATAGTTCGTGAAGGTTAGCAACAAATTCTTGCGTGTAGCAGTGATGCTATTTTGATTTGTAATATATGTTTGAATAACTGAGGTTGGTACTTTCAGCTGCATGCTTATGTAATGATGTTGTAATTTGGAATGTCTCTTCATTCAGATTTTGTTATATCAGTTGTCTTTAGACTGTTTACTTCTAATCGTGTTTAATTGAATACTGGACCATCTAGATTGTGATCCTTTTTATAGGTACGATGCATCATGTTTAATACAAACTGAACTTAAATTCCAAGTGCATAAACATTTCACAAAATGTTTTAGATGTAAAGTCTTGGAATTATGTCTTGAAAGTTTTCGAGTCATAATCTGACTAAGTGTGACGAAGTGAGCACTAAGAATCTTCTTATTTTCTCCTAAACGTTTGGCAATACTCAATCTAGAATATGTTTGCTCGATAGGTAATTTTAGCACAGTTAATTGTCTTGCTTCGTATCATTGTTTTGAAAGATAAACTATGGATGGACACGTTGGTCTTAGTTACTAAAAGTTTCTGAAATATTGGAACTTGGTCCTAAGATAAAGGACAAAAAGAATTTCATTGTCTCTTGCCTCATGTCATTGTTTTGAAAGATAAACTTTGAAGGACATGGTGGATTTAGGTTCTAAGATTTTCTGAAAGATGAAACTCGATCCTAATAGTAAAAGACACTGAGTTACTTTGTAGGTTGTTCCAGTATGTTAATTGGAAGTCCTCTTATAACACCACATAAGTGACAATGTTTTGTTACTAAGATAGATGTGATTCTTAAGGAATTTATTCCTTGTTGAATTCAGTGGGAGGTTGGTGATTCTTGAAGAGATTATTGAATCTTCGAAAATAGTTATCAAAAGTTGTGCAGGCGGAGCAATTCCAATGGACAATTCTAATAGACTAATACCGAGAATCATTGCAATATGGGCACGACTTCTTGTCAAGCAATAATAACTTAACCAGATAAAGAGCACATGAGTTTCTAGGAAACTTGAGTCCATATGCTAAGACAAAGTAATAAGATAAGATGCTATAGTATCCAAACCTTTATGACTTAGAGTCAGATTAATTAGTAATATCATCAAGTTCGAGTTGAGAGACTTGAAGTAATTCCTGTTGGAATATTTGATCATAAAGCTTGTTTTGTCATAAATGGTTTTATGACAAATTCAAGAGTTGACTACTCAGGATCATATGATCTGTAGCAAAGCTTTGTTGATCAAAATGGGACTAGTAGATTAGTATGAGATGTTAACAAACTATATTTCTCTAAGGAAAAGTAATCGAGTATGTGTACGATGTACAACTCGAGGACTTTGTTAAATGAATACATTACTAGTTATTTAATGAGTATGTTTGTATAAGAGGTTAACAAAACAAATTCGTTTGAAGGAAAATTTATCGAGGATGTGTACTAGGTACAGCTCGAGGGTTTTGCTAATTAATACATAACTAGTCATTAAAAGTATGTCTATGGTGGCAGACGAATGATGGTATAAAGGTTGGATTAGTTTTGTGGTGGACATCTAAACACACATTAAGCTCTTTGCGAAGATGCTTAACTATGGAAAAAAAACTAGCACAAAAACTCACGTATCCACTTAGATTCATATGAGGGTCATATAATAATGTGTGGGGGCATGCATTTTTTTCATGTTTGTCAAGGGTATAATGCATGACTTGCTTTGATAGATTGTTTCTTAGGAGGCATGTATCAAAGGAATGATATAACATTCATTTTTCAAAGTATTGTTTAAATTTATTGGAAGCCTGTTTGCAGCCAAAAACATTTGATATATTTCAATAAATATTTAAATTTAGTAGAACAGTTATGAGGTTATTTTTTGTGTGAGAAGGCCACCGATTTATTAAGTGCGATAAAAAACTATACTAGTTAAAATCGTACATAGAAAGTGTGAAAAGGTCTCATCTTAGAGTTTACCTAAGGTATAAAACCATCAAGTAACAACAATGAGTCAACACAATCTTAGGCCTCATGTCACCGCCGACAGCTAGGGTCATCGCTGATCCACGGGTTCATGCAGTGGAATCCATAAATACAGGCGGTACATTGGGCCGGGGAGGCCTACCATGGAGAGAGCCTATGGAATAGGGAGTTTTTCGACAGCATGTCCGAGAAATCGCCTGGAAGACGGAATGGAGTGTGTTTTCATCGCTGAATCGGAGTAGAGAAGAAGCTTAATAATTTTTACTCGATATCAAGGAATTCAAGAAAAAATTGTTGTAAATCCTGGAAGGAAAAAGAGACATATAAGACTGTAAGCTATGCTCGACCTCGTGATTCCACACCGAACCCGGGAGATCCCGTTGGTGGTTAAGGATCCCGTAATTCAGGATAATGATCTGGATTTTTGTGAGGAAGATGGTAAAGCAAGTTTAGATACAATGATGAAGGTGATGCCGCAGTTATGCAACGGCGATTCGGTCCATATGGATGGAATGATATCGGCTTGCACAAGGAAGGTTTATGGCGTGAGGCGAGACTATGTCGGGGCTTTGGTACGAGGCAAACACAACTCCATCTAAGGCCACCGATGTCCTTCGGCTATAAGGGAATTTGTATTTCCCTTTCCTTCGAAGAAACGAGAGGATAATACAAGATCAATTCGGTTGATTCTGCAATCGCCCGGTGATTCACCGTGATCTGAGGTGTGAGTCCCTAGTTTTCCATCACACCTGCGATAACGTCAGCCTATACCAAGACCCCCTGACCTTTTGGACGACAAACCAAGTCCATCTAGCTAGTACTCCCTCTGTCCGGAAATAGTTGTCTTTGATTTGTCTAAATTTGGATGTATGTGTACACTAAAACATGTCTACATACATCTAAATCTAGACAAATCTAAGACATCATTTTTCGAACGGATGGAGTAGTAACTTGGACGTGGTTGGTTGGTAACTTTTTGCTGCCGTTGTTGGGTCTCCTTGCTGCTGCAGGGATGCACCGGGCACGGGGGCCACCGTCCACCACCCCCTCCTCCTCCGCTGCCGTGCTGCTGCTGCTGCAACCGGTAGTGCTAGTGTTCGTCATGTTCATATCCCTTGCCGCATGCCCTTGCCCTGCACGTTCAAACATTTGAATCGTCAGTCAGTACAAGAAGGAAAGAATCTTGCAGTAAAAACAGAAGCATGTGTATGGTTGGATCGAGCAACGCAATCTCGGGATCACTCCACGCACTGACTGACTCAATGTGCACTGTCTGAATCTCGGAATTGGAATTGTGGCGCAGAGCAGAGAGAACAGAGTAGACCAACAGATATGATGCTATACTGTTGTAATGGTTAAGTTTTTTTGGGCCTGAACATCTTGCCACATAGCGAACTGCACCACAAATTATACAGGCACGGGCGAGGATGACAGAAAAGGAATCATTCAGAAAAGTTGCCGCTAGATCGATCTATCGTCTTCCGCAAACAGCCATTGGGGATGAAGTAGCATCTAGCAGTACCGATGCCAGCAATGATTATTTGGGGACAATTCACAAAACGAGTGTGAGGCTAAAGAACAGCTTTTCTGAATTGTCCCCATGGCTGTCTCGTACTATGACACACAGATTTCTGTGTCAACAAGCTAGCTAGGTACTACGAGAAGAGTAATTCTACCTGTCGGCATTGTACGACGAGGACCTCTTGAGCGCGCCCAGCTCGCCGGCACGGTCGCCGCTCACCGTCTTCTTGGTCTCCACGAGGCTCCCACTGAAGTACTCCCGCTCCATGCCCACGCCTACTCCCAGTCCACCTATGCTCCCTGAGAAGCCGTCCGCTGCCGTGCTGCCGCTGCTCAGGTCCGACCGTCCCCGTGGGAATCGACGCTCTCGGGTGTACCGCGGCCTGTCCTGCTTCGCAGCGGCGGGGATGGGGATGGAGCCGCAGGAAATGAGCTGCATCAGCACCGCCGACGCGCGCGTCCTCCCGCCCGTGATCACGCCCTGCGCTGCCACCTCCTCGCTCTCGGCCGCGCACCGGGTTTTGACGGCGTCTGCGGCCACGCGGACGTCGTTCATGATGAGCGTCTCCAGCGTGTCTTCGGGGCTGCTGGACGACGGCGGCGGCGAGATCTCGTCGATGCCGAGCTCCGTCCTCGCCACCTCCTGCTCCGGCGGCACCACATTCCGGCGCCGGCCACGTCGACTCTCGTCCGTCTGCGTGGCCGCGTCCGCCTCGGCGCCGCGGGAGATGGGGGCGACCCTGTACTCACCGAGGTCGAAGGAGCTCCAGCTCTTTCCCCGGCCGACCCTGCCGGTGGCCGCGGGCATATTCTTGATCTCCGCGTGGCAGCTGGAGGTGGACGAGGAGGAGGAGGCGGAGGCGTCGCGCGGCCGCACCGGGAGCTGTGGAAGAACAAGCAGCTCGGAGCCCTTGAGGACGTACTCGTTGCCGTTGGCGGGGTGGACGGTGTCGTCGGCGGTGAGGTCGTGCCAGACGTACCCGTTCCTATAGCTCCTCTTGGAGGACCACGAGTAAGCGTCCGCCATGCCGGCTCCGCGGAGAACGGTCAGGCGGTCAAGCACATCTGAAACTCGCCATTGATCGACAATGTCAACAACAATTCATCGGCATATAGGGGAGAGCAGAACACGGGAAAGATGAAAAGAAACGGTACCTCGGAGGCAGAGGCCGTCTTGTGGCGAGGAGAGGGCGACCTCCATGAAGTGCGGGTGGTCGAGCTGGCCGTTGCGCGACAGGTAGTACACCACGGCCACCTTGGCCGTCGCTTTCTCTTGCTGCGCCGGAGCGCGTTTGGCGGTGGACCTGGGGGGCGGCTCCGTCCACACCACGGTTCGCTCGGGGCTCGCCCACCGCCCTCGGGAGCTCGCCATTTCCTCGGACCGAACTACTAGCCGTGTCTTTGGAAGGAGAATGTGTACGTCACACACACAGTGCAACATGTGCCATTTTTATAGGGACCTTGTGACGCTGTGTCTGCAATGGCGAGGTGTCAATGAGTGAGGTGGCGGCGGGTTGAGTTCAAACTGAAGAAGAGCGCGCTCGTGACTGACTGACTGATCACTGATGACTGATGACTGATGATGGAGCTGGGATTACTATGGTGGAAATTCGTTGGGAAGGTAGCGACAGGGAGACGGGGACAAGGCGAAGGCGGATCACAGAGTCCGTCCGCACTCAGCAGTTCACACGTCGCGCGTCGGCCGCCAAATGACCACTATGCCCCTTAATGATTTCGTTCAGTGCGAGTGTGCGTGTCTATGTGAAAATCCATCTCGGGTCATGTGTACCCACTGATTAAAAAACAATTTCAAATTTTCAAAAGCAAAAAAAATGATAAAGTTCAAGACATATTATGTTAGCATAAGAAGATTCACGAAAAAATATTTTTTATGAACTGTGCAAAAAGGACTAATTCGGATGCCCTAAGATGACTTTGTACGCAAATTTTTTTTTTGTCTTTTTGCACTGGCCACAATTTTTTTCTTTTATTCGTGAAATGTCTTGTGCTAATACAAAATGTCCTGAAGTATATCTTTTTTTTTTAATTATTTGACATCCTGAAAAGTTTTAAAAATATTTTACGCAACGGGTGCATCTGCACTCCTGACCCGAAACGCCAAGAGGATGAGTACAAGTCATAGTTGTCATATACTCATAGAAATTTTCCCATGAGGTTCGAGCTCTTGCTATAATTTTTACGGGATTGTAGGGTAGGAAAGAATTCACAAAATTTTATTTTTAGAAGAATCGTTCTTTTGAACCAAATGACCTTTATTATAGGAAAAAAATCCTATGGATGGGAATCCTATGAAATTCTTTTGAAAATCCTTTGACCAAAGAGGCCCTCAGGCCTCAATGGTACAATCATATAATCATATGTCACATGCAAAGCAATGGAGTACACCATACGTACATACTCAGTTGAGTTGACTAGTACTGTATAGTACATATCTATCATGTTTCCTTTGTTTTCTTCTACTCGCTCAGTTCCAAATTAGTTGATTTGGATTTGTCCGAATATGATTATATTTATACTTGTTTAGTATCTATACACATCCGTGTATACACAAATGTGTATCATGTAATTTGGAACGGAGGGAGTACGTGCAAGCAAAGCAGAAAGCAATGAGACTATGAAAGCATATGCCTTCTTTTCGTCTCGTTGCATCTTGTTCCCCCCTCGTAGTAGCTCCAGGGTGTGTGGCCAAATTACACATGGGCATATTAATCATTCTCGTCAAGCAAGCAATTAGGCGTGGATGGGTGTCACCTGTTGGCCACTGTGAGTACCAATAATACTGTGCAGGAAAGTAGGTGGAAGCACACTTGTCTCTGTCAAATCTGCACAGTGAGGACTGATTTGAGTACTAATTTGAAAGGTAGTGACTGCCGATAGCGCGCCACAGAATGGGCACATGCTGCCTTCGTTTGACTTGTTCATCCCCACCACACTGTTACATTATAACTTGTTACTGTTCTGATGCCTGATCTGACAACTGTGGAGTAGAATAGTACTCCGTTCTGAACGCGTCACCTGTTTTCTTAATTCATGCTTGGACAGTTGGACCTGTGCTCACGAACTCCAACCATAAACATCCCCGTTGGCCGTTGTCACCAAAAGAGGTTGGGAAGCACCGCATTCGTAAAGAAGAAATTCCGGCAAATGCGTTGGCTACAGGGCGATGGATCGATCGGAATGGGTCAACGGGCGAGTGTTGACTCGAGTAGAGGTTCGCATGCACGATGCATGCATCATGCTCATGCATGACATGAGTTGCGTGAAAAATAACACAAACGGCTGTCTACCATTTTCGCAAGTGACAGCTGTTTCAAACAGCGAAACTTTTTTAAATATTATTATTACTATTTCAAACTTGTTATTGTTTCAAACTTGTACATAACACTCAACCAAAGGTTCAAGAGGAGAAAATCCACGCAGACACGTCGTAAATTCTAGAATATTTTAGTTTTACACATTGATATATATATACATCCAGAGAATCATAGACAACCATAAACTCTGGGAACGTCGTCTATTGACTTATCAAGCATATGATGTATATTAAACTATTTACCAAGAAGATTAAGAATGCGAAAAAACTGACACTAAGACATACATGTCCACTTAGATTCATATAAGTGTATGTAGGACCATGCGTTGTTTTTCCGTAACTATGATGACTCGCTTTGATAAAAGGTTTTGAGAACGCAATGTATAAAAATAATTAACATAACTTATTTTCTCAAAGAATTGTTCATATTTATAGGAAGTGTGTTTGCAACCACAAACATTTGATTTATAAGAATAAGCAAGAATACGGTTATTTTTTTAAGTGTGATAAAAAACTAATAAAAGGGGAACTGCTAGAAGACCAGACTCAGAAAAAATGGACATGGCAAATAAGACCAGACTCAGGACTAACCTCAAGGCAAAGGAGATGGAACTACTACGGAGGACTGGAATCTCCGGTGACCAACAATTATTGTGGTGGACTGCCTCTCTCTAGCTGTATTGTGTCCTAAGTTCGCTAGCTTTTGAGGTATACATCAAAGAGGTCAAAAGCTACAAGGCAACCAGGGAATATCTTAGTCCTTGCTCACTATAGTTAAATGTTGTGCAAACCATGAATCCGTCTCATGGTTGGACGTAATTTTCTTGTTTTTTCGGTAGCTCCAACTTACTCATATGAGTGGAGAGGCCGACAAACTAAAATTAGATGTCATGGGTATTACCAAAAGTACTTTCGCATGGAGAGGCCGACTTACTCATATGACATCTAATTTTAGTTTGTCGGCCTCTCCAACATTATGTATGACCGTGCATATTTTTTTTTACCAAAACTACGATGACTCGATTTGATAAAAAGTTTTGATAAGCCAATGTATAAAAATAATAACATAACTTGTTTTCGCAAATATTTGTTAAAAGTTATAAGAAGTGTGTTTGCAATAGCAAACATTTGATTTTATAACAATAACATTTAGCAAAAGTGCGATAATTTTTTTAAGTTTGATAAAAAACTATATTAGTTAAAATCATAACATTTAGTGGTATTTCGTCCCTTACCAGTTGTGTGGACATGCAAATATGCCAGATGTTATGACTACACACTTAACAATTTTTGTTGTCAAGAGGATCATGGAACCTTGACCGTCCCCCTCTCCGAAAGCGTGGAAGACAGACTCAAGAAGGTCCTCATCTTCTTAAATTGATTTGTACCCCTCAAGGCAAAGGAGACGAACTGCTACGTAGGACAGGGAAAATGGCATGACCAACGAGACCAGGACCAAGATACATAACTATTATCCATGGGGGTAGGTAACTGGAATTCTTGTAAACCTTTTCTCATGATACTCATGGTCTTATTGTTGGCCAGTCTGTTAGGAATGGCTCCGTAACTGCACAATTTCGATATGGAGCATCTATTAAAGGATGCTCTCTTTACGTTGGCTTGCTAGGATCCAGAGATTTGTGGTTTCGGGAATTAAAATCTTCGGTGACCAAGAATTCTTGTAGTGGACTGTCCCTCTCTAGCTGCTTTGTATCATATGTTCGCTAGCTTTTGAGGTATACATCAAAGAGGTCAAAAGCTACATGGCAATTGGGGAACATCTTAGTCCTTGCTAACTATAGTTCAATGTTGTACAAACCGTGAATGCGTCTCATGGCTGGACGTAAATTTCTTGTGTTTTTTGGTAGCTCCAACTTACTCATAGCAGTTTCTGATTTTTGAGGTTTTCCATGCAGTTAAATGAAAAGTAAGATGCCCTTGTTTGGTCATAACCGGCAGCTAGCTCCAGCATTTATTAGTTGTATTATATTTGTAGTTCAGTTTTACCATTTCTTGTATTTAGACTTGAGGGTGTTTCATGAATAGTCCGTGATGGTTAGCCACAGAATCTTGCGTGTAGGAGCCATGCTTTTTTTCTTTGTAATATATGTTTGAATAACATCTTCTCAGGTGTATCGTATGCCTATATAATGATGTTGTATTTGGCATTGTCTTTTCATTCAGCTTTTATTATACTATTCCTTATTTGACACTAGACTTGATTAAAATGGGCTTTCCTTGTTTGTCTGAAAATATTCTTCCCCATTTGACGTTGGGCCCAATATTTTACTTCTCGGTTTAAGCCCATTTGTTCCATCCAAAAAAAAAAGCCTCTCAGTCTATGCACTGTTTGGATATTTCGTTTCTTATTTGCAAAATCTGCTCTCCTTCTGATTAATTAGTGGCTGTATCTGTAAGGTTGGTGTCCCATAGTACAAGTCCTAAATCATTTCTTCCTTCAATTTTTGACTTCAGAACAGGATTGATCACTTGAATGAAATATCGGACTCAATTGGCAAAACACAGCGGATACAGCAAAATGAAAATCATCGAACTCTGTCTGACCATTCTTTTTTTTCAATTACACTTCTGCATCCATGTCTGCATGTTGGATGACATCGTAACAAAGTTTGTATAGTAGCACTCTTTTGAACCGGCTAGATGCTTTTGTAGAGCTCCATGGTGCAAATTGCTCTATCACGTGAAAGCCGTGGTGTGTGTTGTGACGTTTGGTCGACTTGTGTCGTGTGAACGGCGGGTCGCATCATCTGTGCGGTTTTTTGGCCCTGTTTTCCTCATAAACAGGGCGTTGTACAATTTGTATGGTTTTTGCGCACAGTTTCCCTTATAAACTGGGCCATCTCTTCTATCTATTCGGACAGCGAATATCGACCACTTTGAGGTAAAAAAAAGGCCGTGGAAGGGAGATGACCAATGTCTCCATCCAGGGCTTATTCCTTGCTACCAAGTTACCTGGGGCAAACCGTGAATCCTTCTCATGGCTGGACTGATTTTTGTTGTGCTTTTACTAGCTACAACTGATGTATAGGAATTTCTATTTTTTGAGGGTTTGCATGCAGTTAAATGAAAAAATTATGTCTTAGGTCCCTAAATTGTCCTATTAGTTTTTTTAATAGCCGAAATGTTCTAGATTTACCCCTTTATAAAAAGAATCATACACGACATAACTTTCTGTTTACTTACATCTAAGGGAACTCTAAGGGTACACATCGACATATTAAGTGCGCAACACACCTTAAACTCTTTGCAAGGAAGCTCATGGATAGGAAAAAACTAACACAATATACACTTAGATTCCATTTTGTGTTTTATTCTTATTTTTGCTGAAACTAGGAAGACGGTTTGAAAAAATGGTTTGTTAGCAAGAAATGAAATTAAATAATCACATAACATTAAGTATTGTTTAAATTTGTTGGAAGTGTATTTCCAACAACAACAAAATTATTGTGTAAAGTAAGATTTTTTTATTAACATTTACCATAAGTGTTATGAGCTTAATTTTATTAAGTGTGATAGAAAACTATACCGTTAAACTCGTACTATGAATTGGTGTCTCTTGGCTTACCAGTTATGTGGTTATGTAAATATGTGGAGCCACCCCTAATAGTCATTAAATGATGAGGATGTGTTGATTAAGATTCAAAACATGCTTACCTTATTTCTAGATGCAGAAACACCTACCTTGTTTGGTTTGTAAGATTAGGGAGTGACTATATTTCTGACGTTACCTATAATGGAATAAAGTATGAGTTAAAAGTCTACGTATTGTGTATTGTTTAGAATTTTGCAAGTTACTGCTCTCCTTCTGATTAATTAGTGGTTGTATCTGTAATGTCGTTGTCCCATAGTGCTAGCACTAAATCATTTCTTACTTCAATTTTTGACTTGAGCACATGATCAGAACCCTTATATGAAATTTGGTTTCAGTTGGCAAGCACAGCGGGTACAGCAGAATGAAAACTCATTGTACCGTGTTTCTGTTAGTGTTCTTCAATTGCACGAGTGCATCCATGAATATAACGAGCATCAAGGAAACACTTTTTGCGAAAACAGATAGTTTTAGACCGTGAAATTTTTGAGGTATGACTTAAATATCAGATTGATTTAAATATTATTATTTTAATTATTCATAACGCACAACCAACGATTTGAAAAATCATGCGAAAAAATTCTAAACTCCAGAATGTTCTAGATTTACCCCTTTGTAAAAAGAATCATATACAACATGACTTTCTATTTACTTACATTTAAGGGAACTCTATTTTCGCATCCATGCCCAGCAGCATGTTCGTCGGTGCAAAAACATGCCACCTTTGACCTCAAACTCTCTGGAGCAACCATGGTGCGAGGAGGATTAGCGGTGCGAGACAAAACAGGTGGTGGAGAGTTGTGAGGAAGATGCAGGCGATGGTGTGGAGCGAGAGGGAGAGGGCGACAGTGAACGAGATGGAGAGTGGCGAGCGAGTGGTAGACAGCGAGAGAGCCTATCGGTGACGTGGAAGGAGAGAGCGAGAGCGGCGCGAGGTACAATACGCGAAATGCGAATTTTTTTGTACGGTGACCATGTTTGTACGCGAAATGTGTAACGTCTTATATATTTTAACACAGAGGGGTACAATAGGACCTATGATGTCCTCCTTTGTTTTGTGCGTACGACATGCAAGCAAAGCACAAAGCGCATGCATTCTTCGTGTCAACTCCAACTCGGTGCATCTGTTTGTTAGCTTAAGGGCGTCTCCAATGCTTATTTCCTAAGTCGGTCATAAACTGGGGCATTGGCGGAGCCATGATCCAAACTCTGTGATGTCAAAGCTCTACTAGTGTGACAATTTTTTTTTTCGAGAACACACCTATGTAGACAAGAATCTGCAACATTTGGCTATGACAGCCACTTGTTGAAAAATTTGTCCATTTACAGAATTTAAGACCTGACAATAAAATGCTATTGTCATAAGAAAGATTAACAATTTCTGCTTCCCACTGACCTAAGAGAATAGATCACATCGTCACATAGAACAATAATTCTGGACCAAACTAAACTAATAGTCTGCAATTAGAAGCAATTCAAAGCAGAACTTATACAACTTACAAGTACAAGGGGAGTAGGGCCGTAGGGGAGAAGGGCCTCGTCCTGGACTCCTGGTGTTGAACTGCAGACTGCAGTGTATGTACACTCGACGACAGACGAACTGACGACGAGACGGCAATGTTGCCTTGTGATCGCCGGAGGTGGTCGTGACTGACCGGCTGACCGACGAATTGCCGTGGTGTCCGTGCGCCTGATCACCGGAGGTGGCTGTGCCTGACCGGCGAACTGCCGGGGTGTCCGTGAGCCTGATCGCCGGAGGTAGCCTGACCGGCTGACCGGCGAATTCCGAGCGGCGGGGCGGCCTCAGCCCTCAGTGTTTAGTCGGCATCGATTCAGAGAATCGGAGATTTACCGATTTACATGTCAATGAGTTGGGATTATACGGGATTACAGGAAGCTGCAACGGAAGAGGAGACATCGAGGGGTATGAGTCGTGGGGATCGGGAAGTTACTGGTGATTCCTTTGTTTTGTTTTGCTATATCTGACCCAGCCAAGTTACCCATGGTAGATGACATGTGGGCCTGTGCGTGGTTAGTTTTCATAATTTAGCGTTTAGGAATGGATTACTCATAGCTGGGGGTATTGAACTTGCCAAATTCCTGTGTAGTCGCTTGACTACACAGCCACAACGTGGCTCCGCCACTGAGCTGGGGCCCACCATGCTTGCTATAGCAAGCTAAAAATCTCACAATGCTTAAGAACCGTGCTGGGCCTTAAGATGGAGCCCACGGGTCAGCCTTTTCCTAACCGCTCAGTACCCTTCCTCTTCACGCCCGCACGCACGAGACGCTTGGGCAAAATTCCCCATGGATGGTGCACTCCTTTTCATCCCCTTCCCCTGCTTTGAACACAAATCCGACGAAATCCATCACTCTCGCACCTCCGAGAGTCGGATCCAATCTTCCCCGTGCCAAGCATCTCTTCCACCTCCGTGTTGGGGATCTTGCCGAGGTCGTGGCCGTTGACAAGATCGGCATCGAGGAGCCGGTCGACGATGCCGCAGGGGGCGTGGACTACGATGGCAGGGCAACGACGGGTTGGTGTCCATGGCGTCGCCAGCCCCTGTAGTCCGCCAGGGCCATGCTCGTCTCCGGGCTTGCCAGCCCCTGACCATCGGCGAGTTCTTTCTCGTGCCCCTCGTCGCCGGCGCCATGGCTATCGGCGAGTTCAGGTCCGGACGCTCCCCGTGCTGCTCACCCTTTGTCGATTTGGCCAGTGCAAGCTCCGGCCGCTTCTCCTCGCTGCTCTCCTGCTCCATCCCGTCAACGAGCTCGCGGGAGAGAAACTGCTTTTGCTCCTTCGCTGTGCACCACGGATAGAAGATAGAGAGATAATTGTTCTTTATTCCTTGTGGCCGAGCCATACCGGTGAGACCGACCTTAAAGAATTTTGGCTTACGACCGATGCTCACAATGCTTAATGCCGGGTCTTAAGCTGTTTTTTTCCTTATGGCCTCTCCTTATGTCTACATTGGAGACGCCCTAATTAGCTCCTCCCGATAGTGTGGCCAAATTGCACATGGGCAAATTAGTCATTTCAGCTAAGATGCACGCACGCAATTAGGCGTGGATGCATGTCACCTGTTGGATCTAATACTCTGCAGGAAAGTAGGTGGAAACACTCTTCTCTCTGGCACATGCTCAGTGAGAGCTTGATGCGGATTTGAGTAGAGTACAAATTTGAAACTTTGAAAGGTATAGCGCCGCTCGCGCACGCCATGCACGTCCCCGTTGTCACTGTGTCTTGGGTCGTAACCAAAATTCCGGCAAGTTCGTTGGGTCGCTCGGTCGTTCAGTGACAAACTTGTGCTTGATCGGTCGCTCTTTATTTGCTCTGAACCACATGGCCAAAACCACGTACTGCCAGTTCCGTAGTGTTTTTTTTCGCTCGTCCTATCTTATTTTTAGCAAATGCATGCCGCGGGAGTGGGGAAGGCCTCGAGGTGGACCAGTCCGAGTCTTTACATGGCCTAAGAAAGGGCCCATCTAGCTTAGCTATACTCTGGGGTTTCTCTAGCCCGGTCGGACACTATTTCGAATGGAAGGCCTAAAGTCCAACTGCAAGCCATGCGGTGCCCCAGCAACCACTTTCTACTGCCCGCGTATCCCCTCGACAGAAAAAAAATCGTACTACTACATGTGTTTTTTTAAGTACGGATTTTGTCATCCAGGCAAAGCACCATTTGTATTGAGTACAATACAATAAAATGCCTGAGTTTCAAAAATAAGTAAAAAGAGGCTGAGTTTCGCTGAAACACGACATAAGGAGTGCACATATCCTACCAGGCTACCACCGATGTTGAGTCCAAATATTGAGCGCTTGTTTGCTTTAAAGAAAAATTAGAGAATACTGCAGGAATAATATCTTGTCAAACGGTGACACTATATATCCGTCTGGTTTAAAAGAAATGGAGTAAATAAAAACGCAGAATGTTTTTCTTTGATCTCAGTTTCAGAGGGAAAAAAAATGCATGAATTCAACAATGCTCTTGGACCTCTTTTAAAGTAGTAACCTACGCACTAAGAACTGAGACCGAGGTTTCTAGTTGCATAATGAAATGCTAATAATACATTTTTAGGTCGTTTGACTTTGATTTGATCATGTTTATTAGTAATCCCGTGGTTTTCCTATTCCTGTGAACCAAACAACGAAGTTAACATAATTCTTGTGTTTTAAGTATCCAGCGAACCAAATAGTCGTGAAGGACAAATGCTCGAGCCTTTAGCAAAGAGGCCATGCACATACCTTGTTGTTTCAAGGTGGAGGGTTACTTGAGCGCTTGATTTAATAATGGTCCCGTGATGAATTTGGAAAACAAATGGAGAAACAGTGATGAGTGGATCGGGGGACACATATATAGTCCGAGTTGAACAAGGCCGTACGTGTCTACTAAAGGTAGTATCTCTTTGATTACCCAGCGTGTGGCGAACGGACCGAAACTAAAGGTGCATGTTTGCCTTGGCTTGGCTTTCCACGGACCAGGAAGCCACACTCAAGAGTTTGGGTAACACGCATGCATAGTATGATGATGTAAGTATAACATGCATCCAGCCGGCCGTTGCGCCACGCACTAACGAGACACACACCTGCTACCCTCACTCCTCTTTGACCTCTCGGGTGTGGGTTTAGGTGCTCTTCCACCCAAGCATGCATACTTATAAATGGGAACAACTTAAGAAACAATGATATCTAAAACCGGAAAATATGAATACTCCTATGCAATAAAAGTAATTGCACCATAGTTTCAGTGAGTTTTCATCAAATTCATCGAAATTCAGCGATTTTGGTAGGCACCAAAATAATTACCTTCCGGTCAAAACTTTATAGACATTTAAGTAATACACATGGATCCAAAAAATATTCAAAATGTTTTTTAATTTTTCTAATATTTTGATGAATGTTAAGAGAATATTTCACTCATTTCACCGAAATGAAAAATAAAATCGCTGAAATTCACGGAGTTTCAGTGATTTCCGAAGTGGCCAAAATATTTCTGAAAAATAAATTCGAAACATGGCATTGAAAATGCATCAGTTTGCCCTGTAGATTTTCTTGGTCTATAAACTTTTGAAATGCAGTGGAACCATCCACTAATTTGGTCCACATGCTTATTTTTAGTACAAA
This sequence comes from Poa pratensis, assembly GCA_947311845.1. Lineage (NCBI taxonomy): Eukaryota > Viridiplantae > Streptophyta > Magnoliopsida > Poales > Poaceae > Poa > Poa pratensis. Next base: position 55,963,382 of record CAMZMU010000058.1, on the reverse strand, counting down.
ATTACGGGATAACTGTAGCTACATGTCATGCCACCGTAGTAAATGATGCACATGCGCATGATTTCACACGAATAGCCCAACTCTGCACATTTGCAAATAACCTAGAGTATGTCGTCGTCACAACTTATCATTCCTCCATCCCCCTCTACTCTCTCCAAAACTCTAGGATGATGATTCCGTGACAACAACGACCCATATCGGTGTACATTTGCTAATGGTGATAGTTTGGGCCAAAGATGGGCTCGATCGACGATGGTTCATTGGCTAAAGCTAGTCTCATCAAGGTTGACCACGCCATTGTTGCGGTGCCACGCCTCTATCGCCACGAAAATTGATCGAGGGAGGCAAATGGTTACACGGGAGCGCAAATGGGGATCAAGAAAAAAAAAACAGGGATCTATTCACAAAAACTACAAGAGCGCCAGCTCCTTCACATGACATCATTTGCCGGCATGCCAGGCCACGCAGGTGCGACTATATTCGGATGAAAATTAACACATGCGAGCTTAATGGAGATTCGCAAATTGGTGTAATGAGATGAACCACACGCCAAGTTGTCGTACCACCGGCGCAAATGTTTCTATGCGACATATGTAAGTTGATTCCAGTTACATACTAATTAAGCAGACATTAGCCTTGGTAGGTGGTCGTGCGTGTCATCGATTTGGACCGTACGTTGCACGCATATTACACAACATGCTAACTAGGCCAGGCCAGATGGAAAGGTAAAGAGGAAGAAGAATATAGGATGGAGATGTGTGAGTGACAGATGCATGCGACAAGTTGATGACTTCACGTACGGCAATAGAGAAGGAAGGATCGAGAGTAGGACAAAGTGGAATCACAAACGAAGGTCCATCTGCTAGCTAGCACGGATCCACGAAGATGGTGGATCTTGTACCTAGTGAAAGGAGCAATCATCAGCAAGGAGGACCCTTAAAAATAGGCCTATGGGTCGAGGGATCGATGATGCATGGCACTTTCACGGTGCGACGGATGGATGGATGTGCATTGACATCACCGGCCACTTGCCGCCCGGCCGGCAGCTTATCGCTATCCAAAGCAAAAGAGCCGGAGCACGTACCTCTGCCGACGGCTATAAAAGTGGAGTAGCCGAGCACACGACCTATATACGTTGTCACAAGTGGACGCCTTCATTCCATTCCATTTCGTTTCCTTACGTTTCTAGCCACGCTTGTCCGGCCCTTGATCGCACCACGAGCCACCTCCATAGTCAGCCAGCAGCTTCTTTCTGTCTCTATCTTGCTTGGAGCTTGGCGGCAGGTCATAGTTTCTTCCGTCAATCGATCGCCATGAAGACGAAGCAGCCCAAGACGACGTCGCCGGGGATGGAAGAGGTTGCTCCAGGCGGAGGAGGGTTCCGGAAGGGGCCGTGGACGGAGCAGGAGGACATGAAGCTGGTATGGTTCGTGCGGCTCTTCGGGGAGCGCCGCTGGGATTTCTTAGCAAAGGTTTCAGGTTTGCAAGGTGGAGGGTGACCCATGCATGCATCCAGCTCGAACTCGAGCTCGGACATGCATGGGATCCAAATATAAGATGGTGCTGGTCCTTTTGTGTGCTAACACTCCTGCTCTCCATTGGCAATCCCGCCTTGTCTCTGTTTCTCTTGGCTACAGGTTTAAATCGGACGGGCAAGAGCTGCCGTCTCCGGTGGGTGAACTACCTTCACCCGGACCTCAAGCGCGGCCGGATGACCCCCGACGAGGAGCGCCTTGTGGTGGAGCTCCACGCCAAGTGGGGCAACCGCTGGTCGCGCATCGCCAAGTCCATGCCGGGGCGTACGGACAATGAGATCAAGAACTACTGGCGCACGCACACCCGCAAACAGGACAAGACCACGCGCGCCACGGCCGGTGCCGGCTCGAGCACGACGTCCACGACCATGTCCATGTCCATGTCCACGTCGAGCTCGTCCTCCTCCTGCAACGACGACGACGACCATACGCATCACGGGGGCGAGGGCACGGTGGCCAGCCAGGAGCCCCTGATGTACACCGGCATCGGCATGGACAGCCTGCTCTGGAACGACTTGGATAGCTACGCCTGGAGCGGTGCCGGTGCCGCCGCTTTGGTAGCGCCTTCCTCGCCGGTGTGGGACTACTGCTGCTCGGATTCGCTGTGGGGGATAGGCGACGACGAGGTTGAGTACAAGAAGATGATCGGTGCCTCCTGATCTTGTTGCTGCATGCCTGGATCAGCTTCCCTTTGTACAGACATGTAACATATGCATATGTACGGTCCATAGAGAGTAATACCTATACGTATGCTGTATGCATGCCTGCATGCATGTCATTGCTTCTTAGCTAGCTCTACCTAATCTACTGTACTTAGTAGCTAGGCTTCATGTACTGAGGCTGAATTGAGAAGAATTCAGACGGACTTGCAAATTAAATGAAGATTTTCATCAGCATCAATAGTTCAATACTGACATCTCTTTGTACGTATTTTGTACGATATGGTAGCAGATGCATGCTTGATGCCGAATTTTTTCCATCATTTCTCGAATAAGTACTTCCACAATTATATATAATCTGCATGAGAAATCAATAGTCCAAGAATATCGATCAGTCAATCAAAATCGATACCCGTGTGCCCGGATGGCTGGGGGAATCTAATAATTGCGGCAAGAACTAGCCAGATTCTCAAATCAATTCCTACCTGCAGACGTTCACCAAAGCAAGTAACTTATCAAGTTGATGCTGACCCTGAAGATGTTCATCACACCGTGCATGTCCCTGTCCTACTTTCTCAAGCTTGCATCTAGAAGCAATATTTCATTTCCCTTCCTTTTCATGCCCAAATCAATTTCATATCTGAATTCCATCTCGAACAGCAGTGAGTGGCCCTGATGGTGTGCAGTACTGAGAGAGGAATTTCAGTGGGTGATCAGCTGGTTGCAAGTTGTGGATAAAAGGAGAGGTCCAGGTGGCTTTGATAAGGGATCCATGGAGTTAAAAATGGTGACCGGCAAAAAGGTAGTGATAAGGAGCCATCAGCAGCAGATTGTTGCATTCTTCTAGTATTATCTTGATCGTCAGTAATTTACTCCATCTTGCTAGCTAGTGCTTCATCTCAACCTTTTAATTTCTTTCTTGCTCTTAGTGGTCCGGCAAGTGTGTTGTCCTCTTGCACATACGTGTGTGCTTTATACTAATGCTAACCTCATCTTCTGAATTTTTCCGGCACTTAACTGCTCCTCCAGGATAGATTATATTACCGCCTCAGCCACTGATTCAGATGATCTCTATGCCTAGCTAGCTAGATGTCACTCAACGGTATGGTTGCCAAGCTTGGCATGGTAAAGGCCTCAATAATTCCGTTGTCTCGCAAGACATATTCAGATTCAGAATGATACTACACCACATCTATTAACTTTTTTTTTTAGATAAAGAGCTTTATTACTTAAAGATTTTAAGCATTACACCCGGCCTCTGCATATGAATGTGCACAGCCGCAATTCAACGAAATAAAAACAAAAGGAACACCAACCGAAATACAAGTGGAAGCTAATGTGATGAGTGAAAGCCCCTGTCTATGGAAGACCAATACGACGATCAAGCGACCACCCATGTTGGATAAAAATATCCCTCGCCACCTCCTCCAAACGTGCACATGTCTCCGTAAAGAGGTCGCGATGCTCCACCCGTTGTAAGGTGGACCACGAACGGAGAATACCTGTGCACCGGTAGAGTACCTGCAAAGACAAATCAGTTCCGTAAACATCTATTAACTAATGTCTCCACTAAAGATTAGAGCAAAGACAAATCAGTTCCATGTACGTACTGTACTTACTAGGACACCTAATTTTGGTAATACCCATCACATCTAATTTTGGTATGTCGGCCCTCTCCAGCATATGACCTACCACAAGCACTTTTGCATTTTACTTTCCTCATAAATTTTTTATTTACAGTTAGCATAGTTCTATAAACTCAATATTTTTTGAAAGAAAAAAATACTAGTTCAGTAACAAATATTTAGGTGTGCTCAACTCACCTGTTCCAGAGTCACCATAGATCAACTCGGGCAGAAAAATTTAGGGTTGTCTGCCATGGTGGGTAAGGAGACGTAGCCATGCGCCCGCAAAGAGGAAGTGGTCAAAATGTGGGCGGATGTAGAAGAAAGGAAGCGAGGCATCAAACCGAGATGCTCTCTAAAAAAATATTTAGAATGAAGATGTTTCGTATTTTCATTTACAATACCGGTTTTACGGTTTCCCGATCCAAGAGAGAGCGATGTACCTAAAAGCATTTTCCTGGACAATTTTTACGGGATCTACCAGAGTTGCTCTTACACGGATGTTGCCTGAGTGGGCATATAAACTATCATTTTTTGTCTTCACATTTGTCGTTTTGCCTAGGCCACAAATGAAAACATAGTTGGATGCAACTTGATACACTAGACATTCAAGTGTGCATGTATGTTTTTCCTTCACATTTTTTCAAAGTTGGGGCTACATACATGCATGGGGTTCGGGCTCCACTTTAAGTTCTTGTTCAATGGCAATTCCAGTCACTGGCTATTCGCTCAAGGATAAAAAGTAGCCATTTATTAAATTCAGAAAAAAGAAGTACATCGTCATGAGATAACATGAAGTACAAAAATCGCAACGCGCCCAATAGCCAACCCCACGAGACACTGTAAAACTAACCGATCACCAGTCGCGCGCGACAAAGTCTCTTACCGTCGTCTATAGCAGTATAGCTTGGGTATTTCAGTTGGTGGTGTTGAAACTGAGGAGCTTCCACGTTTGCGAGCCAGGGATGCCGCACAAGGTGGACAGGTAGCTGCCGCCGGCCCCGGCGCCGTTCTTCGCCGTGAGCAGCATCCAGTAGCACTTGTAGCCCGCGCCGCCGCCGGACGCTACGGAGGACCAGCACTGCGACGTGCTGTCGTAGTACATGCTCAGCCCGTGGGCGAGCGTGTAGACGGTCACCGAGAACCTCCCCAAGCTCTTCACGAAGCTGGTGGTCACGTTCTCCTGGTACGTGTACTCGGACGGCCGCGTCGCAACGGCCACCGTCGGCATCGGCAACACCGCGGCGGTGACAGCGATGACGAGAGCTAGCGCAGCAACAGCCGCCGATTTCTTCATCATCGAGTAGCAAAGCAACTAGCTAGTAGCTATAGTTAGCTAACTAACCTTGCTTGTTAATGGTTCATTAACTGCAGGTAGCTAGCTAACTCTCTTTGTGGGATGCATAGGCATGGGATACTTTCACTATATATAGCCTGCCTGCAGCTGTGCAACAGATGAGATCACTGGGAGGGCTAGCAAGACATTAAGCTGGACCTTGAGTGAGGCAGTGTGAACAGTGTGGAAAGGATGCTGGGTGCTGGTGATCGAGGTCGAGGACGTACACGCCGAGGAGGAGCGTGGAGATTGGTGATGCGACAACTGTGAAACCCTAGTAGTTTAATCGGCTTGCTTGCCCGGTTGCTTGGTTTTGCTACACAGGTAGGTGCCACGCAGAATAACGAGGCCGCCGGGCGCGAAAGCTCAGGCACCGGCATCCGGTGGTCAACTTGGCGGGCAGGGAGGAGAGCGAGCTGGTAGCTAGCTTACAATGTCGGCAAGGCCGGCTGGCAGCTTGAGCGTTCATGCGTGTGTGTGTAGAATCGTGAATATGTTGATCGAGCTGGGGGAAGTCAAATGTTCCTTAAACTTAACTAACAATGCGGTGACAGTCAATCATTAACGTACTATTGCCCCGTGACATCTCACAACTACGTATCGCTCATGCAGGGTTCTGCCTAATTCGTTTCTACCAACAGTATAAAAAACAGTACTACTACTTATAAACGACGCATGAAAATGTTTTATCAAAACTGTGGAAGGTAATGAAATTATATTGGTGTATTTACTAGTCTTTTCCCAAATGTTAATTTTATGATTCCTTGCTAGATCTTGCTATGTTGTTGTAGACATATGAAACTTGTTTCGTTAAAAAATCTTTGACTTATAGAATGTGGATTCATTGTATGAATCGCCGTTTGCTTGTTGCTGTCTATTTGTGATGTCATTTGTCTTTTTAAAATCCGTTGACGGTCAAATGTTGAACATATATATATGTCTCAATATGTACGTTACGTGATTGTATCAACTGTTCCGATGTACTCTCAATGTTGTTGGAGTCCTAGAACCTTAGACTTCGGTAGAACTAGGTGGAAATCATGTGGGTGAGTGAGAACAGAGAGAGAGAGGAGGATCGGAGGTGATACCTTCGCTGTGACTCGACGTGCTCGAGCCGGAGGCCATGGTTGTAATATCAAAAATGAAATAAAATAAAATAATAATAGTAATGATAATAATTGGACCTTGACATTGAATATTTGTGCATTTTTTAAATTTATGTAGCAAAATGTGCAGTTTACACATAAGTCTAGCTTTAAAGAAAAAGGAAGAGTAGCACCCACGTAACCTGAAAATATCTAGGACTATAAACCTGTGGATAAACTCAGGTGTGAGCGGACCGGTGGTAACATGACCGTCGTTCTCATCCACCTCATTAATTCTCTGCCTTGAGCTGCACAGATGTCACTCTCTCAGCTATGTTCCTGACCTATAAATAGCCCCTGCCGGCCGCCCATCCCATAGCACAGCACACAGTGCAAATCTCCCAAATCCTTTCCTTGCTTGCTAACCTGCTGGTTCGATCTGAAAAGGAAAGACAGTGAAAGGTGGGAGCCAAGGGTAGCAGAGAAGAATCGGATCAGGCAAGGCTGTGCATACCAGTTGCTTCTGCAAACAATCTCTAAGACATATAATCTTTTGACAACATAAAGTGTCCATATATATGCTGCATGTGATATAAACATAATGGTTTGTGAATGTTTGTGATGAGGAGGATATTTTGTGATGTTGAATGCTATATATGATTTGTTTGTGAATCGTCGTGATCATGGTATGTATGGCGTACCAAGCCCGAGACGGTCGATACCTGAAATAACGGTACGCGGTTAAAAACCGGTACTAGTGTGGGATGGATGTGCCTCACACAAGTAGGGGACTCGGCGTCGTGATTCTCGGAGATGGGTACGACCATTGGTGGAGATCACGACGGTCATTTGCTTGACTTGTGATGCATACTTTCATTTGTGTTGCTGCGCTATTGATTAATCATTTGCAGGAATATTCATGTGTATCAATTTTCTCTAACATGTTTCTTAGAAATTGTTAACTGTCATTTAATTAATTATTCTTTTATCCTTGCTGAGTATGTTCCACATACTCACGGCCAATTTCTTTCCTCTGGTATGTGCAGTGCTTAAGGAACATGATTGTGATGGGGAAGCAATGGAGGTCCTAGAAAATCAGTAGACATCTAGGCAGGGTGTTGGAGCTACGGTTTTACTTAGACATGAATAAATGGATGGATGCCTTTCTCGCATGCCTAGTACAATGGAATAGTGTTCCTTCTAGTCTACCTATTTCTTTTGTAAGATATGATGTACTCATGAATAAATGGAACTTGGTGTTGTCTTGTGCTCTTAATTTTAGAGAAATACTACTTACGCCTTGTATGCTTATGAGGTATTTTTTATTTCATAAGTATATGGCGGACTGTCGCGATTATTTCTCCGCTAGCCGGGGCGTGACAATGGTGGTCGACGGCGTGGGCGTCGGAGCGGTGGCGGCGCAGTGGTGCTTCCCGTCGGCACGCGCTAAACCCTAGATCGGAAGGGGATGTCGGTGGGGGGTGGCGGCGCACGTTCAACCTCGTGAGGCGTGCAGGCCGGCCCCCCACCCTTTATATAGCGCTGCGACAGGGGCCCACCGACAATTAAGGTCGGGCGTCCCCGATCAGGGCGCGATCACAGGGATCGTGGAGCCGTTGGACTCCACGGTTGGAGATCATTATCTAACATTCTCCCCCTTGATCTCAACTTTTACTTTTACCTTTTTACCTTTTACTTTACTCGTTTCATCACCGATTAGTACATAGAGCATGTTTCATCGTCACAGCTCAATTGCCGATAGAATCAGACAGCCACTATATACTTTTCAGTTTTGAAACAAAAAACTTGTTACTTTTGGGCCTCTGTAATCCAGAAATCATAGGCTTTCCATTAAACCCATGCCGGCTATGTGTTCCTGGAACACATTGGGTGGTAAGCCTTTCGTTAGCGGATCCGCAAGCATTTCCTTTGTCCTTATATGCTCGAGACTTATAGTTTGATCCTGGATTTTATCTTTCACAACATAATACTTTATATCTATTGCCTTTCTAGCATTACTCGACTTGTTGTTGTGAGCATAGAATACTGCGGGCTGGTTGTCACAGTACATCTTTAGTGGTTTGTCAATACAATCTACCACTTTCAAGTCGGGTATAAATTTCTTTAACCATATCGCCTGCCCCGTGGCCTCATAACATGCTATAAATTCTGCATACATCGTGGATGCAGCAACTAATGACTGTTTGGAGCTTTTCCACGAAATAGCCCCTCGTGCGAGAGTGAACACGTATCCTGAGGTGGACTTTCTATCATCTTTGTCTCCCGCAAAATCTGCGTCTGAATACTCTTTTATCTCTAGGGAATCAGATCTTCTATATGTTAGCATGAGGTCTTTTGCGCCTTGCACATAACGCAAAGCTTTCTTTACCATATTCCAGTGTTCATGGCCTGGATTTTCTTGATATCTACCGAGTACCCCGGTGATAAAAGCTAAGTCAGGACGAGTGCACACTTGTGCATACTGTAAGCTTCCAACAGCCGAAGCATATGGTACTGCTTTTATTTGATCGATCTCATATTGGCTCTTGGGACATTGAAATTTCCCAAAACTGTCGCCCTTGACTATAGGAGCAGGTGAGGCGCTACTTTTATGCATATTATATTTCTTTAGAACCTTTTCTAAATATGCCTTTTGTGATAGTCCTAGCACTCCATTCTTTCTATCCCGGTGAATTTCTATGCCCAAAACATATGAAGCTTCACCAAGATCTTTCATATCAAAATTTGAGGACAAGAATTTCTTTGTTTCTAGTAGTAGACTGACATCATTGCTCGCAAGCAGAATGTCATCCACATACAGAATTAGGAAAATATATTTCCCACTTTTAAACTTTGCATAAATGCAGTTGTCCTCAACATTCTCTTTAAATCCAAAACTTTTAATTGTATTATTGAACTTTAAATACCACTGTCTAGAGGCTTGCTTTAACCCATAAATGGATTTCTTTAAGCGGCATCCCATATGTTCCTTCCCCTCCATGAAAAAACCCGTGGGTTGTTTCATGTAAACATTCTCTTCTAAATCTCCATTTAGAAATGTTGTCTTTACATCCATTTGATGCAACTCTAAATCAAAATGTGCAACTAGTGCCATGATGATTCTGAAGGAATCCTTACATGAGACCGGAAAAAGTCTCATTGTAATCTACCCCTTCTCTTTGCGTAAAGCCTTTTGCCACAAGTCTTGCTTTATACTTTTCTATATTCCCATTGGAGTCATACTTAGTTTTGTAGACCCATTTGCAGCCTACTGTTTTGGCTCCTTTAGGAATTTCCTCTAAGTCCCAAACATCGTTGGAACTCATCGATTTCATTTCGTCTTCCATTGCCTCCACCCACTTCGATGAGTGAGGGCTTCTCATGGCTTCTTCATATGAAGTGGGATCACCTTCCATATGATCTATTTCTATGTTATAAACATAATCAGTAGAAATAGCTGACCTTTTAGCTCTTTTAAACCTTCTAAGGGTCTCATTTTCTAAAAGTGGCTGCTGCACCTCCCTTTCATGCTCAACAACGGGTTCAGTCGGCTCCTGACGGACAGGTTCCGGATCTTCACCCACAGTTGTCACGGATGGAGTTACAACAGGTGCTTGCACCACAATCTCAGGGATTATCGGTGCAGGTACAACAGGTAGGGCGAGAAATGGCTCATGGATCATCGGAAAAGGTGCACACACCCTTTTCTCCTCAAGATCAATTTTTCGACCTACCATGCTCCCCCTCATCATTTCGTCCTCCAAGAAAACCGCGTGTCTCGTTTCTACAAACTTTGTGTATCTGTCTGCACAGTAGAAACGATAACCTTTTGATCTATCAGGATAGCCAATGAAATGGCAAGTTACTGTTTTGGGTTCTAACTTTGCAATGTGGATTAAAAACTTTTGCCTCAGCTGGGCTCCCCCAGACTTTTGAGTGGCGTAGAGAAGGAACTTTCCCTGTCCACAACTCGTACGGTGTTTTGGGCACCGACTTACTTGGTACTCTGTTGAGAATGTGAATGGCGGCTTTTAACGCCTCCATCCATAATCCCAATGGCAGTGTGGAATAACTCATCATACTGCGCACCATATCCATAAGAGTACGGTTACGCCTTTCAGCTACTCCATTTTGCTGTGGTTCGCCCGGCATAGAATACTGGGCGACTATTCCATTTTCCTGTAAAAACCTTGCAAAAGGTCCAGGTACTTGACCATATGGAGTGTGCCGACCGTAGTACTCCCCCCACGGTCGGACCTGACTATTTTAATTCTTTTATCATGTTGATTTTCAACTTCAGCTTTGAATATCTTAAATTTATCCAATGCTTCAGATCTTTCTTTATTGGATAAATATAACCATATCGGGAGTAGTCATCTGTGAACGTTATGAACGAGTCATAACCATCCACACTTTTCACCGGAAATGGTCCACATATATCAGTGTGAATAATTTCTAGTGTTGCTGTGCTTCGGTTTGCACCCTTTTTAATTTGTTTTACGTATTTTCCTTTTATGCAATCTATGCATTGTTCGATATCTGAGAACTCTAACGGAGGAAGAATATCATTTTTAACGAGGCTTTCTATTCTTCCCCTCGAAATATGGCCTAATCGACAGTGCCATAACTTCGAAGAGTCATGAGTTCGCTTTCTTTAATTTTGTTCTTTGTTCGACAAGGGAATTTGTTCATTCACATTACTCACAGAATGCACTTTTTCACTCAAGGATAACAAATAAAGCTTATCATGAAGTAAAGCAATACCCACACAAGCATCTTTAAACCATATGGCACATTTGCCATGACCGAAATAACATTCATAACTGTCTTTATCCAAACACGATACACTTATTAAGTTTCTGTGAATCGAAGGAACAAATAAAACATCTCTAAGCATAATATTGAAACCATCAGCTAGCTCCAAGGAGATGTCGCCAATAGCTTCAACTTCTGCTTGAACTCCATTTGCGACTTCAATGTGTCTTTCGCTTCTTTGCAAAGTCCTTGTCGAATGGAATCCCTGTAAAGAATTTGCAACATGAACAGTTGCACCTGAGTCAATCCACCAAGTAGATTTTGAAAACTGTGTATACAGGGATTCATTTACAAAAGAAACTGTGTCTATACCTCTCTTTGCCATTATCATCTTGAGCCAATCTAGGCAATCATGCTTGAAATGCCCTTTCTTCTTGCAGTGAAGGCATGTGTCTTTGTCCACTGGAAGCTGTTGCTGATACTGCTGGGGACCTTTGCCATGTGGCTTATACTGGTGGGAACCTTTGCCATATGGCTTTGAAGGTGAACCGTAGTTCCTGTTCTTGTTGTCCTTCACGAAGTTCAAGGAGCCCCATTCTGGGACTTCAGCCTTTCCTCTTCTTGCGACAACATGGCAATGGTCTTTTCAATGTCCCATTTTTCAGGTGACACATTGTAATTGACAACAAAATTGTCAAACTGTGGTGGCAGTGAAGCCATCACCAAGTGAACTATGAGTGTAGGCTTGAGCTCCAGATCAGCCTCCATGGACTTAAGCTTAGCAGCCATGTTGCTCATTCTGAGAATGTGCTCCCTTATGCCATGTGCACCTCCTGATACTTTTCTGTCACCAGCTGTTTTAGCAGCTGGGTAGCATATGTCTTTGAAGAACCAGTAAACTGGCTCTTTATCTTTTGGAGATACTCTCCCACGGAGATACACTCTTCAATTGAGCCCACAATAGCGTTCTCAACTGTGTTCTTTATAAATGTCATGCACTTTTTGTTGGTGTTCACCCACTTTTGGTTCTCTAGGGTGTATCCCATCTCCACTGGAGCATGGTCCCTCAACTTTTTCTGCCAAGCAGATTCATCATCATTTGTCTCTCTTACCGGCTCTGCTGGCCTGACTGGCTGTGGAGCATTCACAACCCAGTCAACCTCAGCGCAGATAAAAGCCAGTTCAACTTTCTTCCACCACTCAGCGTAGTTGTCACCCCTGAGCGTCAGAATGTCCTTGAGGCAACTCATCAGGTGAAAACTTCCTGAAACCACAAGGATATGAGATAACAAAAAACAATTGCATGTATTAATCCAACGTTGGTATAAATCAAAACATACAACCGTTTGTGCAATTAAAACTATATCACCGTTGGGCAATAAAAGAAATAAATGCACCTTTTAACACATAAACAAATCATGATCATGCTATTAACAACGTTGGTCATTTAATAACAGAATCATAATCATCTTTAATATCACTTTAATCAAGCTTTTAATTCTCACTTTAAATCATGATAATGCTATTAAACGTTGGTCAATTAATAACAGAATCATAATCATCATTAATATCACTTTATCATGCTTTTAATTCTCACTTTAATGCTTTTAAGCAATTACTTTTAACTATTTGCAGCGGAAATTATGAATAAAATTCATAAACTTTATACTTTTCAGAAACATTTCTGTATACTTTTATATTTCCTAAACAAATTTTCGTTGGAATAATTTGAATAGAAAAAACTATGCAAAATTCAGCACAAAATTGAACAAATAAATGCCAAAACTGAGAAAAACTGTAAACTGTGCGGCCCACGGCTATCCGTCGCACGCGGCGACGCAGTCACGGCCCACGGCCCTTTTGCTATCTGTCACGCGCAGCGTCGCAGAACTTCGGCCCACGGCCCGTGAGCGGCAGCGCTATCTGCCGCTCGAGCGAGGCGCAAAAATGGCCCACGGCCGCATATTTCTTTTCCTTTCGGCCCATCGGCCCAGCTGGGAGCTAGCCCTAGCGCGCGGTGCATCCTGGCCGTCCGTTTCATCGGACGGTCCAGCGCCTTTCTCGCGGGATCAAACCCAGCGACGCGTCCCCGACGGAAAACCCTAGTCACAAAAGAAACTCCCCGCAGCTCGCCCCCGCGCGACGGCGGCTTGGCCGGCTCGCCGGAGTCCGCGCCGGAGACGGCCGGAGGCGGCCGCGCCGTGCCCGACTCCTTTTTCCCCTCCTTTTCTTTCCTTTTCTTTCCTCTCCCGTCCCTCTCCCACAGCCGCAGTAACGGCGAGCCGCAGCGGCGAGAAGACGGCAGCGGCGCCCCTCGCTGGCCCTCTTGCCGGCGCGTGCGTGCACCCGAGGGTGGGCGCACCGCTGTCAAACGGCTCAGCTAGCGGCGCCCTTTGCCCCTTGCGGGGTTGCTTTCTTTGCCCCGTGAGGGGTTGAGTTCTTCTTCCGACGCCTCGGCATGCCGATGCGCGTCGGATCGAGAGGAACGGCGCGGCTTTGCAGCGGCGCGACTTCGCCGGTGAGCCCGAGGCATCGCCGGTAATTTTCTTTTCCCACTTTAAAATTAGGGTTCAGGGTTTCCACGGGAGGGATTTGCTTTTCTTTTTGCTTTTCAATTGCTACCGAAAAAATTAAAACTAGGATCCAAACACGCTCTGATACCATTGTTGGAGTCCTAGAACCTTAGACTTCAGTAGAACTAGGTGGAAATCATGTGGGTGAGTGAGAACAGAGAGAGAGAGGAGGATCGGAGGTGATACCTTCGCTGTGACTCGACGTGCTCGAGCCGGAGGCCATGGTGGTCGACGGCGTGGGCGTCGGAGCGGTGGCGGCGCAGTGGTGCTTCCCGTCGGCACGCGCTAAACCCTAGATCGGAAGGGGATGTCGGTGGGGGTGGCGGCGCACGTTCAACCTCGTGAGGCGTGCAGGCCGGCCCCCACCCTTTATATAGCGCTGCGACAGGGGCCCACCGACAATTAAGGTCGGGCGCCCCGATCAGGGCGCGATCACAGGGATCGTGGAGCCGTTGGACTCCACGGTTGGAGATCATTATCTAACAAATGTATGTACTCTCAATGTATCATATAGATTTTCTTCAGTATTTTGATCGCTTTCTTGAATACAGATGGGTGCAACGTGCGTTTTCATGTCGTGATAATAATGTTTTAAAGTTTAGGCGTCGTGGACGTTTACAGTGCCCATCTAAAGTCTGCTTCCTACCCATCCCCAATGTTTATTTCGTTGTTTGAGCGACAAGAGAGAGAAGATCTAGATTTACATTTCAACAAACCAATTCTCTCCTTTATGTGAAGGAGAGATTTTTGAATCTGGGTCTTGGGATGATTGATTGACCTCCTCCTTTGTACTTCCTCTCCAATTTCTAAGTATCATTTGTTGCATTGGTGTGATTTGAGAGGAAAAGATATGAGCACTTCTTAGTGTTCTTGCTTTGCATTTGTTCCATTGGTCTGAGCTCTCCATGTTGGTTCGTTCGAGTGAGAGCCCATGTGCTTCTTATTATTAGAGGGTGTCCTTCCTAGACGGTATCATGGTTGTGACCACGGTGACCTCTTCCTGCAAGATTGTGAAATGGTTGTGGAGCTTGACATCTCCCAAATTGGAGGAAAAGCTAGCCAAAGTGAAGGAGCCCTAACTTTGCGGGGGCTCAAGAAGATTAAGGTGGCCTTCGTGGCATTCAGGAAAATCATGGTTCTCCCACCTTTCAAACGGTGAGTAGCTTTCTTGCGAGAAAGTGAATACTGAGATAATTCCTCATTTCCACTTGCTTCGGTTATCTCGATACTCGAGTTTTTACCCACTTGTATTCATATTGTGATAGTATCCGTGCTTGATGTTATTCATATGCTAAGGTGCTATCTTATGTTATTAATCTTTTCATATATCGTGTGCTTGCTAGTTTCTTTGTATTGTCTTATTTATCTGTTGGGGATATACCTACTAGGGGTATCACCAGCATGGATCAATCCGGCTAGTCCAGGGTGGCCCGCAGTGGTGGTGAAGGCTTTGCCTACCGGGCGGCCCAGATAGCTGACGACCAAGGAAGGCGGATGCCGGCAAGGAGGAGGCCCAAGACTGAAGCCCATGAAGCCACCAAGACCAAGACGGAAGGCGGCATACTTGCCGGCTAGGTTTAGGACTCCGTATACTTGCTGGATACGTATTCACCTTGTAACCCTAGGTCCAGCCGCCTATATAAGCTGGACCTCGGGACGCCTTTAGGGCAACTCTTGATACACAACCAACTCATTGTAACCTGTTCACGGCGATATTGCCTTATAGTGAGTTATAGCAGCACGTAGGGCACCGCCACCGCCGTGGTGCCTGAAGCTGGGTAAACCGCCGTGTACAATCCCGACCTTGACGACGTCCACCTTCTTGCCCTACGTTCACCCTCGGCTAGCAGGACCCCGTCTCCTATCCAAGATGCCGATACGACGACAGTTGGCGCCCACCGTGGGGCCTAAGGCGTCAGGCGTCACGTTCCAGGCGGGAACTCTTGGCGGCATCGGCGAAACAATCGCCGTCGGCCGCGCTGTTCGCTACGGCGACATCACTACATCAGCTGCGACGAGTCCTACATCCCCGCAGACGACTACATTGTCGGATGCGGAGTTGTGCCGTTTGGCGGCGTCGATGTGTTCATCGGCTACACTTCTGAGGCGTATGGGTTGCCGCGAATTTATTCGCCATCCCACCCGCCCTACAATCAAGACGGATCTGAGTTTGCCTCCTCTGAGGAGTCCGCAGATTCAGATCTACACTTTGTCGGCATGACGGGACTGGGATCAGACTCCCAGCCCAACAGTCAAGATCCCGAATCTATTCTTCCTGCACTCCAGGATGATGTGATGTCGGATGCCGGATCCAGATCTACCGTTCACGTCAACGTAGACTCTGATTCCGAAGAAGATTCTGCCAGCATGTTTGAGCAACGGGTCAAGAAGTGTTTTATTACACCTGATCCTCCGCCATCTGAGGCGGCTACGGGCTCTTCCGTCAACATGCAGCAGATCTTTGTGGCGGATGTCACCGGCGCAGCTTCAGAGAAGGCGGCAACTGACGCCGCCAACCTGGGGACCCCGGCAACCGATCCACAGTTTCCAGAGCCTCCTGGGGCTCCAAAGAAGAAAATCTGGAGAAGGGCGAGCCCAGCAAGATAGGAAGCATGGCGGCTCTGGCGGAAGTTCTTCACACGCCGGTAAACGACAAAACCAATCCGGCTGATTTGGAGAAACTTCGGAACACCTTGGTGGAGCAAACTGAGTACCTCAAAAGCAAGCAAGCAGAGGTCCAGAGCCTCCTCGACGAAGCCAAGGAGGAAAACGCCAAGATAACTGCCAAGTGCGACCCCAAGCGTAATCTTTTCACCACCACCCCATTGCCCAAGCCGGCAGGACAAGTGGCGGAGAAGAGAGGTAGGAAAGGCAGGGATCATGACACCTTCAAATCCCCTGCCCAAAAGCTTGGTTTCGAGTGGGCTACAGCGCCGCAGCGTAAGGACAAGAACGGGGACGTCATCCTCGCAACACCTGTCCTCAACACTGCGGCCGCCTTGGACATCCTCAACAATGATGACTATGACAAGGACGAGAAGATCTACTACGCATCGATCCTTGCTCGCAAAGCTCTAGAGCAGCAGGCCCGTGCTGATTCTCGCGCCGACATGGCGGACGCAAGGGGAGGAAAGTTGGAATCAAAATCCAACGCTTGCAAAGCTGCGGCCGGTGGCAACCCAGAAGATCCGTCCGGTTCCAGTAGCCACGGAAAAGGGAAGGACAAGGAGAAAGACCCACGCAAATCACCACCTCCAAAAAGGCAGCGTGATGAGGCATCCAGGACCGGCAACAGGCGCAAGGCCTCACCTCCTCCGCCTAGGCGGGATGAAGGCGGAAGCAGGGGCAGCAAGCAGCCGCCAAGGAGTGGCGGCAACCGCGACGATGCCCCGCCGCCAAGAAGAAGCAGGGACCGCACACAGTCCCCACCACCAGTGCCCAGGCACGAAGGCGGAAGCCGGGGACACAACAATGAGCCTAGGCACAGCCGGGCAGCGCAGGACGAGCCACATGCTGATAGATCTGGCAAACAGCTCAGTCCGCAAGACGCGAGACATCGTCTCAATGACATCAAGGCTGGAAAGCAAGATGCCTATCTAGGACCTGAGTGCTTTGGCCCAGCCATCCGCAACGTTCAAGTACCCAGAGACATGACGTCAGTGTCAAAAACTCATCAAAGGTACAATGGAGCGGACAAGCCAAACTCATGGTTGTCGGACTACGCGCTGGCAGTTGAAATTGCTGGAGGCAATGGCCTCGTCGCTGCACGCTTCCTTCCCCTCATGTTGGAGGGGACAGCCCGAAGCTGGATCGAAAACTTGCCGGAGAAAAGCATTCATAGCTGGCATGACATGGAAAAGGTGTTCACGCAGCACTTCCAAGGCACGTACAAGCGACCCAATACATACACAGATTTGGTTCGTTGCGTGCAAAAGCCAGATGAAACAGCTACAAGCTTCTTGGCAAGGTGGATTCAAACAAAGGCAAGCTGCGAGAACGTAGACGACAATCAAGCAATCCATGCCTTCACCACGGGCCTCCTGAAGGGCTCAAGTCTCAGACATAAGCTCGTACGCATGCAAGTCAAGGATCTCGGAGTCATGCTCGAAGTAGCAGCCATGTACGCACAGGCGGATGACGATGCACGCGATGGAGATGGCGCACATGATATGGCGCCAAACAGGCGAGCAAGTCACAAACGCAAGGCTCCCCAGGATGACAAAGCCGGACCATCAAACGAGGTCGCCGCCGCCTTCGAAGGCAAAGGCAGCAACCGCAAGTGGAAAGGAAAGGGTAAAGATGGCGGCTCCAGCAAGCAGCGCCTGACGTATGATCAGGCGAAAGCCTTGCCTTGCCCAATCCACGCGTCCTTAGGCAAAGTCAACCACACATTAGGGGAATGCCGGTTCATGGAGGACTTCAAGAAAGACCCCGAGGTTGGCTGGAAATCAAAAAAGAGCAAAAAGGCTGAGAAGACAAAGAAGGAAGACGATGATGGGGCTATGTCCATGTCAGAGGATGAGGAACCCAAGCTGATGCGTAAAGAAAGGAAATATCCCAAGGTACATGGCCAATTGGTGTGCTTCCTGGGCACTCCTTCGGCAAAAGAAGAAAAGGCGGAGATGCGCGAGCTAAACGCCACAGTACCAGACGTTCCCCAGTATCTAGACTGGTCAGAGGAGCCAATAACTGGGATAGAGATGATCATCCAGATCACGTTCCTCACCCCGGCAAATACGCCCTTGTCGTCGACCCTATTGTCGATAACTTCAGGCTCACCAAGGTGTTGATGGATGGCGGCAGTAGCCTCAACATCATCTACGCGGACACTCTGAAGCGCATGAACTTGTCGGAAAGCCAGCTTGACTATAGCAAAGTCAAGTTTCATGGCATTGTTCCGGGAAAGCAAGGCAAGTCAATGGGAAGCATCAGATTGGAGGTTACTTTTGGGCCTGAGACAAACTACCGCTCGGAGTATCTCAGGTTCGAAGTAGTCCCCTTCAAAAGTGCCTACCACGCCATTTTTGGACGGCCAGCTTTCGCCAAATTCATGGCTCGCCCGTGTTACATATACAGCAAGCTGAAGATGCCGGGACCCAATGGTACAATTACCATCAGTGGCAACTTCAAGAAAGCAAAGGAGTGTGAGCGTGGCAATGCCGCCTTCGCTGAGGCAGTCCTCCACGCAGAGGAGTTAGCCATGTTGAAGAAAGAGCTCGATACATCACAGTTGCCGGAGCATGTAAAGACCGCTGAGCAAAAGAACACTTTCAAGGCGTCCGAAGACACAAAGAAGGCGGATCTGGTCCCAGGTGACAGCTCCAAGCAAGTCACCATAGGGGCTGGCTTGGACGACAAATAGGAAAGCGCGCTCGTCAGGTTCCTCCGTGAGAATCAGGACATCTTTGCATGGTCGTCAGCCGACATGCCAGGTGTCCCGAGGGAACTTGCCGAGCATTCTCTTAACGTCTACGAAGGAGCCAAACCAGTGAAGCAAGGAATAAGACGCTACGGTGAGAAGAAGCGGACAGCAATAGGCAAGGAGATCATCAAGTTGCAAGAAGCCAAGTTCATTAGGGAGGTAGTACACACTGATTGGTTGGCAAATCCTGTAATGGTTCCAAAACCTAATAAGGAAATGAGAATGTGCATTGATTATACCGGTTTGAACAAGTGCTGTCCTAAGGACCACTTTGCTTTGCCTCGTATAGATCAGGTCATAGACTCCACAGCCGGCTCCGAGCTGCTGTGCTTTTTGGATGCGTACTCCGGGTACCACCAAATCAAAATGCGAGAATCCGACCAAATCAAAACAGCGTTCACTACACCCTATGGGACCTTCTGCTACATCACGATGCCCTTCGGTCTAAAAAATGCCGGCGCAACGTATCAGCGGTGTATGCAAAGATGCCTTCACGAGCAAATTGGCCGCAATGTTCACGTCTATGTTGACGACATTGCCGTCATGTCAAGAAAGAAGGCAGATTTGCTTGATGATTTGAGAGAAACCTTTGATAGCCTCCGGGTATACAGGATGAAACTCAACCCGAAAAAATGCGTCTTCGGGGTTCCTGCCGGCAAATTGCTTGGCTTTATCGTTTCCGAACGAGGGATAGAGGTGAATCCAGAAAAAATCAAAGCGATCCTCAACATATCCAGGCCCAAGGACCTGAAGGACGTGCAGCGACTTGCCGGATCGGCGGCTGCCGTCAGTCGTTTCATTAGCCGTCTTGGTGAGAAGGCGCTGCCTCTCTACCGGCTTCTGAAGAAATCCGACAACTTCGAGTGGACAGACGAAGCAGACGCCGCCTTGCAGCAACTCAAGGACGCGTTAACGTCTGCTCCAATTTTGGCAGCTCCTCGTTCGCAGGAACCAATGCTGCTCTATATTGCCGCAACTAACTTAGTTGTTAGTGTGGTACTGGTTGTGGAACGCAAGACGGAAATTTCAGACTTGCCGGAACAACGTCCGGTTTACTTCATCAGTGAAGTATTTTCCGCCTCAAAACAGCGTTATCCGCATTACCAGAAATTGGTCTACGGTGTTTTTTACGCCGCCAGGAAGTTAAGGCACTACTTCCAGGAACATTCAATAACCGTGGTGAGCAAGGCACCTCTGGGGGATATCATCAATAATACAGATGCAACAGGCCGCGTTGCCAAATGGGGCATTGAACTTGCCGCCTTCGACATCTCGTATAAGCCCAGAACGGCCATTAAGTCTCAAGCCTTAGCAGATTTCGTAGCTGATTGGACGGAGGCCATGGACGAAGTACCTCTCCCTGAAGATGCATACTGGATCATGCACTTTGATGGATCAAAAATGCTCCAGGGCTCGGGGGCTGGCATTGTTTTAAGAAACCCTCAAGGAGACAAGCTTAGTTATGTGTTACAAATACACTTCAAGGCAACTAATAATGTTGCTGATACGAAGCTCTCCTTCATGGTTTACACATTGCCAAGGAACTTGGCGGAGATTCAGATTTGGTGGCGCAACAGATACGTGGTACTTGGGACACAAAGAGCGAAACAATGGCGGCATATCGAGCTACCGTTGACGAATTCGCCAAGTGTTTTCTAGGCTACGAGGTCCGCCATATCCCAAGAACTCAAAATGAGGCGGCAGATACACTTGCCAGAATGGGTCTGAACGCAAAAAGGTACCAAAAGATGTTTTCCTGGAACACCTACACAAGCCGTCAATTAAAGGAGCAGACCTCCTTGACCCAGAGTCGGCAGAACCAGTTGATAGTGCTAGCTATGCCGTCTACTTGGTAAAGCCGGATTGGACGACGCCATATTTGGACTTCCTGATCAATCAGGAGTTACCGGATGATGAGGTTTTGAAAAGGCAAATAATAAGAAGAGCCAAGGCATTTACAATAATCAAAGGTGAATTGTACAAGCGTAGCACCACTGGTGTTTACCAACGCTGCATTTCGCCCGAAGAAGGCAGAGAATTGTTGGATGAGATACATGCCGGCGTATGTGGACATCATGCTTCTTCACGCGCCCTTGTTTCAAAAGCCTTCCGACAAGGTTTCTATTGGTTGACAGCCAAGCAAGATGCAGAAGACATTGTTAAAAGGTGCAGGGGCTGCCAACTTTATGCCAGACAATCACATATGCCGGCTCAAGAGCTTAAAACAATACCCATCACGTGGCCTTTCGCAGTCTGGGGCTTGGACATGGTTGGTCCGTTTAAAACGGCGCCTGGTGGCTACACACATTTACTTGTGGCTGTAGACAAGTTTACCAAATGGGTTGAAGCTAAGCCTATCAAAAAGCTAGACGGCGCCACAGCCGCAAACTTTCTGTGGGGAATAATCTCTCGGTTCGGGGTGCCTCATAGCATTATCACCGACAATGGCACTAACTTGTCGCAAGGCGAAGTCGAGGAATACTGTTATAAGCATGGTATCCGCCTAGATCTAGCCTCCGTCGCGCATCCGCAAGCAAACGGTCAAGTAGAGCGTACAAATGGTTTAGTCCTACAAGGAATCAAACCACGTCTCGAAGTACCATTGCACAGAGCGGCTGGGGCTTGGGTGGATGAATTGCAGTCTGTCCTTTGGAGTTTACGCACAACTCCAAACAGATCAACCAAGTTTACTCCTTTCTTCTTAGTCTATGGCGCAGAAGCAGTGTTGCCAACCGACATGATGTACGATTCTCCCAGAATCCAAGCCTACGTCCAGGAGGACGCAGAAGATGCAAGACAGGATGGCCTTGACCTACTTGATGAAGAACGAGATGTTGCCCTTGCGCGATCCGCCATCTATCAGCAAAGTTTGAGGCGTTATCACAGCAGAAGGGTGAGGCAAAGAAGTTTTAGAGTGGGTGACCTGGTTCTCCGCCTAATCCAAGATAGAAAGGGCTTGCATAAGTTATCCCCGCCTTGGGAAGGACCTTTTGTGGTCAGTAAGGTGTTGCTCAATGGTTCTTATTACTTGGTCGATGCACGTGACGGATACAAGAAGAAGCGAGGTCGCAAGCGCAAAAGGAAGGTTGACGACAAGTACGAAGAAACCAAGCGACCCTGGAACATTGAGCAGCTACGTCCTTTTTACACTTAGCAATTTCCACATTGTAATAAGTACTATATGATTATGAAATAAAAGTCTGTGGTTTGCTCATTCAGTTTTGGGATCATGCCATCTTTTGTCTTTTCTCGCAATCATATATCTGTTGTCATAAAAGTTACCAAATAAAATAAGTTTTGCTCCGTGCTAAGGTCCAAACTTTTTTGACATTTGCCGTCTGCCGGCTAAAAACGCAAACAATCTTTGCACCGCCTAATATGCTTATCTGTCTGTTTGTATGTGGGTCGCCTAGTAGTATGTCGTTGGCACCAACATGCTGGCTTTGGTCTCTGAGTCTAAATTAGTTGGTATTGCACCTGGTTGGCTCAGCTAAAGTAACTAAGATGAGGTTCCGCCAACATATGAAAAAGCTAAACATGCAGGCGAGATACATATTAAGGCGGGCCACTTAAGTAAGCCTACCGCCAAGTGTAGCATAAAAGTTGGCCCATAAATATTTACAACCCAAAATAAAGTTTTATGCGTTAACAGATTAACGCAGTGTTTTGTGCTGCCTTTGCAGGAGGAAGTCTAAGGGATTGCCGCCTTCGTAGAGCTGGTGGAGAGATCCTGGGGGCTAACGCCGGCATTCTTGGGGCTGGCTCCGCCATCCTTGGG
Source organism: Poa pratensis (assembly GCA_947311845.1). Taxonomy (NCBI): domain Eukaryota; kingdom Viridiplantae; phylum Streptophyta; class Magnoliopsida; order Poales; family Poaceae; genus Poa; species Poa pratensis. The sequence continues at coordinate 55,940,614 of CAMZMU010000058.1, read as the reverse complement.
GCTGCGCTTGTCGGTTCCGGCTTCGCCTTCTTCGCCGCGGGAAGCTTCAGGATCTGCCAAGGAGGGATCAGCAACGGCAACATGCGGGTCCGGGTGTTCCTTGTAGAACTTGCGGATGTCAACCATGTTGGCAACCCGGGTCGCATAGCCGCGAACAGACCGCAGCACGTCCTGCATCACGATGGCTTGGCTGTTTTCGTCTTCGGTGGGGAAGTACTCGGTGACTTGATGAATATCAGCCTCCGGGTACCACGCCGCCGTCATCGCCAATGCCAACTTGGCACCGCCTCGTGCTGCTGAGCGTAGTGTGTTGTCGTGTTCAGCTGTCGCCTTCTCCAGCAACTCCGGCAGAGCATCGAAGATGACGGGATCGCCGTCTTCCCCAGGGTAGAACTTGGCGGCAAATGATTTGCCGGCGCCGACAATCTGGTTGACGATTTCGCCAATTTTCAAGATCCGAGCAAGGCGCGGCGTTGTGGCCAGGTCATCTCCCAAGCTAGCCGGCACTGCACAAACACAAAGTTACACACTGCAGCTTCAAGTATCAAGAAAGCAAGGTGACAAAAATGAAGGACTGGAGGCATACCCAAGACATGGTCGTGGATGGCGTTGACCTCATCCAGATGGTTCTCAAGCGTTTCTTGGGCTAGCTGGACCGCCTTTGACAGTTGGTCCTGCTGCTCCTTGGCGTTCTTGTTCACCTGGTCAAGGTTGTTGCTCATGGCCTCAAGTTGTCCAGTCAACTTGCTAACTTCGGCAGCATGAGCCAACGCACGATCATCCAGCTCCTTGGCGTGATCCGCCTTCAGCTTGGTCACCAGCCCGGCAAGATCTGCAGCTTCGTTCATCAAAGCTTGCATGTCAGTGGAGTTCTTGAGAATATCTTGCGCAGTGTTTAATAATTCTACAAATAAAAAGAAAAGACGACTAAAATACTTGTCGGAAAAGGAAAAGAAGTCGGACGAAAAGAAGGCAAAGAAAGCTTTGTCACCTTCATCCTTCTTGCGAGCTTCTTCCAAACTCGCAATTTGGGCGTTCTTCAACTCCACGTCCTGCTGCAGTTCCTCGCATTCCTTCTTCTTCATCTCTTGAGCACGAAATAGCTCAAGATTGGAAGCAAGAACGGCCTGCATGCACGAAAGCAACATTATGGTTAGCGCTATTTAGTCAACGAGACCACTTTGCCGGCTAAATTTTTCAGCCGCCAAAGTGCTCGGGGGCTGGGACCATAGGCTATTTTACCTCAAGTTGTCCGTGCAGGGTGTCGTGGAGTTCGTCCATGTGTGCGTACCAGTTGCGGGTACCGTCACGCATGGTCTTCAGTGTTTGCCGGGGGTCTTGCAACCCTTTGCCAGGTTGGGAGCCAGGATGAGGACGATCCGCCTTGTTCGGCCGCCATCTGGTCATCCATCTCCTGCTTCATGGCGATAAATCGAGCGGCATCACTAGCCGAAGCTTCAGCCGTCTTGGAAAAAGTTATGCCGGCAACTGATTTCTTGCCCGCCATCTTCTCTGTAGCCGCCTCTGCGGTACCGGCAGCTGTGTACGTTCCCTGGCACACAACCACGGGAACGCCAACTGTGGGCGTTGTCGGCGCAGCAGCTGGAGAAGAACGTGGTGGCTTGCCCCTGCCGGCAGCAATCTTCAAGTTGGAGCGGAGTTTGGGCATGGTAGGCTTGCCTCTGTAAGCAGAAACATGCAAGTTTGTCAGCACAAACATATTAAAATATCCAAGTCAGGGAAGCCAAAGTTTGCTAACCGCTTCAAGGGAACGTTCCCCACGGTCTCATCCTCTGCGTCGGCAGAGGTGGCCGCCTTCTTCCTCTTCTCCAAATCCTTGGTGGAGGAGCTCAGCTTGCGCTTCTTCGACTTGCTGGCACCTGTATCATACCAGTTTGGGGCCAGCTCGTCCTCTCCCAAGGTTTGTAGCTGAAAAGGAAGCAAGACAATATTAATTCAGTACCTAGTGGGCAAGGATGTTAGTGAAATAACAAAGTAGCTTTCACTTACCGCTGGGGCTGGGTTGTTATGAGTGAACATGGCGACGCCTTCAGCCGCCTTCACCGACAGAGGCTTGATAAGCTCTCTAAGCCGGTACTCCAAGGCATCCTGATCAAGGGTGCTGTTGCCGGCGTCGTCCGCCTTGTACTCGCACATCTTCAGTGGGCGATGGCGGAGAGGCATAATCTTCCTCGACACCCAGCAATGACGGTGTCAACTCCGTCAAGTCGTGGAGCCAACATCGTCTTCGTCAAGAACTCGATCCGCCTAACGGCAACTCGAAGTTCTTCCGGCAAGCTGCTGAGCGGCACTTTTGCTGTCCAGCAAGCCTTGTGGGTTGGCGGACCGTTGACGAAGGCTGGCATCCCTTGCGTGCTGCCAGGTGTCGGGATGTCCTTGCAGTAAAAGAAAGTGCTGGTCCAGTGCTTCACCGACTCGATGTATGGTATTTTTGGGTACCAGTCGGGTTGGCGGCAGTTGAACGTAACACTACCGCAGGTTGCTAGGTGGCCGCCTGGTATGGTTTGCCGGCGGCACAGGAAGCAGTACTTAAACAGCTCTATGGACGCAGCTATGCCTAAGTACCCTTCGCACAAAGCCTGGAAGCCGGCTAGCACTAGAATACTGTTGGGCGCTATGTTGTGTGGCTGCAGCCCATAAAAACTAAGCACCGCCAAGAAGAAGGCGGAAAGCGGCAGAGACATACCGCGAAGGCTATGCGAAGCCAACATGACACGCTCGCCGTCTTGGGGGTCAGGCACCGCCTCGTCGCCTGGAACCCTCCAGGAGCATTCCGTCTTTGGCGGAATGTATCCGCCTTCCTCCAGTTCCTTCAGATATGCTGACGTCATAACTGACGGCAGCCAGTACCTGGAACCCAGGTCTCCAGCCTCTTCCTCTTCCTCGACGTCGTCATCCTCGTCGGCGGCAGATTCCGCCGCGGCCTCTGAGCTGGCCGCGAGGGATGGGAGGGGAAAGTTGGAGCGGCGGTGCAGGCGCCGTCGGAGCTGGGGAAGAAGTAGAAACCCCGCCCGTGGCCACGGTGGCCGCGGGAGAGGTCATCGATGCGCCTGCAGGCACCGCCGCCGCCGCTGGACAGATCCAGATCCGGCGGGGGTCGAAGAGCCGCAGCCAGTGCCGCCGTCGCCGCCGCATCCTGCTGAGTGCTCGCCATTTAGGGGAGAGGGCGCTGCTCGTGCTCGCCGGAGTTGAGTTCGAGGAGGAGTTGAGCTCGGGAAGGTGAGGAGGCCACGGTGGGTGTGCGAATGAGGAAGAAGTGCATCGATGTGCCCTTTGGGGTATTTATCCCCACGCGCCAAGATCCGTGCCTAAAATTAGGGGGACGCGAGATTTCCGCCACGTGCCCACGATTTGCACGTCGTGGCAACGGCGTCTGCGGCCTCGCTCCGATTTCTGTGCGTGGTGGAGAAACCATCATGACGCATGCCCAAGTCCAAACTGTCGTGGACTGCATGGCGTCATCCGTCAACATTTGACGAGCCTAGTCAATTGACAAGACTGGTGCCAGGAAGATTCCTGACAATGGTCAGGCCGTCTTTCCCATGATGGCGGCAAGTTGTCCGACTACTTTAGGCGGACCGCCGCTTACTTTCAACTATGGAATGCTTCAAGCTCTTCAGACGCTTACAAGACAAGGCGGACGTTGCCGACAAAGAAGACGGCGCCTGAAGAACTCGAACCCTCCCAGGGGCTAATGTTGGGGATATACCTACTAGGGGTATCACCAGCATGGATCAATCCGGCTAGTCCAGGGTGGCCCGCAGTGGTGGTGAAGGCTTTGCCTACCGGGCGGCCCAGATAGCTGACGACCAAGGAAGGCGGATGCCGGCAAGGAGGAGGCCCAAGACTGAAGCCCATGAAGCCACCAAGACCAAGACGGAAGGCGGCATACTTGCCGGCTAGGTTTAGGACTCCGTATACTTGCTGGATACGTATTCACCTTGTAACCCTAGGTCCAGCCGCCTATATAAGCTGGACCTCGGGACGCCTTTAGGGCAACTCTTGATACACAACCAACTCATTGTAACCTGTTCACGGCGATATTGCCTTATAGTGAGTTATAGCAGCACGTAGGGCACCGCCACCGCCGTGGTGCCTGAAGCTGGGTAAACCGCCGTGTACAATCCCGACCTTGACGACGTCCACCTTCTTGCCCTACGTTCACCCTCGGCTAGCAGGACCCCGTCTCCTATCCAAGATGCCGATACGACGACATTATCTTAAGTTGTTGGTTCACTTAGTTGAGCCTAGTCTATTCAGGTTTTTGTGCTTAAAAACTAGACAAGGAGTTATTTCCGCATTCTTTCAATCCAAATCCATAATAGTTTTGTAAATTCATATCCATCTCCCTCTAGGCGGCATCTTGATATTTAGCCCAAAGGACCAACTTGGTTTAAAGAAGATTAAACTCAGCGAAGAACAAAAAGTCAAGAGAAAACTCAAGAGGGAGAAGAGCTTGCGATCTGCATGATGACATTAAACGAGAATCTCCACCACAATATACGCATATACTTCTCCCCAATGAAGCTTATGAAGTAAGAATTTCTTGTTGATTGTATCCTTAACCTTTTTTTTACACGAGGAACTTACCATGAGCCCACTAATTGCTGGTTCTTCTGTTATTCCTGCTGGATTCAGGGGCGTATCCAGTGGGGTATCATGGGTGCCATGGCACCCCCAATAAATATGTAGCATTCATTTAGGTACTAATATTTGGACCAATTCTTGCTAAATGCTACAAACATTTGGACTAATTATTGCTCAATGCTAAGTATAATAGGGAATTTTTTAACACTAGCATCCCGCCAATTTCATCCTAGATCCGCCACTGGCTGGATTGGTCATAGGGGGTTTGCTTCTATTGGGCCTAGAGTTGGTCAAGATACTACTGCAGGACAAGCTGTAGAAGGTATTATCTTTTACTTTCTTTATTGAGTTACATTTCTTCCTCGTTGTAGAAATATTGTGTAAGAAGCTCATATATTCATGTCCCATCTTTAGACAGTTGGCATGGTAACTCTGAACCCTTTAAATTTCACACTTTTCAAGGGTGTATTCGTTTAGCAATTGTATTTCTTGTTGGGGATCAAAATATTGATCTGATTAAGGACTTGACACGGGCTCATCCAGCTGCCTTTGAATCTCATTCGACTAATGCTATGGCTTATTTAGGACAACATGGTCCAAATGATGTAATCATATGTGGGTTGTAGTAGTACAACTAGCGAAATATTGTTCCGTGCGAGCATGTTCCGGGGCATGTGTTAATACTTCAGCCACATTGTTCTCCTCCAACCAATATGCAGCAAAGGTTTTTTTCATGCAGCATGCTTAAAACTCACTTCTGCCTCTTCTTAAGTATCAAGTAAAGCAGCCAGTGGTCTGATTTAGGGTGTTCAACATGTGGCCCTTGGATACAATTCTTGAAATTCACCATTGTAAACAACTTTGTATAGCCTTTCTCCCGAGGCTCTTCTTCATGTGAACTGGTCACAATCATAGGGAAAGACCAATGTATTGTAAATAGCCAAAGAAATGTAATGACAAAACACTATCTAGAAGGCTAGATAAATGAAATGCCGGTTAAGTAATAGAGCAGCATTTTCATCTAAAAAAAATGCCTACGGTGACAGAAACAAAAAACAAATGAGTCCCAGATATATTTGTACACAGCCAATAAATGGGCATGAATGTGGGATGACAGGTAACAAAATAGAACAATTATAACTCAAAGTAAAGCAGTAGATGAGTGCATGCGTAGCTAAGAACACCCTTGTCGATCTGGGCTGTCACCCAACAGCGCAGCATTGATGAAAAAAAGGAAGCCCATGAAGAGTCGAGTAATGGACCAGATCCTAATGTGCAGTGCAAATATTATCTAGCATCGGCTTTAAACATTTCCTTGAATATATATTATTCCATTAGCATTTTACCACCCCCCATTAATTTGTTGTTATTCCATTAGCAAGAGCTAGCTAGCCATGCAAAGGCTAAGTTAAGCACCTGATAAGTTTTCCAGCTCGATCGCAGATAAGTTTATCACGTTTCCCATCGTCCAGTAAGTTGTCACGAGTTCTAATGAGATTTCACGCACATGATACATTGCGCGTGATGATATGACATATACAGCAGTACACATGCCAACTCTGCATGCAGGGAGCAAATCTACCCTCTCGATCGACTCTAGCTTCTTCCTCACTCGTGTATATAAGCACCACCTCTGCCATGCCGTAGCCACACAACAGATCCACCACCTACCCTAACGCAGGCGCCATCTAGATACACTCTCATCTCTCCGTCCCACTGAGTTGCAAGGGCAATGGCGCCTCGCCGCACGAGCATGGGCCGCCAAAAGATCGAGATCAGGCGCATCGAGAGCGAGGAGGCGCGCCAGGTATGCTTCTCCAAGCGCCGCGCCGGCCTCTTTAAGAAGGCGAGCGAGCTCGCCATCCTATGCGGCGCAGAGGTGGCCGCCGTCGTCTTCTCCCCCGCAGGTAAGGCCTTCTCCTTCGGCCACCCTTCCGTCGAGGCCGTCATCGAGCGCTTCGCTCCGACCGGGGCTGGAGGAGGAGGAGGAGGAGGAGGTGGCGCTGGCGCAGGAGAAGACAACGGTCAGCTGGCGGACCAAAACCGCCAGTACGGGGAGCAGCGTGCGCGACTGGACGCGGAGAAGGTCCGGAAGGACCGCGTGGACGCGGCCATGGCGAAGGAGCGCGCGGCCGCGAGTCCCGTGGCGGCGTGGCTGGAGGCCGACGTCCGTGACTTGGGGAGGAGGACCTCAAGGCGTTCTCGGCGGCGCTGGCGGAGGTGCAGGCCGCCGTCGCCGCGCGGGCCAACCAGGTGCTCCAGGACGCCCTCAACCACGGCCGCGCCATGGCGGCGGCCAGGGCCCACCGCCCCTCCAGCAACAACCACATGCCGCCGCAGCAGCAGTTCCTCGCCAACAACGGCGCTGGGTTTGATCAGTTTGGCGCAGGCAGCAGCGGGGCCAGCAACAGCGAGATGGACATGCAGATGCATCTGCAAATGCTGATGGCGATGCCGCCGCCGCCGCCGCCGGGGTTCACCGTCGCCGGATCGGAGATGCTGCTGCAGCAGCAGCAGCAGGAGTTCGTCTTCCCCGGGCCCTACTGAGAAGGAATTATTTCGGCCCTAAAAATGTCATTAGCATCATATTGGGCTGTAACAAAAGCCCAGACAATGTAAAGATGGCCGTTCACCAACTAAGAATTAGGACTTTTTTGGAGTATAATAATTTTCTACTGTATTATTTTTGTTCTATATTTTACGATGAGATAAATGATATGCCTATGGTGAGAAAATGAATCCCATATATTAATTTGTACATATCCAATCAATCGACATGACAGACAGAACAAGCATTTCCAAGATCTTAACTCAAAGTAAAGAAAGATACGAATGCATCCGTATCCAGAAGCACACTCGTCAAGGCTGTCATCCAACAAGCCAGCATTACTCCTAATTCCTCTCCAAACTAAATAAGGAACCCCATGAAGAGTCCAGTAATGGACATCCTAATGTGCACTCCCATTACAGATAACATCAGTTTAAATATTTCCCTGGATAGTAATCCATTAATTACCATTAACCATCAGCTAACTGGATCGCATCTACCAATATATTCTTGTCAATCCAGTAGCAAAGAACCAGCTATGCGTGAAAAGAGAATTCATGCGCATCATAAATTTCCAAAATCCTTCATAATTGATGACCATGATAACGACAATAGGTTGTCACATGTCCAAACTAGGAAGAACTTGATGAGTTGTGAGGTGTCGAATATATGAAGAGCTTGATGAAATGATAATCCATTAGAAAGATAGTTCTTGTGAGTGAGATTCAAGTGTATGAACTCTTCTCACGCATAACTGGTTCTTTGCTAGTGAAATAACAAGAATATGGTGGTAAATGCGATCGAGTTAGCTGATGATTAATGGTAATTGATGGATTACTATCCAGGGAAATATTTAGGCTGATGTTATCTAATACGAGTGCACATTAGGATCTCCATTACTGGACTCTTCATGGGGTTCCTTTTTTAGTTTGGAGAGGGATTATGAGTAATGCTGGCTTGTTGGCTGACAGCCTTGACGTGTGTGCTTCTGGCTACCAAAATCAAGGCGGCGGTGGATAACATGGACCGCAACAGCGCGCCAGGCCCTAACGGTTTTGGGCCTAGTTTCTACCGGGCTCCCTGGCCCACGGTTTCAAATGGCATGCTGCGGGCTTTTGCTGCTGTTCACGCAAGGAAGTCTGATCTTTTTTTTTTACGGTAAATAGCAGGAGCTCTGCCTATGCATTATTAGAAGAAGAATTGATCCAGTTAATCAGGAAAACCAGACCCAAAAATCATACAAAGCGCGGTTAAAGAACCGCACACTCTAACTCATGGAACGTCGCCTGTGACTGAGACAAGGGAATCTAGACCCAAACTAACAGGCCACACCTCATACCCAACTAAGAGAAACTCTCTGTTTGATGTGTTTTTGTGCTAAAATATATAGCGATCAATTGCTAAATATATACATGTTAAACATATCCAAGTGCGTAGACTTCAAAATGCCTCTGTGATCAGCTTGGAGCTGTCATGCATGAGTGCATCGTATGTGTGGTGCTGTATGGCATAATGCTGGATGTTAATCAGGCCATCAGATTAATTATGCCCATGTGTTTTTGTTATATGGGCTAGCCGTGATTCTCTTTCCCATACGTGATCAGCTGATGGCCTTTTTCCAAGGCCCGCTGATGTACACAGGCAAAGGATAAACGTGATCATCAGGAGATTGACTTGGATACGTAAGATATACGTGCAGTGCACGACAGATCGACCGGATCCTAACTGATCAATACTCGTTGGCGGCGCCGAAACGTGCGGCAGCCCAACTTCACCAACCGACCTAGCTAGGTTTCGCTGCCTATATAAACAGGGCATCGACCCACGCGAGAGGAGAGAGACACCAGCCGGAAGAATACGCACATACCATACGTGAAGCAACGCAAGCGACCTGAGATCCAATCTCAGGTTACGATCGTCTTCCTCTTGTGCAGGCGGCCGAGGGGAGAAGGCGATCTGGTGTGCGCCGTGAGGAGCACGGGCGCATCGCAGGCTAGCCAGCTTGTTGTGCACGACGACGAGATCATGGCAGTCATCTTCTCCAACGGTGAGGAACTCTACTAATCTATGTTCTTCTTTTCTTTGCATCTAGCATGGCGTGGTATCGGTGTTGGAGCTGCTGGCGTATAATCGCTGGCGTCTCCACCTCCACGTTATCGACTGCCGGAGATCAGCCGGCGTCATCTCCCTCTACGGTGTCTCCTCGCGGTGGTTGTCTTCACCTCGACGTCGGGCTGCCAGTGTGCATCCCGGTGTAGTCTCCAATTCCGCGACGGCGTCGTCGGGGCTGCTGGCGTGCAGCCCGGCGCCGTCTCCACTCCATCCATGCGACGGCGCCGTCGCCGTCGTGGTTGCCGGCGGGTAGACCGGTGTCTTCATCTCCACGGCAACGTTGTCGGCAGCTCGGCGTGATGGCGGCAGGGCGGCCGGCGTGCAGCTCATCATCGTCTGCGCCACCATGGCTTACCACTAGCCCAATCTCATGGACGCTGTCCTGGGCTGTGATGCCGAGGCGTCGTGCTGGCCGTGAACGGCCACACACGGAGCATGGTCGAGTGCCCGCGCTGGGGCACACTTCTGCATGGCTGTGGGCGCATCTCGTGCGCCTGCTTACAAGCAGCCTTCGTCGGCCGGGCGCGTCGTCTACCCACGACCGGCATCATTCGTCTTCCTGCCTGCTGGGTTGTCCTAGCGGCATACATCGGCCGTAGTCTCGGCGCTCGTACTACGTGTGCATGCGTGTGTGTATGTGCTAGCAAGTGCCAAATCCTGGACGTGAGCATGCTTTGCATGGCTGCTCTTCAAAGTCTTACCTGCATGGGCTAGCTACGTGAACTAGCTGATGTATGTGCCCAGCTCTTGTGCTATTTTGCATGAGCATGAAGATCGGCGCCGACGAGGCAGCGGTTTGCTGCTGTGGCGCCGTTCAGCTCCTCGGCCCTCACGGGTCCGATGCCTGTCTACACGTGTGAACTGACGCCCTAGTTGGCGACGAACTCGGCGACACTTTCCAGATGTGCACCCGCGGCGGTGCATGTCCTTATTCTCATATGTCTCTATACACCATGTGTACTTCCGCGGGGAATACCCCTCGCACTTCCGGCGAATCTACAAGATCATCGTAACGTCTACGCCAAGCACAACCCATGCACTCCGCTACTACTTCAACATCAACGCCGTCAAGACCGATGAGGCAAGACGGCGAGGCGGGCATGGCCGATATAAAGGCCATGCTATCCACGGCGCGTGTACCGATGAGGACACGGCTCTGCCGATGCCAACATACATCGCCACCCTCATGCATGGAGAACGCGAAGCAAAGACCAAGACGACGACCAAGCAGCTTAATCGGAGGTGTCCCGCGGTACAATCCGTGGGAGTAATTAACCGGGAGCTTTCCGAGGCCCCGGGAACTAAGAGACCACAATCGCCTTGTCACGTTGGCCGCGTCAGTAGGCCACACGGAGCGCACACTTGGGATTAGTCTATTAGTCATCATGATTAATGTGTATCTTTTCCCTCATTTTATTTTGTGTACTTAGTACACTGGCACGCCCGCACTATGTATTACCCCCGGTGTATGAGATACGCTTTCGCACTTGCAAAAAGTATTTCTCGTGTCAAACAAAATGGCATGCCCGGTGGGACCTGGTTCTCCTCCCATCTCTGCTGCGCATGGTCGCGCGACTTGGTCTTTGCCCGTTCATCACAACACCTGCATGATGCATGAAGATCATTGGCGTGGAATTCCGCTGATCGACGACATCTTCTTGCAGGTGGATTTGCTGACATCAAGGATGATGAGGTGCCGACTGCGATCCAATTTGGGTCGCTTCCACCCATGATCATGTTCAAGCATGGAGACAAGGTCTACATGCATCAGGCGCAAGAGCCGGCCCAATTCCAAGTGATGGAATCCAAGAAGGCACAAAAGAGGGCGGTCGCCAAGGCAAGAGGGAACGCCGCGAGCTTATGCTTGAGGCACGCACTCTCTTAAAGAACTCTGTGATGGCAGAGATGAAAGGGAACACGGAGGCTTCTCAACGCCTACGTGTCCAGGCTGCCAATAGGCGGGTGGCCGCTGCTTCGGTTCATGCCCCAACCCCGGGCAACGAACCGGAGCTCGCTAAGCCGACAACACAGCGCACTGAAGTTGAGCTACTCGAGGCTCTCGAGGCTGTATCCTTCGACCTCCGGAGGCTGATGACAAACGCTCGTTTGTCTCACAATCCCAATCGTCTTCGCAACCATAGAAGGAAGTACCAAAAGGTACAACGCCTTCATCGACTGATCAGCTCTCGCATGGCCCAGAGTGCTGTCCTTGAGGAGGATTGGTCTCTTGGCGCAATAGAGCTTGCCCACAAGGTGTTCGATTATCGCAATACCTTGACCCCTCCATACGACTTGTTCCCCGATCAATGGGCGAACGAGCCGTCAAAGGTCAAGGAGTTGGTACGACGGGCAATCATGAAGGAGTTTTGGAAGCGGCGCTCTCGCAAGGAGCCCGTTCTTGCTGGCAAAACTACATCTTTCAACCTTGACGACGGCTATCTCCGTCAACCAAGCATGTGGGCATCATGCCTTCATACATCGGCGGGAGATGGGAGAACCTTCTCCAACAACAACAGGTTCTCCATGCTTCGGAATGAGGCTCCTGCACCACGCGAGGATGACCTGCGACAAGAACTTCTCCAACTCCAAAACCAGATGAGCTACCTTCAAAGGCGGCTCGAAGGTCCAGGCGAGCGGGCGGAATCATCTGCGCAGGGTGCAAGGAGGAACATGCGCCCCATTCAAAGTCATCGCCCTCAACATGAGCGCCAAACTTTGGCGCCTCGGCGACATCCTTCCCCACCACGCACTAACCTGCGGGGGCGTAACGTGTTGCCTCCACAGGGAAGTAGGGGACCTCGACGACATGACAACGAGCCAAACCTCCGTCCCGTGCAACAATGGCGACCGCGGAGCCTTCCGCGGGCACCAGTGCCTACTCGTCCGCCTCCACCTCCTCCAAGGCGCGAGGAACAACTACGGGAACGTACCGCAAGGGGAGCGGAGGCTCCACCAACTCAGCAAGGTGTACCGCCTCTTCTACCTACACCACCAGTCCCGCCCAGGGTTCACGGTGCTCTTACCGAGAACCAGCGTAAACGGGAACGGCGCCGGAGGAATCGTCATGTGCTCTACAAGGAGCTTGAGGACTTGGTTCTTAGGCACACGCAAGTTCGTGTTCGAGCTGATGGTGATGTTGTTCAAGAGAACGACAAAATCGCATTCCGTATCTCCCCCGACTTGGAGCGGCATGAGAGGTACATCTACCTTCTCAGTAGACTGACTCCAAAACAACGCAAGGCACAATCGAGTGCCGCGGAGCAAAAAGAAGGTGCGACATCATCGTCGCCTCCCTTGACCATCCTTAGGCGGGATAGCGAGCAACGGAGTGTTGCTCCAGCTCCTCCGCAAAAGGAAGCACAAGAACAAAATGTCTTCCCCATGGAGGGCATCGAGAAGTCGCCTGAGGAGCACACCAGTGTTGCCCTCAAAGAAGACTCAACTCTCAAGTCAAGCTCAGGAGGGACTACTGAGGTGCAACCCACGATTGCCCTCCCAACCAATGACGCCATGGAGGAAGATTCACCCCTTGGCACCCCAAGCAGGGTAGAACAAGAAGTTGAGGCTATGTCGCCACTGGAGGTGGACGACAAAGGTGATGCCGAGAAGAACACGGCCTCGTGCGGCACTCTTGTAGTGCGCACCAGGATAGATGAGGATGATGGGTGGCAACCGCCAAACGTTACCCACGACTTCTCGTATCCATCCGATGAGGAGATTGTGCCAAACCCAAAGGTCAATTTCCGTACCAACTTGTTGCCCCGGTTGGACCATGTTCGCTCATGGTTCAAAGGCACCGAGGCAGCAGCAAACTCAAGCACTTCAACATCCGAAGAGGGAGCAAGGTTGAATGCCCCATGTCTTCCCGTCACGAGACGAAATCGGGATATATCCCCGGTTCGCTACGCCGACATGGCGTCTCGACTTCCTCAAAACCAAGCCGAGCTACAACAAGTTGCAGGTCGCCCTGGAGCTGGAACACGGCTAAGGGTGATGGCACAACGAGGAGTGGCGAGAACCGCGACAGGACTGCAAGAGCCACTTGAGGCTCATAGTGATGAGGAGGAGACTTCCGACGTGGCCTCTTCCTCGTCGCTAGAGATGCTCCCTACTTCGCCTCATTACGCTGAACTTGCACCGTCTATCCCCTCGGATGACGACGGTTGTCTTGAAGATCTTCATACCGCACCGGCGCATATGACGGTAGATGGTGACCCTGACGCTACAAGGGCCGCCGAACTTGAAAAACTAAAGGCCGTCGAGGCTTCTAACTCTTCCATTGATGCTGGCAAAGGGATACAATCTGAGGAAACCTTAGCCAATCAAGTGCGCGAGCAAGGCCGCACCATCAATGAGCTAACGTCGAAGGTCAACAAGTTCATCGAGTACATGATGAACAATGCGCCGACAGCACCGGGGACACCACGGCGAATGGCGGACCCTCAAGAGGCAGAGCTTCTAGCCGGGGGCATGGCTAACATGCTTGCCGGTGATGAACATCAACGACAAGACTTGGGCACACAAGCTCGACCAATGGTCTCATCTGCTGGTCCTTCTAATGCAGCACCACATCCGAGTGTGCTGAAGGACTACCACGACATCGTGGAGGACATGGTGGCCAAGAAGCTGAAACAAATGTCTCTCGAGCAGGCCCCTCGCTCTTCGGAGAGTGAGCTGGAGAAGCCATATGAGGCATGGCATGACCTAGTGCCGTTCCCATCTGGATGGCACCCACCAAAGTTCCGTCAGTTTGACGGGACTGGCGATGCAAGGGAGCACTTGGCGTACTTTGAGGCGGCTTGTGGGGACACTGCCAACACCTCTTCCCTTCTCCTTCGACAATTCTCGGGGTCATTGACCGGCCCGCCTTCCACTGGTATAGTCGTTTACCGGTGGGATCCATCATCAGCTGGGCGAACATGAAGGAAGTCTTCAAAAAGCACTTCGTCGCCATGAAGAAAGACTTCTCCGTCGTCGAGCTGGGGCAAGTTCGCCAGCGACGAGAAGAGTCTATCGACGACTACATCGTCCGCTTCCGCAACAGCTACGTGCGTCTTGCTAGGGAGATGCACCTCGAGGACGCCATCGAAATGTGTGTCCACGGCATGCAGCAACATTGGTCGCTTGAGGTATCTCGGCGTGAGCCCAAGAACTTTAGCACTCTCAGCTCGGCTGTAGCAGCCACGAAGCTAGAGTTTGAGAAGTCGCCGCAAATCATGGAGCTCTACAAGAACGCCAGCGCCTACGACCCCGTCAAGCGGTTCAACTCCACGTCCAAGCCACCTGTCAATGCTGGCAAACCAAAGGCGGTGGCAGAGACGAATGCCACTAGAGTATTCACCTCTGCACCACGAGGCAGTGTACCCTTCTTGGGGGCAAGGAATGATCAAGCGGGTGAAAGGCAACGGCCCTCCCTTCAAGAAATGCTTAAGAAACAATACATCTTCCGTCGGGAGTTGGTGAACGATTTGTTCAACCAACTAATGGAGCATCGGGCACTGAACCTGCCAGAGCCGCAGCGGCCTGATCAGGTAAACATGGTTAATAATCCTTTGTATTGCCCATACCACAGGTATGTTGGCCATACAATAGAGGACTGCATCCCCTTCAAGGAATGGCTCCAGCGAGCCGTCAAGGATAAGAAGATCAATCTGGATGCTGAAGCTCTCAACCCGGATTACCACGCGGTGAATGTGGTGACCGTGGAGTCGCCATCTTTCAAGATTCAAGCCAAGGAGAGCGGGGCATCATGGGTCCCGCTTTCACAAGTCGAGCGTCGACTATCTGACCTCGTCTTGGCATCAGCTATGCCACCCTCTATCGTGATGCAGGGGACATCACATGCTGCTCCCCACGAGGAACCTTGGAGCACGGTTCGGCGAAGACCTCATTCCATGGGCTTACCTCCAAGACCCCCTCATCGGGTACTTCGGGTAGAGCCTGCCTTACCAGCGCGTCGGCGCTTCGACCCGAGTCGGCGTCGCCCTCCACCAAGATTCGTGCCCGAGTCAGAAGGTGACGAGTCCTTCCCTAGAAGGGCGCATGTGTTGCCTACTCTAGAGAAATTTATGCCACGCGGTTGGGGTCAAACCCCAATGAAGGAAGTGGAGGATCAAGAAGAATGTAGCACCTCTCAATCCCTGAATGTTGAGAGTTGCAACGTCATCCTCGACTACAGCAGCGAGCCTACCTCTAGCTCTGAGTCGGAAGACATGTTCACCGCCCTAGAGCAAGAACCTCTCTATGCGGAGGGCACCGTGAAGGAGCAAAACTTGAAGAAGTCAACATGAACCTGCGTGGGGGCAAGGTTCTAGCAGAGCTAGCAAAGGCGAAGCTGCCTAAAGCCGACAAGACGGCCGCCTCAAAAGAGGCGCCATTAGCGGGAGGTGCCTCGGGTCCACAAGACAACGAGAAGTCGACATGGAGACTTCAAACATCAACCTCCCGCTCCTCTACACCCGACGGTCCCCTCTTGGCCGTTCGATGCCTGGGGCATTGATGTCATAGGCCCCATCGATCCGCCCACATCACGGGGGCACCGCTTCATTCTGGCGGCGACGGACTACTTCTCCAAGTGGGCGGAGGCTGTCCCACTACGAGAGGTGAAGAGCGACAACGTCATCAACTTCCTAGAGCGGCACATTATATACCGCTTTGGGATACCACACCGCATCACCTCCGACAACGGCAAGGCCTTCAAATCCCAGAAGATGTACAAGTTCATGGCGAAATACAAGATCAAGTGGACCTACTCCACTGGCTACTACCCTCAAGCCAATGGCGCAATCGAGGCCTTCAATAAAACCCTCGGCAAGATACTCAAGAAGACAGTTACAAGGCATCGAAGGGACTGGCATGACCGTCTCTACGAGTCCTTGTGGGCGTACCGATGTACAGTGCGTACCCCAACGCAGGCGACACCATACTCCCTCGTGTATGGGAGTGAGGCAGTGTTGCCATTGGAAGTCCAGCTACCCTCACTAAGGGTGGCCATTCATGAAGAGCTCACACATGATGAGCAAATTCAGCTGAGATACCAGGAGCTCGACGCCCTCGAGGAGGAGCGACTTCACGCGGTGCAAAACCTGGAGTTGTATCGCCAAAACATGGTGAGAGCCTATGACAAGCTCGTCAAGCGGCGAGTATTCAGAAAAGGTGAATTGGTCCTTGTGCTTCGTCGCCCTATCGTCGTTACACATAAGACGAGGGGCAAGTTCGAGCCAAAATGGGAAGGGCCCTACGCAATTGAACAGGCGTACGACGGAGGTGCATATCAGCTGGTTGATCCTCAAGGAGCCCGGCCAATGCCTCCAATCAATGGAAGGTTTTTGAAAAAGTATTTCGCCTGATTTCATCAACCTTTTCATTTTTTTTTTCTCCCCTTTCTTTTTGGGTTCTCTCTTTGCTTTTTGCAAGAAGGGGATTTTCGGTTGCCTATCAAAGTCTACGGTGCACCTTTAATTGCATAATGTAGACTTACATGACGTATTTTTGTTTCCCCTTTTTATGGACTGCAAAGTCCTACACAAAAATGGCTTTTCCCAATCGCACAAAGCTCGTGACGGAAGATTGGGCTGCCTTAGGACTTTTCCAGCGGAAGCACGGTGTATCACATGGTAAGTGAAGCGGCACATACACCCACAGCACACCACATGCACCGCATTACATGCCCCGAGAGGCGACGGAGAGGACTACTTGGGTGACTTCTAGGCAATGAGGTCCCACACCCCCATGCTTCCGGATGTGTCTCAAGTTCACAGAGACATCACGCCCCAGGGAAAATCCTAGGAAAAGATCATAAAGGGCGGCTCAACCCGACAACAGTCGGACTTGATGCGTAGCCACTTGACAACCCTGGGGCGTGCCACCAAAAGCCCCACATAATATGCCTGAGGGTTTTAGGACCACGGTGGATGACTCTCTTCCAAATTCTCAGGGTGTTTCCCTAAGGAAACGCCATTTCTTCAAGCAATCAAACAACGAACTAAGGAAGTAAGAGAGGTTGACAACTCCGCTAGCCAATGAACGATCTACTCAGAGCGTAAGCTCAGATTTCGGCTATGAGTTGATTAAACATCTGTAACAGAAATGTTATGATGGGTAAAAGTATCAACTTGCTCATGGGTTTGCGTTTATCTACGCGAATAGGGACACTCCAGAAGTCCACACAAGGCGAAAATGTCCATCAACTCCACAAGCAAGTCCAGTAACTCCAAGCAGCAAGTGTACCATCGAGAAGAAGGCGGTGGGCAGTCATTCACCACCCCTCGATAAGGCATGACAAAAATTTCCAAGCCGTTGTCCCAAAAACATTACCCTGATTCCTCCTCACCCATGTTTGTGGGTCCTTGAGGCATGGAAGGAAGAGTGGTGGAGCTATGGGATACTCATTGCTCTGATGGGTTAGGGTACGATTCTTTGTTGCCTCTCGGGATTCTCCTAAACACATCACCCACATACACACACTCATATGAATGGATAGGTTGTTGGATTGCAATCGTCATGGTTTTCGACGGTTCCCAGTGACTTAGTCCTTCGGCAGCCTTTTCCGATGTCACACTCGTAGCTAGTGCCTACCGGAAAAGCCAACATTTTCAAAACAAAAACGCAAACCATTTGTTTTTCTTGCTCCTTCGAACATATTTTATTTGCCTCTTCTTGTTGCAATGGTGTTCTAACTTTGTGCAGCCATCATCAAGAAGGAAGCAAGTCAATGGACTCTCACGTGTCCATGCATCTACGTGGGCGTTCGTCGCCCATCATCGGTTCCGAGGAGCACCGTTGACCTTCCCCGACATGGCGTCCACAATTTGGCGCCTTCTCTTCGAATGGCAGAGGGGGCTGGCGTCCTCTCTTGGCAAAGGAGGCGCGGGGCAACATACGCATTGCCATCGTTACCGCGCCACCTCTGCAACGACAACACAAGGGGCACCGTTACCGGCCCCCAAAACATCCATAACGGTGAAGGCATTCCACCGCACGACCATCCTCCTTACCCGGTTGACATTAGCTCGGGATGGCATGATGCACAAACAAGTTGAGTTATCGATGGGTGTTCCGATATCTCATCTCTTTTGGCTCCACCAAGCCTCATAGTGGGAACAGTGTAGTGCGCCAGTGCGGCTAGCACGAAGCTGTGAAACCCTTCGTTCTTGTCGGTCGGTACCGCAGCAGTTAAGCGGTCACGACTTGATCGATAAACGCCTTCAAGGAGCGGCATGGTGTTCGTCGCTAATTGAGGATGACATGTGGATACTTGGTTGTTAGGCGTCGTCGTGACTATACGGCCCAACGAAGTATCTGATACTCTCTTGGCTTCAGCATGCTAATTCGCTAAGTTCAAGAGAATGTTCTTCCGCACACATTACACGCGTGAACCTTCAGTTAAGGGTTCATGCTTGGAGGCTGCAATGAAAATATTGCGCCGCCACCTCGATGCTTGCTTCTTCTCTCATCAAGTCAAGCCCGATCGGCTCTGCGCTCACGCTCGACTTGATGTGGGGGCATTCGTTTGTTACATACAATTTTTCTTTTGTGATATCTTAGTAGGTATGCATGGAGCATTTGGTTGCCCGCGAGCATATAAGCACGAAATACATTAAAAAAAAAAACGCATGCATGACCCATGCAAGGGGTACGTCCCTGGCTAGCACTTGCTGCTGGGGGCAACTCTGGATACAAGAAGCAGCGCGCTAGTATATATGAGCCAGCTGCTGCACTTCAGTTGAAATTTGCACCAACGATGAGCGCGTCTCGTTGATCCTATCTCGTCTAAAGGATCAGCACGAATGCGTTTCGTTGGTCAGCTGAAGTTGGAAAATTTCAACGATGAGCGCGTCTCGTTGATCCTATCTCGTCTAAAGGATCAGCACGAATGCATTTCGTTGGTCAGCTGAAGTTGGAAAATTTCAGCAAAACAAATCCGAAACCGTGTGTAAAGGCAGTCTCTTTTGCGCCTTGGTGTTGCCGAGGCCTTAACCCAAAAGTCGACCGCTGTGTCGGCCTTGATGTCAGCCGATCGTCGGAGATCGCTGGTCGGAGCGCGCGCGGCGCCGACGGCCGGATGTGAACAACAAGTATAAACACGGTGCAAGTGATAGAAAATACGCTGCCCTTTATTCATTTATTAAAAGAGATAACAGACTGATAAACGAGTTGGTATTGCAACTGACTCGATCAAACACAAATTTTGGACTCGATTGAAATAATGGTGCACTGAAGGTGCCTACTAAACCTAAAATATCTTTCTGTTCACACTTCTAGCTTCTGTCTAAATGAGGCTAATAGAAAACACGGACGCGGCTATAAATCAGGTTGACTCTGGAGGATCACAAACGTAACTCAGGATGAGAGCTGCCTCGGGTGGCTCCTCGGCTTTAGTTCTTTTCTCCTCCTCGTCGAAGAACTTCAAGAATTCAGTAACCTTGGTCGCACGTGACTTTAGCTGCTTATTCTGCGTACGGAAGGTACGGACTGCGATCTTGAGACATTCACGTCTCGCAGCAGCGGTCCTTTGCTGGTTCCGAAACTCCTTCGCTTTCTTCCTTGCATCCGCTACTTGGCGTTCAAGTTCTTCCGCCAGCTGCTCCTGCTCGTCCTCAAGGGTCTTCATTGCTAGTAGATCCTTGTCCAGAATGGGCACCTCTTCATCAAGGAGCTTTACCTCCTCGGTGATAGATGTAACTGCAACTTTAAGTCTCTCCAGCAAGGGGCGAGCCTCTTTGTTCGCCAAGGTGACGGTGACGGGGTTGACGACACATCAACATAACGCCTTGGTTTCACATGGCTGGTCAAAGGCGGTGCAGGCGGCAGAACTTCCTTTTCACGGGTGTGCTCATGGTGCCCGCTCGATGATTCACCCTTGGAGGCGGTCGAGCTACGTCGCGTTAAGCGGTACTTCTCCTCCTCGTTGGACGGCTTCTTTTTGGAGTTGCTATCGCGACCCATGGTCTTCCTGCCGTTCCAATGGAGTAAAAAAAAAAGATAGCTTGAGTTAGCACGCTGATAGCAATTAGCAAAGGAGGGCAACAATGATATATAGTACATGCATGCAACCAGACATCTTTCTCCCTCATGAACACGGTTAGCATAGCCTGGTGAGATAGAAAAGGCAGCAATGCGCGGCGCAGACTTGCCGTGCCTGCTTGCGCCGATGGTAACGACGGCCGCCGGCCGGCGTCGAAGCTAGGGTGTATAAACACAAGCAGAACTATGGCATATAGATACAAGTACAAAGCAATGATGAGGAAGGGGAGCGTTACTGTTGTCTTTTCCCTGGAGCCTTGCCTGCAATGGTCGGCGAGTTGTTCGCTCGATTTCTTGACGTGCTGGTTGGCAAGGATCGGCGACTTGTGATTTCAAAAGCTTTGGTGGTGTAGAGGCCTGTACGGGGCCTTCAATTTATTGGCCCCGGGTATGGAAGTCTGGTCCTTGTACGACGCTTGCTCGTGCAAAAACAATGAGACATAAGTTCAGCTAGGGTACGGCTTGTCTTTAAAAAATATAGATCTCTTTTCTTTAAAAAGAAAAAAGAAAGAAAGTAGAGGACAGCATAACTTTGCGTCCGATGTTCGTGGGAAAATTTCTACACCAAGTCAAATTCGACTCGCTCCGCATTCGAACCTGACTTGGTGTGGGGCATTTGTTTGATGTGTTTTTGTGCTAAAATATATAGCGATCAATTGCTAAATATATACATGTTAAACATATCCAAGTGCGTAGACTTCAAAATGCCTCTGTGATCAGCTTGGAGCTGTCATGCATGAGTGCATCGTATGTGTGGTGCTGTATGGCATAATGCTGGATGTTAATCAGGCCATCAGATTAATTATGCCCATGTGTTTTTGTTATATGGGCTAGCCGTGATTCTCTTTCCCATACGTGATCAGCTGATGGCCTTTTTCCAAGGCCCGCTGATGTACACAGGCAAAGGATAAACGTGATCATCAGGAGATTGACTTGGATACGTAAGATATACGTGCAGTGCACGACAGATCGACCGGATCCTAACTGATCAATACTCGTTGGCGGCGCCGAAACGTGCGGCAGCCCAACTTCACCAACCGACCTAGCTAGGTTTCGCTGCCTATATAAACAGGGCATCGACCCACGCGAGAGGAGAGAGACACCCAGCCGGAAGAATACGCACATACCATACGTGAAGCAACGCAAGCGACCTGAGATCCAATCTCAGGTTACGATCGTCTTCCTCTCGTGCAGGCGGCCGAGGGGAGAAGGCGATCTGGTGTGCGCCGTGAGGAGCACGGGCGCATCGCAGGCTAGCCAGCTTGTTGTGCACGACGACGAGATCATGGCAGTCATCTTCTCCAACGGTGAGGAACTCTACTAATCTATGTTCTTCTTTTCTTTGCATCTAGCATGGCGTGGTATCGGTGTTGGAGCTGCTGGCGTATAATCGCTGGCGTCTCCACCTCCACGTTATCGACTGCCGGAGATCAGCCGGCGTCATCTCCCTCTACGGTGTCTCCTCGCGGTGGTTGTCTTCACCTCGACGTCGGGCTGCCAGTGTGCATCCCGGTGTAGTCTCCAATTCCGCGACGGCGTCGTCGGGGCTGCTGGCGTGCAGCCCGGCGCCGTCTCCACTCCATCCATGCGACGGCGCCGTCGCCGTCGTGGTTGCCGGCGGGTAGACCGGTGTCTTCATCTCCACGGCAACGTTGTCGGCAGCTCGGCGTGATGGCGCCAGGGCGGCCGGCGTGCAGCTCATCATCGTCTGCGCCACCATGGCTTACCACTAGCCCAATCTCATGGACGCTGTCCTGGGCTGTGATGCCGAGGCGTCGTGCTGGCCGTGAACGGCCACACACGGAGCATGGTCGAGTGCCCGCGCTGGGGCACACTTCTGCATGGCTGTGGGCGCATCTCGTGCGCCTGCTTACAAGCAGCCTTCGTCGGCCGGGCGCGTCGTCTACCCACGACCGGCATCATTCGTCTTCCTGCCTGCTGGGTTGTCCCAGCGGCATACATCGGCCGTAGTCTCGGCGCTCGTACTACGTGTGCATGCGTGTGTGTATGTGCTAGCAAGTGCCAAATCCTGGACGTGAGCATGCTTTGCATGGCTGCTCTTCAAAGTCTTACCTGCATGGGCTAGCTACGTGAACTAGCTGATGTATGTGCCCAGCTCTTGTGCTATTTTGCATGAGCATGAAGATCGGCGCCGACGAGGCAGCGGTTTGCTGCTGTGGCGCCGTTCAGCTCCTCGGCCCTCACGGGTCCGATGCCTGTCTACACGTGTGAACTGACGCCCTAGTTGGCGACGAACTCGGCGACACTTTCCAGATGTGCACCCGCGGCGGTGCATGTCCTTATTCTCATATGTCTCTATACACCATGTGTACTTCCGCGGGGAATACCCCTCGCACTTCCGGCGAATCTACAAGATCATCGTAACGTCTACGCCAAGCACAACCCATGCACTCCGCTACTACTTCAACATCAACGCCGTCAAGACCGATGAGGCAAGACGGCGAGGCGGGCATGGCCGATATAAAGGCCATGCTATCCACGGCGCGTGTACCGATGAGGACACGGCTCTGCCGATGCCAACATACATCGCCACCCTCATGCATGGAGAACGCGAAGCAAAGACCAAGACGACGACCAAGCAGCTTAATCGGAGGTGTCCCGCGGTACAATCCGTGGGAGTAATTAACCAGGAGCTTTCCGAGGCCCCGGGAACTAAGAGACCACAATCGCCTTGTCACGTTGGCCGCGTCAGTAGGCCACACGGAGCGCACACTTGGGATTAGTCTATTAGTCATCATGATTAATGTGTATCTTTTCCCTCATTTTATTTTGTGTACTTAGTACACTGGCACGCCCGCACTATGTATTACCCCGGTGTATGAGATACGCTTTCGCACTTGCAAAAAGTATTTCTCGTGTCAAACACACACAACTTCTCACCGCTAGAGATGCACCGGTGTGCATCCTCTACACAGAAGAGATCAAGCATTACTCACCACTAACTCTCGAACCGCCTCCAACACCTGCTGTGTGCGCTGCTTCTTGTACAACTGCAAATAAACTTGCATCTTCTCCTCGATGGATTCGTCGGTGGCTTTCTCTTTGCTCTTGAGTTTTGGCACTTCCCCAAAAGCCTCTGCCCGCTTAAACTCGGCGCGCTTGGCTGCTGTAATGACACAATCTTTATTCTTCTTTTCCAATCGGATGCTTCGTCTCTCGGCCAAAGAGGGAACATCCAACCGAAGCTGCTTGTCCTTGGGCATGTCAGCAATCTCACGGCCAAAGAAGTCTGATCTGGGATCGATTAATCGTGCTCACATCGTTTTGCTGCCAAAGAAAGAAGGGATTCTTCCTCCTGGTTCCTACTGTCCTGTGTCACTGCAGAATTGCTCAATCAAAATCCTTTGCAAGACCGTCACCTCACGTTTGCAGTCACAAATTGGTGCCTTGGTGGACGAAAACCAGTCCGGCTTCCTCTCAGGGCGGAGCATCTCTGAAAATTTTGTGTATGCTACGGAATTGGTCCAATGCTGCTTCAAACGCCGGGCCCCTGCTTTGTTGCTAAAACTGGACTTCGCCAAAGCATTTGATTCAATCAACTGGCAGCGTTTGAGGAAGATCATGCTTGCTTGTGGGCTCCCTCCACTTTGGTGCGACTGGATGGATATGGTACTGAGCACCTCGAGGTCTGCTGTTCTGCTCAATGGGATTCCGGGGCGGTGGATTGACTACAAGTGCGGGCTCCGGCAGGGAGACCCGCTCTCGCCTTACCTGTTCCTCCTCGTCGCTGATGTTCTGCAACAACTCATCAGGCAAGACCCTCTGCTGCAGCATCCTCTGGTGGACGGCGCCCCGTGTCCTGTCCTGCAATATGCGGACGATACGTTGATCATCATGCGGGCTGACAAAGAGGCGGCGAAAAGGCTACGCCTGCTGCTTGACCAATTTGCTGATGCAACCGGCCTGGTGATCAATTTCCACAAGAGCACTTTGGTTCCTCTCCATGTTGCCGATGCCGATCTGCTGGAAATTCGAATGCTCTAGGCTGTCGTGTTGAGGGATTCCCGCAAACCTACCTTGGCTTGCCGCTCTCTTGTGATAAGCTTTCTCTTGCTGCCTTCTCCCCTCTGATTGCTAAAGTTGACAAGTACCTCTCTGGGTGGAGTGCTATCCTAATGTCAGCTGGGGCCGGATTGTGCTGCTCAATGCTGTCCTCGACGAGCTCCCCACCTTGGCAATGTGTGATGTTGAGCTGCCGCCTGGTTTTCTCCGCGCCATCGAAGGGCTTCGCCGCGCCTTCCAGTGGAATGTGCAAGGTGGGCCTCCGGCGCCAAGTGCCTCGTGGCCTGGGATGCCGTCTGCAGACCTAAACAGGAGGGCGAGCTCGAGATTAAGTGTTTAGTTGTGGAGAACGAATGCCTGCAGATGAAGCTTGTCCACCGCCTGCACTCCGGAGAGGACTCGTCGTGGGCGCGCTAGGCTTGGTCTGTTGTGGTGGGGCAGAAGGCAGCCGGTCACCACTGGGGGCGCCTCGCCGCTCTCATGCCTCTCTACCGCGGGCTCACTACGGTGAAAGTGGGCGACGGGCGGCGCACGACGTTCTGGCTCAACGCCTAGTGCGGCGACGTACCGTTTGCATGCAGGTGGCCAGCGCTGTTCTCCCACGCGCTCGACTCCGACACCACCGTGCATGCCGTCCTCGACGCTGGCGTGCGCCCCTGCCTGGTCCCTCGCCTGAATCATGTTGGTGCTCGCCAGCTCCCCGACCTCCTGGGCGCTATCGCCGAGACCGTGCTCTCCGGCGCGACGGACCTGCGGGTTCTGACCCGCTGCCAGAAGCCATCTGGTGCCCTCGACGCCGCAGCACTCTACAAGCTTCGAATGTCGGGCGGCGTCGACGACGTCGCGTACCACTTTGTCTGGGAAAACTTTGCTTCGCCGCAGGTCCGCTTCTTCGCTTGGCTGCTGCTGAAAAGGAGGGTCCTGTCTCGCGAAGCCTAGCTTGCTCACCAAGCATGTGCTCATCGTTGCGGAAGCGGGGTGCCTGCTCTGTCGTGCCCCTCTCGAGACGGCGGAGCACATCTTCTTCGAGTGCGCCTTCGCTGCCCGCTTCTGGAGTGCGCTCCGCTACCGGTTCCCGGCTGGCACGAGCGTGCGCCAACTCTACGTCTATGACGCCCCGCCCGTGATCAAAACTGAAGTGGAGTCCACCTTCACCTTGCTCTGCTGCTGGAATCTGTGGAAACACAGGAACGCGGTGGCCTTCCGTGATCAGCGCCCCTGCCTGCCTCTCCTCGTCCGGCTCTGTCGAGAAGATGAACATCTCTGGCGCACTAGGCTCCCTGCCAAGCTCGAAGACGCTGCCAATGCTTGGTTGCAGTGTCTCGATGTCGGCGTGTGACCTCTCTCTAATCCCCTGCTGCATCTTGTAACCCATCCCCCCATGTAAACACATGAAAAACTCTCGGCCTTTTGGGTCGTACCATACATATATACAAAAAATTCAGGTGGGGCTTTGTCCCCCCCCCCCCCCCCCCACCCCCCGGTGAAAACTTCGAAAACAAATTAATTGATTGTAATCTTCTCATCAAGTTCTTCCTAGCAGTAGACACTTCACACCTCGTCATGGTCTTCCTTGTCTGGACAAGTAACAACCTATCGCTGTCATCATCCTCATAATCTCAAATCTTGGAATACTTGAGCGAGCAGAGATGAGGATGAAGATAAGTGGTGAAAAAAATTAAGTGGATGCACTTTCTTTGAATAATCAAAGAATGTTTTGATAATTTATTAATAATTATAAGATTTTTATAGAAATTACATGCCTAAAATCTTTTCGATCGAAAGAGGAGGAGAGCTTGGCTAGGATCTCTATCTCTCGCTACGCGGAGGTGTTTGGTTAGGTTTACTTTGGATTTCGGACTTTGGCTTATAAGCCAAAAAAGAAACACATAAACATGAGCGTTGTTTCACTCCTCATACTGAGTTGGATGTACAATCATATATGGCAACTCATCATGGGAGTGTAATACCCATCCCGTCTCGTTTCTGTGCACTTGTTGTTGTCACGCGTATGAGACTATTTATGTATATACATGAGCTCTTATTGATTCTGTTAGAAGAGTTTAGATCACGGACAGACTTGAAACAAAATTATAGTGGGGGGACAGTTTTTGTTTGGGCTTATTTTAGCTTTTTGGTTTTGGCTTATAAGCTAAAAACACCTAAATTTTAGCTTTTGGTTTCTGAAAGCCAAAAGATTTGGATCATTGTTTTTGGCTTCCAAAATCCAAAAGCCAAAAAGCACCTATTTAGGTGCTTTTCTTGCTCATAAGCCAAAGCCAAAAAGGCAAAATAAGCCCAAACAAAAGGGCAGTAAGTAGAGGGACTTCCTTTGAAGTTTCAAATAAAGTTTGGATATTATTAATTTTTAAATTCCTTTTTTTTTTTGGAATTCCAGCAGGGGCAAACATTTTTTTGTACTATGACTGATGAAGAAGACAATTTGAAACAACAGCTAACATCTCATATCGTCTCCTCGATGGACCAACCACACAAATGCATTCGACACACTTAGACTAGTCACAATGGGGGTATCATAGGTGGTATCATGCATGCCATGTTGGCAAAGAAGCTGACGTGTCACTGCAATTAATGATGAGAGAGGTGATAGTAGTATCATAGGTAGATACCGTAACATAACGGATTCTAATGCAATATGAGTCTATAACCTAATAAATGTAGTATTGTATGATACCACAATTATGTTACTACCCATTGTGGAGGTAGTAACATAGACTAGTATCATATGCATGATACTAGTATATGATACTCCCCATTGTGACTAGTCTTACACTTTCAAGATACTTTGCAGTTCTCAAGAAAATAACCAAAAATAAATTTATTCAAAAGACGTGCCTCCACTTAAACCTTTTGGCCACACTAATTTTGTGCCGAGTCTACCCGTGGTCTAAAATCTTTCTTATATGGGTGACAACTCAGACTATACAGTAGGAGAACAGAGAAAGATTGGAGAGATGCAATGACAATTACACTCCTATTATGAGTTGCCATATACGACATGGTATATCCAACTCAGCATGAGGAGTGAAAAGCCTCATATCAACTCTTTACCATTTTATATCATTATATAAACACGAAAGGTAGCGAGAGACAAAGAACCAAGCCTACCTATCCTCCTCCTCCGACTCTAATCGAAAAAGTTTAGGTGTGGCAATGGTGCGTGGCCGCACGAGCATGGGGCGCCAGAAGATCGAGATCCGTCGCATCGAGAGTAAGCAGGCTCGTCATGTGTGCTTCTCCAAGCGTCGTTCCGGCCTATTCGAGAAGGCGAGCGAGCTTGCGATCTTGTGCGGAGCGGAGGTGGCCATCATCGTCTTCTCCCCCGCCAAAAAGGCCTTCTCTTTCGGCTACCCCTCCGTCGAGGCCATCCTCGAACGCTTCGCTCCGGCCATGGTGGCGGCCGGGGGAGGACGAGGTGCTAGTGATGGAGAATACCATAGGCAGCTAGCAGATCTGAACCGCCAGTATGGGGAGCTGTGTGCACAACTGGACAAGGAAAAGACGCGGGCGGAACACGCGGACGCCGCCATGGCGAAGGAGCGCTCAGCGGAAAATCCCATGGTGACCTGGCTGGAGGCGGACGTCCGCGACATGGGGAAGGAGGAGCTGATGCTCTTTGCAGCGGTTCTGGAAGAGGTGAATGCCGCTATCACCGTGCATGCCAACCAGGTGCTCCAGGACGCCCTCAACCGCGACCGTGCCATGGCGGCTATGGCCCGCTCCTCCAACAACAACCAAGTGCAGCCGCCGCCGCTGCAGCAGCAGCAGTTCCATGCTAATAATGGCGTTGTGTTTGATCAGTTTGGCGCCGGCAGCAACATCACCAATTACAATGACGAGATGGATATGCAGATCCAGATGATGATGGGGATGCCGCTGCCGCCGCCGGGGTTCGTTGATGCTGGAATGGAAAAGATGATGCAGCAGGGGTTCGGCTTCCTCGGCCCCTACTGAGAATCTGAGACTGAAGAATAAGAGAGATCCAAACCGAGTCCTGCTGAGTCGATTCATTCTTTGTTTGTATGGATGGGTGCATGCATGGATGGACATCTCAGCACAAACTTGGAGAGAGATCGGACGCTAGCTACCTAGCTTCGATCATTTATCTTTCGATTTATAATTTGTTCGTGTCGGGTTTCTACCCTTAGTTATATATGCCTCGATCGTGCATACAGGTGATGATGGTACTATCTATCTATCTGTATGATTGGTGCATGTGCATATGGATGTCCGTGTTGTCTTCACATGTTGCGGTGTATCAGCTCTGGTTCGCGCACCGCGACATATTGTGTTCAAGTGTCAGTGTAATGGCTTGTAATGTGTTTGCTCCAAATTTATGAAAATACAAGCCTTTTTAAATTCTCCCTAGGTAGCAAATTGCAAAGATGCAAGGGTCTCTTTGTGTCAATCTATGACAATTAATTATGCACGTTGAAGGTAGCATTTGGTGGGAGCACGAGCCATAGCCGATAAACAATAAAAGGTCGAGACAACAACAGATTATATTTGCCTATAGTTACGGACGGCGAGCTGGCGACAAGAACAAACTAAACTGAAAGACACGTGCCCGAAGTTAGGTAGCTAGCGTTCGGTCTATCTCTGAATTCTGCTGAGCCATCCTACCATCCATGAAAATTCTGAATGGGCTCGGGGAGGCTCGGTTTGGATCTAAACGACCTTCTTCCTAGTAGGGTCCGGGAAAGCCAGACTCATGTTGCATCATCATCTCCATTTGGCGGCTGCAGCGGCATAGCCATCATCATCTGCATTTGCTGATGCATCTTCATATCCATCCCGGCATCAAACTTTATTTGAGCTCACTTGAATCCAAGACTATCACGTCGTGGTTATCGTGACTCGCCCAATTTATTGAAGGACAAAATTGTACATAAGAAAATCATAAATCTGTAAAAAATCATATATGTTTGTGGGTTGGACCATAGACATTTAACTTTTGGTTAAAAGATAAGACTACTTGTGATCTGTAAAAAATAAGTAATATATGCTATTTTTTGTACAGGTCGCCAAGTTTCATATTTCTAAACCAGAGTTTAAACAGATATAATCTATCGCGCAAATTATATGTACGATTTACAGACTTAGTAGCAATTTGTCCTTCAATAAACCGTTAAGGAGTTAAGATACTAGCTCCAGATTAGTATGGTAAACAGTTTTGGGAATTTGGGAGACAAAGATAGCCAAGCAGAAACGTTAAGGAGAAAAGGTTCACTCTTTTAAAATCAGATAAAAATCTAAATCTCATTTGCAGCAACGCCAAGTTATCTCATTTTAGCCGAATGGGATTGGATAAAATTAACCATCGGTGCCTTGAAGCTAATTGCTGATGGTAATTATTGATAGTGTTTTAAGGGAAGAGATTAACTTGCTGCTAGCTAATACAGTACTAGTGCACATTAGGATGTGAATTACTCGATTCTTCTTCAGCTGCCATTTCATTTGGAGCTTGATACATCTATGCAGCAATGCTAGGTTCATGCATGCATCATGTATCTGTTACTCTGTATATCAGATTTCTATGGATTAATGCGTGCATATATTTTTCTTCAGTGCTAGATATTGTGAAGAATTGTTTTTCTGTCCTGTCAACTGTCTCATGCCATGTTTATGTGCTCCATTATCTAGAAAATTTAAGTCCGTCGGGGATGTCTCACTGATGTGTGGGCTCATGCAAATTGTGAATTTTTCTTTTTGGTAGTAAGTTATTTGTATTTGTTTGTTCCTATTTTCATGTATCTTTAGATATTTGTCAAATTGAGTAAATAGTTTCCCTGTTTTGTTTGGATGCAAAATAGGAAAATTATTTACTAGACTTGAAAAATATCTAAATATAGATGTAAAATGGGTTGTCACGGTCATCTTGAATACTACGAAAACAATAAATGCATCCATATTCTGCCAGGTAAATACGAGCCAGTAGTATAAATTAGACAGCGCACAGCTAAGTTTTTTTTTTTTTTGAGTGAAAAACAGTGCACAGCTAAGTGCAGGATTCGATTGGATGGCCAACAATAATTGAATGTAACGGGCTGCAGAAAACAGAAGAGCTAGAGTTGGCCCGGACTAGGGAAATGCACTGCGTAATGCGGGCTGGGCTTCTGCCGTCGAAATTTATAAACGCAACTTTTGAGCCATGAGGGGTTTTAGTCCTATGTTCCGGGCCGTGGCCCTGGCTCTGCTTGGTCTGGATCCAGCCTTGACACGACAGGATTATTCTTTTTTTCTTCTGACACAATAAGATTGTTCAGGATAAAGCACACACAAAAAGCGAAGGGTCCAAAACCAAGAGAGATAAGCTCCTCTACAAACCTCCTGCACATATTTTTGATAACGAACGAGCACACATTATATCATGAACGCACAAGCATCATGCTAATCACTCGATCTAAGATCGATTCGAAATGGGGTGAAATGACTAGCTCAAAGCTAAAACTAGAGAATCGTCTTGATTTAGGTAAACAACTGAGAGCCATTGAAGCAAAACTAATGTTGATGTACAAAATTAAAATGTAATTATTACCTGACGTGATCCGGATTCATCTTCCAAAGCGTGTTTCCATAAATGAAGAACATCCCCAATACACCAGCCATGTTAATAGTTTGATCTACGCCAAAGAAGATGAGGGCAAACTGGACTTGCTCGAGATGAAAAATAGAGAACCAATCTCAACCTGGATTTAAGACATAGTACACTTAGAGCTATTCGAGTAAGCAAAATCAGGTGCAATGCATATGCTTGTGAAGGTAACGTTGCCAACATAAAGGAATTAGCTAGTGCACCGTAATTTAAAATGTACTCCCTCCGTATCAAAATAGAAGACTTTCTAACTAGTTTCCACAAACATATATCTGGACATGTTTTAGTACAAGATTCATATGAACCTTGCACTAAAACTTGTATAGATACATGTGTGTGGAAAATAGCTAGAAAGTCTTATATTTTGATACTGATCAGGGAGTATTACCCTACAATGACAACACATCGATCTATTTTTCTCTGAGCGTTTTCGTAGAAGGAGCACACTCACTCAATGCTACAAGCATATTGGGCTATGGAAGGGTTGCATGCAGGTCTAGCGTGTAGACTCTCATAATTGGGTAGAGTAGAGTTTCTCAAGAATCAATCTCAACCTGATTAAAAACATTGTATTAGATCTACTCCTATTCAATTAAACAAGTTGGGTGGCATGCATGTAGTTATAAAAACCACGATGCAACATACATACAAGTATTTTTTTTTATGCACAAATAAGATAACATATTACAATATGATGGCGCCACCCTGATACGAGATTACCCAGATCTATCTTCCTCTCGTAGTAAAGGAAGAAGACTACAATATTGTGACCAAAGAGAGATGAGCTTTAGATAGATCACATGCACGCCTACCGCGTTAACCGCTTGTACCCTGAGCTCTTAGGGTGGGTGGAAAAGGAGTTTCTAGGAACCTATATTAAAATATATAATATTATAAGTATCCGAGAAAAAGAGAAAGTCAGATGACAGATTCTTGTTATAAATGGATTCGTAATACAAAAGGATTTACCATGGTAGAGATACCTAAAAAGAATATTACCTCTTTCACGTCACCTAGATCTGTCTTCAATGTCATTGATGCAAGTTGGAAATTGTGTTGACAAATGTGTCATAACACTTCACTCCAAAATCCGGCCAACCAGTGGACCCCCTATCACAATATGCCTCAATGGCAGAAAAGTTGCGGCACACTTCATGCCACGGGGACAAAGCTGTGGGTCCTCCTATTGGAGCCATTTAACAACGCCACTGAACTTGCCCTGCTCCGGCAAACTGGTGGAGTTGGCGCTTCCCTTCATGCTTTGGCCAAATTGGACGGAGCGGGTGGTAGAGTCTTCGAGAGGATGAAGGAAGTTGGGAGAGAGAAAGGAGGAGTGCGCCGCCGCAAAAGGCTAAGAGTATGGCGGAGGGGGTGGGTGCGGATTTTTGTTAGGGTTAGTTGCGTTTATATACCAAATGTGGTTTCCATCTAGACGGTTGAATCGATATCCAAGGGTTGGAAGTCGTAATTCGATTTAACCTATATTTTTGGTGGTTGTTGATGGTGCATGCATTTTTAAATTAAACCCTGGTTTAGTTGGAAAATATAATTCTTGGTCCTTTCCTCCTTGTGAATCGTTTGCAGGGGTTGGCAATTTGGGACAGCGACGACCACGAGCCACACCACACAATATGTGAAATATATCCTGCTAATACATGTTGAGCAAGAGTGGCTTGCCGTACAAACATGCATTGTGTCACAATGGAATATCACGCAAGGCCATGGCAAAATCGAGAATGCCTTGAAAATGAAAATCATTACACACAAGATTGGCAAGACATAAAGCTGCTGGACAGATGACACACAACAAAGATCCATTTGTACAAAATAACAATGATCTTGATAATCGTGGAACGGAATGGAAGCAAGATTGAGCTAGGATTACAAGGTAAGATGATCTATCGATGTACTCATGCATTATTCCTGACTGACCGACTGACTGACACTGTTCACCCTGAACTTGGGGAAGACACTGAAACTAAAACTGGCTTACTGCTCTTGACACGTATGACGACGCTTGCTTGATTCTTGAAACAGTCTCGATCATGGCGATGGATGGATGGATGGATCCGATTCGGATTCTTCAGTAGTCTGCGGTGGGGAGCTGCTCGTGTGGTCGCTGGCCGATGAAGATGATGTCGTAGACGAGGGCGGCGATGGCGGCGCCGGCGAAGGGGCCGAGCCAGTACACCCAGTGGTTCTCCCAGATGCCGCTCACCACGGCGGGGCCGAAGGAGACGGCCGGGTTCATGGAGGCGCCGTCGAACGCCCCGCCGGCGAGGATGTTGGCGCCGACGATGAAGCCGATGGCGATGGGCGCGATGGTGCCGAGGGCCCCCTTCTTGGGGTCCAGGGCCGTGGCGTACACCGTGTAGACGAGGCCGAAGGTCATGACGATCTCGAAGACCACCGCGTTCCAGACCCCGACGCCGGCGGACAGGGAGAAGGCGCCCACGTCCTCGCCGCCCGTGGCGATCTTGAGGAGGAGGCAGGCGACGACGGAGCCGAGGAGCTGCGCGACCCAGTAGACGACGGCCTTGAGGAGGCTGATGTTGCCGCCCACGAAGGCGCCGAATGTCACCGCCGGGTTCACGTGCCCGCCCGAGATGTTGGCGCCCACGGAGACAGCCACGAACAAGGCCAGCGCGTGCGCCAGCGCCGCCGCGATCAGCCCCGCCGGCGTCGTCGGGCCGCCGTCAGTCAGTTTGGCTGCAATAAGACATGCGCATCAGTGCTTGCATGACGGATGACACGATGATCGATAAACAAAGAGAGGGAGAAGGTAGTGTAGGCCGTACCGAAGGCCATGCCGGAGCCCGAGCCGGCGAAGACGAAGATGAGCATGGAGATGAACTCGGCGATGCCGGCGCGGAAGGTGTCCGGGTGCGACAGCTCCCCCGGAGCGCCGATGGCGATCCTGCTCACCGGCATTTTCGCTCGAGATCGATTTCCTTTCCTGCGCGCTCTGAACTCTGGACTCTGTTCGGACACTCTGCTCCTGTGTGTGTGTGGTGTTGTGTCTGTCAGTCAGTTACGGGCGCTATATATAGTCCGGGAGTGGATGGCCGGGGAAGCTGCGAGAGCCAGCCACGACCGCTTCAAACAGCCAAGGATTGGGATCAGATCACACGCCACGACCCTAGCCTATTTTTATCATCTGGAAAATGTTGTGGAAAATTTTATATCCACATCACGAACATGATTTGTTTTCTCCTTTTGGGCGGCAATTATCTAGATCACGGGCTTGGTTTCATTTGGGCGGCAGTGATTAGTGTAGTAGTTATGGTGCACTTTTAGGATTTGTTATCATTTTCAAAACAATAAAAATCGTCCACAGAAACAATAAAAGTGACTTTGCTCTATAAAAACTATCACCCATTTTAGCACTTCCCTCCCTTGACTTGTTTTTCTACGTTGAGACTTTTTAATCTCTCTGGTTTCTCACATTGCTCCTTTTCACCGTTGGACGAACGGAAAAAGGTGATTTTGCAATTTTCACATGTTAGTGTCCACCTAATAGTACTCGTTAGTCTGATAACAAGGAAATGGCTAAATGGGCTATGTGTGAAACATATACAAGTTTAGGGAGGACCAACACGTAATGCCAAAATACTTCATGCCCTTCTCGAGTTAACTAATTAGTCGATGCACGCAGTGACTATAGTAACAGAGGCTAGAGGGTTGAAGTTAAGTTAAGGACCTTGTCATTGCACAATACATACAAAATAGCTCGGCATTTCATCATTTTCGCGTGTGATCTAATGTTCGGTGGATCGTAGATGCGAGGGGAGCGTTGAAATATATTGTTTGTTCTTGTCCATCGGTTTCGGACTTTCAGGCATCAATTAAACAATGAAATATCAGTTGAGGGAGGAAAGTGAGAACATGGTGCTATTTAGGGAGCTCCGCTGTATATTTTTTTTAATCAGTGAAACTCTTAAGAAAACCATAACACAAAGCTAGCTAGCTAGCAAGCTTGTTCTTGGTCATACACTCACCACGTATCGATTCATCGTCATCTCTTAACTCAATCATGTGTACCTAATGTTGTTGTGTTGCCTATGTACGGATTGAAATTATCTTACCAAAAAGCTACGAATGGATGATTAGAGACAGATGCAACATAACCAAAACCAAAGAACAACAGAGACGAGATAAACTA
This sequence comes from Poa pratensis, assembly GCA_947311845.1. Taxonomy (NCBI): domain Eukaryota; kingdom Viridiplantae; phylum Streptophyta; class Magnoliopsida; order Poales; family Poaceae; genus Poa; species Poa pratensis. The sequence continues at coordinate 55,905,520 of CAMZMU010000058.1, read as the reverse complement.
GCATACCATGGAGCTAGTAGTAGCCGTTTGTGTGCTAGAGATGGACTGACGTGGACGTTTCGGCTGCTCCAGGCGCGTGTGGGCCCTCCCACGGACGATAGGGCGGGCCTCCTAGCCAGTAGCATCCCGCCACGTGGAGGAACCATTGGCGGAGGAGCGCGGTGCGGCGCCGACCAGTGACGTCGCCGCCGGTGGCCGCTTCCGGCCGGTCCGGCGGTCTCCACCTTTGTTTTTTCCCGTTCGTTCTCGTGAACACTGACAAGTGACCTCGGAGTCGGAGTGGTTGCGTTGCGCTGCATGCTTCGGCGGCATAGATATATTGCTAGATTCTCTCTCCGATTAGTTCTTTTGTGTGGCTCCAATTTAACTAGCCAAAGACGGTGCAAGATTAACCGGCGATGGCGACCTTGGCCGGAATCTTTTTTCGTGATTAGTTGATGGATGCGTCTGTGTGTCAGCTAGAGGCAATTATTGGTTGGGTAACTTGGGTGTGCTAGCTGCGAGTATGTGTGAGCCACAAAAGGAAGTAGATGGAGAGCGACTCCTCGCTCTGGAATCATCATGCTCTGTCCGGTTCTCTTCTCGATGTATGCTCTCGGATTGCATGCTTCACGAATGATCCATCCATGGGAATCTTCTTCATAAAAGGCCAGGCAATGGGCTCCTCTCAAAAATCTTGCTGCCGATATCCCTTGCTGGATCGATTGGCGCCTGCTCATTCACGTGGTTTTGGAGAAATTCGATCGTGATATGCTTGTACCGACAGGATTACAGCCACAAAAGAAAGAAAGATTGATTCAACAATTTTTTCCGCGAGAAATTAACACAGACTATTACTCCCTCCGATAAGATGTTTTAGCTATTTTTCACATTCATATGTATCCACATGTATCTAGACGTGTTTTAGTGTGTATATTGATTCATATTAGTCCACATCCAGACAACATATAAAACATTTTATATTAAAACACAGAGGGAGTATAAATTAGACGTCCACATGCTTGTGAATATCAATCATTGTGGCAGAGCATCTGCCAAAAATAGAGTCACTAAGCATTGAGAATGAACGAATAAACACCAAAGACATTCCGCTGTAGTCACGTTGGATCGCCAATACGCGCATAAATTGTTTGTTTGTTTTTTCTTCTTTTGAGAGGCAAATGAACCTCCTTTCTAAGTTAAATATTGTCCCTCTATCCATTATATTACCTTTGTATTTTGAGTTTAATCAAAATCAAACTTTGTACATTTTGACTTTATATATTCAAAAATATCAACATATATAATATAAATAATAGTATTTGACTCATGATAAAAATTTAAATGATATATATTTTTCTAAAAATGTCTCACATATTATGAGTTGTTTTTAGAGCATCTCCAACAACATACATAAATTTTGGCTACCCAAAAAATTATCGGTAGAGGAGAGACAAGGTATGGATAGCCAAAAATTGTTCAACTCTTGCAGCATTTCGTAAAACTTTTTGTCAAAGCATGAACAATTTTCAATCGACACGAGCAATTTAAATGCACGGACAATATATTGTTACAAGTGAACATTTATGAATTCACGATCATGTTTTTTGCGTCTTCAATGTTTTCTCTTAATTAGTAAAGTGTTTATACAAAAAAATATTGATTCGAGATTAAAAGACAACCATAACTCATATTGGGCCGTACCAAAGGCAAGGCTGGATCGCCGAACAGAGACTGCTACTGGCGATATGGTTCTCCAACATAGGCCGAGCTCCCCATTGCAATTTTTTTTTTTTTTTTTAGGAGATCGAGTTCCCCATTGCATGGCTATGACTATGAGGTCGAAACAGAAAGCCCACTTGATCGTGCTCTTGATCTTATCCTGCGTATTCTGCCTCGGCTGGAATCTGGGCCCATGGTCCAGGGTAGGATGTGTATACGGGCCAGCCTTTAGGAGAAGCAGAAATACAAATATGGGTGCTGTGGCTTGATCCTAGGAAAAAATAAGCTTCATCAATCTTCTCTTTTTTTTTTCGAACGATCTTCTCATTGTCTTTGTATTTGGACGCTCACCTCGTCACCTCATACCTATATACCCTCCGTATTACTCCCTCCGTTCTAAATTAGATGCCTTCCATTTGTCCACATGCGGACGTATCTATACTTGTCCACATGCGGATGTATCTAGACATGTTACAAGTATAGATACGTCCGCATGTGGACAAATGGAAGACATCTAATTTTGAACGGAGGGAGTAAAATATAAGATTTTCTATCATTTACATGCATACATGTATATAGACATGTTTTAGTGCAATATTCATGTGAATCTTGCACTAAAAATATAAAGGCTAGAAAGTCTTATATTTTAATACGGAGGGAGTACTCCCTTGTGAATTGTGGTATTTCGAGTCTTCGTTTTCGTAATTTTGTAACGACATTTTCAGTATTGCTCGCATTGATCGCATTGCTCCTTTTCACCATTGGACGAACGGAAAGAGGTCATCTGGCAATTTTCACATGTTAGTGTCCACCTAATAGAATCGTTAATCTGACAACGAGGAAATGGCTAAACGGGGTACATGTGAAACATAAATAAATTTAGAGAGGACCAACACGTAATGCGAATATAGTAACAGAGACTAGATGGTTGAAGTTAAAGACCTAGTTATTGCACAATACATACAAAATAGCTCGGCATTTCATCATTTTCACGTACGTCTAATGTCTGGTGGATCCTAGACGTGAGGGGAGCGTTGAAATATATTGTGTTATTTAGGGAGTTCCGCTGTATTTTCTTTCTAAACAGTGAGACCTTTAATAAAACCGTAACACAAAGCTAGCTAGCTAGCTTGTTCTTGGCCATATTCTCACCACGTATCGATCATCGTCATCTCTTAACTCAATCATGTTTACCTAATGCTGTTGTGTCGCCTATGTACGGATCGAAATTATCTTACAAAAAAGCTACCAATGGGTGATTAGAGACGGATGCAACATAACCAAACCAAGGAACAATACAGACGAGATAAACCAGCATAACATGGAGCTAGTAGTAGCCGTTTGTGTGCTAGAGATAAACTGAAGTGGACGTTTCGGCTGCTCCGGCGGTCCCAGCTGTGTGTGGAACTGTGGACCCGTCTACAGATGATAGGGCGGCCCTCCTGACCAGTAGGATCCCTCCACGTGGAGGAACCATTGGCGGAGGAGCGCGGTGCGGCGCCGACCAGTGACGTCGCCGCCGGTGGCCGCTTCCGGCCGGTCCGGCGGTCTCCACCTTTGTTTTTTCGCGCTCGTTCTCGTGAACGCTGACAAGTGACCTGGTCGATGAGGACGCAGGGCACAGAGTGGTTGGGTCGCGCTGCATGCTTCGGCGGCGTAGATATATTGCTAGATTCTCTTATCAGCTGTGTGGTTCTGAATTAATTTAGCCAAAGACGGTGCTAGATTAACCGGGCGATGGCGACCTTGGCCGGAATCTTTCTTCGTGATTAGTTGATGGATGCGTCTGTGTGTCAGCTCGGCCTGAGCCTAGAGACAGTTATTGGTTGGGCGTGCTGCAAATACGTGTGAGCCACAGGACGCAAGGAAGAAGAAGATGGTGGAGAGCGACCTCTTTGCTCTGGAACCGTCGTGCTCTGTCCGCTTCTCTTCCTGATATATGCTCTGTTCATCCATGGTTGCTTCTTGAACGCTCTATCATGTCAGGGGAATCTTCTTCAGGAAAAGGCCAGGCATGGGCAACTCTCAATAAATCTGGCTGCCGATATCCCTTGCTGGATCGTTTGGCGCCTGCACATTCATGTGTCCAGAGAAATTCGATCGTGATGTGCTTGTACGGACAGGATTACAGCCACAAAAGAAAGAGAGGATTGATTGAACAAAAAAAATCTGCCAGAAATTATTGGTATCTCTCCCGTCCGTGTATTTGCCTATTGGTATTCACCCTTTGGATACCCATATTTGGGTATTTTGGTGCCAATTATTGGTATCTACCTTAAAAAAGAAAAGAAAAAAAGGATTGATTAAACATTTTTTCCCCGCGAGAAATTATCGGTATCTCTCATGTCCGTGTATTTGGATATGGGTATTCACCCTTTGGATATCCATATTTTTGTATTTGGGTGCCAATTATTGGTATTTGCGTTAAAGTTCGGCGCGTATTCTCTGACTTTGCTAGGATCAAAGTCAGGTGACTTTGAGTCACTTATACCGTTACACGTGAGTCCCATCATTTGTGGTGTCTACTCGTTTGTGACTCAAAGTCAAGACAAAGTTAGAAATTTCAAGTCAGAGAATCTCCACCATAAAGTTGTGGGTATCTAATAAGTTTTGCGTTATGCCGTTGGAATTGTTTTGGGGCTAAAATTCCAGTTTGTCAACTTTTGTGTATCCAAGGAAAATATGGGTATATTATTTGGGATGCTCTTATGGTCTTATGAAGCAATCAGTGATTATGGGATGTTGTTAGCAGTGTAGTCGCACATAGTGTTACTAGGGGTGTGTATGGTGGCCTTGCATCAGTACACCAACAATGGTAACACTTTGACTTATTCAAAGAGTTAAACGCGTCAGAAGTCACGAAGTTGCCACCGATGAGCGTTTTGGTCACCAACTGGGAAAACGTCAAGTTTTGGTCACGAAGTTGCATGGATGAGCGAATTGGTCACTCGGTGACGTGGCAGTTTGTTTTTTTTACAAAAAACACCCTATAATTTTTTTCTTTTAATTGTTAGGTTCTTTTTCGAGCCAATGCAGGCCGGCTCAAAATTCTGGTCGGTGAATCAATCTACAAAAAAAAAGAATGAAAGCGGATGCTCAAAATTCTGCATCCAAACTACTCAAAATGGGCGCTTGAGCCCCTTGAAGTCGACGGTCTCGATGCACTCGACGCTGCCCCTGGAGCCATTGAGCAGCTTCAGCAGCTCGCTGGCCCGGTCCTTGGTCAGGCCGCCGCACCCGACCTGGAGCAGCAGCAGCAGCTTCTGGAACGCGCCGACGCGACGCCGACGCGCAGCGCCTCGGCGCGGCACGCGGCGGCGCCGGCGTCGGCCCCGCGGCAGAGGCGCCAGAGCGCGGAGACGGCGAACTCGGTGGCCATGTCGGACACGCGGAACATCTTCTTGACCAGCACGGGCACGACCAGCGTGTGCGCGCGCGCGGCCCGGAGGCCCGCGTCGGCGCAGAGCACGCCTTCGAGCGCCGCCAGGGCGTCCTCGAGATGGCCTCCACGGTGGGCCTGTCCGCGGAGGAGGCGAGCTCGCGGAGCACGACGGCGGCGCTGGCCCGCGCGGCGAGGTCGCCGTGGGCGAGCACGGAGACGAGCGTCTTGAGCGAGGCCGGCGACGCGACGCAGCGGCGCGAGGCCTCGTCGAGCGGGAAGAATACGGCCAGCGCCGCCAGGACCTTTCCCAGGGCGGAGGACGCCGAGGCGCCCTCGACGACGGGCTCCCCCGCGAAGTCCCGGAACGCGGACGAGAGCTTCAGCGCGGCGCCGGCGGCCGCGAGGCAGCGGCGGTTGCGGTCGCTCTCCTTCCCGAGCGCCCTGGCCCTGGCCGCCACCGCCCCGCACGCCGCGGCGTCCCCGCGCCTGGCAGCAGCGGAGACTGCCGCGAGGACCTCCGCCGCGTCGGCGTTGGCGACGCACTGCTAGAGCCGGCCCGCATTGGCTCGAAAAAGGACCTAACAATTAAAAGAAAAAAAAATTATAGGGTGTTTTTTGTAAAAAAACAAACTGCCACGTCACCGAGTGACCAATTCGCTCATCCATGCAACTTTGTGACCAAAACTTGACGTTTTCCCAGTTGGTGACCAAAACGCTCATCGGTGGCAACTTCGTGACTTCTGACGCGTTTAACTCTTATTCAAAATAGGTTGAGCCGTAATGACACGGAGCGCGACCTAGTCCCGTGCTAGGAAGGTGTCGAGATAGACTTGCTCAAAAGTCAAAAGTCGTAAATCTCACAGGCTAACTCCAAACATCTATTCGTTAACGTCGGCCTGAGTCGTGTGACACTACTAGGACTTGACCTAGAGCTTCTCAAGTGAGTCTTCAAGCTATAGTTTTCTCATTTGTTTTGATTCACGTGAGAGTGAATGGAGTACATCCTCTTGGACCTTCTTTTATAGAATTGAGAGGCTTGATAGAGGAGAAAAACTACCCCTTATGTGTGGTAAGTGGAGGGTGTTTTGGTAAAAATATTTCCTAGTATATGGTGAACTGGGTGAAAACCCTAGGTCTGACCTTAACTGGTTGTGTCTGGCAATGACAGATCACCATTCGTCTCTTTGTTGAAGGCATTACCTGGAGTTCAGTCGGACTTTTGTTGGGGTGAAAACCCATGATCCACGATCAGAGCGACGACGGTGTTTCTACACTGTTCCCTTCTTGGAGGCGTAGTTATTGGTGAAACTTTTATGTAGTCCGGGTGTGGCCTCTGGTGGTAGTAGTTCCCGCTATTTCCTCATGGGATTCTTCTTCCTTTCGGCCTCCATCGCCTTGGGCATTTGGCTTTCTCTTTTAGCTTAATTTTTTGGGCAAGGTAACCTTCATCTATTAGGACTTGATCCCACTTGAATTCAGTGGCGGAGCCAAGCCTTGCCATAGGGGTGCACAGGACACAGCGTGGAACAAAATCTTCCTAAAATACTTTTTTTTCAACAGATATGCACCCCAACAATCTTTTTTATCTACTATGACACCCTCTATGCATGCACCCTGGTTCTAAATATTGTACTTGTAGCTTCGCGACTGCTTGCTTTGGCATGCATTTGATGGGATTAGTCGGGGCACAGGGTGGAGTTAGAAATCCCCACAACATATCAGCCAAATTTATGGTTAAATTTCAATTATAAAATACAAGGACTTCACACAATAAGTCCTCGGTTTCTTGGATGCCCATCAACTTTTTATCTCTTAGGGTGAGTTGTGACTTGTTTGTAGTCCCTTGCATGGAGCAGCCCATTTTCCAAACAAAAAATCTTCGCTTCTCATTTTGTTTATTTTCCTAGTTTCACAATTTTAGGTTTCTTTTTCATGTTTTTTATTTAGGGTAATACATGAACGTTTTTATGCCCTCCATGTTTTTCAACCCGTGAATATTTTTCGAAGATGTAAACATTTGTTTGAACCCCACGAACATCTTTGTAGAGACCGTGAAAAAAAATTGAATATTAAAATGTTTTAGACAACATTTTTCTCAAACAATTAACATTTTCTGTCAATATACATGAACAATGTTTTAGACAACATGAACTATTAAAATGCACGAGCAATTCTTTTTTTTTTTTTTTGCAAGTGAACATTTTTAATGCACGGCCATTCCTTTCATCTTGAATATTTTTTCTTAACTGCTTAAGAGATTTAAAATATCCATACCTCTTAGTAGGCCGGACCAAAGCCACAGCGGAAGCCGAATCGAGACTGCCCACTTGACCGGGCTCCATTGCTTGTTACCTTCGTTTTTATCTGTGGTATCGGCCTGCATACTCGTCCTTAGCTGGAAATTGCGCCCATGGTCCATGGCATGGTGTATACGGGCCGGCCTGTAGGAGAAGCAGAAATACAATGGGTGGCTTTGATCCTAGGAAAAAAAAAAGGGCAATTCCTATTCTACGCCCGTGGCAACGATTAGCACCGTTTCGCCCAGACTACTCGCTCCCAGCGTCGCTTTGGTTGGGCCGGCCCATTTAGCATTTCCAGGCCGGTTACCAATAGGTTTTTTTCTGGTCTCTTTTTTCGTTTTTCCTTTTCCCTGTTTTGATTTTCTGTTTCGTTTTTCTGGTATTTTTTTACATTCCAGATTTCTGAAAATGGTTCACGATTTTGAAAAATGTTCAAATTTAAAAAATGTTCATATTTTGAAAATGTTTCATGATTTTGAAAAAATGAAATAATTTTTAAAAATGTTCAGATTTTGAAAATGGTTCATGAACATTTTTTCAAATACGTGAACCATTTTTCAAATTCACTAAATTTTATGAAATTTAGGAAATTTTAAATTCATGAACCATTTTTTAAAATGGTTCAAATTTCAATATGTTGAGATTTGGAAAATGGTTCATAAACATTTTTCAAATTCATGAATCATTTTCAAATTTGCGAACATTCTTTGTGAACCATTTTTGAAATTCACAAACATTTTTCGCGAACCATTTTCAAATTTACGAATATTTTTGTTAACCATTTTCAAATTCACTAAATTTTTTGTGAACCATTTTTAAAATTCATGAAGAAAATTCGTGAACCATTTTCAAATTGACGAAAAAAAACCGTGAACCATTTTCAAATTTTATGATTATTTTAAAAAAATATGAACATTTTTTAAAAATTGTTTTTATTTTATTTTTTCGTTTATATTTTCCTGTGTTTTTCCTATTTATTTGTTTTTTCAATTATGCGAACATTTTCTATTTCCTCAAATTTTGCAGAACAGAAAATCGGTTTTTTTTTTCGTGAATCAATATCGCTGTAGCCATAGCCCAATCGTGAAAAAAAAACGACGTCCATATGAGCGTACAGCGAGCGAAGCAGCCCAAACCAGTAATGGGCCAAGCCCAGGAAGGCGGAGCGCGGACGAAGGCGCGCTAACAGTGCTTAATGTGCTGAATTGGAACCCAAAAAAAAGGGCTTTCTGCTATAAAAAAAAGGGGGGCTTCATCGATCTTCTCATTGTCTTTGTATTTGGTGAATTGTGATATTTCCAGTTTTCGAAATTTCGTAGCTACCTTTTCGGTATCATCGTTTTCCAGCTCGTACATTCAGCTTTTTTCCGAGCTTACGGACGGCCGGACTAGGCGGGGAAACACCAGCGGCTGTGTGGCACGTCAAGTTTTTCAACGTGATTGATTAATTGTACGTGTGTGTGTATGCAGCGTGGGGCCGGCTAGCCGCCCCCCGCGTGCGTGCATGCATGCTAAACAAGTCAATGGAGAGAGTACGTGGCATGTCGCCGCACGCGCGTACGCAAACAGTCAAAACACACGTACGTACTAAGAATCAAACAGGATCGGGCGGTAGGCCTCAGCTGTCGCATAGGTCGTTTCGCAAAAAAAAAAGCTGTCGCATAGGTCGAGTGGGTCTGACAGGTGGGCCCGACAGACACATCGACCTGCTGGCGTCGGCACGCATCCAGACTAGAGCATTAGCAGCTAATTTGCAAAAAAAAAAACACGCACCTGAATATTATATTGAAAGGTACTGCTCGTGTAAATAAATTTTGGTCAAACAATACGTTGCCAAGGATAACTTATAGAGTGAATTCCACATTTTACCCTGTAGTTAAGCATTTGTGACAATAATTACGTCATAAAAAACCGTTTAGATTATCCCTTTTACGAACTTTTGACTCTCTTCCTAATTCATTTTCATTAGCCAAGATGTGAGGTGATGATTGAGGCTAAAAACTACCATGACAATGATGACAAACTGAACGTATGGCGAAGAGAAGGTTAGACATTGTCATCGATGATGCTCTCCGATCTTTATACTCACTCCGTTCTAAAATAAGTGTCTCGGATTTGTCAAAAAAATGGATGTATCTAGACATGACATGTCTATAACTCTATATACATCCATTTCTTTGACAAATGTGAGTGTGGTGAGATACCAGTCTATTCTAGCGAAACATGCATAATGCAAAATGGGGTAAAACCATGTTTGAATTTTTATATGTCGTGCATTTCTGATTTTGTTTCACTAAATAGGTAGGGTAATAGGTGTCACAAAAATAAAATAAAATAAAATACTGGTGTTTCTCATTTAGGCAGAATATTTTTCAGTGGGAGGCGACGTTCCCGTCGACAACGAGGCGTCCGTGGTGACTTCGTCAATCTCAAGACCTGATCCGCCGGCTCAGTCTTTCGGAGGTGCTCATAGGGGTAGGGTGTGCGTGTGTGCGTTCATAGGGGTGAGTGTTTGCGCGTGTATATGAGCGCCTGCGTTGTACTGTGTTTCGCAAAAAAAAAAACGGAAAGAAATCAGGTCCTCCCTGCCAAGGAGCAAGGATCCCAGCTAGGATCCTCAACCAGCATCTTTCTCTTTTCCCCTTCTAATTTCGCCACACAAAAAATGGAGATATATGCGTGCATGTACGCCTCTATCGATCGTCTGCACAAATATGGTAGGTGTGCTTATTGCACATTCCATATATTCATGTCCCCTCCCATATACATGGAAACATGCAAGGAACAAAATCTCTCTCTATCCCCATCTCTCCATGTATATATCTTGGTCTCTCATCTCTTCCTTCACCACAACGCAATACACGATTGCACCCGAGATATTATAGATCGTCTCAAACAAAGGAAGAGGATTGGAGCAGAGCAGAGCTAGCATTGGTTGGAGCGAAGGCGATCGTCATGTCGATGGAACCGCTGCCGCATGGCTTCGGAGAGTTCTCCATGGCCATGACGGACGACGCGTCTCTCGCCTCCCTCTGGCCACTACCGCCGACGCTCCAGGATCTCCATTGTTACCAGGTTAGCACTGTCCAAATTCACTGTTGTCGGAATAGTTTCTGCACTATCTCGATGTCGATTTGCGTCATCGTCCTGGTCCGGTTAGCTGTAAGATTTGTTGATCAGGCGAGGGAGGCTTAATTAGATTCAGACTTGATCCTCCTAGCAAGGCCTTTTTCTCAAGTCTTCTTAACAAAGACAATGTGCGTTGTTAATTTCGTCTCTGCCTGCAGGTTCATCCTCTGTTCTGCTACCTTTTTGTTTCGGTTCATACTAGGAAAACTTATACACTGCAGTGTGACATCATGCTGTACATTCCTAGATATGCTTTTTGCATCCAGAACACGAGAGATTACATATGTGAATTTTTTCATTACAAACTAGTACAAAGTCTGCAGTTGAATCTCTTAGTGAATGAGAGTGTTTGTGCATGGCCAAGGAAGAGCACGGAATCATCATCGTCTGGTTCCCGCTCTCACCTTTGAACGACCATTTCTTTTTAATTCGTTTCTGTATCATGGCAGAGCGTGCAGGAGGTGAAGCAGAGGCTCGCCGCGGTGACGGCGGAGCTACGGGTGGCGAGGGAGGAGGTGCGCCACAAGGAGCAGAACATTGCGTCCCTGGTGGAGCAAGTCCGCCGCACGGCCCAGGAGCGCGACCTGCTCCGGCAGCAGCAACACCTGCTGCTTGCCCGCGAGATGGAAGCTTCAGGGACACCTACTGCTTGCCCATTGCTCACGTCCTCACCGCCGGTGGCCGTCAACCGTGCCGCCACTTTCGCCGTGCAGAGCTCTGCAGCCGTCGACAACAGGAGCACGCCCGCGGCGGCGATTGAGGTGCCGAGCTTTGCGGCCCGTGAGCTGCCTGCAGTGACATCAGGCCGAGCTTCAGCAACATCTGTTGCTTGCCCTCTCACGTCCTCTTCGTCCCCGGTGGTCGTCGATCGTGCCACCATGATGAAGCCATTCGCCGTGCCAGGCTCTGCAGCCGTCGTCAACAGGAGCATGGCCGCGGCACTTGAAGTGCCGAGCTTTGCGGGCCTTGTTCGCGAGGACAAGAGCACGGCAATGGCGCTTGAGCTGCTGGCGGCCAGAAGGCCGCTGCCACAGCAAGGGTGGCTGGTGCAGGCGGTGATGGAGGCCGGTCCCCTGCTGCAGAATCTCCTGGTGGCAGGGCCACTGCCACAATGGCGCAACCCGCCACCGTCGCAGGTGCTGGCCGACGCCATGATATCAGCGCCGTCAGGCTCTGGTGCTCCCATGGGTTTGCCATGGTCAATCCATTGATTCGCTCTTCTCTCTCTGCCGGACAGTTTGTTTCTTTCGCCGATGATATTAAAACTGGTGTGTTTTATTTTGAGAGAAATTTAGGCAGCAACTGTTGACAGTTCGTTCTATTGCAAAATACAAGGATATATATACGGTGTGCATTTTGTTAACCTTTTTTTTAAACCTGAATTCTAGGTTAAAAGTATAACATAAACTTCCTGAATCCATGTAACATATGTAGAACAATTTACTGTGCACGCTACACAGCCAAGCATACACAGGTATGAGAAACGGCACAGATGACATCGGCAAGATACAAGGAAAATTCTGATTTTCGCATAAGCTTGTCCAAAATCATGATGTAGAATAACAGGATCACTTTTGTGAGAATGTTACAGAGACAAACCTAACTCCCTCATACATCTCCCCAACATTGATGGTATTGCCTGTGTCGGTGTGATGAATACATAAATCATGAAAAATTTCGACATAAGAGAACAACCGAGTATACGAATTTACATGCAAAACAAAATATCACCAGGCAAGGGTGCTTTCTCCGTATACGAACACCTTGCTTTCTACATCCCTGATCCATTGGCATACTCGATTGCATATCTTGATAGCTTGTGTCTGCAAAATACATGTACCCAAAGTAAGATTAGTGGATGATGCATTAGTCCCATCCCTAAACTGAATATAGCAGATAGCCAGACACAAACCTTGTCAGCCAGTGGATGGAAGGCCGCATATAGCTCGAAATCTTGGGTTATCCAGCAAAATAAAACTGCAACGGAAGGGAAATTATGTAACATGTATCACATGGGTGAATATCATGACACTAAAGCTAGCAAATTCGAGAACATCCTAATAACGAGGGCAGTCCTAGGACAGTAATGCCACAGAACCACTACTGCAGCAAGCAATGACTTATAGGAGTAGTAGTTTGCATACACAGCAAAGGTTTTCTTTCAAGAAAATGCAAAAACATTTCATTTCATTTCATTTAATTGAAAAGGTAGAATTTTAGTTACAATCCTCCTAAGAGGCGTGGGATACAACAAGAATTTTAATTAATGAACATCCCAAGTTAAGGGCAGCACAACCCTAAGCCCACGTGCACCAGCCCGAGCACTCTGGAAGCCGCACTCGTTTCAGTGCTTCCAGGCCATCCAGGGCACAAGCAGGGCGACAGAGGCCAGGCCCTTGTGCAGCAGCTTCGGTCAGCCCTTTTTCCGGCGCATCCACCAATCCATGAGCGAAGCTTCTTGGCTTGGTGCAAGGATCGTCATCCTAAGCCAATCTACAGTTTCATGCCAGGTTTGGCGGGCAAAGGGGCATTCGAGCATAAGATGTCGCATTGTTTCCGGGGCTTGGCCACAGAGACAGTGAGGATGGTGTTGGAGGCCACGGCGAGCAAAGCGATCAGCGGTCCAACATCGATCCTGGTTGGCCAGACAGTGGAAGAATATTACCCGCAGCGGCGCCCAACTTTTCCAGAAAAGCTTCCTGGAGTAGCACATCGTAGACCCGTTTAAGGTGGCCAAATAGCCTGGGTGTGCAGATAAGTGCCCCTGGCAGACCACTTCCAGAGAAGCTGGTCTGGATCGTTGGAGAGGGTGGTGTGTTGAACTGCCTGCCACAGATGCAAATATTGGCCGATCTCATGTATGCCAAGGATACCGTGTATGTCTTGTGCCCAGGCATTACCTGCCATGCACGCCCTGCATATCAAAGCCAGAGAAGCCGGAGCGCCATCCCAGCATGCTCAAGGTCCTGGACCCCAGACCACCATGGCAGATGGGGCGGCAAAAATGGCGCCAGTTCGGTCCAGAGAAACCCTCCATGAATCTTCTCGAGTTGTTTGAGGGTTTTCTTCGGGGCACAAAAACCAGGAGCTGGTGCACCGCAATCGCGCAGGTCGCCGGCGGCAGTGGGGCGGCGTATCGTTAGAGGGATGCCAAGGTAGGCGATTGGCAGCTCCACGATGGGGCCATCACAGCTGTGCAACGACCAGAGAGGTTGCCTCGGGGTCACAGTGCAGCAAAGTAGCTGAACTTTTGGCGAAGTTGACTCTGAGGCTGGAGGCGTTACCAAACAGGCTCAGGATCTCGTTGACAGCGGTGTGTCGCTCGGCGTGGGGTGGCAGAACAGCATCACATCGCTGGCGTACAGGGAGATCGCAGGGATCGGACGCTGTGGGTGCGGCTGCTGCATGATGCCAAGGTCGATTGCGCGTTTCACCAGCGGGCCAAGGGTGTTGACGGCGAGCATGAAGAGCTGCAGGTACACGGGATTGACTTGACGAAGCCCACGAGATGCCAAATTGGTGGGCCCGGCTCTCCGATGAGCAGCAAGTGTGTGCTAGCCGACGAGGGGAGGATGGCAAGCCATTCCAGGAAATGGTCGCCGCAACTATATTGGCGCAAAACGCAAAAAGGAATAGCCAAGATATGGAATCAAAGGCGCGCCCTAGGTCTAGTTTGTGCAAAACCCTAGATGCACCAAACTGGTGCAGGTGCAGCAGCCTAGTCGGTAGCTTGACAAGGACAAAGTTGTCATGGAGGCTTCGTCCCGTGATGAACATGTACAGGATGGATGATATTACTATTTCTCTAAGGATGTAATTCTCTACCCTGGTCTTTTTATGTGTTCGCATAAACTAGTTTCACGGTAATGCACAAAAGAGCAGCATGTTGAATAAATTACCGTATTTATGAACATTCAAAAGCCTGTCTTACAAAGATATAAAATAACCATTTCCCTTGTTTCAATATGTATGCTTGCAGAAGTTGATATGACACAACTATGTCTTGTGGTAAGAAGCTATGTTGGGCTAAGACTCGTAGAGCAAGCAGAATAAGAAGTCAAAATGGTTTCCAGTTCAACTATATTGGCACAGAGCAATCTATATCACATAATTGGGGAAACAAATGTGCAGTTTAACCAAATATGATTTTTATGCTTCTGTTAATCTATAGTTTTTATAGCCCTACTTTTCCGCACAACTGAGCTTATGAGAAACTATCAAGATCCCACCAGCATGTTACCGGAGGTTGATTGGCTATGAGAGCTTCTATGAATTATAAAAAAGCTGCACATAAAATTTACTAGAAACAAATTGCATATTTCTGTAGTTGCTACCTATAATTTATTTAATAAGCGTGATAACATGAGAGGGAACTAACTAAAACTATCTCATATGTAAATGGTTTTTAGAACACAGTAAATGAGTTGTTGAGTGCTGCTACTCATGGGTAACTCACCATAATCTTCATCTCTTCTGAATTGAGTTCTGTGTGGGCCAGTTGCCTTATCATGCATGGAAGCATAAAACTTTTGATAAGCTTTGTACAATCTGCAAACATCAGGTTTTGTCTCAAAGATGGTTCACTAACACGGAAATAAATACTGTATGAACGGTAATCAATATTCGATACCTCTTCTGTTCCTTTGGATTTCTTATGGGCAAGGCAAACTCGGACGATACGTACTGGACAAGATAGACACTTTTGTAAATAAAATGCCAAAGTCCAGCTGGTCCACCAATTGCTATTTCAGAAGACTGTGCAGGCGGTGATGTGGATTGAGAAGGAAGATCGATGGGGACATCTTCCACACGCAGTACATTCTCATGCAAAGACCTTTGGACTTCAAGAAGGACATTCGATTTCAATAGAACATCCTGAATGCGGGCCCTAGACATTGTTCACAAAGAATAGTTGTCTCAGTAGCATATACTTGTTAGGCAGCACGCACTGCATCTTCGACATTTTATTATGTAGCTCACCTTGAATCTTTCAAGTCATAAAAGGCATCTGATCTCGGAGTAAGAAGAACTACGTATGTATTTTCCTGCCATGGAGTAAATATTAGTTAGTCTGAAGGAATTTCCCAGTGCTAAATAAATAAGTAAAATTAGGACGATATTGCATATAAACTACTACAAGTTTCCATCTGCATGGTAAGACATGCATCATGATGTTCATAGTGAAGATATTGTTCAAACGCTGAAGTATGCAGACATATATTCAGATGCATATATTTTACTCACATCAAAAAAATGAACGTAAGCGTATAGGAAGGCCATAGGATTGTATCTTGGCAAGCATATGGGAGAAAAAGACTCCGAAGTCCTGCAATAAACAGATAATAAAACTTTAAGAAGAGTGGTTCTAGGCCAAGGTTTCCCATTTCAGATAGCATGTCAAAATTACCTAAATGACTCGGAGGACAATATGAAATTCGCAAGTAGTAAAATATCATCAGGATGCAAGGTTGCCTTTTGTGCTCCCACGAGACTAATAACCTGAAATTAACCAAGAATGTAGCTCTCAGAAACATGAGCACAGAGGACTAAGGAAAATAAATGATTTACACTAAACAGCTCCAAAGAATAGCAATCACAAGTAGACTATTTGGCATCGATAAGTACTAAGTACAGTGATGTGTACAAATGGTAGCATAAGGAGCAATCTATAACGGTGTGGGTACACTTTGTAAAGTTACAGAGCACAAAAATCGTTGACTCTATGGCACAAAATCGTAGATAACTGATACTACGAGCGGCAAGGTTTTCTCAGAAGTTCTCAGAGATGTGCCATATAACTTGGATCTGGTAAAAGACGTAAACTAAGTATGAACCTCTAAAAAAATTTAAGCCCTTGTTATATGGACCTCTAAAAAGTTCGAGAGGCACCTAACGAGTGTCCAGAAGTAAACTAGAACATTGTTACATCATAGCAAATAAGCAGGATTCCAGTACAGTACGATGAAAAGGCTAAATAAAATTAGTACCAAAATGTAAGTCCTGACAGGAAATTGGACTAACCTTATGCTCACACATCAAAAGTGCAAACAGAACTCCTGAATCGGCAATGTCCTGCAAGACTGCACTAGCAGCCTGTCTTGTTGCTTGGGCAAGGGGAAGGCATGTGTATGCATGAAGAAATGTAGCAGGATTCCTATAGAACAGTTTAATAAGATTTCAGTTAAGCACTAAAGGCTACATGTATATGGCATAACATCAGTATATGGAAACGAAAAGGGAAACGTACTGACCAGCTGAATGCACGTATAAGAGATAAGAAAACTGCATCTGTGCCACCTAGCAGTGGTGCCATATCAAATTTGGGATTCTTCTCAAAGCACCTGTTGACCGACTTTGTCAAAATAAGCAACATCTGCAGACAGAGGAAGCAGGATAAGAATGGATAAAATAGTCTATATCACCACCGTAAGAGATTACACAATCTACAAATGTGTTAAGATGATGCAGCAGTGGAAGCACCTGACCATACATGAGCTCTAGTTGGCCCCTCAATCCTTCAAACGACTCTTCGGTGCAGCTTATACAAACTAAATAAATTGGGCCTTTGACAAGGAAAACTATCTGAAAGGACAGTGTAAGATTAACTCAGTATATTATAGTTAGTCCACAAAAAGGTTCGCAAATGAAAATGTCCAGGTTGGCTGGTGTCCAATTATTCAGACTTCAGTGGAAGAAAGCATGCGTTCTCCTTATGAAATTATATTACAAGAACAGGGTAACTTTCAGATAAGGAAGGGCACCTGACCTGATGTTTTCCAGCTCTCACAAATTTGATATGGTCAGCACTAGATGAAAACAAGAAAAATCACCAAGAGGAAAATTTTAGCACAACCCACATGAAAAGATTAAGGTGGAAATATCTAAGCATCGCAACCAGCAAAAACATAAATGCATACCTGTTCTCGACAAAGGAAACAATTGCTTGCAATGTAGCAGAGAATCCAGCTAACTTGTGCTCGTCTCCGTACCTTGAAGTTTAACAAGACAAAGAAAATGCAGTGTTATGGTTTTTACTTGAGAAAATGCACCATTCTTGGTAAACTCTATCATGAATTCCTCTTGCATGAGTGATTTCACTACCTAGAGTATATTGGCTTGCCGGAATTGCTCAAAATGAAGAAATGTTTTTTCCTCTTCCTCCATGAAGCTGAACCATCATCCTGTAAACATCAAGGAACACAGTCAGGGTGACACATCAAGGAACACAGCCAGGCTACAGCTCATTCAAACTTCGCTCGAGTGCCATCAACGATACCAAAAAGCAAGTAGATAACTGTTGGAACCAATCTCGTTATTAGTGTTAAGTTTAGAGTTTTCTCGTGTTAGTCGAGGCTGCGGCAGTGTGTGCATGTGGAGCTGCGTTCAACATGCGCAATGCAAAGCTAGGTATGATGAGTTAGTTAATTAGCTGCATGGGTAAGGCTGAGAGGAGTCCGGGCGGCCGAGTTGTGTGCAGATAGAAATAGAGAAAGAAGCGGTCGCAGTAGTTGTGGCATGCACCGCGTGAGGTCTATCCGTCTATCCGCAGAAACTTGCAAGTGACTCAAGCCTGTACGTGTGTGTGCTGTTAGTGGAGATGTGGAGATGTGGAGTAGTTAGTTGAGTAGAAATCGGATCAAGCAGTTGTGTGGCTTGGCCGGTGCGTCTCCTTCCCCTTTAAAAGGACTTGTAATCAGCTTGGTTTAATTAAGTTGAACAAAAAGAGAAAAGGGCACAAGTGTGTGCGGTGCCAAAAGTGTCTCTGCGTGTTCTTCTTCCACAATATGTGTGTGTTTTTCCCTGGGCAAATCCATCAATAACTAAGTCGTGGAATATTCTATACAGCCAGTTTGGTGGTTTTAGATCTGTAAATACTAAACAGAGTGTGCCGGAGCATCAGTGCCAAAATTACAAAAACATGCTCGCACTCGTGAATGCAGGCAACCTGGAGGGTTTTGGCAGGGAAAATAGATTATCAACCAGGCTAAAATTCAACAGCCTCATGGGCAAGATAAAAAAGATGAAGTGTGCTGGAAAGTGCCAGAGGTAGGATGGCTAAAGCTCAACGCAGACACAAGCTACATTTCTGACTCAGACTCTGGGGCTTGGGGTGCAGTCATCTCAGATGATAATGGCCAGATCCTCCTTTCTGCTTGGGCGACTATCACTAACTGCCAAAATGGCTGAGGCTATCTCTTGCCTGGAGGGGTTAAGGCTAGCAATCCATCACGTTGATAAACCAGTTCACTTAGAAAGTGACTGCTACTCAGTAATCAAGGAGATGTTGGCGAGCAATACTAGCGGATCAGCTATCAGTGGGATTACTAGAGAGATAAGTATCCTACTTCATAGCTACAAGGTTTTAAAGCAAGCAAGATTAACAGATCCTGCAACAAAACAGCGCATGACGTATTTTTCAGTTTAGGCATAGACTGTCAAGTTTAGGGGTGTTGCAAGGGGCTGTTCCAGTCTGCGTGCTGGAAACGGCTATGAGCAACCAATCCTCTAATAAATAGATCACCCAATTTTATTTTTTCAAAGAATATGCTACTTGACAGATAATGTTGCTATGCCGGAGCTCATGAGCCAGATTACTAGTGACGAACGGGCCGATGGGTGAATAATAAATTCATACATAGATGGTCGAGGCAGCTTAAGCCACCATGGGAGCAACAGTGAGCAGTGATCATGAACATGCATCAGACAGAACTAAAGCTACATGGAGTACTTGGTAATGTCAGCAGCAAGGAGCAAAATTAATAACAACGAATGAACTGAGCTGTGAATTATCCCATAGATAGACGACAAAGCAGGTAAAAAATCCACCATGTGTATGAATTGTGTGTGAGTGAGCGTAAGAGAGCAGAGAGCAAGGTGAGAAAGACGACCTCGTCGGCATGCTTCTTGCCGCGCGCCCAGTCCTCGGCGCCGGGGGCGTGGGCGGGGTGGCGGCGGCGTCGTCTTCCTCCTCGATGCCGTCGCCTCCGTTGCCGCTGGAGGCAAGGCTGCTGCCGCGCTCGCCGGCGTAGCCGCTGCTGCTGGGGCTGGGCGGGCCGGCGTCCCCGTAGCCGTCCTCCTCGAGCTCCTCCGCCTCCGCCTTCCACGCGGCGGCGGACGCGGCGGTGCTGCTGCCGCCCCTCGACGCGGCCGTGGCGTACCCTTCGTCGTCCTCCTCGTCGGCGTCGTCGGCGGCCTCGTCGATCTCGGGGGGCGGTCGGCGGCGAAGTCCGGGGGCAGGTCGGCGGAGGAGCGGATGGAGAGGGCCGCGAGGTTCCTGGCTTCGTCGGGGACTTGGTCGGCGGCGGGAGCGGGATCGGGGCTCGGATCCATGGCCGCGGCGGGGAGGGAGTGGGAGGCTACTGCTTGAAGAGGAGAGATGGATCGATCTATCTGTGGGCCCGGCCGGATCGCGTCGGGTTTGGTTTGACCGGTTGGTTTGTTGTGCCCAGTGGATTCGATCTTTGTTGGTCAGAGGAGGAGTGTGGAGTTCGTTACATTTAATAATTGCAATTTTAGTTCATTCATCTCTTCTCTCCGGCTAAATACTCGTGCTCCAGCAAAAACAAAGTAGCAGCTTCTCGTGTAGCCCCTGAGTGGGAAAACCCTCAAACCCCCCCCCTCCCCCCGTCGCTCCCATGTCCGATACCTCTCTTCCCCTCCCATTGCCGGGAGCCACGGTGGCCGGTAATGAGGGGGAGGGTGGAATCTAGGTTGCCATGTGAGCTCAGAAGCGGCTTTGTCGATCACCGGTTGAAGGTCAGCGCGATGAAGCCGAACAAGGGACAAGGGAGACTCGATCAAATACTCGACGGAGAACTTAGACACAGCCGCTGAGAATTCTTCGAGTAACCTTGCAAGGTCAAGGTTGCCGCAGCGAATGGGGGTGATCGAGCGCTTGGAGACATTTGTCACAAGGCTAGTACTTCGTCGAAATCATGCAGATGAGTTGCCTAAATTGAAATAGGCTTAGCCGATGGAGCGAGGAAATACCCATGTCGTCAGGGAATAAAGTGATGTGCGAAAATCCGCAAATCTTCCGGGAAAGCGGATAGAGGAGGTCAGCCGGAGTGGCGAGCTCAATAATTTAAGGCAAGGGATCAATTGCAAAGTCGAAGAGGAGGGGGGAAAAGGGCCCCTTTCATGCTGAATGTCCTGTCCAGGGATGCCATTAACGAGCACAATGAAAATGATGTCGAGAATGTTCTCCAAGGGCAACACCGATTGCTTCCTCCAGAAAACTTTTTTTTTCGCTTCCACAGTGGGTCCATAGCGCGTAGTGATCTTGAAGAATGTCCCGCGGATTTGATCAGGACGTTAGCGGAGAGAAGGTGGGTGCCGATGAGGACGTTCATGATGTCAACATGTCCGTCGTTCCAAAGGAGGAGAATGCCTCCCTCCTCTCGTGCCATAACCCACTGGTGTCCCCCCACGTAGCCAACGTTTGATGATCAATGAAGTGCAACTTGGTTTCTTGGATGCACGCTACTCGCTCCGTTTATATAGGTATAAGATGCTTTAGCTATTATACATGTTGACTAGATGGAGATTTAAATAAGTGAACATACACATGAAAATGTGTCTAGATGCAGCGGATGATGCAAATATTGGGTTCCTATCGCTGGAACAGAGTTTTGATCGAGACGGCGAGGCCAAACACGTGAGGCGTGTGCGGGACTTGCGAGTCGAAGAGGGTGACAAACCCACCTCGAAGCAACGACACACGACGAGCTAGGCAGATGCATGAGGCACTACAATACTACATCAACTAGTTGAATGCCCGTGCGTTGCTACGGCCTACTTGTTGTATTGCATTTGTCGAACATGTCAATACAAATAAAATTAAATATACGTACATATAAAAGATAACCAAGAAAACTATATATCAATATAAAATATAAATACGGTGATACAAATATACATAGAAAAAGGCAATTATCTTGTTGCACCTCTTTATGGGTTCTATATTTTGAATCGAATAATTGGCTTTCAATAGCCATTTAGCTATAGTTTTAAATACTTCACTCGTTTCATAAAGTTTACAACACGGTTTAACAGCGGCTCTGACACGTCAGCCCCCTCTTGTGATTACTTAGCGTTGTGTCGCTGATTAATCCTACTCCACCCTACTTGTTGTATCAATGATCCGATGTTGGCGTATTTGGGGCTCTTCGTTAACTTGCGGCGGCGTTCTTTATAATTATACTAATGCGAGCTCGTACATCACCGTCTACTTTTAGAAACATAGAAATTAAAAATAGACATATTTAGAAAAAAGAAGATCCAAAATCTGAATATAATTGATGGAATGAAATATTGTGAAAATTGTATGTCTACACAAACGAGTAAAGCTACACACTTGTCGCATGACAAGTCCACAATGAACTTAACTACACGCTGATATCTAAGTAAATCCTAGAGACTTCTCTCGGTCAACGACATGTAAAGATGCCAAAGCTAACTTTTCCTGTTCCCGTCACTAACTTTCCCCAATCCTCACTCTCTACCCAAGCTCCCCACCACTGTGCTCGATTCCGTCCGCCGGTATCGCTCCTGTTCCAGAGATCGCGCCTCAAGCTCGGCTTGGTGCCCTTCCACGCCCACCCCCATCGCCTCCTTCATAGCCTCCTCCGTCGAGGCAGCGCCGCTGGCGTTGGGGTGACACGGCGCCAGCAGCCAACGACGAATGCGCGAGGAAGCTCTAGAAGAGCCGGAGCAAGAGGCGCATAGGGCGCGGGACCGGCGGACTTCTCCCCTGACTGCTTCATGGCGCTGGTGGTGAACGGCGGCGTGCCGACGGCGGCAACGGATGAAGCTGCAGCCGCCGGCGATTCGTCCGAGGAGGAGGAGTTGGTTTGGCGGGCGGAGGAGTTCATCTCCGCGTTCTGGCACCGACTCGGGGTTGGCTCCTTCTCCTCGACGTCTGGAGTCCGGTAAGCCAGGGCCGTCGCTAGCTCATCTGCAGCTCCTAAGCGTTCATAAGGTACAGCGGGCCGTGGCCAGTGTTGGCGCTCGCTCCGCGGCTCCGGAGAACAGGGGCGGAGCCAGGATTTGAACATAGGGGGGGCGAAGCGATGACGGTCGCAAGCAAACTATCGTATATGAAGATATCAAGTCCAAAAGAAAATGGTATATTAGTGTATGTTTGGAAAATCCATTAGATTAATATAAGTTATCTCAAACATTAACATAGATAATCAAGCAAAACCGAAAAAGTACAGCTTGTTAATTTAGATATTGCTCTACTAGTGACATTGTTGGATCTGGATTTTTTTAGACCAGATTCTAGATTTAAATAACTGGCGTGAAAAGCAATCTATCATTTCATTTTCTTTGTTTCTACTAAACATGGTATAGGAAAACTAAAATGCATCAGATAAGCAGAACGTACATGAAGTATCGTGTACCTTACCAATAATCATGTGGTGAATTTGAGGGACGGTGATGCCGATGCACGGCAAGGCAAGTAGGCAATGACGATCAGTAGCGGCCGACGGCAAGCGAGCAACGACGACCAGCGCGACCACCGTATTTGCCGCTAGTCGTCTGTACAAGCCATTAGGGTAGAGTATACACGTAACCGTGTTTGCGATGGGAAACAACACCATGGCGGCGATCTAGATCGATCATCTAACCGACGGAGGGCAGAGTATACAAGGGAACAAGACGTACTAAACATGGGCATCAGGCAGATGGGCTTTTGCTATGTTGGGCTTCACTGCGTACATAGTACTACATGGTCGGATTGCAGCTATATTTGGAGAGCAGCGTTTTGGCTCCCGGGAGCATATGCTCCCGGTATTTTCGACAAAATTTAGCAAATTGAAAACTTATCAAAAAATTCCGAAAAAAATCATGCATGTACCTGACCATGTTGCGCACCGCCATGATTTTTTCGCGCCGAAATGACATCGTATGCGCCCTGTACAAAAATGACAAATTTCCTGTCAGAAAATTCAAATTTGAATCTCAAATCTGACAGGAAATTTGTCATTTTTGTACAGGGCGCATACGAAGTCATTTCGGCGCGAAAAAAATCATGGTGGTGCGCAACATGGTCAGGTACATGCATGATTTTTTTCGGAATTTTTTGATAAGTTTTCAATTTGCTAAATTTTGTCGAAAAAAACGGGAGCATATGAGCCCGAGCTCCAAAGTGAATTTCCGCTATATTTGGGCTTAATTAAGTACTGATTACTAATTATTAAGGTCCATTAGATGGTATACTTAGCGTATATACTACTGGTACGTGACATAATATGTTGGGGGGACGAACCATTGGGGGGGGGGGGGGGTCGGACCCCTGCTAGCCCCCCCGTCTCCGCCCCTGCCGGAGAAGCTACTCTCGCACGTCTTGCTAGAGGAAGAAGACACGGCTACAGTATCGCTGGTGCTGCTCGACCCTTCCGCAACCTGGACCGGCTCACCAAGTCACGGTGGCTAATCCCAAGGTCTGCTCCTTCCTGTCGCTGCTGCCAATGAATTTCTTTGGGCAGTCCACAACAGCCATGATCAAATCCTCTTTTTCCAGCTATTAAAACATGTATAATATATTGGTCTCCATCTCTAACCTATATCTCTGCTATTACAAAACGACTTGTTAGCTCTGACGGACATTTCATCAAGCACCTAGAGAAACAAATAAGAAAATAGATAGCCTGAACATCATATAGCAGATGCCTCGTGGTGAAATATACATTTCCTTGCTCCACCTCTTAATCAGTTTATATTAATCAGTTCATATTATATAATGTAAACAAAAAGTAAAGATTTATCCGACCTACAAGCTGTCAAATACAAACCTTTTTTCCCTTTATAGGCGGGCTTCTCCTGATCTTTAGACATATTCGATAGGCATAACGAACCATTCTCCAAATCATTTGAACGACCTGAGTTTGGTGTTTGAAATGTAGTCGCACTGGACGGCTTCACATAGGTCGTTCCGCCTACATGAGCATTTGTATACAATCAGTAGTTGCTAGCGCTAATTTGACGAGGGAATATCTCCCCGGCAACAGTGCCAGAAACAATGCTTGTACGTCACACGTCAGTTGGGAACCCCAAGAGGAAGGTATGATGAGTGCAGCAGCAAGTTTTCCCTCAGTATGAAACCAAGGTTTATCGAACCAGTAGGAAAACGAGGTTGCTTCGAAGGTGTTGGTGAAGGAGTGTAGTGCGGCGCAACACCAGGGATTCCGGTGCCAACGTGGAACCTGCACAACACAATCAAATTACTTTGCCCCAACTTAACAGTGAGGTTGTCAATCTCACCGGCTTGCTGAAAACAAAGGGTTAAACGTATCGAATGGAAATGATGTTTGTTTGCATAAAACAGTAGAGAACAATGATTGCAGTAGATTGTATTTCAGATGTAAAAGAATGGACCGGGGTCCACAGTTCACTAGTGGTGTCTCTCCAATAAGATAACTAACATGCTGGGTAAACAAATTACAGCTGGGCAATTGACAATTGATAAGTGCATATAACATGCATGTGTGAGTGTGGTGTCTACTATGAGATTCATTTGGGCATTACGACAAAGTACATAGACCGCTATCCAGCATGCATCTATGCCTAAATAGTCCACTTTCCGGTTAACATCCGTACCCCTTCCAGTATTAAGTTGCAAGCAACAGACAATTGCATTAAGTAATGTGCGTAATGTAAACAATACATTCATCCTTGAATAAAGCATTGCTGTTTTACCCCTAGTGGCAACAACACATCTACAACCTTAGAACTTGCTGTCACTATCCCAGGTTAAATAGAGGTTGAACCCAACTATCATGCATAAATACCCCCTCTTGGAGTTACAAGTATTCACTTGGCCAAGGCTTCAACAAGTAACGGAGAGCATGCAAGATCACAAATGACATAGACATGATAATATAATATTCAGCTCCACATAGGTATCAATATAAGTCAGATCCCAGCAAACACAACATGTAGCATTACAATAAGATGATCTTGATCATGATAGGCAGCTCACAAGATCTAAACATGATGGCACAAGTGGAGAAGACAACCATCTAGCTACTGCTATGGACCCATAGTCCAAGGATGAACTACTCACGCATCACTCCGGAGGCGGGCATGGCGATGTAGAGCCCTCCGGTGATGATTCCCCTCTCCGGCAGGGTGCCGGGAAGAGCTTCAGAACCCCCCGAGTTAGGGTTGACGACGGCGGCGGCAGCGAATATGTTCTGGATGAAAGGCTCGGTGTTTTAGGGTTTTCACGTCTCGGGGAATAAATAGGCGAAGGGGCGATGTCGGCGGACCCCCGAG
This sequence comes from Poa pratensis, assembly GCA_947311845.1. Lineage (NCBI taxonomy): Eukaryota > Viridiplantae > Streptophyta > Magnoliopsida > Poales > Poaceae > Poa > Poa pratensis. The sequence goes on along the minus strand of CAMZMU010000058.1, from coordinate 55,879,726 downwards.
GGGCCCAAACCACCAGGCGGCGCGGTGGGCCCACTGCCGCGCCGCCTGTGGTTTGGCCACCTCGTGGCTCTTCGTCTCTCCTTCGGACTCCGTGTACGTGCTGGAAAAATAGGGACTTGGCCTTTTGTTTCGTGCAATTCCGAGAATATTTCCAGAAGTAACTTTCTGAAACCAAAAACAGCAGAAAACAGGGAACTGGCACTGTGGCATCTTGTTAATAGGTTAGTCCCAGAAAATGCATAAAAGTGATATGAAGTGTATATAAAACATGTAGCAAATGGTATAATATAAGCATGGAACAGCAGAAATTATGGATACGTTGGAGACGTATCAAGCATCCCCAAGCTTAGTTCTACTCGTCCTCGAGTAGGTAAAACGATAACAACAAATAATTTCTGAGGAGACATGCTTTCACACAATCTTGATCAATATATTGCAAGGCTCATGTCATGAATGAAGTGACTCAAAGCAATGATCTATAGTTTGCTAACAAATAGATAAAGAGTAAACAATGAATCATATAAGCAAAAACTTTTCATGAATAGTACTTTCAAGACAAGCATCAAAAAGTTTTGCATAAGAGGTAACTCATAAAGCAATAGATTCAAAGTAAAAGGCATTGAAGCAACACAAAGGATGATTAAGTTTCAGCATTTGCTTTCAACTTGTAACATGTATATCTCATGGATAGTTGTCAACATAAAGCAATATAACAAGTGCAATAAGTAAACATGTAAGAATCAATGCACACAAAGTTGACACAAGTGTTTGCTTCTAAGATAGAAAGGAGTAGGTAAACTGACTCAACATAAAGTAAAAGATAGGCCCTTCGCAGAGGGAAGCAGGGATTAAATCATGTGCTAGAGCTTTTTAAGTTTTCGAAAGCATATAGAGAGCACAAAATAAGTATTTGAGAGGTGTTTGTTGTTGTCAACGAATGGTAGTGGGCACTCTAACCCCCTTGTCAACCAGACTTTCAAGAGCGGCTCCCATGAAGGACGTTATCTCTACCAGCAAGGTAGATCATCCCTCTTCTCTTTTGTTTACACATGTATTTTAGTTTCTTTATAGATGACACTCCTCCCAACCTTTTGCTTACACAAGCCATGGCTAACCGAATCCTCGGGTGCCTTCCAACATTCACATACCATGGAGGAGTGTCTATTTGCAAATTAAGTTGCTTACTGATAAATCAGGGCAAAACATGTGAAGAGAATTATTAATGAAAGTTGTAATTAATTGGGGCTGGGCACCCCGTTGCCAGCTCTTTTTGCAAATTATTGGATAAGCGGATGTATATGCCACTAGTCCATTGGTGAAAGTCTGTCAGAAGTAAATGACAAGATTGAAAGATAAAACACCACATACTTCCTCATGAGCTATAAAACATTGACACAAATAAGGAGTAATAAAGTTTTGAATAGTTTAAAGGTAGCACATGAAATATTTACTTGGAATGGCAGGAAATACCACATAGTAGGTAGGTATGGTGGACACAAATGGCATGGGTTTTGGCTCAAGTTTTGGATGCACGAGAAGCATTCCCTCTCAGTACAGAGTTTAGGCTAGCAAGGTTGTTTGAAGCAAACACAAGTATAAACCGGTACAGCAAGAATCACATAAAAACATATTGCAAGTATTATAAGACTCTACACTGTCTTCCTTGTTGCTCAAACATTTTACCAGAAAATATCTAGACCTTAGAGAGAACAAATATGCATCCCAAGTCTCAACAAGCTCTACGGTAGTTCTCCACTACTAGGCTTTAACTACATGATGCAAGAGCTTAAACATGATCTACTTGAGAGCTCAAAACAATTGCAAAGCATCAAATCAAACAAGACAATGATCTACAAGAATGCATATGTCTTTTCCAATACCAACTACTACATGTAGCATTTTCTTTCTTCCAAACAAACACCAATCAATTTATTTAAACATAAACTCTCCAAATGATAATATAATGCAGCAAGAGAGTATTTATAAACAAGTGCTAACAGCTCGAAGAGATGCATGAAAAACAGGAGCTAAAAGCACTGCAGTAGCTAGTTAAGAATACTCAACAAATATAAGTGAAGAACATGAGTATTCACATGAAAAAGCGGAGCGTGTCTCTCTCCCACACAAGGATTGCTAGGATCCGAATTTATTCAAACAAAAAAAAACACACAGACGCTCCAAGTAAAGCGCATAAGATGTGAAAGAATTAAAATATAGTTTCACTAGAGATGACCTGATAAGTTTGTTGATGAAGAAGGGGATGCCTTGGGCATCCCCAAGCTTAGACGCTTGAGTCTCTCTGAATATGGTTGGGATGAACCACGGGGGCATCCCCAAGCTTAGGCTTTTCACTCTTCTTGATCACATAATATCACCCTTCTCGCTTGATCCTTGAAAACTTCCTTCACACCAAACTCAAGACAGTTCTCATTAGAGGGTTAGTGCATAATCAAAAATTCTCATATTCTGTAATGATACAATCAATCCCAAAGCTTCTGGACATTAGCTACAGCCACCAATGCTTTGTGGAGCAAAGAAATCCACACAAACACAGTAAAAGAGCGAATGCAAAACAAAAGGCAGAATCTGTCAAAAACAGAACAGTCTGGAATGACGAATTTTTTCGAGGCACTTAAGTTGCTCAGATGGATCTGGCCTAAAATAATGAAAGTTGCGTACATATCTCAGGAATATGCGTGATTTTTTCAGAATTTTTTGAATTTTCTACAGGGAGATAAGCTCAAATCCGTGACAGCTAAAAATCTGTCACTGCGCAGAAATCCAAATCTTGCATCAACTTTCAATATAGAACTTTACTTGGCACAACATTGCGATAAAATAAAGATACAAAGGAGTTGCTACAGAAGTAACAAAACTCCTTGACTCAAAGAAAACAAAAATAACAGCAAATAAAAACGATGGGTTGTCTCCCATAAGCGCTTTTCTTTAACGCCTTTCAGCTAGGCGCAGAAAGTTCGATGATGCTCTCATATGTATAAGAGTTGAATCATAAAAGAGAATCAAGAAGCATATTTAAAACATGTTTAAATCTAACACTCTTCCTATGCATAGGAGCCTTGTAAGAAAACAAGTCAATGAAGAACAAAGTGACTAGCATAGGAAGGCAAAACAAATGTAACTTCAAAAATTTCAGCATATAGAGAGGTGTTTTAATACCATGAAAATTTCTACAACCATATTCTCCTCTCTCATAATAATTTTCAGTAGCATCATGAATAAACTCAACAATATAACCATCAATAAAGCATGCTTTTCATGATAAGTTTTACTCTTAGGAAATATTTCAAGAGAATTCACAGGAACATAGCATTCATCCTCCTTTTGTTCATCTAATGAGCTTTCAGCTTTAGCAATTTCTTCTTTCCCTGGTTCCTGCAAGGCACAAGTTTCATCTTTTGGAGGAAACATCCTCTCAAGATGTTCAGTAATATAAGAATTATTATCCTTGTAGGTATCATAACAATTTTTGAGTATGGTAAAACATTCAGATTTATAAGGAGCATCAGTTTTATGCTCAAGGTAAGAACTAATTTCAAGGGCACCCTTAAAAACAATAAACTCTTCAATCCTTTCCACCTCATACCCATTACAGTATCCTTTAACATAAGAAGCTAAGGTTTCATTATCATTACAAGCACATTGGAAAGGAAAATGTTTAGACTTCCTATAACAATCAGATTTATTAAAGCAAAAAGCCATTTGCCAAATATATAGCATAAATTTCTAGCATATTCTTCTAATTGATTTAGGATTTTCCATAAGTACATCCCTTTTTGAGACAAGCAGTAATTCCTATAACATCTTTGTTCATCCTCAGAGGACCCACCTTGCCAACAAGATCTAGTTTCATAGAGATAGGCCATTGGTAGCAAATAAACAACTAGACATAATAAAAATTCGAAATAAGAAACAAAGAGAGCAAACAAGACTAAATAAAAATAAACTAAGCAAGACAAATAACAAAGTAAAGAGATTGGGTGTGAGAGACTCCCATTGCAGAAGCAATTCGGTTTTCCCCGGCAACGGCGCCAGAAAACGTGTTGCTAGCGCTAAGTTGACGAGTGAATATCTCCCGGCAACAGTGCCAGAAACTATGCTTGTAACGTCACACGTCAGTTGGGAACCCCAAGAGGAAGGTATGATGAGTGCAGCAGCAAGTTTTCCCTCAGTATGAAACCAAGGTTTATCGAACCAGTAGGAAAACGAGGTTGCTTCGAAGGTGTTGGTGAAGAGTGTAGTGCGGCGCAACACCAGGGATTCCGGTGCCAACGTGGAACCTGCACAACACAATCAAATTACTTTGCCCCAACTTAACAGTGAGGTTGTCAATCTCACCGGCTTGCTGAAAACAAAGGGTTAAACGTATCGTATGGAAGATGATGTTTGTTTGCATAAAACAGTAGAGAACAATGATTGCAGTAGATTGTATTTCAGATGTAAAAGAATGGACCGGGGTCCACAGTTCACTAGTGGTGTCTCTCCAATAAGATAACTAACATGCTGGGTAAACAAATTACAGCTGGGCAATTGACAATTGATAAGTGCATATAACATGCATGTGTGAGTTGTGGTGTCTACTATGAGATTCATTTGGGCATTACGACAAAGTACATAGACCGCTATCCAGCATGCATCTATGCCTAAATAGTCCACCTTCCGGTTAACATCCGTACCCCTTCCAGTATTAAGTTGCAAGCAACAGACAATTGCATTAAGTAATGTGCGTAATGTAAACAATACATTCATCCTTGAATAAAGCATTGCTGTTTTACCCCTAGTGGCAACAACACATCTACAACCTTAGAACTTGCTGTCACTATCCCAGGTTAAATAGAGGTTGAACCCAACTATCATGCATAAATACCCCCTCTTGGAGTCACAAGTATTCTCTTGGCCAAGGCTTCAACAAGTAACGGAGAGCATGCAAGATCACAAATGACATAGACATGATAATATAATATTCAGCTCCACATAGGTATCAATATAAGTCAGATCCAGCAAACACAACATGTAGCATTACAATAAGATGATCTTGATCATGATAGGCAGCTCACAAGATCTAAACATGATGGCACAAGTGGAGAAGACAACCATCTAGCTACTGCTATGGACCCATAGTCCAAGGATGAACTACTCACGCATCACTCCGGAGGCGGGCATGGCGATGTAGAGCCCTCCGGTGATGATTCCCCTCTCCGGCAGGGTGCCGGGAAGAGCTTCAGAACCCCCGAGTTAGGGTTGACGACGGCGGCGGCAGCGAATATGTTCTGGATGAAAGGCTCGGTGTTTTAGGGTTTTCACGTCTCGGGGAATAAATAGGCGAAGGGGCGATGTCGGCGGACCCCCGAGGGGCCCAAACCACCAGGCGGCGCGGTGGGCCCCCCTGCGCCGGCCTGTGGTTTGGCCACCTCGTGGCGAGTCTTCGTCTCTCCTTCGGACTCCGTGTACGTGTTGGAAAAATAGGGACGTGGCCTTTTGTTTCGTGCAATTCCGAGAATATTTCCAGAAGTAACTTTCTGAAACCAAAAACAGCAGAAAACAGGGAACTGGCACTGTGGCATCTTGTTAATAGGTTAGTCCCAGAAAATGCATAAAAGTGATATGAAGTGTATATAAAACATGTAGCAAATGATATAATATAAGCATGGAACAGCAGAAATTATGGATACGTTGGAGACGTATCAGTAGTGTTTGCAGAAATGATGCTGATCTACCTGGTAGTAAACATCACCTTCTGTAGCTGGGGTGTATGGCAGTTGGGTGATGGGTCACAGCTGATTGCCCAGTGGCATTATTTGGAGTGTTAAATCCTGACATAAAGAATTCATCAAATTTCTGAGAGGATCCAAATATGGGTTGGTCTAAAGAATGAACGTACCAGGTGAAGGGGAAACCGGTGTGTTAGTTGTAACTTTTTTCAGTTGTAGGGCCTCACACTTCTTTCTATTAATTTCAACACTGTTTCGTGCATATCTTTCCCGGTCCTTTTGTCTCTTCAATTCTTTTCGATCTGCTACTTGTTATGAGAGTCAGAAATCTTTACCATTAAATGAAACAATGTCAGTGTTAGTTAAGCTATACTGAATCAGTTTTATATAATCTTTACTGAATCAGTAGTGCATTGATTGCAAAGTTTCTTCTTTGCGGTAAAATTTCTTATCTATGCTAAAAAGATGCATTATTGTTCCTGCTTTAAAAATGCTATACTATAAAATACAATATTGTTAGTGCACAACCCTTTTAAAGACAGTATCAGGCTCACTTGGGAACTGAATTAGGTGTATCAGGTTCACTCGTAAGAATAACATCATGTTCAGTTCAACTTAAATAATGTCCATCTGCAACTCGCATTAGTTCATGTGATGGTGATATATTTACCTGAATTGTTGACGTTCGTCAGGTCTTGGAATGGAGTTCGTACCCCAGTAGGCTTTGATGATGCCATATATAACACACTGCTTCTCCTATTATGAGGACAACCATCAGACATGAATAGTCAAATCAATCTACGATGCAAGATTACCAGAACAGGTAACTGTAAAGAGTCCTGCATAACAATCAATACAGTTGACTTTCTGTCCATCACAACAATGTAGAATGTTTCCTTTCTGTGCATAATGGTTTCATCCATTCACCTGCTATTGTGCTAAGAAAACCAACTCATTGACAATGCATAATGGTGGCCTACTTTTTATCTATGGTTTTAGAGTTCGACCATTGATGGACATACAACTTTGTTCGTTTATGAAAGCATTGCAGCAAAAAATGAAACCTGATCTATTTGTGTCAAAAAATATCAATTATCAGCAGCGATTACAAAGCAATTAAGCATACATTACAATGCTTCTATCATCATTGTTGTTTTTTTTCAAATGAGGATCCCCATTGCATACAGACCCAGGCCACTGGTAAGCAATAAAAGAAGCAGACTACCAAATGACTCACCTGCTATTCCTTTCATGTGATGTATGTCCACCTCGTAAATAACTCACCGTAGCAATTTCTTTCGATGGCTGCAATTTCAAGCAGGTCGGCGATAGCCCGGCGTGGATGGCCCGGCGTCGTTGGTGCAACAAGGCCGAGGACGACAGGTTAAGGACGCCAGGTCGAGGACGACAGGTTGCCAACCAGGTCGAGTTACTGCAGGCACCGGGGCGGCTGAGGATGACAACCTTTTCTTGATAGCGATATGGGCGTTCGTGATTGACTGATTGCGCGGGGCATTCTTGATTGCGATACGGACGACAGATTGCTGTTATTCAAAGATTCGATGTGAGCCTGCACCATCACCACTAATATAAAAAAAGGGAGAGAGAGGGGTGATCCAAATCATCTCAGCCCTACAACATTTGATCCAACGCTTATTATTGGGCTGACCACGGACTGAGCACTCCTCCGCAACTTACCGCTTGGCTAATTGGTAATCGCTAATCAAGTACTCCTACCGTTAATAACGCGATAAATTATCCCATCCTTCCTACCGCCAGATGCTCTCTCCATCCCGCACGACCTCCATCAGCGCCGCCGCGCCCTACATTCCCGCTGCCGCGCCCTATATCAACGCAGATCGCACCATCCATCCCCGCCGCCGCTCCGTACATCCCCACAGGTCGCTCTGGTCCGATCTGCTCTCAATTCCCTCGGCAACTTCACCGTCACAGTGGCCACGATTACCGCCTCCGATAACATGCCCGTGATTTCAGTTATTGAAGCTAGCCCCAGCATACTGCCGCCGGTGCTTCTCACTGGCATTGCCGTAGCCAAGATCATGTGGTTTTCTTGTTCGCCATGGCCATGCACCGCCAGGAGCTCGCAACCATGACTTGATTTTCTTGTTCCGGCCGAACGGGCTCCTTTTGCGTCTAATGGGCTGACAGCTCGCCAAACGGATCCAGACGGCGCGGATTGTTCCGAAGAGTGCTCGGATGCGTCGGGAACCTGGACGCCATCGCCAGCACGTCGGCCTAGATCTGCCACCACCCACTTGCTCCTCAGCCCGTCGGCGTCGCCCGCTTGAGCCTGCCCGCCGCCGCCGGCAAGAACTCAATGTTCAGTATCCACGGCTGAAAAGTTTCGAGAGGACAACAAGTTCTGGGGAGATGGTGGACATGCACGCGGCACCAGACCACCAGTGACTACAGGGAACACAATGTCCGATCAGAAGTGCGTTTAGCACTACAGACTAGCCGATTTTTTCTTCATGCATACAATATGTTTGTTTAGTTCAGCAAATCATCTCTTCACCTCTCTTTTTCTTTGGCTTCACCAATGCGGACAGAGTGGATTTGTTTAGGTAGATGTTTAATCAGATGGATCTGGAAACAGTACATGTTCTATGAATTTTGAATGGCACATGGTAACTGAATGAAAATCAACATCTCAGGTTCAGACAGTGTACCGTCAAGTCTACACACAGGAAGCATTTTCAGTAGACCAAGAGCAACAATACTGATCATTGGATATGCGAGCGTCTCATAGTAATAATCAGTTTAATACATTTGCATCCGGTTACAGTCTGTGACAAAGAGAGGATTGTTTGTCAAAAGTTTCACGCTGCTAATTAAGCTTTTGTTCCATTCTTTTAGCCCATCGCGTTAGTTATTTGATTTGGAAACTGAAGGATTGTGTCCGCAACATTACAAATAATGATTTTTATTGTAGATTTAGGAAGGCAGATGGCAGGGTTGTTACTTTTCCATGGACACGTCTTTTGTCTGGTCTTGCAGAGATGGGAGTCCAGGACTACCCAATGTGTAAAACACAAAATTACAGCTCATTTTATTTGTCGGATGAAGCATGTCCTATGTTTAAGCTAATAGGTGATCTGCTAAGTACTTCCTGCTACGAATATAGCTTATATTTGTCATTTAGTGTTTATTGAAAAGAATTTGAAGCAACTCTGGTTCTAGCTACACATACTCATGTTTAGATCCTGTTGGATGCAGGTTCGCTCCTTCTTTATGCTTAGTAAATGATATTCTTTTGTTAAAAATAATACTGCATGTACGATTTGGGAATTTACCTGATCCTCAGTGTGATGAAATTTAATTTGTATTATTCAGATAACTCTCCCAAAGATATTTATAATATATGTAACTGGAGGACTTCTCCATGGGACCTTATCCTGAATTCACAATCTCTAACAAGAAGATGAATTTAAATTTAAATGGTTATATTTAAAATGTATTTCAAATTGTGTTCATAAATCAATACGTGCATTGCACGTGCACAATTACTAGTCTAGGGAAAGGAATCGGTATTTTTGCCGTGTTATTAATTCATCCTGTATTGTATGGAAAGTAATCATCCGTGGCTATTGTATGGAAATTACCGATTGGTTTGTCGCTGCATGGAAACGTTTCTTGATGGGCCGGCCCACTCGATAGAGAAGGGAAGGGGCGATCGAGCGGGCCACAGGCGATGCAGATCGCGCGAGGGAGAGATGGTTCGCTCGGTTACACGAACCACCAACTCCCATTTAATAGTAAAGATTCATCATGTATTGTATGGAAAGTAATCATCCGTGGCTATTGTATGGAAATTACCGATTGGTTTGTCGCTGCATGGAAACGTTTCTTGATGGGCCGGCCCACTCGATAGAGAAGGGAAGGGGCGATCGAGCGGGCCACAGACGATGCACATCGCGCGAGGGAGAGATGGTTCGCTCGGTTACACGAACCACCAACTCCCATTTAAGAGTAAAGACTACCGACGGAGCAATCTCTGAGTCTGAATAGCAGAGTCGGGCAGTTGTGACTGGGCATGAGTGGCTTGGACCTGAGCCGTGCACTACGGTCAACGGGGCGGCACCAACGGGGAGGCCACGGCACCCCGGTCCACAGCGATCGCAGGCACCGGCAGAGGCAGGATCGGCTCCATCGGGCGGTCGAAGGTGTCCTGGACCGAGTTCAGCGCGGGTGGCGGCGAGTCCGGCACCGCACCACCCAGCTCCACATCCAAGCCTCGATGACAGGGGAGGGCGCCGGCACCTGTCGGCGAAAGCAGGCTCAATCGGCACCGCACCACCAAGCTCCACGCCCCCGGCATCAAACACACGGGAGCACGGCGTCAGCACGTCCCGCGCCGCCACCGCAGAAGCTTGAGGCTGACTGGCGAGATGTGAAGGCGACGTGGAACCGGAGACACACGCGGCCAGTCGGCGAACGAGGAGACGAGGCGAGCGGCGCGTCGAGGAGCATGTCGATTGACAGCAGAGCGAAGACGCCGGGCGCCGGCGACGCGAGCCTTGAGGACAGAGCGGTGAACCCCGGGGGGGCGCCGCGCGCGCGGATGGCCGTGAGCCAGTCCCGGAAGACATGCCGGAACGCGGACCCGGTAGCAGGCGCGGACGAAGCCTCCGCCATGCCGAGGATGGCGTGCAGCGCGTCCCGCGTGTCCGTGCCCGTGCACGACGCACGCAGGTACACTGACCGGGGCAGAGAGGACGTGCCCGTGCTCGCTGAACTTGCGCAGGCACACTGACCTATCCATCAAGCTCTCTACTGCTCAAAGGCTCCTTCAATATCCTGACCTGCATCTCTGAACGTCGAGAGCAGCGTCAACCAAGAGCTCGCCGCGGCGACCAAGCGCCCGCCGTGACGCCGTATGGGTCCAAGACCAAGAGTTCGCGGCGTAGCGTCTCCGTAACGTAGAACGCCCGTACGTGTAGCAGCAACCCGCGTTCAGGAAGATGTCATCTTCTCCTCAGATTAAATAGCCTGAACCTGCAATCCGGCGCTCTGCAACCCAACCAACCAGGAGCTAGACCATCCACTGCTGTATCAAACTTGCGGGGCAGCAATCAGCAAGATTCAGGGAACGCTTGCGGCTAATTTTAAAGCACTCCTTAACAATATCCGAAACAAACAAGCTTTCCTAGCATTGCTTTCACGGCTTTTGGTGCACCACATTTCTGCAGCATTCCACAATCCATGAAATTTTGCTTCAATCAACGTTGAGAACAGAATGGAGTCTTCAGGGATGGTTTGCTTCAATCAAGTTCTGAACATTTCTGAACACCGCATCCATGAAATTTTCATTGTACGAGCGCCTCACTGCTGCTGTGCTGCATACTGGTTTTCTCTATACTGTTTAATCGTCACACGACAAAGCAACGTTCTCTGTACTGGATTCAGGGGTGCACAAGCTGCGTAACCTTATGAAGACTGCAGTGAGGGCTGACAGTTAACAAATCTGCTTCAAGGGGTGTTTGCTGTCATACCAAATCGGCACATATATGGCACGTCGATCTACTTCCCACTCACACACTAGGACGACACGTCGACGCTACCTTCAACGAGCTTTGGGCCTGACGCATTTGGCATATAACTAGGATTCTACAACGACTTTTGGCCGACTGTAAAATAGAAAAGTTTGAACTCAATTTTCAACACCCATTGCAACTTTTATAATTTTTATGTTCCCACCAAATTTTGTTGAAAGGTATTTTTTCAAAATTTCTTGTAATTCAAGATATAGTAAGTACTCACTCTGATCCGAAGAGACGTGAAGGGTTATACTTACAGGTTGTACGTGTTAGGTTATTTATTTACGACAACTTTAGCGGATTGAAGAGAGTAATAAGTAAACTACGGAGTAGAATATTCTGAACTCATTTCCTAGGCATTGGACGTTTTAGCGGTTTTCTTAACCATCGCCTGAATGCAATCAAAAATCGAATTTTTCCAAAAAGAATATATAAGAAATATATAATACCTCTTCTTGTTAGTGAACTTGTATCGAACTACTGAAATTCTCTTTTTAATGAAAAAACTATTGGCTAAAATATTAAAAACTTGAAAAATATATATCAAAACGATTAGTGACCTTATAGACCTGACGTCGGCGCCGGCACGAGCCAAACAACGCCACCATCCTGTGCATGTCCATCATCCCACATCCGCTGCCGATACTCGGCTGCACCAAGCCGCCGAGACTCGCTGTCATCGATGTGGTAAATACGACGCTGCTCCACCATAGGGCCCCTCAAGCCATGTTTTTGCTCCAAAAACGGTGCCCCCATGAGGGGGTATGGCGCTAGATGCCTTCGTCCATCCGGGAGATCCAGGTCTTTTGTTTCCTCCAGAGCAAATTGAGCCTTCCAGAGAGTACGCAGTGGTCTGACGTTGCCATGCCTTCGAGATTCCGCGAGCAAAATACGAGTTCCGATCAGTGCCTCCAGAGAGGTTGACGACACCATACGAGACACTGTCCGGTCCGGTCCGGTCCGGTCCGGCTTGTGCTCTACTGAGAAGATAACATTGGGAAAAAGAAAAGAATATCATACAACACATGTCATTGGTGCAATGCAAACAGTTATATTTGAAATGGCATGTTAAAGGTGTAGGAATTAACCGTATGACATGAGGAACAATTAAACTTGAGTCCAAGTGCATGAAATAGGCATTTGTATTAACTCACATTTTTTGAATTAAAGGTACACATTATTCTTCTATTGACAACATACTTTAACATGCATGAATTTGGTATAAACAGATAGAGGGCACTTTTCTGAAGATTTTGAGATGCTATATATAATTTTCAAATGAGTTTCATCCTATGCATTTTACATGGTTTGAACAATATCTAGAAAAGCGTAGGACAAAGAAACTTGAATTGATACAGTCATACAGAGGTGGAGGCAAAGGAGTACGTTTGTAGTACAACCGTACTAGTGTTGGAGTTACTTTGGGTTAAATATTTAGATATCAAGCAAATGAAAATAAACCAAACAACATCAAATTATTGGAATGTAAACTAAAAAAAATTGTTGGTTCAAAATTTTCATTTTTATTTTATATCATCAAGGTTACAGTAGTATACATGAGGTGACAATCAGAGAGGCTTCAACAGAACTGTTTAGTGAACGGGGATTGATTGAAAAAACAATTTTAACTTGAATAGTTTTCTACACACTTAAAAAAATTAACCAAATGACACTTCTGCTAAATGTTAAGACACAATATTATTTTGATGAAAATTGATGTTGTGGTCGCAAACACACTTCCAAAAATCATAACAAAATTTCCATGAACTAACCATTGTTTTAATACATTTCTTCATAATGAAACCCTTTTATTAAATTGAGCCCCAAATTGTAATATTTTGGAAAACACACGAAATAGAAGCCTGCGCGAATCAATATGCGACTATCATAAAAATCTTCGTGTATATGTAGGTCAGCTTTCCATTTTTTGTATCCTAATTCATCTTCGTAAAGAGCTTAAAGTTTATTATCTAGTGAATACGCCGATAGATGTCTTTAGACGATAGGGTTAATTTGTCATATGTAAGTAAGCATAAAACTGTAGTCTATATGATTCTTTATGTCTTAAGGTGTCAAAAATTGAAAATTCTAGAGTATAGAAGATGTTCGCAGGGATTTGTTTCTCCAACCTTTGGCAAAGTGTGAAGAAAAATGAAATAAATAATCAAAATAATAGAAGCTGTTTATATTTAAACAATAATCTAATTTTAAGATCATACAGATTTTTTCACCCACCTGGTCAGTGTCAGAGTGAACCGAGGTGTTTCTGATTGCACTACATATGTGTCTCATTGATACCGGGATGTGATTGCCGCGCTAACTGCACACAAATGTGGCTTAGATTCAAGCGGGATCCTCAGTCGCGCCGTGTCTCAGTGTCTTAATCTAGAAAAAGACTTCCACAGTAGAGACGACCGTTTTGATTGTCAGTTCCCCAGATGGGAAAAACCAACATTACAAAGTATGGCGAAATATGGTATACCTGACGTAGCTGTATCCATTTCCAAAATAGGAACCAGTCGAAAATGGAAGAAAACTCAATATTTGAAATTATTCTACTCAACTACGCTAAGCATCAAGAGTAGATCAGTCTAAGTCAGGCGACTACTGCTACCACATCAATATTGGCTTGAGAATTGATGTTAGAGTGAACGGACATTGTTTCAATATACAATTTTAACCATTATAGTTTTCTATCACACTAATAAAGTTAACCACATCACACTTCCAATAATGTTAAGATATAATAATATTTTTATATAAATAATGTTTATGCTCTTAAACACTCTTCCAATATATCAAAACAATAATTAAAAACTAACCATTGTTTTAATACATTTCTTCATAATATAATCTCTTATTAAATTGAGCCCTCAAGATTTGATTTCTTTTAACATGAAATGCATGCATGTGCGCACCAATATGTCACTATCATATGAATCTTAGTGTATACGTGCGTCCTCCTTTTAGTTTTCTGTATCTTGAATCATCTTTGTAAAGCTCTTAAAGTTTACTGTCTACTAAGTACGTCGATAGATGTCTCTACAGTGTAGGATTGCTTCCCTTACATATATGTTAACATAAAACTATAGTATATATGATCTTATGGAGTCAAAAGAGAAAATTCTAGAGTGTAGAAGGTGTTCGCATGGATTTGTTTTCTCGAATCTATGTTTGGGTGTTAAGAAAAAAATCAAATAAATAATCGAAATAAGAGGACATATTTTTTGTTTTTTTCTTGAGCTATTTATTGAATTCAAAATGCAATTTTTTTACATGATATGTACATGATGTACAAGTGCTGTTGTCTTTTGGATTTTTTCAAGACACTACTCCCTCTGATCCTAATTAAGTGTCGCCATTTGTACTAAACATTTGCACTAAATTAGCTCTCTATCAGCGACACTCTTTTCGGATGGGAGGGAGTATTAAATTTAAACTAAACCTACTAGTACATTTAAACTTGCTAGTGCAGCTCGTGTGTTCCCCCGAAAAGTTGGAACAGAGAAGAATAGAGAGAGGTTGTGCTTTAGCTTGACGCTGAAAAGCTACTTTAGTACATCTAACTTCCCAACAATATGCTAGCACCATACTAGTATCACTGTCATTGCTTGCTCCTAGGTGCCACTCGATCTCCGATGGGTGTTTGCGAAATTCGATAGATCGGTCCCGGCATTTTAGCAGCCAGCAGCAATACAGAACGGCTCCTCTCCTGAACCAATTTGAACACACTACTCTGCTCTGCTGCTGCGCCACAATTCGCTTATGAAGCAGAGGCATGGACGGTCAGCCGATGTGCCCTGTGCCGGGCACCATGTAATCCTCTGTTCCACTTCCTGTGCACAGCCAGTCAGTCACTCAAGTGATTTCTCCAGATTAGTTACGCGTGCAACGGGGCGTGGCAAGAGATTAGCCATCTGTTTCTGTCTCTGCATCTGTCGCGGTGCACGAAACTAGCAGAAGCATATCGAACACGCTGATGACATGCTGTGTGCGCGCCGGCTGAATTGGAAGCCGCCAAGACCCGGATGGCGGAGGGATTTCAGCTTTCAGGGCTAGTTCCTTCCCGCCGAACGGGCAGTGCTACCTTACACACGCGCAACGGCTAGCGCGGTTTCCACCGCCCACGGCCGGCAGCGTTCCCGCGCGCCCCTCGCCGCTCCGGCTTGCTAGAACCTCCGGCGAGCACCCCGCACCCCCTCGTTAAGTGTTGCTCGGCTTTGCCTCGCCGATCCAGGCTCGCCGCCGCCTTCTCCTTCGCGCCTCCCTGGCGGTCAGCGCGACGTCGCCGACGCCGGCTCGGTGATGGGAAAGAAATAAAGGGAGCGGAGAAGAAGAAAGGGAGAGGAAGGAGAAGGCCACGTGGGTGGGGGCGTTGCTGCGCGAAGCGCGCGACCCGTCGAGCGCTCGAACGGAAGCAGTTTCGCCGCTAAACAGCATCACTCTAAAAAAAAAAGTGTTCAAGCCAGGTAGCGAGAAGAAACGGGTCGTCCTCAACGAAAGAAAGGGCACCATGCCCGCGTGTCAAAAGGCTTTTTCGGCACAAGCCCTCGTTCCCCAACTCTACCACCAGCAGCGTGCCCTGAGCGGGAGGGGTGCCGGAGCTCTCAGGGAGGTTGTCAGAGCGGGGGGGGCTGGTGGCGGTGGTCAGCACACATCTAGACGTAGCGCGGCGGGCTGGCTGGCGCCGCGTCGAGTTCGCTGCCGCCCGGCCACAACGTCCGCGCTGCAGTCCTCGAGCTCCTGGCCTCCTGCACACATAGTCACATGTCCGCACCAGGTTAGCAACTACTAGCAACGATTTAATTTCTTCAGTTCGTTTTCAATTCGGCGAATCGAGCACTGAATCTGAGCGAATTCCAACGCCGAATCAGATCGAACGAATCGGACAGCTATGGTTTAATTACAATGCCAAATCGTGAGATACAGTATGTCAATAGAATGATCCAGCAGTAGCATATTACATATTACAGGTATCATCATTGAGATGCACAGAAAATTGTTGCATACATTCTGAATAGTGTAAACGGCCCATTATACAGTGCTATAGAGTATAGAGTACATCTTACCATCTGCATCAAAGAACGAGAAATATGCATTACTCGACCGATAACCCAGTGATCTACCGTGGTAGAGTTGCGGATGCCATGAACTCTTGCTCCAAGCTGTAGCAATTTTGGTTCCTCTGAGAAGGTAACAAGGCTTGTACGTCTTCATTTGTTACTGCAACCTGAGATGACCTCAACCTCTTGGATCGCAGATGCTGCAATTTCGCCTCCACTTGTCTCATAGTAGGCCTTTCTTCGCCTCGTAGCCGCAAACAAGTCTCCGCAAGGCCCGCAACATCATTAATCTCTTCATCTGTCGCTTCCTCCAGAACTTGAGGAGCTACTATTTCTGCTAGGGGTTTCTCCCTCATCTCCCAAAGGAAGAAGTTGGACAAGTTCTGCTTTATCCCGGAGTCACTTGTAAAAATAGGCTCCTTTCTCAGCAGCAACTCTATAAGCACTACACCAAAACTATAGACATCACTCTTCTCATTTAACATGCCCGTGTGGTAATACTCTGGATCCAAATATCCAAATGTGCCTTGTATATTTGTAACGACATGAGTTTGATCAATAGGAAGCAGCCTTGAAGCACCGAAATCTGATACTTTCGCAGTGTAGTTTCCATCCAAAAGTATGTTGGCGGACTTCACATCACGATGAAATATTGATACCGAAGCAGCTGAATGGAGATAATAGAGCGCCCCAGCAGCTTCTACAGCAATTCTCAAGCAATCGTCCCAAGACAATACAGAGCTTCTAGTGGTACTGGCATGAAGGATTCCAAATAATGAACCATTAGGAATGAAGTCATATACCAGTAGTGGGACTTCGGTCTCAAGACAACATCCGAAGAGCTTCACGATATTTCGGTGATTTATCTGTGAGAGGATCGCAACCTCATTTATGAACTGACTAATCTCAATTTCCTCGATGACTTTAGACATTTTAATGGCCACTACCCGTTGATCAGATAAGATGCCTTTATAAACCATGCCATGCCCTCCACGACCAACAATACGGGTGGGATCAAAGTTATTTGTTGCCTTTTCTAACTCTGATAGTGAGAAGATCTTGGTGTTATCACTCGCATTTTCATCTGATGATATTAACTGTTCCAGGAGTAGACCTTGGTTCTGCCGAAAATGCTTTCTTCTTAGTTGCTTCTGGATGTCTTTTTTCCATTTACGAACAAAAAATAGCACAATTAAGATGAGAAGTAGAATTCCGAAACCAACGCCAATCCCAACGGCGATACCTGTAACGATTATGCTTTCCATTACTGCACATAATCCTATGTAACTCATTAGGTAGAATTGATTGTACTATAGAACTCACCTAGTACCAGATTTTGTTCTTTGCTCGATATGCATGTCATTGTTGCGGGGTCATACAATTTTTTAGTAGGACATTCGGTGCAATAATGACTTTCTTCAGTATTACGGCAAATCCCATTGCATATGTCTGCTATCTCGCACTTGTCAACATCTGCAACAGTAAAAACACAAGAGAAAATAGATAAGGAACATGGGTTAATTTGCTAGTTCGTACCCAAGTTTATGTTACTTGTAGCTTTCATGAAATTATTAGTACGGGCACTGCAAAAATTATAAAATGAACATACGCTGATCTATAGATAAATTTGCATGTTACTGTACCCATAAATTGGATAGAGAGGTCGGGCTTGAGCACGTTCTTGCATATCTATGAATTGTTTTGTCTTTGCGTGATTGTTAGGAGATACACGTTACAAGTATCAATTATCGAAAAGGTGTGTGAGCACCCGTTTATGATGGCATTTCTGTAACAAATAGACACTTTGCATAAGTGGAGGTGCAGAAGAGAGGGGGAGGAGGAAGAGTGTGCGTACCTTGGCACCCATCTGTGATATATGGATTTCCGTCAAAGCCATACATACATTTGCAACGGTAGCCCACATATCCTCCTCGTGCGGAGTTGACACCCAAGCACGTGCTATTCTCGCTAGCACAAGCATATCCAGTTCTATGTTGTTGTGCTTCCTGGCATGTCAAATTGGATACGGCCCACTGCTGAGACGTTGAATCCCTAGAGGCGGCAACGTAGAGGTTAGGTTCTTCAGGCACAGTCACTGAATGATATGCTTCATTGTCTGAGTTCCATTTAACATTCACTAGTCCATTGTTGATATCTATATAGTTTACATGAGCTGGATCGTGGCCGAGGAATTGGAGGGCGGACAATGTCGAATTCGTACAATTGAGCTGAAACAACATCCTTGCAGAACAACCGTCCTCTAGGCCGAACGGAAAAGGAACATTGATCTTCCCACACCATCTAGAGCAGTTGGTCTTCCGTTGTAACGGATCATACCCTGATTTCATAAAGGATCGGTCAGTGAATCTATGTTAATATTACGTCACAAAGATTTAAAGAATCTATATATGCAGCCACTAAGTACAACGCAAAATGCTAATTATATTCATTCTGACTATTTAAGTCGTGACATGACAGTAACGCTTAGCTGCACCAGTTAGGAGAACAACAGTTTTGTTATTAGTTAAGCACTGAGGTATATCCACATCACCCTTGTTATCGGTGCTCTGTCCGAGTAAAGCAGCGCTGGTACTCATTAGAAGTGAAAACTGTTAAACGGAGTGGGTTGACCAAAGAGCGGTGTACAATCGTGTCACATTCAGCTAACCAAATTGTATTTTAATAGCCCACGAGATTATTAGGTTGTTGTAATCCTAATACGTTGTAACCCCAAGCGTGTGTCGTGTACAATTGAGCTGAAACAACATCATTGCAGAACAACCATCCTCCAGGCCAAATGGAAAAGGAACATTGATCTTCCCACACCATCGAGAGCAGTTGATGCTCGGTTGTAATGGATCATACTCTGATTTCATAAACGGGTCGATCAGTGCATCTATGTTACGATCAAGCCACAAAGATGAAGAAAAATCTTACACACTCCTAAATAATCTTTATATGCACTACAACGCAAAATGCTAATTATATTCATTCTAACTATTTTAAGTTGTGACATGACCATAACGCTTAGCTGCACCAGCTAGGAAAACAATGGTTTTGTTATTAGTGAAGCATTTATAGGCATTGAGATATGTCCACATCACCCTCATTATCAGTCACTAGTAGAAAAGAGGGCTTTTGTCCAGGCCGAATCGGCGCATTAGTCCCGGTCACGTTATGAACAGGGACTAATGTTGGCATTAGTCCCGGTTCGAACGGCACAAGACTCGGGAGGTTTTAGTCCCGGTTGGAGCCACCAACCGGGACTAAAAGGGGTGGCGTCAGCGCGAGGTCCTTTAGTCCCGGTTGGTGAGCCACCAACCCGGACTAAAGGTTTTTGAAAAAAAAACCAGAATTTAGCCTCTCATGCCTACCCCCCCCCCCCCCCCCCCCCCCCGCCCCGCTCGGCAAAAACGTCCAAAACAAACTTCAAATTTTAAAATCCTTTGACGTGCCTATACCTCACGCAACCTACTTTTAGGGAAAATTGAAAACTTTGAATTTTGATTTTTTTTTGCAAATTCTCAGTCAAATGGCAATAACTTTTGCGTACGAACTCGGAAAACATTGTTTAATATATCAAAACATTCAGCGTGAAAATCCGCATCCGCCCGCAACCGGGTTTACCCCATTTGGGATTTTTTTAGATTTTCAAAATTCCAAAGGGAACTATGAAAGCAGGAAGATTTAAGCAGGAAAATTCCAAAAAAAAAAAAAATTTGGAATTAATAATTGATTTCCGCATAAAGATTAGTATTAATTAATCATTGTTGTTTATGTTAATATAGGTTTGGAATTCAAAAAAAAAAATCATGTGCCATCGTGCAGGAAGATTTAAGTTTTTTGCCGGAAATTCCAAATTATTTTAATTTTTTAATTTTTTTGGAATTAATAATTGATTTCTGCATAAAGATTAGTATTACTTAATCATTGTTGTTTATGTTAATATAGGTCTTGAATTCAAAAAATAATATCATGTGCCATCGTGCATGAAGATTTAAGTTTTTGCCGGAAATTCAAATTATTTTATTTTTTAATTTTTTTAATTTTTTTGGAATTAATAATTGATTTCTGCATAAAGATTAGTATTACTTAATCATTGTTGTTTATGTTAATATAGGTTTGGAATTCAAAAATAATATCATGTGCCATCAGAGTGTAGGGGATAATAAGATTGATAGCATAGTATTATCAAGATGTATTGAATGCAATCTTGGAAGCTAGTTGGGAAGAACTCAAAAGTCAAGCGTGCTGGGGTGGAGCAGTGTGAGGATGGGTGACCGGTCGAGAAGTTTGCCTACAAGTGTGAGGATGGGTGGAGCAGTGTGAGGATGGTGGAGCAGTGCACGGTGCAGTGAGATTAGGGGTGAATCGAGATTAAACTGACAAATAATTCAAAGATTCGAAATACCAAAAAAATTCAAAAAAAATCGAAAAAATTCAAAAAGGAAATAAAAAAATAGGACCCTTTAGTCCCGGTTGGTGGTCCTCTAGCCCCAGCGCCCGAGCGCGCCCACGTGGAGGGACCTTTAGTCCCGGTTCGTAACAAACCAAGACTAAAGGGGGGGGGGGGGGGGGGGGGACTTTAGTCCCGATTTAGTAGTCCCGGCTAGACTTCCAAACCGGGACTAAAGGCCCGTTTTCTACTAGTGGTGCTTTGTCGGAGCAAAGTAGCGCTGATACTCATTGTAAGTGAAAAATGTTAAACGGGGTCGTTTTACTAATTAAAGGAGCGGTATACGATCCGGTCACTTGAATTCAGCTAACCGGATTGTATTTTGATAGCTCATTAAATTAGTAGGCTCTCGTAATCCTAACTAGTTGTAAGTTTGTAACCCTAGCCGTGTGTCGTATATAAAGAGCTATCGCCGGCTAGGCATGGCACAGTCCAATCTAATCTACGTTTTTTTACTTATGGTTTCACAAAACTGCTCCTTAATTAGTATTGTGCTAACTAGGGCACGTGCTCTAGATTAGACTTTCGTGAGCACGGATGAAATATGATAATTACGCCATGCATGCAGCCACCACGTACACTTCTTTTTGGTTTTCAAACTTTAAAATGTTTTATTTCTTAACCATAAGTCAAAACTCAGATCCGTTTTCATGGTTAACTTTGTCGCGTCGTAGATCTTTAAAAATAGATCCCATTTTCCGACACCTACTCGCCTCGATAGAAGCCAAACCTATCGAAAGGAGGTTGAACAATGGACTTCTTTGTTCGGTGGTAGTTCATAAGAACATGAAAAAACCAAAGTTGGGCCCAACTTCTCACAAGATTCTCTCAGGTGGCCTTGAGGTGTGGGTTTTGCCCTCTAAGTGCAGAACCTTAGCGTGGGACAACTTTTGTTTGTGAACGGGGTGGTGGCCTCGAGGTGGGGTTTTCACCCTCTAAGTGTAGAACCTTACTGCGGGGTAGTGTTGTTTATGAACGAGGTCATAGTTGGGAGTTGTGTATTGGCTATTTTCACCATCAACTACCCTTACATACATATGTTAGGAAGCCATGCAAGATTCGGAGGGTTTCCGACACCTCCTCGCCTCGGGATCGGTCAAACCCTAATCTAATGGGGCCCGTGTCATCTACCCCTTTGACCAGTGTCGAAAGGAGGTTGACCAATGAAATTTCCTCCTTCTTTGTATTTGGGTGGGTCATAGGAATATGGAAGACCAAATTTGATTCCAAGTTATCATAAGATTCCCTCCGGGTGACCTTGAGATGGGGGTTTCGCCCTCTAATTTTGTGGAACCTTCTTGTGAGGTACTACGGTTTGTGGACGAGGTCACTCTTGGGGTTGTGTATTGGCTATTTTCACCTTGAAACACCATTAGTACATATATTAGGACCCCACGCAAGATTCAGACGTTATGTCGTCTACCACCGATGTCAAAAGGGGTGACCAATGGATTTTTCTCTTTGTTTGTGTTGGGTAGGTTATAGTAACATGGTAAAGCAAAATTGAGTCCAAGTTCTCACACGATTCCCTTGTTTGTGTTGGCATAGGTCATCTAGGTGGAAAGTCTAAGTCATACATGATAGCATTTTATGTGAATAATTTTCTCTAATTACCATATTGCAACTTTGTTATTTTTCCTATGAAGTAGGTCACTAAGAAGGTCTTCATGCGCAAATTTTCTTTATTTTTTATATTTTTGAGTTTCCTTTGGTTGAATTCAAATTCCGTTAAAACTTTACAGAGTGTCTTGTAGGGAATACTTGGGAAAGTTTCTGATTCCTCGGGTATTTTTTGTTTGCCGAGTGTAACACTCGGCAAACTTTAGTTTCCGAAGAAAATACACTTGGCAAAGCGTTGGATACACGACAACGTTGAGTTTTCGGGTGGTGAAGAAAACTAAACATCAATTAGATAGCTAGGTGTCCTAAAAGGCGAAACATAAAGCATAACTTCCTGTTTGCTAAATAACATCTATAGAATAGAACCTAGTAATAAAATTGTGACATTATATACCAAAGTACCTAATTGAAGTAACTGCCAATTTAGTTTGAATTCATCTTTTTTCCAAAAGAAGGGAAGCCCCAATTTTCCTTTTTCCTTTTTTGGCGTCATAAAAATAGTGGTTACAAAATGTAAGATTTTTTTGAAACAACAAAACACAAACAGTAAGGAAAAAACTACGCTTTTTTATTTGAGATTAATACCTTTGTCTTGCCAGCAGCCATCGGTTATGTATGGATTTCCTCAGTAACCCTCGTTGCATTCACAATAATAACTGAGGGATGATTGAAGCTCACCCGCACTGCTATGGCTGCTAAGACATGCATAATCTGTCCTGTTTTGCAAGGAGCCAGTGGAGACTGGTTGATCAAGGGCGATACCCCAGCCAATAGAGGACCGATCAGTGGTTACCTCAATTGTATCCCATATGGAGCTTCTGTTACTGTGTGCTTCAAGCTTTTGTTTTCCAATCTTGTGGCCGGCGACACACTTGATCTCAAAGCCGGTAGGAGTGATGGAGGAGCCAACGTACGCGGTGCAGCATCCTGTACCGTTACAGTTCTTCCTAGCCACCCTGCCCGTGATATCTTGGTCCGGGCATGTAACACTGCACTGATCGATCGTTTTGTTCGTGCCATCCTCGAGCACGTACATGTCAAAGTCACAGGCTGTGAAATTCAATTGGAAATAATAGAACATGAAAGATTTCCCAGGAGGATTCCAGGACATGTTGTATACGTGGACCCCAGATCTCAAAGGGATGGAATAGGATAAGCATATATCAATCAATAAGCTGGGGGCATTGGTGATGACGATATCACTGATGACCTCTGTGATCCCGTCGTACAGAAAGAGCCTGGGAGACTGCGAGGAACTCTGGTTGTTGCAGATGAGCTCAAAGCCTGTCACTTGCGGCCGGAAGCAGCCCGCACCTATGCCGAATGGGTACTCGAAACTCACGTTGCCGCAACTCTTGGGACAACCGGCAAGCGTGGCGGTGGAGGGAAGAATGGCGCCGTTCACCGCCGGTTGGCTCTGCACGCCGGATGCCCGTACCGTTGTCGTCGGTAGCAACGACATCAGCGCGAGCAAACAACGGAGTGCGCCGAGGAGCCTCATCTTCATCGCCAAGCTGTACTCGAGGGAAAGGTGTAATGATGGTTTAGCAACGAAGGATTGATGTGTATATGTCTAGTGAATACTAATATTTGAGTTGAAGGCATGCGTACTGATGACTTGATGAGGCCATCTGTATATATTTGTCCAAATGGTAAGAAAACTGAAGGACCTGTCAATTTCCGCCAGACGACTTTTAAACGGGACTACACTGTCTCGCAGACTCGCAGTTATAGACAAAAAGGAAAGATAGAAACTAGACAGCAATGTGAGTGGTACGCGCGCAAGGAGATGAACGGGTGAGCACGGCACACAAGGATGCGGTCCAAGTTAACTCGAGCCCAAAACAATCTGGCGTTCATCTCACGTTAGACGTACTAGATGGATTTAAATATATGAACAGCCATCGATTTTTGTTAGTGCCAATACAAAGCTTCACTCTCGCCTTGACTGGCTTGGAGGAATCTTTGTTTCCAAGTGGAGACCGGGTCAAAGGGATAAGGAAAGGTTTCTACTCCGGTGCTCCGTCCCTAGCAAAAGTTCGGACGCGAACAACACAAGGACGGCCACGATCTTCACGTACCCCTTCATAATCAGGGGCACAATGGTCTGTTTAGAAAATTTGATAGGTATGTACAGCCCACCTCCTCTCTCCCTCCACCGACGACGAGAAGCTCCAACCACTTCCGGCCATGAAGAAGGACGTCGAGGCCACGGAAGATCCGTTGCCGAAGAAGCAATCCGCAGGCGCATCAGAGGGCCTCGAGGGCTCCGGTACCGCATAAGCAATCTGGCATACGCTGGGTAATACGGTGCTTGGATCTGGACTTTGCGGGCCCAACGGAAAAAAACAACCGGGACAAACTTACCCCTTCAAATTTCGCCAGGGGCGGAGCACTGAAGCAAACCTCGAAGGAAAACCAAGACAGCTCGATCTATGGACAAACTGTTGAAAAACCTGGCAATAAGACCGGCATTCTTTGGCTGGTAGGATCAGAAGAATACGACTCACATTGTTGTTTGCTCAATACCTTTCGTCCAAAACAATTGATTTTGGACAATTCAATTTCCTTGCTTGTTAGTCATACAACTTACGGCTTGTATACGCAGTTCACAATCCGGGATAGTGGGAGACGAAATTTTTTGTCAAATCGGGTATGGATCACTTTTCTATCAAAGGAAGTTGCTCTGTTTTTATTAATGCCAGGAACTTACGGGAACTCTGAATGAGATATGCCCTAGAGGCAATTAACAAAGTGTTTTATTTATCATATCTCATTTGTTCATAATACGTTTTTGTATCACGCTACAACTGTATTAAGCGGAAACATTAATACACGTGTGATACATAGACAACCAGGTCCCTAGTAGCCTCTACTTGACTAGTCCATTGTGCAATCGATGATCGAGGTTTCCCGATTATGTGACAACGGTGTCAGTTGACAATGGAGTCATATCGTTGGTAGAACGATGTGATGGACATACCCAATATTTGTAGGACGTAGTCATTACGCCTTTGACCGTGAGATCAGCTCTTATCGCTATTCCTGGAAGATGCTTTGATTGCATCAAACGTCATCACTTATATAGTATGACAATAACGGTGTCCCTCTCGGGTATCGGAAGGGAGTATGTTGAGACGAGGGGTCAAGAGCGGGATTTGCCAATCCGCATAGCAGGATAGATACTCTAGGGCCTACTCGGTGAGATTTTGTCAAATAAGCTTGCAAGCATGTGACTAGGTCACGGGGACATATTATCACGGACGAGTAAAATAGTGTGTCGGTAACGAGATCAAGCTAGGTATCATGATATCTATGAACGAGTCTCGGACACGCTAAGTATCGCCAGGTAAAAGGTATAAGACTCGACGTCTAAGGTTCGAATGACAGAAGTTATTCGTTATCTCACAGGGATTAATTCTGGGTATCCAAGGTCCACGAATTAATCATTAATCGGAGAGCGTGTCTCGATTATGTCTGGCGAGATCTCGAACCGCTAGGGTAACACACTTAAGGGAGATGACTTTTATAATAGATTGGAAATAGAAGAGAAAATAGAAGAGAGCACCGGAAAAGTTCCGATGGAGATCGGAGAGCAACAAATAGTTTTCGGAGCCGGAATAAATTGGATAAAATGTATTTGATTTAATTAGTGTAATTAATAATTAAATATGGTTTTAGTTAATTAATTCTGAATTTTTAAAGGCTGTTTTTCTTAAATGGGCTTAGAGGCCCATTAGGGAAAAATCCCAAAAAGAAAAAGGAAAAGAAAAAGGGGGGGAGGGCCTGGAGCCCACCTAGGGGCCGGCTGCCCCCTTGCTGGCCGGCTGGTGTGGGGGTTAGTCCCACACCGCCTGGCTGGCAGGTGCGGCGCCCCCCTCCACCTATATATATGGGTGCCCCCCCGGCCTTTTGGAACACACCAATCTCTCTCTCTCTCTCTCTCTCTCTCTCTCCCGTTTAATCGTGACTCCGCAATTGGAGTTGTGTACGGGTGAGTGTTTCTCCACCATAAGCATACCGCCATGCTGCTGGTTTTCGGTCCAAGTCTTCCGCTGCTCGTCCCTGGATCGGAGCCCGGAGGAAGTCATCTTCGCCGTACGTGTGCGATTCCCTGCGAGGTGCCACGCCTGTGGCGCTCGGAGGTCTTCTTCCTCTACACGACCTTGAGGTTGGCTTCGTCGGTTCATCGACAACGCTTGTGCGGGAGCGTGATCCCCGCTTTTCGGTCTACAAGGGTATTTATACCGATCTCCTGCGTATTTCTGTATCTGCATAGTATAGATCCTGGCTAGTTTAAGGTTATCGTTGTTAGGAAATTTTTTGTTTTCTGTACACGATCCCCTTCAGTGGTATCAGAGCCGATCTATGCGTAGATATAGCTATACGCTTTTAGAACCCGTGTTTATCACGGGGGCATCGTTCTTTTATTTGCTACCCTCTAGCGTGCACTTGCTTTCTGGCGGCATTGAGTTGATGAAGCGGCCCAGACCGACCTTACACGTACGCTTACGCGAGACTGGTTCCACAACTGACATACGGCTTGTACCGTATATGTGGCTGGCGGGTGTCTGTCTCTCTCTCTCTTTAGTTGGTCTTGCATTTTCAATGGAGGGCCCGAAAGGGATAAAAAACATGCAATTATTTGATCGTTGTTGTGGTCATAGGTTCGTAGGTATGAAGCGGTTCTATTTACGACAGCCCCTAGCCACGTAAAATATGCAAAAGATAAAGTAGAAGGCGTCTAACTTTATTTTGCAGGGGCAATATGATATGGTCAAGGTAGGTTTATTAAATTGTTTATAAACTGTGGGCGCGAAGGAGACCATCGGCGCAAGACCATATCATGTCGCATTACATTTGATGTTTTGAGTGCATCTTATATTGTGTGTATATATATATATATATATATATATATTGTATATTAGTTACACGGCGGTAGTAATATAAGATGATCCCTCCAAAATACCATTAGTGTTCTCCCTTTGGCGTGCACCCAAGAAAGTTCTACGTTATGAGGCAGGCCGTGACGATCGGGTGTCATACATATCGTCGTTCGCATACAGTGGGTGTAAGACATGTTTGCACAAGCGTTTACGCTGGAGGTTATAATGGCGAGCCTAGCATGTACAGACATGGCCTCGGAACACGGTGACCGAAAGGTCGAGCATGAGTCACAGAGTTGTTGTGATTGACATTCCGATGTCTACCTTTGAAGTTGTGTTGCCGGCTCTGACGATGAGGGGTTTACAATGGATTAGGGTCGTGTAATCACTGAAGCGATTAGAGGGATATTCGTTTGAGTGGGAGTTCTTGTAGTTTATTTTCTAAAACTTGAACTCAATCAAATTTATGAACAAAGTCTTATGTTTTGCAAATTCCATTGTAGATGTCTCGCCCCACCTTTAACCTAGGCCTGTTCCTTGAGAAAGAGAAGCTTAAGACCAATGGGTCTAACTTCATGTCCTGGTTCCGCAACCTGAGGATCCTCCTCACTCCCCACAAGGTGGCCTATGTCCTGGAAGCCGCCATTGGAGATCCCCCTGCGATCACCGCCTCTGAGGATGACAAGAAAGCCTATCTGACCAAGACGGATGATTCCGCCTTCGTGCAGAGTGGCATGCTCTACGCCATGGAAGCTGACCTGCAGAAGCGCTTTGAGAAGATGAGTGCCTTCGAGATAATCTCTGATCTCAAGGCTGTCTTTGCGCCGCAGGCCAAGGCTGAGAGTATGAAGCTTCGAGCTCTTCTTCTCAGCCAAGATGGAGGAGCACAGCAGTGTGAGTGAGCACGTGGTCAAGATGTCTGGCTACGTTCAACGCCTGAACGCTCTGGAATGCAGGATTCCTGATGAGCTGGCGATTGATAGGGTGCTGCAATCGTTGCCCCCTAGCTTCAAAGGCTTTGTCATGAACTACAACATGCAGGGCATGACTAAGAGTCTGTCCGAGGTGTTCGTGATGCTGAAGACTGCTGAGGTGGAGATCAAGAAGGAGCACACGCTGTTGATGGTCAACAAGACCGTCGATTTCAAGAAATCCGTGGGAAGGGAAAGAAGAACTGGAAGCCGAGGAAGGATGGCAAGCCTGTTGCCCGATCCAAGGCCAAAAATCTGGTCCCAAACCTGGCGTGGAATGCTTCTGTTGCAAGGGAGATGGTCACTGGAAGCGCAACTGCCCCAAGTACCTGGAAGACAAGAAGGCCGGCAAGATTGCCGGGAAAGAGAAAGGTATATGTGATATACATGTTATTGATGTTTACCTTACATGCGCCCGGAGTAATACCTGGGTATTTGATACCGGTTCTGTTGCTCACATTTGTAACTCTCAGGTGGAGTTACAGAATAAACGGCGCCTGGCGAAGGATGAGGTGACGATGCGCGTCGGCAATGGATCAAAAGTTGACGTGGTGGCTGTCGGCACTCTCCCTCTACATCTACCATCGGGATTAGTTTGGTCTTGAATAAATGTTATTTTGTACCGTCCTTGAGTGTAAACATTATCAGTGGGTCTTGCTTGTTGCGAGACGGATATTCATTCAATTCAGTATCAAATGGTTGTGCTATTTCGATGAATGATATCTTTTATGTTAATGCTCCTGAGAATAATGGTTTATTCTTGTTGAATCTCGATCGTAGTACTCACATTCATAACGTAGATGCCAAGAGGATTAAACTTAGTGGCGATACCGCCATGTATATGTGGCATTGCCGTCTCGGTCATATTGGTATAAAGCGCATGAAGAAACTCCATACTGATGGACTTTTAGGCTCGTTGGATTTTGGATCCCTCGATACATGCGAACCATGCCTCATGGGCAAGATGACCAAGACACCATTCAATGGTTTCATGGAACGGGCGTCAGACTTGTTGGTAGTCATACATACGATGTGTGTGGGCCAATGAGCGTGTCGACACGCAATGGTTATCGTTACTTTGTCACCTTCACCGATGACTTGAGTAGATATGGGTATATCTATTTGATGAAGCACAAGTCTGAAACGTTTGAAAAGTTCAAAGAATTTCAAAGTGAAGTTGAAAATCAACTCAACAAGAAATCAAGCACCTTCGATCCGATCGTGGTGGCGAATATTTGAGTTTTGAGTTTGGCACACATCTAAAGGCCTGTGGCATTGGGCCGCAACTTACGCCGGCTGGAACACCGCAACGCAACGGTGTGTCCGAGCGACGTAATCGTACCCTATTAGATAGCGTCCGGTCTATGATGTCTCTTACCGACTTGCCCGTATCGTTTTGGGGATATGCGTTAGAAACAGCTGATACGTCTCAAACGTATCTATAATTTTTGATATTCCATGCATATTTTATATCAATTGGCACATGTTTTATATGCACTTTATATTATATTATGACATTTATTGGACTAACCTACTAATAGTTGCCAAAGTGCACAATGTTCTTGTTTTACACTTTAATGTGTAGGAATTATCAAAATTGGGCAAAGGAAATCTTGTTGGAGTCAAATTGGGACTTTCTAGAAATCTGTCTGAAAACTATTTTTAAAGATCGTCACGTTCGGGCCTGAATACGACGTCAAATGGAAAAAGTCTAGTCGCAAAAGTTGCAGGGCATTTTCTGCTAATAATTCTAGACTTAAAATTCGGCCCAATCCGAGTCCGGATGCTCCAGATATGCCCGTTTTGGTGGAGCCCAAAAGGGGGTTACGGGAATACGAGAATATATATAAAGGGAGAAACCCTAGGTCAAGGGGCAACACGAATTTTCCTCCTCCCAGGCAGCCGTCTTGGGGTGGAGAACCTCCTCCATACCACCACCATCTCCAAGGAAGAAGAGGGGCCAAGGGCCGCTGCCCCCAAGGGCCGCCGCCGCTCCTCGCCGCGCCGTGGCTGCCGCCGGCCGCCGCCTCCACTCCGGGCTGCACCTCTCCATCAAGCTCCTCATCACCATGACCATGTGTGAGTAGTCCTCCCTCGGGGCTGAGGGCTCTACCGATAGCTATGTGGTTTATCTCTCTCTCTCCCATGGTGTGATCTTTATGTGATCATGAGCTTTGTAATCTAGTTGAATCCATAGATGTTACTCTTCATCATCTTATGATTGTGCTACTCAAGTGGTTTTATTAATGTAATCTCCGGAGTCACCTTTGTCCCACGGTGCGAAGTTGACAGTGTGCGCCCCGTGTGTGGCTCTTAGGCTAAAGATAACAGGAATACTTATCATGAGTTATTATTTGCGTTGGATGTCTCTATGAAATTGCGGTGTTTGTCTAGTACCATTTACGGCGCTCAAGTTGACAGTGTGGGGTTCCCTAGATGTGGAATGCGACTTTAAGGTGTGCTGTTATAGCCCTACGCAGTGGATTGGTGTTCGTTATCCAACGAGAGAATAGCTCAGAGTAGCATAGTGAAGAGGAAATATCTATGTATTCAATTATATTATTATTGTTGAGAGTGTCCACTAGTCAAAGTATGATCCCTAGGCCTTGTTTCTAAGCATTGAAACACCGTTTACAACCAGTTCTGCTACATGTTTGCTTGCTGCCATTTTTATTTCAGATTGCAATTACTACTTATAATCATCCATATCACTTGTATTTTAATATCTCTTCGCCGAACTAGTGCACCTATACATCTGACAAGTGTATTGGGTGTGTTGGGGACACAAGAGACTTCTTGTATCTTAATTGCAGGGTTGCTTGAGAGGGATATCTTTGACCTCTATCTCCCTGAGTTCGATAAACTTTGGGTGATTCACTTAAGGGAAACTTGCTGCTGTTCTACAAACCTCTGCACTTGGAGGCCCAACACTGTCTACAAGAATAGAAGCGTGCGTAGACATCAACAGCCGCATTCATTTTAAATAGGGCTCCGTCCAAATCCGTAGAAACGACACCGTATGAGATATGGCATGGCAAGAATCCCAAGTTGTCGTTCCTGAAGGTCTGGGGTTGTGAGGCGTACATTAAGAAACTACAGCCCGACAAACTCGAACCGAAATCGGAGAAAGTCATCTTTGTAGGGTATCCACGGGAAACCATAGGATACACCTTCTACAACCAAGGCGAGGGCAAAACGTTTGTCGCGAAGAACGACACCTTTCTCGAGAAGGAGTTTCTCGCCAAAGGAGTATGTGGGAGGAAAATAGACCTCGACGAGATCGTTGATCCTGAACTCGAAATTCCGAGTGGCGCAACGGAAACTGTTCCGGAACCGTCCTCCACAGATGGAGTGGGAGCAAATGTCGAGGATGTGTTCTACCTCGTAGGTCCGGAAGAGCATGTATCGCTCCTGAGTGGTACGGCAACATGGTTTGCACCGTCATGTTAATTGAACAAGACGAACCTACGAGCTACAAAGAGGCTATGGAAGGGCCCGAGTCCGAGAAATGGCTTGAAGCCATGAAATCCGAAATAGGATCCATGTATGACAACAAAGTATGGACTTTGATGGAGATTCCCGAAGGGCGCAAGGCCGTCGAGAATAAATGGATTTTTAAGAAGAAGACTGATGCTGGCGGTAATGTGACCGTCTATAAAGCTCGGCTTGTCGCAAAGGGTTTCCGACAAGTTCATGGAATTGACTACGATGAAACCTTTTCACCGGTAGCGATGCTAAAGTCTATTCGGGTTTTGCTAGCACTTGCTGCATATTACGATTATGAAATATGGCAGATGGATGTCAAAACAGCGTTCCTAAATGGCAACATTGAGAAAGAGTTGTATATGGTACAACCTGAAGGTTTTGTCGATCCAGAAAATGCTGGCAAGGTGTGCAAGATTCAGCGTTCCATTTATGGACTGAAGCAAGCATCTCGGAGCTGGAATCTCCGCTTTGATGAGGTGATCAAAGGTTTTGGATTTGTCCAAAATGCGGAAGAGACCTGCGTTTATAAGAAAATGAGTGGGAGCTCGGTTGTGTTCCTAGTTCTATATATGGATGATATATTACTAATTGGGGATAATGTGGATCTTCTGAATAGCGTGAAGAAATATTTAAATACTAAATTTTCGATGAAGGACTTAGGAGAAGCTGCATACGTATTAGGCATTAAAATCTATCGTGATAGATCAAGACGTCTATTAGCGTTAAGTCAGAGTACTTATCTTGATAAGATACTGAAAAAGTTCGGTATGGAGACGGCAAAGAAAGGTTCTCTGCCTGTTATCAAGAATAAGGTATTGAGAAAGTCTCAGTGCCCTGTGACGGCACATGATAAAGCCGAGATGGCTAAACATCCCTATGTCTCAGCCATAGGTTCGATCATGTATGCTATGTTAAGTACTCGACCCGATGTAGCGTTGGCTCTTAGTTTGACGAGTCGGTTCCAAAGTAATCCTGGAAAGGATCATTGGATAGCTGTTAAGAACATTCTTAAGCATCTCAAGAAGACAAAGGAAATGTTCCTTGTGTATGGAGACTGTGATGAAGAACTTGGCGTAACAGGTTACGTTGATGCAAGTTTCTGCACAGATCCAGATGACTCGAAGTCACAGACAGGATATATTTTCAAGGTGAACGGTGGCGCTGTAAGCTGGAGAAGCGGGAAGCAACCCATAGTGGCCCAATCTACAATGGAATCGGAGTACATCGCTGCTTCGGAAGCTGCGAATGAAGCTGTCTGGCTGAGGAAGTTCGTCATCGAGCTTGGAGTGTTCCCTAACGCGCAAGACCCCGTAAACATCTACTGCGACAATACGGGTGCCATTGCTAACGCGAAGGAACCAAGGTCTCACTCAACCGCCAAACACATTCTCCGACGCTTCCATGTGATACGACAGTATGTACAGGAAGGCGATGTGAAGATTTGCAAAGTGCATACGGATCTGAATGTGGCAGATCCCCTGACAAAGCCTCTTCCACTAGACAAGCATGTAAAACACCAGAATGCTATGGGTGTTAGGCTTTTACCAAGTTGTAATCTAGAATAAATTGTACTCTAGTGCAAGTGGGAGACTGAAGGAGATATGCCCTAGAGGCAATTAACAAAGTGTTTTATTTATCATATCTCATTTGTTCATAATACGTTTTTGTATCATGCTATAACTGTATTAAGCGGAAACATTAATACACGTGTGATACGTAGACAACCAGGTCCCTAGTAGCCTCTACTTGACTAGTCCATTGTGCAATCGATGATCGAGGTTTCCCGATTATGTGACAACGGTGTCAGTTGACAATGGAGTCATATCGTTGGTAGAACGATGTGATGGACATACCCAATATTTGTAGGACGTAGTCATTACGCCTTTGACCGTGAGATCAACTCTTATCGCTATTCCTGGAAGATGCTTTGATTGCATCAAACGTCATGACAATAACGGTGTCCCTCTCGGGTATCGGAAGGGAGTATGTTGAGACGAGGGGTCAAGAGCGGGATTTGCCAAACCGCATAGCAGGATAGATACTCTAGGGCGGTGAGATTGTGTCAAATAAGCTTGCAAGCATGTGACTAGGTCACGGGGACATATTATCACGGACGAGTAGAAAATAGTGTGTCGGTAACGAGATCAAGCTAGGTATCATGATATCTATGAACGAGTCTCGGACACGCTAAGTATCGCCAGGCAAAAGGTTTAAAACTCGATGTCTAAGGTTCGAACACAGAAGTTATTCGTTATCTCACAGGGATTAATTCTGGGTATCCAAGGTCCACGAATTAATCATTAATCGAGAGCGTGTCTCGATTATGTCTGGCGAGATCTCGAACCGCTAGGGTAACACACTTAAGGGAGGATGACATTTATAATAGATTGGAAATAGAAGAGAAAATAAAAGAGAGCACCGGAAAAGTTCCGGGAGAGTTCCGATGGAGATCGGAGAGCAACGAAATAGTTTTCGGAGACGGAATAAATTGGATAAAATGTATTTGATATTAATTAGTGTAATTAATAATTAAATATGGTTTTATTTAATTAATTCTGAATTTTTAAAGGCTGTTTTTCTTAAATGGGCTTAGAGGCCCATTAGGGAAAAATCCCAAAAAGAAAAAAAAGAAAAAGGGGGGAGGGCCAACCGGCCTAGGTGGGCCAAATGGAGCCCACCTAGGGGGCCGGCTGCCCCCTTGTTGGCCGGCTGGTGTGGGGTTAGTCCCACACCGCCTGGCTGGCAGGTGCGGCGCCCCCCCTCCACCTATATATATGGGTGCCCCCCGGCCTTTTCGAACACACCAATCTCTCTCTCTCTCTCTCTCTCTCTCTCTCTCTCTCTCTCCCATTTAATCGTGACTTCACAATTGGAGTTGTGTACGGGTGAGTGTTTCTCCACCGTAAGCATACCGCCGTGCTACTGGTTTCCGGTCCAAGTCTTCCGCTGCTCGTCCCTGGATCGGAGCCCGGAGGAAGTCATCTTCGCCGTACGTGTGCGATTCCCTGCGAGGTGCCACGCCTGTGACGCTTGGAGGTCTTCTTCCGCTACACGACCTTGAGGTCGGCTTCGTCGGTTTCATCGACAACGCTTGTGCGGGAGCGTGATCCCCGCTTTTCGGTCTACAAGGGTATGTATACCGACCTCCTGCGTATTTCTGTATCTGCATAGTATAGATCCTGACTAGTTTAAGGTTATCGTTGTTAGGAATTTTTTTGTTTTCTGTACACGATCCCCTTCAAACTCAACATGCAGACCTGGTCCATTTCATTTTCGCACTGCAATATTGGGCTTTCCGACTCGGTTCTTTTGTTGCGGTTTGTTTTCTTATATGATTTTCCTTGATTTCTTTCATTTTATTAAATATTCTCTTTCTTTACATTTTTGCCAGGTTTCTTAATGTTCTTCACTTGTTTTTTTCAACCTTTTCTTTTTTACAAGTACACATGATTTTTGTTCTTGTCTATGACCATTTTACACATGAATGGTGTCCCTATGTTTTTTTTCATTTCCAAAAGATGCACAAAACCTTGTATTGTGGATTATTCAATAATGTCTAGCGAAGTGAGGCATCAGTGACAAACAAATTCGCTAAACAAGAAAAAACTCAAGGCCATCAAAATTGGACCTACTCACAATAGTATCTCCACAATCATAGTACAAACTCCATGACAATTGACTAACAATGAAAAGTACAGATCTTGTAGAAGCATTCAAGTCATCGATGACGAGTCCAACTGTGGATCGGTTTTGGGATTTTCATCCCAAAGCTAAGTTTCGAGCCACCACTTTCAGCAAGGGCATGATGCACACACGTACTCATTGCCTGATTTCGGATCTTGTGTTTGTATCGGCGTCTGCGCACTGTCGTTGAAACCGTCACTGACGGCTAGCAACTTTTTTCTAGTCGGATCCTATTCTATTTATTACATCAACATATTTTAATCATATAGAGAACAACATTCTATAACACAAGAACATGTTTTTTTTTTTTTGATTTTCTATAGAGCTTTACTGAACCAAAACACACGAGTTTACAGAGTTTGTACCAGCCAGGTTGCTATCGATCTCCACGCAGGGAGGGACAGCCGCCAATAACACACCATTACCCCCAAATCTGAAGCTAGACTTGGCAATAATATGAGCAGCTACATTTGCTGATCTACAGACTTTTTTAACACAGAAGCCTTTGAGGATTTTACAGAGGTTCAGAACCTCACGAAGGATGACCATGGAGACTTGTTAATCTCTGCGGAGCAAAGGGAATTAACCGCCGCAGCATTATCACTTTCGATGATGACTTCCTTATCAGCAAAAGGAAGCATGGCCCTGACACCTTCCAGAACAGCGACGGCTTCAGCCATCTCCACATCCTGGCAGATCCAAGCTCCTCTACTATCGTCCACAGCGAAGCTAGCATCAACATTTAGCTTGTACCAATCTTTCTGGGGTTTTTGCCAGGGAACCGGGACAGGAGGAGGAGCAGCTTGCGAAGAATCTCCCCCTCCAAAAACCGGGTTCTTTCCTTTCCTGTCAAGTTCTTGCGAGGAGGAGCAGCTGCCTCCTTCCTCGTCGCCTGGGCCGCCGCGCTCCAGGTTCCGATCTTCCTTCCCTCCCCCTAGCTTTCTATCGAGCTCCAGGAATCAAGATGAGGTTTTTAACCGCGACGGAAATGGTGCGCTTGCAGGGGCACATGATGTGGGTGCAGCGGCAGGACGCCTTCAAGGACAAGTTCGGCGGCCCCGACGCCCCCAACAAGGTCACCGAGCAGCACGAGCAGCAGACTCCCACCAGCACCAGCACCACCCTCTCCGGCGAGCAGAAGGTCACCGCCGACGACTCCGAGTTCAGATAGATAATAGCTGAGGACGAGATCCCACTTTTCCTCTCTTTTTTTCTGGACTGATCACCAGGGCATCTATGTTGGTGTAATTAGTACTACTATTACGACTAGTAGCAGCGTAGCTTTGCACACATGAATAATGTTTGCGATACCTAGTGGTGCCAATGCCATTGTTCATCACGGCTGATTAAGGTTCCCCTTCTTGAGTTCTTGTCAACGTTAATCATCGGCCATCATCCCAAAGCTTGCTTGGGTTACTAGTAAGATTTCAGTCTGTACCTAGCCTCTCAGTCATGTCCCACTCGCCGACCAAACGAATCGCGGTTTCTGTTCGGTTTCCTTATCTGAACTTCTAAGGCAGGTAATCCGTCTGTTTACAGTTTCATAAGGTATCAAGTCTATCTGGAACTGCAAAGAAGAAATGGTGCTCTCTGTAAGGAAGAGAGACAAGTATATCCCCAATCTCTATCCTCTGCTTGTTCTGTATGGTTCCTCTCTGGGTTGCTGCTATATGCAATCCGCACTGAATGTACACTCTCTTTGTTGCTGGAGAAATATGTGATCACAGGTTCAGCCAAACTCACTTGTACGGTTGTATTGCGTAATTGCCTTGTAGCTGGAACAGGATTCTTCAGATCACATGTCGGTCGACTGCCATCAGGTTCGTCAACCAGTGCTCCTTTCCCTGTCGATGAAGCGAAAGATTTACGAGCAAGTAGTGCAGAAGCAAAAGATGACATGCATTTTGTATGGACTTTGCTTCCAAGCCTGGCAACTTGTGGAACACCTTTTTCTTCTTCTGGTGGAGTGAAGGGGAGATGTCAATGAGTGACGTGGAAGGATTAGTTGTGGTTTCTGTTTGTTTGGCTTACCTAAACTTCCGAAATAGCCAATCTTGGGCTTAAGTTGTCTGCTTGCTTAGTGCTTACAGAGTTACAGTACGTTAAGAAATATATGGAGTTCTTTCTTACATGAACTGAACTGAATGAATCGTAATATTTCCGATTTGGTCTACTTATGTGAACTCCGGGCCGCAATGCCAGAAGAGGTCATCAACTGTTCATGAAACCGCGAGTGGCTTTCTTTCCGGTGGTTAGTGGGAAGAGAATCTATGATTTTTGGGACCGGATTAACCATTAGCTCTGCACGACAGCAGGATATCTGGTGGTGTTGTTGCTGCATTGCATAGAAGATCAGGCCATGTCTGGAATTACAGAGAAGAAATGAGTGTACTATTTGCAAAGACTAGATATCCCCATAGTGCTATCAGATTCTGCAACTTCTTTGCCTATGTCGTGGTTCCCCAGTGCTGCCTGTGGTATGCAATCAGCACTGGATGTGCATTCCT
This sequence comes from Poa pratensis, assembly GCA_947311845.1. Taxonomy (NCBI): domain Eukaryota; kingdom Viridiplantae; phylum Streptophyta; class Magnoliopsida; order Poales; family Poaceae; genus Poa; species Poa pratensis. Next base: position 55,841,766 of record CAMZMU010000058.1, on the reverse strand, counting down.
TTCGTTGCAGGAGAAATATGTGATTACATGTAAGCCGTATATGTATGCATGTATGTTTTGCAGAAACGTGTAAGCTTTTCTCCGCCTAACCTTTATATCTCTGAGCCTCTAGGGAGAGATAACTAATTAAGCACGTGCGTGTTTGTTGCGAGACGAGGTGCTGAGAGGATGATGATGCGTTGATGTTGGTTCAGATCGCAGGCTTTAAGTAGCACCAAGAGAACTAAAAGCAAGACAGATATATTGGTTAATTTACTTACATGTGGCGTATATATATATATAGCATTTGCTGCCTCTGCTGTTGCTTATCATTCGAATTCGATACGATTGGTACGTATTACTATATGGGAAGTGAGCTGTGACCGCTAAGCAGCATCTCTGTCGCCGAAACTGAAAAGGAAATTAAGGGCAGAGCACGAAGGAAGGAAGATCTGAAGGCCGTTAGAGCGTGTCGGTGCCAACCTGTTTGCAGTCCAGTTGGTGCCGCGCACGTACGTATACCAGCTAGCGCTTGCTTTTCCAGTTGGTCAGCCATATACAGGAAGACCACTACTACTAGTCTAGTGGCATGTTGCAGGTTTACCTCTACATGACTGACGGTACTGGTAAGATGTGGGTTACTTACGGAACTGAGTGGGGAATGTCGGTGTCGCCGAGAGTTATTCAGACGGATGGATATTCTGACGGGATATCCATATCATATCCTCGCCGTTTCATGTACCACCAGCAGCTTAACAGCTGCTGAATACACACACAGCAGCTAGTAGATGATGCTTCAATAGCATCAAACGATCGATAGATGGATCTCCCGGTCCGGCGGAACCGCGCGCCACGACTCGCCAACCGACTAATTGGACTCCCCGCCACCATCCGTCCATCTTGTAATTGCGGAAAGGAAAGAACAAATCATCGGTTACTTATATCTACCTAGTGTGGCTAGTGTGCAAGTACTCCCTCCGTTCCAAATTAGTTGTCTTTCATTTGCCAAAAAGTGAATGTATCTAGACATGTTACAATGTCTAGATACATTCACTTTTTGGCAAATGAAAGACAACTAATTTGGAACGGAGGGAGTACAAGGCAGAGCGCCGATTCGTTTGTCGAGAATGCAAGCTAGGATTTGACAGTTTACTTTGGAAAACGTTAAGCCACGTCACCGTCAGTCATTCTTTGTCAGTTTTTTTTTTTTTTTTGCAAGTAGACGTTGCTTTTTCCTCTGAAGAAAATCATGAAAGTGAGTTGTAGATATTTTGCTACACCGATCTCCCGGCCAGCCGGCCGGCTGGCCGCTTCTTGTTGCGTCGACAGGAGGCACTTGACGCAGCCACAGTCCACTAACACAAAATTAACTCCCACTGCACTTTTACTACTCCCTATGTTTACTTTCGTAAGTCGTGGAATGAATGCACGGCCAGCGAAACTTCATCGTTCTCCAGTTATGCCCCGTGTCGGGCTTCCTGAGTGACCGAAATCACCGCATTCCTCACGTCCCTCCCGCCGTCTCGCTCCCTCCCTCACCTCCCTGCATCGTCGGCTCCGGCGTTCCTCCCCTCTCCTCGCTCTTGTTATGGATGCAACTTGTTAATATTGATAGCCCAATGATCAAATATATACTCCATCCGTTCCAATTTAATTGACTTGCTATCCACTAAATGTGGATGTATCTAGACATGTTACATATATAGATACATCATGGTGGATAGGAAGTCAATTAAATTGGAACGAAGGGAGTATATTACACATGACTGGAGAATAAGAAAGTCAATATGTCTGGCATGATGATGTAGCTCCAATCGGGGATGAGATCGAGAAAATTAAAGGAGAGTCGATGCAGGAGACACAACCAAAAAATCGATCGGGCGAAACATGGCGACAAAAACAAAACGATCGAGAGCACGACTTGCAACGTGCGTGGAAATTTTGAATCTAATAGAATAACTGAAATTGCTCTATTGGTCTAATCTTTGATTCTGACCAAGTCTCGTGCCCCCTTGGATATTTCCAGGCCAGAAGAACATCACGTAGGAGTAACCATGATGGAAGACCATCGTGCAGGAGTAACCACGACAGAGCTCAAAGGAGTAACAGAGGAGGAAATGGGCCTCACCGGCACCAACTGTCTAGCCCATCCCCACTCCAACTAGATTTACCGTAAGACGGCCAAATAGCATCACTTGATCACATGAGAGAAAAATTGTGCATGACAAAAAAAAAAAAACCTATCACACTAGTGATTGTTAGCCAATCCCAAAATCTAAGGAGACGAGTGCATACACTTATAATTTCATACTGTGAACTTTTTAGTATGATTTAATATTAACAATTTTATTAATTTTACTATCTATTTAAAGTTTGTTCTTAACACTCGGCTAAAGATTTCAGAAAAAAGTTTGTTGCAAGCACCTTGTACAATATAGAATATTCTATTTTTACACCTTAATATACGGGAATCACATACGCCATAACTTCCAATTTACTTACATCTAAGGAAAGCAACCATACACTCTAGAGACATCTATTGGCAACTTTATTAAAGGGTACACTTTCAACTCTTTAGGGAGATGCTTAAGTACAAGAAAAACCGACAAAACATGTTCATATCCACTAATACTCATATGACTGTCACATAGTAATGTACCGAGGCATGTATTTTGCATACATTAATTTTTCTTGAAACTTCAGGGACTCAATTTGATAAAGTGTTCTCTTGGGAGGCAATGTAATAAAAGATGGCATGTCATATTTTTGAAAGCATTGTTATATTTTTATTTTAAGTATGTTTGTAACCACAGACATTTTATTGTATAATGACACTGTATCTTAACATTTTATCATAAGTGTTATGTGGTTGTTTTTATTAAGTGTGATAGAAAACTATAGTAGTTAAAAGATATAGTTCCACAAGAAGTAGGACGAGTGGGCGAGGCACCGGCTGCTTGGTATGCACGGAAGGAACCAAATGAAAATACAAAGCCAACAAGGCGAATGGGAAATTGGTAGAGGATCTGGAAATAAGAAAATGTTTTAGTTGATGTTAATTTTGTTCGTCTTTATTTTTATTTCTATTTTTAAATGGAAGTTCCGGTATTTAAATGGAAGTTCCGGTATGTACAATAAGAAAAGGCTATGGAAAAAAAGTTGACAAATCGTGGGTCTCCCTCCCCTCTCGTGTGCTACAGTGCAGAGCGGCGAAAAGAGGGCGACCCCGAGTTCTCCCCCTCCTCGCCGGAGCAGGGCTAGATCTCTGCCTCTCCCGTCGCTCCGGCGGCGGGGGAAGGTGGGGATCTGGTTCCCTGTCTCCCGGTGTGTAGATAGGAGTAGTTTAGGTCCTGGCGGCGGCGGGAGGAAGGCTCGGCGTCCGCGTACAGGAAATAAGTTGCTGCCCTCCCCTTCCTTTGGAGTTGCGGCGTTGTTCTTCCCCTCCGGCGTGGCGCGGGAGGGTTTTGGTGCTCCTAGATCCACGGATCTGTGGAGGTTTCGTTTCCCCCGAGCGGAAGCTGCGGCGACGGCGCTGTCTGCTCTTTGTGGGGTTTCCGTCCCTCCTCTCCGTCGTCGTCAGGGCGTCGTCTGCTGCGGTGTCTCTGGAGGGCGAGGTGGTTTGTCAAGGTCAGTTCCTTCGCTCCTGTCTCTGGCTGGCCGAGGTGGCAAAGGGGGATGGTGGTGGTGGTGCTTGATCTGGTTTTGCTTGAAGTGGTGGTGGTGGTGGCTCTCTGTGTTTGTCCTTGCTCCGGCCGGCCGTGGCGGCGAGGGGAGTGGGCGGCTGGAGAGTGGTCTCGCTGGGCGGCTGGCCTGGCCATGGTGGAGACGGCGGGAAGATCGGTGGTCTGTGGAGGCAAGTGCTTGGCTGTGGTCGTTCAACGTGTTGGGTGTTCGTCGCTGCGCGGCGGCCGGTGTTGCAGCTTTCTACATTCGTGGTGGTGCTTGCTCTCCCGGGGATGGCGGTACGGCGACTCCGGCGGTGGCTAGGCTTCTGGGGTGCGGGGTGGAGCCGGCTGTGCTTCTTCTTGTTTTGCAGGGTGTTTAGTGCTAGATCTCTGGGTCTTGTTGTAATTTTTTTACTTCTGGTCCTGGTTGTATCTTGTGCTGTGCTTCCTAATACAATTGCCGGTTCCTGTTCAAAAAAAAAAAAAGGCTATGGAAAAAGGCAAGAAAGACTATGAAGCGGATGGGGTCGAAGGCAGGAGCCCTGAGGAGCGGTTTGAGTTGGTGTGTTGCTTGGTACTTGATGAGTACATTTTGTGTTTTTTTTACTTTAAATTTTACCCTGATATTTTCAAGATTCGTGTTAGAATATACCATGAATTGTTAGTTTTATGAGGTATGACTTTTTTAGTTTTAGGCTTTTAGACGGACTTTATCTCCCCATGATTGCTTGAATTCTTCATCGCCACCAATCTCCCCATGACGCTATACTAGATCTCACCTCTCCCTAGCCTCGATCATCAAATGGTGTCGCCGACGAGAGCGGCACGAGATCGGACCGACGACTCTCAACCCTTTCGGAGAGCGGCACGAGATCGGACCGACGACTCTCAACCCTTTCGGAGAGCGGCACGAGATCGGACCGACGACTCTCAACTCTTTCGGAGGGAAGGCCAGACACGAAAGCGAGGTGAAAGTGCTTGTGCGAGAATGTCTCGTGTTTCACACCGTTGGGAGGTTTTGAGAGAGAATGTCCTCGGGTCCGTACCCAAATACGGTCTCAAGGCATCCGGGGTGAGAAGCATCCAATTTTGCTCGTGGAAGTCCCCAATCCTTGTCAGCCTCCCGTCTCGGTCTTGGAATTCGAATCTAAGATTTTGATGCGTTATTTTGTTTGAGGTACCTCACTACAATATCTAACCCTATACTAGAGCTCACCTCTCCCTAACCTCAATCGTCGAATGGCGTCGCCGGCGAGAGCGGCACGAGGTTAACCCAACCACCTAGGGTCGACTCTCAATTCTTCTGGAGGGAAGGCCAGACACGAAAGCGGGGTGAAAGTGCTTGTGCGAGAATGTCTCAGTATTTCACACCAGTGGGAGAATGTGAGAGGCGCGATATGAGATGGCATCTACATCGGTCCACAGGGTAGAGTGTACAAGTGCAATATAATTTCGGAAGATGCTTTTGTTCCATTTATTTGATAGAAAGAAATGCCCTTTTTTTTAAGATAAGAAATGTTGTGAGAAATGCCATTTGCCCGCTTCAGAAAAAAGAAAGAAATGTCACTTAGAAAAAAAATACTCTATGCATTATTCTCTCTCTCTCTTTCTCGGAATCGTCCAAGCAGCCATCGCACTCGAGCGGTGTCATTTGAGTGGTGGTGAGTCCACACGAAACGACTGACTCACGCGTACGTGTGGGCCCCATGAGCAAGAGGAAGAACTCTCTCTCTGTTTTTTTTTTTGAAATTAAACACCTGTTATACCATTAACTTGTGGACTCGACCAGATCGTCGGCCACTGCACGGGTTACATCCCTCGGAGGAGGATCAGAAAACCACACAACATGGTTTCTGAAAACCTCACTAGCACCGATATTTGCCAGCACATGCGCTGGAATATTACATGAACGAGGTTTAAAAACAACTTGGTACTCAATGAACCCTAAGCTTAGCAGGAACTTGGCTTCGCGGAACAACGCACCCAGAGGGGCTCGATCAAGCGAACAAGAGGTGATGGCTTGTTTAAGAGTCAGACAATCTGTCGAGAAGAACTCTCTTGCCCAGTCCTCACCGTGCGCAAGAGTAAAATAATCGTTCAGCTAGCGCCCACTCTGTTTTGGAAGCATCGATGCTTGGTTTTTTTTTTTTTGAGAATTTACGCACTTTATTGATCACATAATGTCATTACAAAGTTCAGTCCGGATTACACCGGGAATAACACCAAAGGAAATATTACAATAAGAAAGTTCTGACGAACGAGCTAAAACGTGTGCGACAACATTTGAGGTACGGGGGACATGTTTGAACGAGCAGGAAATGAAGCCTTCCGCTAGTTCCTTGGCGCCCACTCTGTTTTGGAAGCATCGATGCTTGGTTGGCTTCACGCGTCGGAGCTCTGCTCCATGCTAATCTCTGCCGGTGCATGTGCGCGTTATCGCCTCCGACCAAACATACTCGATCTCCTCGGCGTTGCAGCAAACGCATTATTCTCGGACCCGCGGCGTCGCCTCGCCAGCATACGTACTGTGCCAACCAAACGCGTTGTATTTTTTCCATTCGAGTGGATTCTGCGTGTAGAGCGTTGACTAACACGGTAAAAATAGCTACTCGCTCCGTATATTTTGAGTCAAAAGTCAACACAGTTTAACTTTGACCGATATTAAATAAAAATATGAATATTTTGAATATCAAATCAATATGAATGGAATCACCGTAGAATATATTTCTTTTACGCTAACTAAATTTTTATTCATGATCATATTTTTCTATATAGAATTGGTTAAAGTCGTATTATGTTGACTTTTGACCAAAAATATATGACTTATATTAAGAAACAGTGGTAGTAGAAGCAGATGCTATTTAACACAAGGAAGACTGCAGTCATAAACTTCGTTGTCGATCATGGCAAGGGAACCTTTATGCCCTTTCTACTTTTTAATCACATCGGTGCAAGAATAGTCAAAGACGACTACCTCGAACACATTTGCTTCACCGGCTTTTTTTTAGCGGGATTGCACCCGAAGGGATTGGAAACTATATTGACCATACATAAGGTACAAATCTTACAAGGAGGCTCTTGCAAATTTTGAAATTTACAAGGGCCTCAAATTTTACATGTCAGACCCTAAAGCGGGAAAATGAAACGCGATCAAACTCCTAGTTGTCGTTGCCGCTGCATCTTGGAGACCTCTAGGTCTGGGCACCTGCGTCGCTGCCGGGGGAACAAGCCACTTGGCGCTGCGCCGGTGATGGATCCCGCACCGATATCGGGGAAGATCTTCCAAATGAGGAATAAAGGTCGAGGAAGAACACCGCTTCCCGACGAGGAGTGGCTCCGGTTGCCTTGGATAACCTCGGCCCAAAGCTGCCTACATTTACAAACTCTTCTAGGTATCGCAGCCTTCGTCGCACACGCTAGAGCACGCCCACGATGCCAACACCAAGCTTTGAGACGCAGAGCCGCCAACTCCCCCTTCAAACTCCCGTCTATCACCGCGACCACAGGGAGAGAGAATAGGGGAAACCATCAGATCTACACGCCTCCAAGCTTTGCGAACGAGCTTTATGGAAGAGGCCGCTCACCATCTCCGTCCTTTAGAGCTCCAAGAACCGCTTCACCACCTCCACCGAACGCCGAGAGTAGCTCGGAGGCTCCGACGACACAAATCCATATGACATAAAGCCAGCACACGTGCCTAACTCTACTCTACAAAGGGAGGCTGTTTTCCGCTCCCCGCTCATCTCCGACCGGCAAAGACGTGGAGAGAGAGATAAAGAGGAGATAACCTTGTTAGTAAGAAATGCCAAAGAAAGATGATTCCAGATTTTAACAAGATCGATGTTGCGCATCCGTGTCCACAGTGACCTTGCTCAATCCCATATCGCAAACAAGCTGGACCCCTCATCTCGTCCGCATGCATCTTTCGCCTCCGCGGTTTTGAGCCATGCAATCCAATTGGACATGTATCAAGTGGATACACTAATTTGGCACGTACCAAAGATTGAAAATCCACGGCAAAAAGAAAAAAAATAACATCTACGTACTTGGCATGCCAAAATATTTCAGACTCAAATTCATCAACCAATAACCCGAGAAGTAAAATCATGAAATGAACGAATATTAGTTATCTTGAACCGGTCAATGAATCTGGCCATTAACACACGGTGAATATTTTTTATTTTTGTTCGCAAGCCGTGTTAAATATTTGTAGTTGATTCTTTTTTTTTTTGACATGGCAGAGACATATCTACGCTGGACATTATTTTCGGATTTCTTGGGCAACTTAAGGATGTCTTTTCGACCGTTTGCACCGTAGCCGCGATGCACCAGTTACTTACACCCTCGCACCGGTTTGCACGTAAAAATTCCATGCAGTACGAAAGTACGTTTTTCATGTATTAGGAGATTGCTTATAACATGATTGTTTTCGTGAATTAGAAAAGGTAACCTTTTCTCCATTCTTTTCATGCATAATGCATTAGGAAACTTGTAAGAAACGCATTCCCCCATTTTAAAAAAAGAATAAGGAAATGCTATTTCTCGAGAAGAAAAAAACTATTTCTATAGTGTTCCGTTTTATCTGTCCTCAGTTTTACTTTCTCACTGTTCGTCCAGCAAGGCATCAAAGTCGAGCAGTGGGCCCCATCACTAGTAGAAAATGGGTCTTTGGTCCAGAGCCGCCCAAGCCATTGGTCCCGGTTCAGAGAAAAACCGGGACCAGTGCCAGGCACTGGTCCCGGTTCGAGCTGCCAGGGCCCCGTGGGGCATTGGTCCCGGTTCGGTTGGGGGCATTGGTCCCGGTTCGAGACACGAACCGGGACCAAAGCTCCAGAGCTGGACACGTGGCGTGCCGCGGAGCTTTGGTCCCGGTTCGTGCCACGAACCGGGACCAATACCCCTCCCCTGCCTATAAAATAACCCACCCCCCCTTCCCTCCTCTGTTTTTTTCTTCTTGAATTGGTGGGAAGTGGGTGCTAGTTTTTTTTTCTTTGCCACGCACAAGATGTGTTCGATGAAATGTCCGCTCCACACTTAAGTTCACACAAAATGATATCCTCGGCCGAGGTTAGCAACTTTATCCTTTTCATCTGTAATTGATACAGAAATATTGCATGTGTCGATGTACGGTGGTCATTTCACTATTCAGGATGTTATAGTAATGGTATTTGATAAACTTAATTATATGATGCAGATGGATGCACGGATGCGATGGATGTACGGCGAACGACGCAGTTCCGAATTTATTGCAGGCCTGCATAAATTTATCGATGTGGCTGAGGCAAACAAAGTGGATAATTTTATGCCTTGTCCATGTGTTGACTGTCGGAACTTCAGGGAGTACTCTAACTCGAAAACCATTCAAGGCCACGTGCTTCGGAGAGGTTTCATGCCCAGCTATAATTGTTGGACCAAGCACGGAGAAAGAGGGGTTAGGATGGAAGACAATGAAGAAGAGGAGGATGATGACAACTATCCTATGTTCCCTGAAGAATGCGGTGATACTATAATGGAAGACGTTGAAGAAGAAGGAGGTGAACATCGGGCATCAGATGAGCCCGCTGATGGTCTTGGTGGGGTCATTTCTGATGCAAAGCGAGAATGCGATACAGAAAAGGAGAAGCTAAAGTTGGAGGCCATGCTAGAGGATCACAAAAAGTTGCTGTACCCAAATTACGAAGATGGCAGCACAAAGCTCGGTACCACACTGGAACTGCTGAAATGGAAGGCATAGACTGGTTGTTCTGACAAGGGATTTGAGAAGTTACTGAAAATAATGAAGCCGAAGCTTCCAAAGGATAACGAATTGCCCGAGACTACATACGAAGCAAAGAAGGCTATCTGCCCTCTAGGATTAGATGTGCAGAAGATACATGCATGCATTAATGACTGCATTCTGTACCGCGGTTTGGAGTACGAGAATATGGATAAATGCCCGGTATGCAATGCACTGCGGTACAAGATCAGACAAGATGACCCTGGTGATGTTGAGGGCGATGACGAGCCCCCCCGGAAGAGGGTTCCTGCTAAGGTGATGTGGTATGTTCCTATAATACCACGGTTGAAACGTCTGTTCAGAAACAAAGAGCATGCCAGATTGTTGCGATGGCACAAAGAAGAGCGTAAGAAAGACGGGAAGTTGAGACACCCCGCCGATGGGTCCCAGTGGAGAAAAATCGACAGAGAGTTCCCGACATTTTCAGATGACGCAAGGACTTAAGATTTGGTCTAAGTACAGATGGCTTTAATCCTTTTGGGGAGCAGAGCTCCAGCCATAGCACTTGGCCCGTGACTCTATGTATCTACAACCTTCCTCCTTGGTTGTGCATGAAGCGGAAGTTCATTATGATGCCAGTGCTCATCCAAGGCCCGAAGCAACCTGGCAACGACATTGATGTGTACCTAAGGCCATTAGTTGATGAACTTTTGCAGTTGTGGTCCGAACCAGGTGTACGTGTGTGGGATGAGCACAATCAACAGGAATTTGACCTACGAGCGTTGCTGTTCGTAACCATCAATGATTGACCTGCTCTTATTAACATTTCAGGACAGTCAAACAAGGGATACAATGCATGCACGCACTGTTTAGATAAGACTGAAAGTATACATTTGGGAAACAAGAATGTGTACCTGGGGCATCGTCGATATCTTCAGAACAGTCATGCCGTAAGAAAGAAAGGCAAGCATTTCAACGGTGAGGCAGATCGCCAGAAGAAGCCTAACCTCACTGATGCTGATGTTATATATGACATGGTCAAGGATTTAGAAGTAATCTTTGGAAAGGGTCCTGGCAGTCAATCTGTTCCGAATGACGCTGACAACCACGTACCCATATGGAAGAAGTGCTCTATATTTTGGGAGCTACCCTATTGGAAAGTCCTAGAGGTCCTGTCGTGGTGTGAAGACGGCAGATGCCATAGGATGGCTTGAGTTGGGGCCGATGGACGCTGGTGATACCGGGGAGGGCTAGCGCGCTAAGGAGCGCACACAAAGATGGTGAAGCACGCACACGATCTACCCAGGTTCAGGGCCCTCGTGAGGAGGTAAAGCCCCTACTCCTGCCTGTCTCTCTCGTATATATCAGTGGGAACCGAAGTACACAGGTGCTCCTGGAGCTGTATGATCCAACAATAGTGGATAAGTGCTCGCTAGCAGATGTTGCTCAGAGGTGAAATATATCTCAGCGGGTCGTCTCTCACGCAGGAGGGGGTGGAGGCCTATTTATAGGCTAAACCGAGTTACAGTATGTCCACTACGGTCCAACAGCTATTGTCCTAACGCTACGGTCCAAAACCGACACTGTAGCCGTCATGTCCGAGTCAACTGCATGCTCATCATGGCGCCTCTGCCATGCACACGCACACCTCTGTCATCCTCTTGGTCATCACTGCGTCTCTGCAGGGACAGGACAAGACCTGCCCTGCCTAGAGCCCCGCGCTGTCTCGAGCCCAGGGTTGCCTCGCTGTCTGTTCCCCTGGCGTCAGAGATAAGCATGCCGGTCACTTCATCTCTGCACCTTATCCTCTGCCACGCTCCTGTGTCAGCCGGGATGTGGCAGAGGCATTGACTTCGCGCCTCTTCTCTTTTACTCGGATTGGGTATGTCGGAATATTTGAGTGCCTCTTCCTATTTAACTCGGATCTTCCCCTGCACACAAGAGAGAACAAGGAGATGCCAACATTCATATGTCGGTCAGCACATCTCGGTTAACATATCCCGGCCCCTTCTGGGCCCAGCCTTATCTCGGTTTACAGCAACACCATACCTCGGCCCCTTCTGGGCCTAGCTATGTCGGTTTACCTCAGCAATGAGGTAAGTGACATGGTTAAGACCATACCTCGGTCCTCCCTTGGACACTGCTTACACCACGTCATGACCCTACCTCGGGGTAGCCCCCCGACATTAGTCCCCGAAGCTGGTGCGGTCCTACAAACTCGGATGAAGGACCACAGCAGGTTAACAAAATCAAACCCACCAGACCAATTATCCGACATAAACATGTCAGTTCTATTCGAGCATCCGACATTAAAATGACGGTTCACCTCAACCATCAAGAACCTCACCTCAAACCATTTTCGACATTCAATCTTATGTCGGTCTCTCCGATACAAGAAGATTCCCTCAATCTCCTTTGAGATCTTGCCATAATCCCTCCGAGATCTTGCCACAACACGTGGCTTCATAACTCTGCACGTCTCTTGGAAAACTGTGCGCGGACAGACATGCCTCTGCCTGCATGCCAGCCACGTCACCCAAGCTCCATGAGTTGTCACGCTCACACAGAGCACTTGAGTGCTTTGACTACGTCAGCGCACGTATTACGGCGCGGCTCCTGGATTCCCGCGCCATTTACTGCTCCACTAACCACGTCCTGCGCCAGTTACCACTTCGTGGCCCACGGTGTGGCCGTTTTCACCGCACCACACGCAATTCATGCGCACCAAATCCGCGCGGCCGTTTTGGCGAACGTGCGCGGTAAATTCTCCAACCGATCTCCTCCCTTGCTTATAAATAGGGGAGCGGGGGCCCCTTCTCCTTTTTACCTTCTCCACTTCATCTTCCTCTTCGCACTGCTCCGCGCCATTGCCGCCGCCGCACAGAGCACCGCGCACGGAGTTTGCGCCACCGCACCGGAGTTCCTCACGCCGACGCAGCGCCGCCGCCGAACTCCAACTTTTCCTCGACACGCTTCGCGCCATCACTGGTAAGATCCTTGCTCCCCACATTGCCGATGAACACGTTCCTCCTCCGTGATGAACGTGTTCATCTCCTCCGATGAACTTGTTCATCTTCTTGATGAACTAGCTCACCGCCTTTGCGGTTACTTCTAACTCCTTCATATTAGATCTTCTTCACCATGCTTTTTATTATCTTGCACTAGTTCATCACCGTGCCCTTGTAGATTCGACTCGCGTAGATCTTTTATTTATCCTCTGTTTTTTCCTTCCTCGTAGATCTTCCCGCAAAGCACTTAGATGCGGATTCTTGTTTCCCGCCAAAACTCCTCTTCACCTCGGTTAATAGATTTTTCCGAGATACTTAACTCGGTCGCATTTTCTGCTTCTTTTCAGGAATCTCCCGAGATGTCTTCCAGCAACATCCCGGACCCCGCCGGCACAGGCGCGGAAGAGGGAGAACGTGCAGGATGGGAGGGATCCGATGTTACGCAAGCCGAGATAGACTGGCTGGTCCGAACTCGGCGTATCCCCGCCGAGGTGATATGCTGGGTTCCAGGCGACGAGGCTGAGCCGGATTTACAACCCGGTGAGCGCGTGGTATTCGTCGCGCACTTCGAGCGTGGCTTTGGACTCCCGGCGAGCCCCTTCTTCCGAGCCTTTCTCAACAAATTCCGCCTTCAACCTCACCACCTTCCTGCCAATGCCATCACCACCCTCTCGGCTTATGCCGCTTTCTCCGAGGCTTACCTCGGTCTCTGGCCGACAGTGGATCTCTGGGCCAAGTACTTCCAGCTCCGGAAACAGAGTGTCCCGGACAAGGATAACAAGACACTCCCGAAGGCGCTGACCCCGTGCGGAGCTGCTACTATCATACCCCGGCGATCCTCCATTTTTCCTCGGATACACGGTCTGGAGTCCTGCCGAAAGTGGCAACGGACATTCTTCTACGTGAAGAATCTAGCAGACGTCGATCTGCTCAATTTGCCGACATTCGTACTCGGCACCCCCGCAGAGCAGCACAACTGGGGTTTCAATCCCGGGGAGACGAACCTCGAGATCAACCACATCCACAGCTACGTTATCTCGTTCCAAGGAGAAGGGCTGGTGGCAGATGACCTCCTGCGGACTTTCATCAGCCGCCGCGTTTCCCCTCTTCAACGCCGAGTTCACAAGATTTGCCACATGAGTAGCCGATACGACCCAACTCGGCACAGCACTCACGGGCTGAGCAAAGCCGAGATTAGGAGACGTGTCAAGGCCATCGCCAAGACACAGATGCCCGAGAAATGGGCATGGGGTAAAAAACCCCATGACAGAACTCGGCTTCCAGAGCAAGTAAGTAACACGCAGTCTTGACCAACACAACTTGCCTGCCGACATCCCTTTTATGTCAGCAATATACTGTGCTTCTGAACTAACCCGGTTTCACTGCAACTTCTTTGCAGATTTTTGCTCGACAAGTCCAGGAGGATGGAGCCGATCCTTCTGCCAAATGGGGCCAGGATTTGCCCGCCCCGGCCACCACCGAGGTAGAGGACCTGGACGATGAAGACCACATGCCGATCCCGGCCGCTGCCCCGAGTAATGATGATGATGACGATGACTGTGAAATTCTAGAGGTACTTGATGCTCGTCCTCTCGCATATACTCACCCCATACCTTCGACCACAGCTGCCCCGGCAGGACAAGCTCCGAGCTCTGACCCTGCTGCCACGAGCAACCCCGGCACGTCTCGCAAACGTGCAGACACTGGTACCTCGGATACCGAGGCTTCCGCACCCCCACCTCCCGCCGCCAAGAAACAGAAGCTGCGGAAGAAGCCGGGTGACAAGCCTCGGAGCAAGAAGATGCCCCCAGTCACAGAAGGGTAAGATATCTCCTGCCGACCTAAGTTTTATTTCCTTTTCTTTCTTTAGCCGAGACAGCACTTTCCCGAGATAACCCCTTCCTTTTCTCTATGCAGGGCCCCCCTTGAAGTGAATCAGAGCGCATCCAACATGCGCTCCCCCATTACGCCACCGACCGACACTGGAGTTGCCAGCTCGGCTCCAGCACATACAACTCCGCCCGTCATAATCCTGCCATACTCTGAGGCCGCATCTGGAGAAGGCCAAGATGCCCCAGAAGTCTCGGCCCTCGACCGAGACACTGGTTCGGGTGCCCACACTGTGCCCTCCGAGGCTGCGCGGACCGAGACTCCGCCAGCACCGGATCAGCAGCAACCACCCTCACAACAGCAGCAGCAACAACAGCAACAACAACAATAGCAGCAACAACACAAGCAGCCGAAGCAGCAGCCGAAGCCGAAGCAGAAACAAACCACCGCCAAGCCGCCAGCGCCGAAGTCCACTACACAATCCACCGAGTTGTCAACTCGGAAATCCACTTCGCCGAGCAAATCGGCACAGGATCAAGCGGCCGCCGGGAAACAGCTTGTTACCCCGGCGAAAACAATGGTGGTGACTCCAACTACAACCGCGGCCCACCAAGCCCTTGCTGCCTCGGTCGCCAAAGCTTTCACTGGCAGCTGGGGTTTTCCTCAGCTCCGAACTCAGAGCGGACACAGCTTGGGCTCGGAGAAGCAATATCACATGGACTGGAATGCCGCCGACACTGGCGAGGTCTCCTCTGCCAACCCGGCGAGCCGACATCCGGCTGGACCCAGCGCAATTGCTCAGTCTATGCACAACTTGCAACTTGCCACCCTTCGAGCTAGCCAGGTTACCGAGGTAAATTTTCCTCGGGCACAACTTTCTTTTCTCTATAACAATTGATAAACATATATAATCCCCAGTCCCCGAGATTCAGATCGAGTGATTGACGCTCCCCCGAGTAAATATCACTCGGTGCGAATCTTCACAAAATCTTCAAAAAACCAACAACCAGTCCCCGAGATTCATGCCAAGTTTTACTCGGCACAATTCTTCAAGAAAATATACTAATACTTTGCTCTTTTCAGGATTGCACCAATGCTCGCACTGCAGTATTCCAGAAGCTGCTGCTGGCCCACAATAAACTCAAGAGCTCCCATAGGCAACTGCAGGATGAGATGAGGCGCAAGGACAATGCGCACAACGATGCGCTCGAGAAAGAAAAGTCCGAAGTGTCTCGTCTCCAGAAGGAGCTTGACCGGGTCCAGAAGGAGAAGTCCCGGATGGAGCAAACTCTGAAGCAGCGAGATGAAGAAACTTCGAAGCAAAAGGAGCTGCTGGACCAGACCGAGTCTCGCGTCACCTCGGCTCAACAAGAGCTTGATGCCCTCAAAGCCAAGTGCGATAGGTGGCTGGCCACGGTCACCCGAATCAACAACGAAATGGACAGTGAGTTTCCCTCAGCCTTTCTTTTCATTCGCCTTGCTTTTACCGACATTGGAAATACGCCGATATAAAGTTTAACTCGGTAACAACTTTACTTTCTTCAGAACACTTCGCCCACTCCAAGGCCGCTGCAGTGAATACTGTTCGCAGGGCACGAGAGAGGAGAGCCGAGGCTGGCCCCATCTCGGATGAGTGGGATATTGAAGATCACCTGACAGCCCTGGACGGTCGCATATCTCCGCTGAAGACCATTGGCACCGAGCTCCTCACCGCTGGTATTCGGGTTTACAATGCTCTATGGCCAGAGTCCGCGGCTCCAGTGTCTGTTGCCGAGTTGTCCAAGTGCCTACTGACAGCCGAGGCAAGGCTCTGAGAATGGAGATCCTCCTCAGCCCGTGCCAGAGCAGATCAAGCTCTTACCTTTGTGCTCTCTTGGTACGAGGCCATTGACCTCAACATACTGCGATCCCTGCGCTCTGACTCAAAATGGACGTCGGATTCATCGCTGATCCAGAGGCGCAAGGAGGCAGCCTCATTCATGGCCAACTACGCTCAGACCCAGTACTTCATTGCTGGCCCCGTCTACTCTGACGGTGAAGATGAAGAGGACGACGAAGCAACAGAATCCGATGAGGAGACCGAGGTTGAGCCTCGCCCCACTGCCAATGTCGACGCGGCCGGCACAACCGAGCAGCCAGCAACCGACATTACCGATACCTCGGCCGCCAATCCCACAACCGAGACTGCTCCAACCGATCCGAGCTCTTCCCTCGCAGCTGCTTGAGCTTATCAAAATTCGAAACATTAAATCCCTGGAATGCCGGGTGCAGATGTAAATATACCTTAAGTAATTCGCAGTGCTACTTTTATCTCGCTACTCTTATTGAAAACGGCTTAATGCCGGATCACTTTTCATCAAGTCCCCGAGTTTACTTTCTCGTTTACTATACTTAGTAATCTTTGCTCTTGTCTACCATTTTGGCGTTCGACAGTCGAGTCACAAGATCAAAATTATAGCATACAGTACTTGTAAATTTTGAGGTAAGATTCAGAGTCATCCGACATGCAAAAACCGGGTTAGTAAACAACATATGTGGATCATTTTTGAACCAAGTCCCCGAGTTCGTTTTCATGTTTACCACATACCATAACCTCTGCTCTTGACTGCCATTTTGGCGTTCGTCAGTCGAGTCACAAGATCACAACAAGATAGCATACATTACTTGAGCTTTGAAACAGAGTCAAAAAATCATCCGACATATAAACAACACAGATAAAAACGAGAAAAACACAAGCATATAGAAAAAGGCAGTCCCCGAGTTACTTCGGAGTGCCAACACTTTATTCAAAAGAAACCGAGATACATACATTGCGCCCTTATGAGTAAAAGGGTCGTAGTAGAGCTACATTCCAGGGCGTTTGGTTTCCTCTCCGGATTTGTCCCTCCTGTGCTTCATGGGTTTCTGCGCATCTATAAGATAGTATGAATCATTGTGCGAGCCTTGCTCACAATGAACGGTCCCTCCCACGGAGGTGACAATTTATGTCGGCCTGCAGTGCGCTGCACCAGCCTGAGCACCATGTCCCCTTCTTGGAACACCCGAGGGCTGATCTTCCGGCTATGATAGCGTCGGAGATTCTGCTGATATATTGCTGACCGAGACAAGGTCAGCTCTCTTGCTTCTTCGAGCAAATCAACACCGTTTTCCCGAGCTTCTTTTGCCTCGGTTTCAGTGTACAACGCCACTCTCGGCGCATCATACTCTATGTCGGTCGGCAAGACCGCTTCTGCTCCATAGACCAGAAAAAATGGCGTATAGCCAGTTGAACGATTCGGTGTGGTCCTTAGACCCCACAACACTGCTGGTATTCCTCTATCCAGCATCCCGGAGTTCGCACAGTGGTTCAATTAACCGAGCTTTTATGCCGGCCAGCACCAATGCATTTGCTCTTTCCACTTGCCCATTTGCCTCTGGGTGTGCCACCGAGGCTATGTCCAACCGAATTCCTTATCAGCACAAAACCGAGCAAATTCTC
Organism: Poa pratensis; assembly: GCA_947311845.1. Taxonomy (NCBI): domain Eukaryota; kingdom Viridiplantae; phylum Streptophyta; class Magnoliopsida; order Poales; family Poaceae; genus Poa; species Poa pratensis. The sequence goes on along the minus strand of CAMZMU010000058.1, from coordinate 55,824,090 downwards.
CCACAGCAAAGTTTGTGCCATTATCCGAGATAATGCTATGGGGGTAACCATATCTCAAAATGATGTCCTTCAAAAAGGTCACAGCAGTGTGGCCATCACATTTCCTGATTGGCTTCACCTCGATCCACTTGGTGAACTTGTCCACCATTACCAGCATATGAGTCATGTTACCTCGGGCTGGCCTGAATTCCCCACCATATCAAGGCACCAACACAAAGGGCCAAGTGATTGGGATTGTTTTGAGTGCCGAAGCTGGCAGGTGGATCTTCTTAGCAAATCTCTGACATCCCTCACATTTCTGACGATATCCTCTGCCTGATTCAGAGCATTGGGCCAATAGAACCCATGCCGGAATACTTTAGCCACCAAAGCTCTTGATGAAGCATGATGCCACATTCTCCTTGATGAATTTCCAGGAGCATTTCTTGCCCTTCCTGCAGCTCAACACAGCGCTGCAACACCCCGGTCACACTTCTCTTGTACAACTCATGGTTGATAATGGTGTATGCCTTGGATCTTCTTTGCACTTGCCTGGCCTCAACCTCATTACTCGGCAAACTTCCATCCATCATATATGCCATTATAGGTTGTGCCCATTCCGGCACAGGATGCACAGGAAACAATGGATCATCCACATCCATGAAATAAACCGACATTGCCTCCTCCGACATTACGCAACCAGTCCCCGAGATCTGCCAATCAGTCCCCGGGTTTTCCCAGATGCACCCGACATCAATGTCCATGGGCACAGCTCCAGATTCCGGTTTTGTGGGATAAAGATTGACTCGGACTCTGGCGAGGGTTTGATTGATGGCTTCCTGAGATGCTCCAAGGATATGCCGGGTGGAATTGGATCCCGAGATGAACCTAGCTTGGACAGTATGTCGGCAGCTTCATTTTCTGTCCGAGGTACATGCTTGAACTCGCAACCTTCAAAGAACCCGAGATCTTCTGTACATGAAACCGATATAACGCCATATTGGCGTCCAAAGCATCCCAGTTTCCCGAGGCTTGCTGCACCACCAGATCCGAGTCTCCGAAGCACTCAATCCGGCGAATACCAATTTCCTTGGCCACATTGAGCCCATGAACAAGTGCCTCATACTCGGCCACATTGTTAGATGCCGCAAAATGAATTTGCAGCACATATCTCAGCTGGTCTCGCTTTGGCGAGGTAAGAACTACCCGGCACCCAAACCAATCTTGGTCTTGGATCCATCAAAATGCATTCTCCAGTAATTGGAGTCAGGCAGTGGTGGTTCATATTGCATCTCGGCCCAATCCACCAAGAAATCCGGCAGTGCCTGAGACTTGATGGTATCTCTTCTCTCATAATGTGGTGTGTAAGGGGACACCTCTATGGCCCACTTGGCTACTCGGCCAGTTGCATCTTTGCAATTGATGATCTCCGAGATAGGAGCCTCACACACCACTGTGATTGAATGCTCTTGGAAATAATGCTTCAACTTCTTGGCTGCCATGTAGACACCATAGGTCATTTTCTGGTAGTGAGGATAGTTTTGCTTGGACAGCGAGATCACCTCGCTCAGATAATATACCGGCCTCTGCACGGTTTTACCATTTTCTTCTCTCTCCACCACACTACTGCACTAACAACTCGGTTTGTGGCTGCAATATAGAGCAACATCGGCTCTTTGGGCAATGGTGAGGCCAGTATCGGTGCAGTTGCCAACATCTTTTTTAACTCGGTGAACGCCGCATCCGCTTGCGGGGTCCAGTGAAACTATCACTTTTCTTCATTAGCTGGTATAAAGGCAATGCCTTTTCTCCCAACCTGCTAACAAACCGACTTAAGGAGCCAAGCAACCTGTAAACTTTTGTACATCTTTGAGACATCTCGGTAATTCATGCTTTCAATAGCACGGATCTTTGTCGGATTTACCTCGATACCTCGGCTTGACACAAGGAAACCGAGTAATTTTCCTGCTGGTACACCAAAGGTGCACTTGTCCGGGTTAAGTTTCAACCGGAATTTCCTCAGGTTTGCAAATGTTTCACTAAGATCATCAATTAGCGTGGCTTTTTCTTTAGTTTTGATGACTATATCATCGACATATACTTGAGCATTTTTGCCTATCTGATCATGCAAGCACTTTTGCATACATCTCTGGTAAGTAGCACCAGCATTTCTCAACCGAAAGTCATAACACGAAAGCAATAAGCCCCGTACGGGGTAATAAAAGCAGTTTTTAATTGATCAACAGGGTTCAGAGGTATCTGGTGAAAACCAGAATAAGCATCTAGAAAGGATAACAGCTCACACCCGGCTGTGGAATCGATCACCTGATCAATCCGAGGCAGCGGGAATGGATCCTTGGGACATGCCTTGTTTAAGTTCGTGAAATCAATACACATGCGCCACACCTTGACCACCAAAGGTTCATCTTTTTTCTTCTCTACCAGGACCGGGTTAGCCAACCAGTCCGGGTGCAGCACTTCCATATAAACCCAGCTGCGAGTAATTTGGCCAGTTCATCACCTATTACTTTCCTTCTTTCATCCGCCCAACGTCGCATTGGTTGCTTCACCGGTTTCATATCCGGTCTACAAACAAAGAGTGCTCAGCCAACTCCCTCGGAACACCTGGCAGGTCATGATTTGACCATGCAAAGATATCCCGATTCTCACGGAGGAAGTGACTGAGCTCGCCTTCCTATTTCTCAGTTAACCCGGTTCCAATGAGGACATTGTGCTCCGGGAACGCCGGGTCAACGTTGAGCTTCTTTGTCTCTTTTGGCACCTGGAATGCCGCATTCTGCTCCGGGTTAGCCATACCCGGCATACCGAGTTGCGCTGACTGGGCCAGCGCCACTACCTCATGTATTCTTTTCTTCTCCGCAGCAATGATCAATGACTCGGCCAAACATGAACCAGCGAGGCACACTCCATAGACGTTTGTAGTTCCCCGAGATGGTGATAATACCATTAGGACCTGGCAACTTCATCTTGAGGTAACCCACATGGGTGGATATCATGAATTTGGCCAATGCGGCCTTCCGAGCAAAGCATGGTATGGACTTTCGAGGTCCACGACCTCGAACTCAATGCTCTCAGTTCTGCAGTTGTCCTTGGTACCGAACAACACATCAACCCAAATCTTGCCCATAGGTGCACATGACACACCTGGTACTATGCCATGGAAGGTTGTATGACTCGGCTGCAACATGTTCGCTGAGATGCCCATCTTACCATGGTGTCTCGGTACATGATGTTAATGCTGCTCCCATTATCAATGAGAACTCGGGAGAACCTGACATTGATGGTGGGCCCGATGAATGTCGGTCCACAACTAGAGCATAACATCCCGGGCTTGGCATGATCCGAGGATGATCATCTATGCTCCAACTGACCTTTTGATCAGCCCAGTACATGTACTTCGGCATAGCCGGCATAACGGCGTTTACCTCCATTGTACGCCGATGCAAACTCTGCTTATCGTTGGCTCGGTAATAAAGACCACATAACTCTGATGAGCTCTCTGAACTCACCCTGGCGATACTCCGCCTGGCGACTAGGACCAGCATTGCCATTGTTGCCTCCGCATTTACTGATTAACAGGCCTCGGAGCTGCAGGCCTCGAAGGAGGTGCATTCCGGGATAGTGTTTGCCCCGGTGAGCGGTACAGGCCTTTGAACAGGAGGTCTCTGAGGTGCTCCCATCTGCTGATTTACTCCGGATCCTCCCCCTTCTTTCAGTGTGCGCTCATACCAGCTGCACTGCCGAGTTGAGTGGTTAGCAGGCCTGCGAGGGTCATGCGTGTGGTAGCTGCATGGCCCATCCAACATTGCCTCATACGTTAACCTCGGTTTTTCCTCCCAAGGCTTCTGTTGGCCCCCAAACTGCCTCTTCGCATCTTGGTTTTGGCCCCAAGCAGGGCCACTGTTCTTCTGGCGCTGACTGTTACCAGCATCTGGCTGCTCTTGATTAATAGCAGCAACTTGATTTGAACCGTACCGATGATCCGGCCGGTCCTCTCTTCTCTTGACCCCATAATCTTGGTGGTCACCTCGCCTGGATGGTCCAGTGTTACCGGAGTATCTCTACTCGGTTCCACCGAGTTCAGCATGGGCTGCATCGGATCTCCCAATGCATAGCTATCCGCAATCCAGATTGTTTCAGCCAAGGTGGCTGGCATTTCTCTCTGCAGCTTCTACCAGAGCATGGAGCCGTGTCGGCATCCCTGTGCAAACCACGAGATGGCCTGCGCTTCAACAACTCCTTCACAGGAATTGTGAATAGTACTCCACCGAGTCAAGTAGTCTCGGTCATTCTCACCACTCCTCTGCGTGCACATCGCAAGTTGCTGAGGACGATTGGGCCTCTTGTATGTGCTGGAGAAGTTACTAACAAAGGCATCTTCAAAGTCCAGCCAGCAATCAATGCTGTTCTCTCGCAAGTTGTTCAGCTAGATCCGAGCTGGCCCTTCCAACATCTGCGGAATGTACCTCACCGTCCAACGTCGGTTTCCCCCCGCTATGTGCACTGCCGACACATAATCTGTCAGCCAATCTTCCGGCTTAGTGCTGCCATCATATTTCTTTGCACCCCGGTTCAACTGAAAGTGGTGCACCGGTGGCTCCTTCATTATCCGAGGTCCAAAGCACGCAGGGCCAGGTGGACCCTGCTCTTCTAGCATCTCGGACATATAGATTCTGTCCAGCTTGTAGCGTGCATCGTTTGTTGACAGCTGGCGAGGTCCCAACCGAGAACCAAGTGCATTCTCATACCTCGGATACCCGGCTCTCTCCATAGCCGAGTTACCATCATCATAACGGTTGGCTGCATAGCCAACCCCTTGCTGCTGCTGCAGACGCCCAACACTCTGCTCTTGCCGAGGCTAGCTCTGCATCGGATACCGAGGTGGATAACCTCGGCCAGCCGAGTTACTTCTTCCAGCACCTGGATTGCCCGGACCGGGATTGCTCTTACCCCGACCGACACTACCTTGCACCACTAACTGTTTTCCGGCATATGCCGGATCATATGCCTGCATCTGCTGGTTCTTACCAGAGTTTACACTCCGTCCACGACGTCCACCGTCATGCGGAGACGAAGCTTGCCCCTTAGACCCACTGGCTCCCCTGACCGAGTGAACAATCTCGGAACCTCCTGCAGCTGTATTAGCCTTGCGAAAGGCTTCATTTTGCCGAGTAGCCACAGCTACCAACTCATTAACCCGGTCTTGCTGCCTACGGAGAGCTTCTCCGGATAAACCAGACAGCTCGGCTCTTGCTGCCTCGGCAGCTCTAAGAGTCTTAGCAGGGGAACTATACTTCGGTCTCTCAACCGACGAGTGACTAGGAGTCTTACTGGAACTTGATCTACCATCTCTATCTATCTCGGCATTGAGGCCCTTGCCTCTTCTACGCACTTCATCTAAGCGCTTAGGGTGAGTAGCTATAGGAGTAAAACCATGAGCTTGGTTGTACTCTCGGAGGGTTATCCCGAACTCCCTCCTTATCTCGGCCACCTCAATGGCCTCCTGATGCAGCTTCTGACGCTGCACCTCTAACTCGGCTGCTGTTTGGGCAGCATCTGCCCCGGTAACCACCGGCACAGCCAGCTTTTCTATGATATCTTCCAGCGGAGCTGGTCTGACCGGCACATGGGATGCACCGGCCTGGTCTCGGATGTTCTCATCCCTCTCCAGCGGCACTTTCGCCGACCTGGCGGTTCTGTCGGCAGGATCGCCGGCATTGCCTCTGCCAGCACCATCCACGGGTCCTGTCATCAAAACCTCTGCGCAGCTCCCGAGGCGGGCGATATGCCGGCCGCGAGCCGCGCAGACAGCAGGGGGATCTTCTGCCACAAGCACCTGCTCGGGGTACTTGCAGACGAACTCGGTGGCGACGTAGACCTCGAACACGCCGAAGGTGACGAGGCAGCCGTTCCTCGGGAGCGGCCTGCTGCCGAAGCAGCCCGCGTTGTCGCTAACGAAACTCAGCGAGCCGAGCCTGTGGACGAGGCCACATACCACGCGCTCGCCCGAGGTGATGAAGGAGCCCGTCCGGATAAACACACCAGCCAGCGCCTCTGTCAGCCCCACGGTGGGCGCCAACTGTCGTGGTGTGAACACGGCAGATGCCATAGGATGGCTTGAGTTGGGGCCGATGGACGCTGGTGATACCGGGGAGGGCTAGCGCGCTAAGGAGCGCACACAAAGATGGTGAAGCACGCACACGATCTACCCAGGTTCAGGGCCCTCGTGAGGAGGTAAAGCCCCTACTCCTGCCTGTCTCTCTCGTATATATCAGTGGGAACCGAAGTACACAGGTGCTCCTGGAGCTGTATGATCCAAGAATAGTAGATAAGTGCTCGCTAGCAGATGTTGCTCAGAGGTGAAATATATCTCAGCGGGTCGTCTCTCACGCAGGAGGGGGTGGAGGCCTATTTATAGGCTAAACCGAGTTACAGTATGTCCACTACGGTCCAACAGCTATTGTCCAAACGCTACGGTCCAAAACCGACACTGTAGCCGTCATGTCCGAGTCAACTGCATGCTCATCATGGCGCCTCTGCCATGCACACGCACACCTCTATCATCCTCTTGGTCATCACTGCGTCTCTGTAGGGACAGGACAAGACCTGCCCTGCCTATAGCCCCGCGCTGTCTCGAGCCCAGGGTTGCCTCGCTGTCTGTTCCCCTGGCGTCAGAGATAAGCATGCCGGTCACTTCATCTCTGCACCTTATCCTCTGCCACGCTCCCGTGTCAGCCGGGATGTGGCAGAGGCATTGACTTCGCGCCTCTTCTCTTTAACTCGGATTGGGTATGTCGGAATGTTTGAGTGCCTCTTCCTATTTAACTCGGATCTTCCCCTGCACACAAGAGAGAACAAGGAGATGCCGACATTCATATGTCGGTCAGCACATCTCGGTTAACGTATCCCGGCCCCTTCTGGGCCCAGCCTTATCTCGGTTTACAGCAACACCATACCTCGGCCCCTTCTGGGCCTAGCTATGTCGGTTTACCTCAGCAATGAGGTAAGTGACATGGTTAAGACCATACCTCGGTCCTCCCTTGGACACTGCTTACACCACGTCATGACCCTACCTCGGGGTAGCCCCCTGACAGGTCCGGTCTTCAATCGACGTGATGCACGTGATGAAGAATCTTTGTGTGAACCTGCTAGGCTTCCTCGGCGTGTATGAGAAGACAAAAGATACACCAGAAGCACGGGAGGACCAGCAACGTATGAAAGACCCATACAACAAGCAGACGGATAAAGGGCGTCAATACTTAAGCAGCTACGCTCTTACCAAAGCAGAGAAGGAAATCTTTTTTGAATGCCTGAGCAGTATCAAGGTCCCGGCTGGCTTCTCGTCAAATATAAAGGGAATAATAAATATGGCAGAGAAAAAATTCCAGAACCTGAAGTCTCATGATTGCCACGTGATTATGATGCAGTTGCTTCCGGTTGCATTGAGGGGGCTTCAACCGGAAAATGTTCGAGTACCCATTGTGAAGCTATGTGTATTCCTCAATGCAATATCTCAGAAGGTCATCGATCCAGTAACTCTACCAAGTTTACAGAAGGCTGTGGTCCAATGTCTTGTCAGCTTCGAGTTGGTGTTCCCCCCATCATTCTTCAATATTATGACGCATCTCCTGGTTCACCTAGTCGACGAGATTGCCATTCTCGGTCCTGTATTTCTACACAATATGTTCCCCTTCGAGAGGTTCATGGGAGTTTGAAGAAATATGTTCATAACCGTGCTACGCCAGAAGGAAGCATCTCAAAGGGCTATGGAACAGAGGAGGTCATTGAGTTTTGTGTTGACTTTATTCCTGACCTTAAGCCGATTGGTGTTCCTGAATCGCGGCATGAGGGGAGACTGAGTGGAAAAGGCACGCTAGGAAAGAAAGCACTGATATGTAGGGACGGACATTCTTGAACTCAAGCACACTACACAGTTCTACAAAGTTCCACCTTCGTGGCTCCGTATATCGAGGAACACAAGAATTATGTACGCTCCAAGAACCCGGGGAAGGCTGACTCCTGGATTAAAGAAAAACACATGGAGACTTTCGGCAGTTGGTTGCGATTACAGCTCATGAATGACACCACTGTCGGAGATCAGCTCTACTTGGTGGCCGCGTCACCATCTTCGACTGTATTGAATTTCCAAGGGTACGAGATAAATGGGAATACATTTTACACGATCGTCCAAGATAAAAAGAGCACCAACCAGAACAGTGGTGTCCGCTTTGATGCAACAGACGAGAATGGGCAAAAGGACACATACTATGGTTACATAGAGGAGATATGGGAACTTGACTATGGACCTACTTTTAAGGTCCCTTTGTTTCGGTGCAGTTGGGTCAACATGAATGGAGAAGGGATAAAGGTAGACCAGCTGTACGGAATGACAACAGTGGATCTCAAGAATCTTGGTTGTTACAGGAACGAACCATTCGTCCTAGCCAATGATGTGGCTCAGGTTTTCTATGTGAAGGACATGTCCTCCAGACCGAAAAAAAGAAAAAAAAATAAGCAAACGATGAGCCAAAGCGTCACATAGTTCTTTCAGGGAAAAGAAACATCGTGGGAGTCGAGGACAAGACATACATGTCAGCAGATTATGATAAGTTTGATGAAATTCCGCCCTTCACAGTGAAAACTGACCCAAGCATCCCGTTAAATAATGAAGATGCTCCATGGTTACGGCCGAAGCGATCATAGGCAAGGGACATACGCGAAGAAGGGTTCATGGCTTTTATGTAAATCAATGTAATGTATTAAACCTTTATGTGATGTGTAGTAATGTATTAAACCTTTATGTGGTGAAAACCATAATAATAGCTCGGGTCCATTTTTATTTAACCATAATACACATCACGAATAATGTCACAAACTTTTGCCGGGTCCTAAGCCACGGGGTGCTGAGCGGCCGGCGCTGCGCACCCAAAGAGCAGGAACCATCACAGGGACAATACTCACGTGAGAAGGATCCCTATGAAGAACCATCCATCTACTGTTATACACCGCTGGCGTATCCAACATAAACACATAGCGATTGACGTGCTCGTCCTCCTCCCTGATACGGCGACGTACCACCTCCTCGGGGGCCAGCTCCCTCTGGAACGAATGTGGCCCACGCGACTTCCACCAAACAAGATCCGGGTCGACGACGTCACCCGGATTCCTCACCAAGCGACGCGTCCCGGAAGATACCACCTCCCAGTGCCAGCCCGGCGGAGCCCAGTCCCGGACATCGCCCCTCGCATCCAACAGGCCAGACATCGTCGCCGAGATCTGAAAAAATGAGTGGGGAATTTGATCAAACACCTAGGTAGGGGAGCGAGAGGGCAGCACCTAGGTAGGGGACGGAGGACGGTGTGGAGCCTCCTTATATATAAGCAAAAGTTAAAAGAAAAAAACTGACCAAAACACACGGTTTCCCCGTCATACAGCCCAACGGTGCCTCGTGAGTGACTGCATATGAAATGCACCGTTGGGCTGTATGACGGGAATCCGAATGCTTTGTATACTGCAAATCATCGCGTGGTCGTGAGACGGCAAATCGGCCTTCGATCCAGACAGCGGCAAGACGTCTCTGATGATCTGCAACCGTCCGAACAAGTGTTGGGGATGTTGCTAATCATCAGAGATCCTTGCCGCTGCTTGGATCCGACCGAGGGGAGGGTTCACCTTCAGCCTCCGCTCTAGGAACTCCTGCCTCTCAGAAATCTTGCTCTCTGCTACCCGTGTACTGCCAATGATGGATGCTATATATAGGGTCGTGGCCCCTTTAGTCCCGGGTGGTATCACGGCCCGGGACTAGAAACACACCCCTGATCCAACGGCTCACAAGCCCTCAAAAGAAACACACCCCTGATCCAACGCCTCACAAGCGCTCGAAAGAAACACACGATCCGTGCGCTTCTTCCTTATTGGTGGGATTCCCTTTAGTCCCGGTTGGTGGCTCACAGAGTGATCCAACAGCTCACAAGCCCTCAAAAGAAACACACCCCTGATCCAACGGCTCACAAGCGCTCGAAAAAACACACGATCCGTGTGCTTCTTCCTTATTGGTGGGATTCTCACTATATATATGTAGTCATGGCCTCCATTGGCATAGCACATCTAAACTCATATCTGCAACCTCGTCACTCTCCCATGGCTTCCACCGTACCCATTCTAACCTACTCGGAGGCGGAGGCGCCTCGAACTACCCCTGCCCGCCCGGCTACGATGTCCCCGCCGGCTGGAGTCTGAGCACCGGAGGCGTGCCGGTCCCTCCTGTCCCTCAAGGTTTGGCGCGCCGGGCGGCCATCACGAACCACTACTACCTCGAGCTCACTCCGGAGCAGATGGATCCCCGCTGGCATCCCGACTACCGCCCGACTTGGGACGCCTTCTTCATCAATCGACGTGAGAGGGCGCTCGCCAGGTACGAGGAGGACGGCCCGCCTCCTTCGAACTTCAACGAGGCCGACCGTCGGCTGTGGTGGAGCGGCCGGACTCTCCAGAGCATCATGGACTACATCACGGCCGGCGATAACCCCCGCCTGCGCTACCCGCACTTCCAGTCTAGGCGAGCGCCGCCCGACGACAGCGACGACGACGGCGGCGACTACGACGACTACGAGGATGAGTATTATAGGCCTAGGCAGGAGTATGACTAACCTATGGTTCGTCTATGTATCCAAGATTGTTGTCATTAACTACTTCTGGTCTAGCTAAGACGACGATCGTGTAAAATGTATTCTTTATCTCTGCATTTCCAAGTCTATGAAGAAGTTTTTTGTAAACTATGTCAAAACTCAAGTTTATCATTTATCCTACCAACTAGTACACATGAAAGAACTCCATGCCAAAGGATTTCATTTTTTGAGTATTTTTTTCACTTTCTTTGACTTTTTTTAAAAAAGGTCAAAATTGCCGCCGTTACTATTCATTGTAAGGGGTCGAATTATCCAAAACTATCGACGGCCCTGTGATATAACCACTACTTGTGCACCTTAAAATCATTTTTGAAAAAATTTCAGAGCAAACTATCACACACTTGTAGTTCAAATTTAAATTACTTTCGAAAAATAGGCATAAAGTCGTTTAAATAGGCGAAATTAGCTAGAAACCGAGAAAATTACCAATATTTGTGGATTATACATAAAATATGGTCTACTTTCTGTGATAATTGGATGGGTGTCATTTTTCACCATATTTGTTGCACTTGCTTCACAAAAAATGTCATTTTTGACAATCGAAAAACAAAAAACGATATTTAGATAAGTAATTTGAAAAAACTCAGTTCTGCAACATTGTTTGTCGTACCAAGATACAACTATGTGTCAAATATGGGCACATTTTGACAAACTATGACACGGAGATGACCATAACGAGGCCATTTGACCCGAAACTTATACATGTTTATAGATGATTGACCTTTTTGTGAAGAAGTTTTTTGTAAACTATGTCAAAACTCAAGTTTATCATTTATCCTACCAACTAGTACACATGAAAGTACTCCATGCCAAAGGATTTCATTTTTTGAGTATTTTTTTTGACTTTCTTTGACTTTTTTAAAAAAAGGTCAAAATGGCCGCCGTTACTATTCATTGTAAGGGGTCGAATTATCCAAAACTATCGACGGTCTTGTGATATAACTACTACTTGTGCATCTTAAAATCATTTTTGAAAAAATTTCAGAGCAAACTATCACACACTTGTAGTTCAAATTTGAATTACTTTCGAAAAATAGGCATAAAGTCGTTTAAGTAGGCGAAATTAGCTAGAAACCGAGAAAATTACCAATATTTGTGGATTATCCATAAAATGTGGTCTACTTTGTGTGATAATTGGATGGGTGCCATTTTGCACCATATTTTTTGTACTTGCTTCACAAAAAATGTCATTTTTGACAATCGAAAAAACAAAAAACGATATTTAGATAAGTAATTTGAAAAAACTCAGTTCTGCAACATTGTTTGTCGTACCAAGATACAGCTATGTGTCAAATATGGGCACATTTTGACAAACTATGACACGGAGATGACCATAACGAGGCCATTTGACCCGAAACTTATACATCTCTAGACCAATATAAAAAGACCCAGAGGGCGGAGATTCAAATCATCTTGACCGAGCAACACGTTTATCCTACGGTCCACATCGCTATAATGTTTAATGCTCAAAACGTATAGCGCAGCCAAACGGAGGAGAAAACCGCGCCTCCCCACTCCCCACGAAGTGACGCACGAAAAATAGCCTACCGTAGAAAACCGCCGTCCTCGATCTTCTTCTCTGATAGCTGGCCGCCGATCTCCGCTAGACGGATCCCCGAAGTGCTGCCGCCCCCTCCTTGCTCGCCGCCGCCATCCCTGACTTCCGCTGGAGAAAATCGCGCCTCCCTTCGGAATCCAATCCCTTCTCCCGTTTCTCCCTCACCACGCCTCGCGCAACGCAGGACACTGCCGCCGGCCTGCACACGCCGCCTCCGCCCGCCGCATCGTCCTGCCCACGCCAACCTTCCCGACGGGAGGGAGCAGCCACGCCACCATGTCATACACGAGTGTGTCGCCTCTGCACTGCCCTAGGTGAGAGCCCCGCCGACGCACTGCCTGACGCGAGGGCGCCGCCGCGAGCGACATGCTGCCGTCTGCAACCGCCCTACTGTCTGCACCTCCTGTCCATCTACACACGCCCGTCCCTGTACCCAGCTCGACGATGTGCTGCTCCTCCAAGGATTCCAGATTCCTTGCTGCAAATTTCAACGTTTCTGTGTTTCAAGATTCAACATGGATGCTGATGTGTGAATGGACACACCGCTAGGCCTCCAAGAGCAGAGAGGCGGGCGTGGAGACGCAGGAGGACGACGGGGATTGCAATCGGGAACTACCCTCCAGGCCTCCACGACCTCTCCTGACGATTCCCCGTCCCCCCGACGAGCCCGAGCCGGTCGCCTTCGAGCTCGCCGCGTCCCCCGGAAAGCTTCGGCTCTCCTGCTCCCACGCCCCTGAGCCACGCCCTCGCCTCCGTGGTCCCGACGCCGCCTACTCGGAGCGCCGCGCCCACGCCCCCGAGTGTTGTGCCGCACCCACACATCGCCGACCTCGCCCGTAGCCTACCAGCTCGGCCGCCGCTGCGCCCAAGCCCACGCCCCCGAGCGTCGCGACGAGCCGCACGACGATGCTACTCTGTTCTTCAATACCTCAATCTGAACTTTTACCAATTGTCTGCCCAATCCGTTGAGCCCGGGTTCCAGGTGAGCAATGTGATAGTTCTTCATGGAGGACTACACCTTTGAGCATATATATGTGTTAATTGGTACAAACTTGCAGATCCCACTCGACGACTACGCGGAGCCGTGGAGGAGACTGCCAACGGCCTCCATCATCATAGCCCGCTCGAACTCCAGTGACCTCTTCCTTGCCACTGCCGACTCCCTATTTGAGGTGCCTCTCTCGCTGCCTGCCCTCGCACCGTCTATTGTTCGTATGGGATTTGGAGTGATGGTTATCTGAGAGTGGTTGTTTGTGCCTTAAGCAAACATGGCAAAATCTTGTCAAAATGGATTTGCTTTCATAGTTGTTATGATTGTAAGGACCAATTTTCGAATTTTACACAAACATGACTGATGGAGTAGTCTACATACACAAACTCATGTTTATTTTCTGGGTCATACTTCAGGATATCAATTTTCAGCCATCCTATATTACCTTGTAGTTCAGTATTCAAATGTATAAAATCGTGCAACACTCTAATTCAGAAGATAAATTGGAAATACAAGAATAAAAATACAAGTACAGTGCACTCCGAAAATTGCAGCCTTTTCTCTAATGAATGGATGATCATGATGTTTCTAATTAGTGCCAGCCCTGTTTGTTCTCCTTCTCTTTTCTAATAATCTCCTCACTCTGATTGCTACGGTTGTTGCTAAGACCAGATTGCAAAGAGCGTCTGCAAAAGGTTAGTCTGCTCTGCTGTACTCCTGAAGCTAGCTTTGCTTTCAGTGAAACTAACCAGTTTTCCGTATCTGTAGCAGAAGTCCATAATTCGCCCTCTGTTTCTTCATTTAGACATGTTGTCCACATCCTAATTATTAAAGCACCCGGTTTGTCCACTTCCTAAACTGGAAGTTAGCAAGTAGTAGTGGCAAACAAAAACATAACTTCCGGTATCTCTCATAAGAAAAGAAGGAGCATGGCTGTGGGTCTGTCCATGATTCCAGATGCATTTATTTCAGTAGATCATTTTTTTTTGTCGTAATAACTTATGCAAGTTACCGAATTGGTGCATACCTATGATGACCATACATGTATATGCTGTGATTTACCATTTGGTTATTGAGATGTTCTTGGTTGAGGTTGTCCACACCCCGTAGCTAATCTTGCTTTTGTTCAGTTGGTTCAGTTATAATATTTCTTGTCTGATCCTCTTGTAATTATGGTACAGGTATGTACAATAATCAAAACTAGCTGGGTGGCCCGCGCAATTGCGCGGCTAGACTGGCTACACATAGTCATATGATAAGGAAACGATTGTAGGGCAAATTTATGTCATCCGAAATATAAAATTATATGGTAAAGAAAATTAACCTTTTTAAATTGCAAACATGTGGTACTGAGATATGGATCCGACATGCAAACATCAGATATTGTCATATTACCTCCGACTTTGTCTTCAACACTACTGCGTCTCTAATGTATGTATTTCCTGCGGTAGATAGTTAAGTAAATCAACATTGTTGGCTCGTACTTAAAAATATGTTTTCTTCCTCAACTCGACTCATCAGATGTCGTGCATGCTCATCCTATTATAATTTCCCCTGTTGCTTTCCTTTCTAAGGATATTTTGTTACCAATATATATTCATTAGAAGTTTTCCAAATATTGTCTCCCAATGTCATCGTAGCTTATCTTTGTTGTCATATCGACTTTATTTGTAAGCGACATATATTTCCATTATATTAATGAAACTGCTTGTTATGTACATGACAATATTCATTTTTTCTGACATTTTAGTGTATTAGCCAAAACAAAATTATTATTCCATAGTTCGCACAACACATTCTACTTTCACATGTAAAGCACAATCCATATCGACTCATATGTTCTCAATACATGACATCATGCATGTATTTACGTGATTTATATATTAGTAACATACCACCATATGTCGGTTCTAACTGCCACAAACTATGCAGTTGAACATTTGTTTATGCATGCATTCCTTGTGTCTATGATTTATATGTATGTTCATTTACATGTTTAAATTCTCGAGCCCCATGATTGTTACTAATGCAAATTATATTGTATTTACGTTTGTCCACATTTGAGTTTCAAGGTATTTTATTATGTAATACAAATTCGTTCTCTATATGAATTTACAACAAAAAATGCAGTTAACAAATTTCACATGGTGGTTTTCCTAATTTTGTGTTATCAAGATCCATCTTTAGTCCATCAAACGAACATATTGTAGGGAGTGAGCCTAGATCACTTTGTTGGGGGACATCATGTCCACCCAAATATATTGTTATATTTAGTTTTTGTAGGCCCGTAGTTTGCATATTACCACTGATATATCTAAAAGTAAGTGATATGTGAATCACTAAGAATAAAAATATGTTACAAAAGCATATGGCAATTTATCTGATGAACCCTTGTACCAAATAATAATCAATTAACCGATGTTCCCAGGTTTATGTCAACATAATTGAGCCATCGATTCAGTGAAATCTTAATGTAATAAACAACTGACATCTATGAACAACCGACATAATGAATTGAGAAAATAGGAAATATAGGCAATAAGAAAAAGCTACCTGACATCTATCAAAAACAATTTATAGTACTCCACAAATTATCAACCGGCAGGTTCTGACACCTGCAAAATGAAACATCCATGAGAATATGTAAACCAAGAAGAATGCATTCATGATCTCAGGCCGTAAGCATGTTTCGAGCATAGTGTGGCATAAAAAATTATATGCTCTCTTGTCAAAAAGATTGGTAGTACCTGTATTTCAGCTATATTGCAAGGATTCTTCTGTACATCATCTACAATTATTAATAAGTTTAGTGGCATCATTAGGGCAGTGAATTAAATTGCTAAGAACGTGCTCAATTTACACTTTCTAAATATCCAGAAAAGAGTGCTTAGAGAAATTTTGCACCCCTAAGAAAGCAACAGTGTAGAAAACCGGGTGACTGAAATTAATAATAGGTATTTGCGTCTATTTACAAATAAAGTTGCATGAGGATGCATATTCATTCCCATATCATACGTCCTATGTATGGGCTACTTGTAAGATATTTATGCTGGTTGCTGGACAACCCCTTCGATGCTGCTTCCGGCTGTCGTGAAATCTGATAGTTAGCTTCGTTTGAAGTGTAGAAAAAGAGGTAATCCAAATATACATCTTGAATAATACCACGGATCTTAAATACTCATTTCTGAACTGCATGCTAATTAAATGCATCAGCGAACCTAGCTGCCACTTTTCTTCCTGCGCTATAAAACCTAGCACGTCGATGGATCACTGATCACTCCATGTCTCCATCTATCTCACTATCTGGATTGTGCGTTGGTTGTGTCATATATATGAAGTGTACCCCCTGGCTGGTAGGGAAGAAGGTGGCATTATTCCAAATTAACCAACTACATCTTCATAGTAAACCGTGTGGCGTGTGTGGTCGACTACAACACTGATCCGGTCCTTCCCATTTTCCTCTTCATACAGACATTTTGTAGACTCGGTTCCTTATATGTTTGTCAAGATCGCTTCCGTGAGATCACCGCAGTTTAATTTGGCATCCAATATTGCAGTCGCTGCCTCGAGCTCATCGGAGGATGTATGCTAGGCATTAAGTCCGTGGCTTTTCGACGACGTCGCTTCTTGCAGATTGTCTGTTCCTCGTGGAATCATGGCTCTTTGTATGTTTGTCAAGCTCGTTGTCGTGAGATTGCTTTCCACGCCTCGCTGGGGAATTGCGGGGGATGCTGGAAGCGACACCCATATCAGGCTAAGGTTTCTCCATCATGCAAAACCTCTAGGCTCGATTGCTTTACGCTGGGCCTTTGAAGACGACGCCACCAGCCAAACCGATAAAAAAGAATAAAATAGGTAGAAAAAGATACCGCGATATAACACCGTCGCTGTCTTGCCTCCTAATTGCGGAGCGTCTCATTGTACCCTCAGTTGATCCAAAAGTCAAGATACCATTACCGTCGTACTTTTGAATTGCCGAGCGTCTCATCCTACCTTGTGTGATCCAACTGAGCACAGACCCAACAATCCACTCTCATATCCAAACATCAGGATGGTCACCATGGCTTCCGAATATTGTGTCTTCAGTTTGCCGATCGTTCGATCGAAAAAAACATCTGGATGGTTAGCATGTCAGCCCTCTTTCGTTTGCTGCCAGCGCACCGTAATCTTTGATCGATAAAAGCATCTGGATGGTTAGCGTATATATCAGCCCTCTTCAGTATGCCGATCGTCCGGCCGGGCCTTCCATGACCAGCGCACCATAATCGCTCTGGCGAGACAGCAGGCTTCCCCAGAGTAGGTCCAAAGTTTGACGATACTTACCCCGTACTCCAAAGCTTGATGTCTGTCTTATCCACGTGATTAAGCCTGCAACAAACGCCTGCATATTGTCTATACATCATCCTCTTCCTTGTGGTGGCAAGTGAACGACCATGTCGTCTAGATTCCGCACTGATCGAAAACACCGGTGCTTGCCAGATAGCAGACAAAGCTTTATTGCGGCGGCGCGCGGAACCATCTGCCGCCGTGAGACCGTGACGGCGAACATAGATAAGCTGTGTGGTTTCTTCCGTCCATGAGGCGATCGAGATTGAAACATTGAGCTGCGGAGGAGGTCGTTGCCAGATAGCAGACAAAGCTTTATTGCGGCGGCGCGCGGAACCATCTGCCGCCGTGAGCCCGTGACGGCGAACATAGAGAAGCTGTGTGGTTTCTTCGTCCATGAGGCGATTGAGATTGAAACATTGAGCTGCGGAGGAGGTCGGACGTACGGCGGCCGGGCCAGCCGAGTCCATCTAAGAAAATACAGCGGTGATGGCGGCGTGCAGTCACGATAGTCTAGGTCAAGCTCACGACTTGTCTTAGGATGGTATATATTAGGTGTAGATGAAGACGTCTCCTATTACAACACAAAAAGTGTCGGCCATGAAGTCGTTTCGTATTGTCAATTTACAATCTCAATCGCCCACGTACGTCTTCTTCGATGCCTAGTCAACAGATCTGGGCCATTGAGATCTTCTAAGTTTACGTTGTTAAATCTCCACCATCGGTTGTCTTGTGTTTTAATTATATAATAGATTGTAAATTAACTATCCAGCGTTGTGTGCGCCACTGGAAGAATTAACAACTTGCGGTGTTGTCCATGATCTTGTAGCAGTGTGGCACTTGCACTTGTTGCCCATGGACGTGGTTGTTGAGTGGATTTAATTTAATCATGGATTTATATGTCTTGTTACAACTTCTTTGGTGGTGAGCGGTTCAGCTTCACACACCAGTTACTGCAGTTTACTTGCATTTAGAAACATGTATCCGCAATTCAGGACATGTACTTGACGACACACATGTGCAGGTTCATCGCCGACGTTGCAGCTGGGCTGAGGAAGGCGGTGGCCGTCAAATTTTCTAAGGTGGTTTGTGATGTGTCTATTTTTCCAAAGATTCTTAAAAGATGCTGAGTATTTTCTCTTACATAATTTCTTGGAAACTTTTGGTACCAACTGATAACTTCTTTGCCTGTTTCATGAGATCATGCTTGAAGCATGGGGGTGCATTTCCTTAGGTGCTCACTAAGTCATGCTTAATGAAAGAATAATTTCCTTGATGCGTGAGTTGATTTTTCTAGCTTTCCTTTGCACAAAAACTTTATTAGGCTTTGGTTCTGCATGCATTCATGCATGATTATATATAAAGAACAACTCATTTAACATATTTTCATCACAGAGAATATGTTATCTCTGGTATTAAATGATGACAGAGTTTTTGTGTCAACAAAACAGCGGAACTGGAAGTAAGTACAGGAACCGAATTCAGTGCTTTATGTTCGAAAATTCAGGTAAGTTAATTATATTATGACAATTGTTTGCTTGCTTCCATCATTCGTTTTGCAAATTTACCAGGGTGGATATATTATTTATATATGATCATGAAGGCCACATTCACAATGTTCCTGCCTTTCTAGGTATAAGTATAACTCGCTCAGCTTTACCATTACCGGTCATTTCATACTGCCTTCAAGTCGAAATGCCATAGTATGTCCTAAGCTTTCGGTCAAAACAAAGTTTCATTCTGAAATTGTTGTAGGGGATATGATTAGATGATATTAGGCATATAAATATATGTACACTTGCAATTTATTAGTCCTGTATGAAAATTCATTCATGCATGCCTCTATGCTCAAAAACATTTCTTCTAATAAATAAATCATACTTCTGTTACTTTATGATAAAATGAATGGACATGTACGTATGTAACTAACCGGCAGTAATTGATTACATGTAACATCGTGAGGAATATGTTGGCAGAGAAGGCTAGATTTAAAGTCCACAGCCTTGACCCTTGACGATTGAATGATAGAGTGAGGAGGACATGGCATGTGCATTTGGTAATTTGTTGGTGATCTGTGATTTTTGGGAAGGATGGATTCAAAGCCTTGAGGCCCTTTTCGCATAGATGAGCGACCGAGGATAGTAGATTGTTCATTTGGCAGCTTCATGTGTATACAAGTCCTCATTTCTATGCAAGTGGTCTATTTTATTTGCTTTGATGCTTTTCTTGTTGTAGATGTATTCTCACGTGGGTCTAATTATTTTCCACTTTACATTGTCACAAATATACTATGATTTTATCTGATCTTCACATTGTTATTGCATTTAATTGTTGGTGTCAGTTGGTCTCAGTATTTTCGCTCTCACCGTTGTCTTGGTTGCTTCCTAGCTTTTATTGAAGTAGAAATATTTCATTGTGGAGTCATTCGAAACATCTCTATCCTACAATGTAGAATATATAATACGATGTTCTTACTACGTCTCTTCATCACACTTAAATGGAGGTTTAGATCGAATTCTTTTAGGGGAAACTGTAAATGCGGAAACATATATTGTGATATGTTTGATGACACTGAAATCTGGAATTTGATGTTGATCTGGTAATATAAGCGTTTGGATTGTGCTACTCCCTCTGATCTGTTTTTAAGTGTAGCCAGGAATGAACATATGAAGTACAACCCTGTAGTTATACGGGCGACATTTGTTGGAATCAGTGGGAGTAGGTATATTATTCACTCGGTAAGAGAGTTCATGGAATGTAACAAAATCATTGCATATGTAAAATAAGAAGTACCGGTATGTAAAATGAAGTTTAAGCTTTGAATATTATTGATTTTTAACATCTAATGGTAGGTGCGTGGCACGTGCACGATTACTAGTGTTTATAGATGATTGACCTTTTTGTGAAGAAGTTTTTTGTATACTATGTCAAAAATCAAGTTTTTCATTTTTCCTACCAACTAGTACACATGAAACTAATCCATGCCAAAGGATTTCATTTTTTGAGTATTTTTTCACTTTCTTTGACTTTTTTTAAAAAACGGTCAAAATGGCCGCCGTTACTATTCATTGTAAGGGATCGAATTATCCAAAACTATCGACGGTTCTGTGATATAACCACTACTTGTTCACCTTAAAATCATTTTTGAAAAAATTTCAGAGCAAACTATCACACACTTGTAGTTCAAATTTGAATTACTTTCGAAAATTAGGCATAAAGTCGTTTAAGTAGGCGAAATTAGCTAGAAACCGAGAAAATTACCAATATTTGTGGATTATCCATAAAATATGGTCTACTTTGTGTGATAATTGGATGGGTGCCATTTTGCACCATATTTGTTCTACTTGCTTCACAAAAAATGTCATTTTTGACAAACGAAAAACAAAAAACAATATTTAGATAAGTAATTTGAAAAAATAGAAAATGTTTTGGATTATTTATTCAAATTTAAACACTTTTCATGTTGAAAGTCTTTTCAGATTCAAAACCATTTGAAATTCATATTCAAACACCTAAATAAGAAAAAAAAAAGGCGGGAACAACATTTCAGAACTGAAAAGTTCGAAATAATTTTGAAAAAGGACTCTTTGGTCCCGGTTGCTACCAAGAACCGGGACCAATGAGTCCATGGACGCGCGCCGCGGGATCTGGCATTAACTGACCCACTCATTTGTCCCGGTTTATACCACCAACCGGGACCGATGAGGCATTGGTCCCGGTTCTTGTAGCAACCGGGACCAATGAGTCCTGATACATAACTTTTCTCCTTCCCCATTCCACCCAAAATCGAATAAGGACTCGCAGCGTGGACGTCAGAGAGAAACCACGCCGTCAGGCTGCCCGACCTCCGCGCCGCCCCACGCCGCGCCTCGCCGCCGCCGTCGACGTCCGCGGCGCCCGAGCTCGCCGCCGCCCCGACACCGGCCTCCTCCCCACACACGCCGCCCCGACGCACGCGGCCGGCCTCCTCCCCGCACGCCGCCCGACCCGACGCCGGCATCCTCCTCGCACGCCGCCCGACCCGACGCCGGCCTCCACCCCGCACACCTCCCGCGCCTCCACGCCGCCGCCTCGCAGCGCCGCCCGCGCACCGCCTCTCGCGCCTCCACCCCGCTCGCCGCCCGCACCACCGCCTCTCGCGGTGAGTTAAATTAGTAATTTTAGGATTTCTTTTTGTATAGGAAATGTATAGGAAATTTTTTAGTGTTAGGAAATTTTTTAGTGTTAGGAAATGTATAGGATTTAAGTATAGTAAATAGGATTTTTTTAGTGTTAGGAAATTTGTATAGGATTTTTTTTGTATAGGAAATTTTAGTGTTAGGAATTTTGTATAGGAAAATGTATAGGATTTTAGTATAGTAAATATGATTTTTTTTGTATAGGAAATTTTAGTGTTAGGAA
The DNA here is from genome assembly GCA_947311845.1 of Poa pratensis. NCBI lineage: Eukaryota > Viridiplantae > Streptophyta > Magnoliopsida > Poales > Poaceae > Poa > Poa pratensis. The sequence goes on along the minus strand of CAMZMU010000058.1, from coordinate 55,802,126 downwards.
TTTGTATAGGATTTTTAGTGTTAGGAATTTTGTATAGGAAAATATATAGGATTTTAGTATAGTAAATAGGATTTTTTTTGTATAGGAAATTTTAGTGTTAGTAATTTGTATAGGATTTTTTTTGTATAGTAAATAGCATTTTAGGAAATTTAGTGTTAGGAAATTAAAATAACATGTTTTCCCAAATTCATGGATTTGCATTCACATATGTACAAATGAGAGCATCGAGGTACTAACAATGTATGAATTTGTGTATGAATTACAAATTAAATGTATGATGTACAAATTAAATGTATGAATTAGAAATTAAATGTATGAATTTGTGTTAGGGAAAAAATTTACGGGTTTACGATACGAGTTAACGAGTTAACGGGTTTACGATACGAGTTAACGAGTTTACGGGTTTACGATACGAGTTTACGAGTTTACGGGTTTACGATACGAGTTTACGGGTTTACGATACGAGTTTACGATACGACTTTACGAGTTTACGATACTAGTTTACGGGTTTACGATACGAGTTTACGGGTTTACGATACGAGTTTACGATACTAGTTCCGACCTATACGAGTTTACGAGTTTACGATACTAGTTCATGTGGTCCGATACGAGTTTACGATACTGTTTTAGTAAACCTAAAATTTAATCAACATATACACAACACAAGCAATTCCTCACTGTTTTCATACACCTAAAATAGCTTGTTTAAGAATATTTAAAGTGTTAGCAAAATTTATGTGTTAGCAAAATTGTTGTGGGTAGATGTATCTTGACATATGGAACAAGTTACCCAACTAAAGTTTTGTGCATTGTTCTTAATTTGCAGAAACTATGGAACGAGACGAAAATCAGGAAAACATCCTCGAGGATATAATCCGCGGGCCGGAAGATGTTGGCGATGTCACCTCGCAGTTTTGAACAACTCCGGTGAGGGAGATGAGTCTCTCAACCGAAGAGACGGCTCCGGTGAGGTAGAACCCGACGGCTGGGGTGAGGGAGAAGTCGGCGAGGGAGAAGCCGACGAGGGAGAAGCCGAAGGCTCCGGTGGAACATTAAATGTTGCAAACTCCGGCGAGGTGCATATACATATATTAATGAAGCCGAAGATTGTATTAATTAAGCCCTCCTGTCTATATACATATATTAACGCTCTTTCTTCTTTTAGCCCTCCGGATCGAGCAAATCTTCTGTAAGGACAAAACGAGGCCCAGCCAAAAAGTTGGGCGACCAAGAAAGGTACAGGATCGAAAAAGTCGCTGAAGACGGCACACCGACTGCTCCCCCTGATGTTAAAAAAAAATGGTAAAGCAATGCGGAGTTCTTGTTAGGGACTACATCCCGATCACCGTTCGAGAATGGCATCAGCCAAAGGAGGGAGGAGTAAGATATGTCGGCGAGGTGGGCAAAGAAAGACTTTGGAGAAAGCTCATGCTTAATTTCACCCTGCCGGCGCCAGAGGTGGATCCAGATGAGGAGGATCCAAATGAGGCAGAAAAGATTGCCCGGCAAAACATGGAGCAAAAAGTCAAGGACTGGGCTCTTAAGAAGATGGCCGAGCTATTCAAGAACTGGAAGAAAAGATTGAACAACGAGTTTGTCAGAAAAATAAGACTCCGGACTTCGATAAAGGGTATGAGAAGATAAGACGACTGGGAAGAATTTGTGGCGTACAAGAAATCGGAGGAAGCTCAGGAAAAGTCTGCAAAAAATAAGGCAAATGCTGCTAAAAAGATCTACCACCATACTATGGGGCCTGGTGGCTACGCCTTTAGCATGCCTAAGTGGGAGAAACTTGAGGCGGACCTGCTGGCTAAAGGGATCACTCCAGAGCCACTCGCATGGATCGAACGGGCAAGAAATTGGTTTTACGGGCATGGGGGCACGTTGGACGCAGAAGGGAAGTGCATATATAACAGAAACACAAAGATAAGCCCCTACTACCCATCGAAGGCATTAGAAATGCAGTAAAGGATGTTGCAGAGGGACGGTTCATTCCCGATAGAGAGGATGACGAGCTCACACGCGCCCTTGGGAATGAGGAACACGACGGACGAACACGAGGCGTACCAGGCTCCAAGCCCAAGACAATTGCGATTCCCGAGCACAGGAAGAAATTTCCTGATAGAAGCCATCAGAGGAGAAAGGAAAGGGAGGCAATGGAAGCACGCGCTGCTGCAGACCGGCTGCGTAATATAGAAGAAGAATTAAAGCGGCAGAAGGATCAAATTGCCGCACTTAGCCAGCAAGGTACTAGCGGCCAATCTCAGCGGCACATGGTAGAAGCTGCATGCGATGGTACCGGCGGCCCATCGAATCGGAAAAGCAGCGTGGCTTCCACGGAGCTCCAGGATGGTACTGATGATGCAGTGACGGTGGCTCCTCTTCGTCGCTACCCAGTGGATGATATCACGGAGAGCACACCTTGTGAGCTGCATGTGAAAGTTTTAACTTAACCATGAAGGTGGCGGTCGGCTATGCCGTACCAATTGGACCTAATCCAACTTACCATTTCTCTCCGGTTCCAATGGCTACGCTGTTGTCGGGGTGGATGAAGTGATGAAAGATTTTGAGGAGCTGAAGCTGAACACCCTGCAGGTGAAGATGGGGAGGTGCTTGAACTTGGAGAAGCCAAGAAAGCGACCATTCTATGGCCAAAGGAATTCATCGTGCTTCCGAACTGGCAGCCAAGGCCATCGACTCCTCACCAGTCTCCAGCGCAACAGTCCTCTTCACCGCCTCAGCATTCTCCAGCGCAACAGTCCTCTTCACCGCCTCACCAGTCTCCAGCGCAGCCGTCTCCGCCGCCGCGTCAGCCGTCTCCGCCCACCGCTGGTACTATGAGGGGTAAGCGATCACCGAAACGTAAAAGGTCGCCCCTCCCAAAAGTACCTCATAAGAATCTTCCCATCAGACCTTATGACCGTACGGTGGAGGAAAATGCCGCGCAAATGCCCAACATAAGAGTGGTTGGCTAGCCTGAAGAAGCCGAAAGCGGCAGAGTTCCCCTCCACCCCAGAAGAAAAAGCCGCCGTCTTCAAAATGCTGAAGACCCTTGAACAACCCCCGCCAAGGCTGACACCAGACTATGACCGCCAGATTCGCAAGTCGGTTCAGGCAAATAAGGAGCGGTCGAAGAGTAGTAGTGCAAGCGGGAAAGGGAAATCAGTTCCCCAGCTCGGAGAACAGAAAAACCAGTCGTGCCCCCCGCTCAAAGTGTTTTCCAATACCGCCGAGGGGTCGAGCACAGGTGATGTCGCTATCGATCCTGAGTTTGTTGCAATATACGGAGAAGCGGCCGCTGCTCATGGCATGTCTATTCAGGACTACTTAGCGCAATTAGAAGAGTTCCAGGAAGTAGCATACCAATACCAGTACGGGAATAGTCTCGTCAAACCTGAGCTAGTCAACGGTCTACCAACAAAAATGCGCAGATTGCATAAGTGGTACATGCGAGCCTGTGAGGAAGGGGAAACTGGATCTACGTGGCCTATAGAAACGAGCATTACGGGCATGGAAATGGCGTGGTAATGATTGAATTTCCTGAATTATTTCAGTTATACCAACAAGACGCCATCGACAAAGCTATCCTCAGTGCCTATTGTCTGTAAGTATTATTTCTGTAATTAAGTCTCTAGCTAGCTCAGCTCGTTCATTGCATGTATAATCTTACTCATCACTATATTAATTATGCAGAATGAAGATTCTCCAATGCAAAAGAGGACAAATCTATGACATTGGGTTCATTGACCCATATACATTCATCAAGTATCTCTCAACGTCATTACAACGACACAGAGGATAACTTGGTAAGGGCGTTAAGGTTTAACGAAACCAAAAGGGAAATACTATTTCCTTACAACTACGGGTGAGTGTTACTGTCTTGTACACATTCTATTTCGCTTACTCGATGTTAAGTGTATAATTGATGACTTATGCGTGCGCAGCTTCCACTTTATTCTGCTAATCATTAAACCTGACAAAGGAGTAGTACTTGTCATGGACTCGAAACGTAAACCCCTTGAGGAGTGGGCGGACATGCAGGAATGCCTCCAAGGGTAATTTCAATCATTATGGCACTATATCGGCAACTTTCCGTTCATTCCCTGGTAGCAAGCAATTAATATATAACTCCTTTATTCATTTTCTTTGCCGGACAGGGCTTGGAAACGGTTCACCGCCAAGGCTAGGGGTATTTGGGCGAGGAGCTTACATTTGAACAAATAAGTGTAAGTTATCATGCTTGATTATTATTCCGCGCATCTCTTTGATTTTAGTTTCAATACCATTATCATGCTTGATTATTATTTTGATTGAACTCTGTTCTCGTAAAGTGCTTGAGGCAGGAACATGGGAATAATTTATGTGGATACTACGTTTGCGAGTTCATTCGCCAGACGACCCAAGAGCGATCCAAGAGCCGGTTCTTAGAACAACTTGAAGTACGTAAACAATATTCACAATTTTAGTTTATTGCCATCAATTGTGTTTAGTTTCATTCATATATATTGACCCCTTCTTTAAATTAGATCGAACGGCTGCGGGACGGTCTTCTACCACAAGATCGCGTACGAGCAATTCAAGAGGAAATTGCGGGATTCTTAGATGCAGAGGTCCTAGATCCGAAGGGAGAATACTATGGCCGGTTAAATGCGAGTGTAAAAGAGATGTATATATGCATGAAACTCGTGTGTACATTTAATATGTTCGACCAAGCACGACGAATGAGCTGTGTGTAATATATTCATGACGATGATGTGTAATAGTGGTTCCTTCATTGCTGTATGTAGTACCATCAATTGAGTGCGAGATGGAGAGCCGGCGAGTGAGAGATGAGCCGGCGAGTAGTACCTGCACAGAAATATCGAAGCTTGGCCTCGATATGCCGGCGAGTGAGAGATGGAGAGCACGTCGGCGATGCGAAGAAGGGGGAGACGACGGAGGCACCGGCGAGAGGGAGAGGGGGCACCGGCGAGAGGGAGACCCTAAACCCTAAATACAAAAAAAAACTCATTGGTCCCGGTTCGTAACAAGAACCGGGACCAATGAGTCTCCCCCCACGCCCAGCCAGAACTGGCCACGTGGCACCCATTGGTCCCGGTTCGTGGCCCAACCGGGACTAGCATTAGTCCCGATTGGCCAGTCCCGGTTGGGCAACCGGGACTGATGGCCCAGCCGAACCGGGACCACATGCCCTTTTTCTACCAGTGCATGTGGGCAAGAAGATGTGACTTGTTCGCATGCTTGCGGGCCCCATATACTCCCTCCGTTCCAAATTACTTATCATCCATTTGTTCAAAAGTGGATGTATCTATACTTGTAACATGTCTAGATACATCCACTTTTGGGCAAATGGATGACAAGTAATTTGGAACGGAGGGAGTAGAAGGGAAAGAAACGATCGAGCTCCATTGCGATTTGCGCAGTCCACAGAATGCGACCGGGCTCATACGCGGGCCCAAGTGTAAGCGAAGGGGTACGAGTGGAGGAATTGGTCAGCTAGCGCGCGCCGTCCTCTGTTTCGGAAGCGTGAGGATCGAGCGGCTTCCGTCGTCGTTTACTCGTAGGAAAAAAAGAAAAAAAGCTACGATTCGGAAAAAAAAGAGCGCCGGCTAATTGACACTTACCGAAGGTTAAAAATACACGGTACAAAAAACATAACACCTACTGTACATTTTTAACTTGTCAAATGTTTTAGACTCAAATTCAACCAATATTCAATAAACCATGAAGCAATAAAGTAAAATCATGTAATGAACGATTATTATTTATCTAAAACGGACCATGAGTTGGCCATTAACACGATCACTTTTGTTATTTTTATTCTCAAGCTGTGTTGACCATGTTGGACATTATTTCAGATTTCTTGGGCAAGCTGCAGGATGTGTTTTCGACCGTCGGTGCACCCGTTGCATGGTAGCCGTGAGGCTCCGGTTAAAACCACCCTTACAAATCAGTTGATATGCAGACATGGCGTCGTGGTCGAAGAAATTCTCAACTGCAACCGCTGCCCACATGTATTTGGGTGGGATGTCATAGAGCGACTTATTGACGAGATTCACCTCGCATAGGAGTTCACCGGTTGTGCGAATGTCATTGGCAAGCTTATTCATTCGCGTCGTGAGCCTGTTGATTGTCTAGATTTTTTTTCTCATGCAGATATTATTCATTTGCATCGTGAGCCTGTTGATTGTCTCGCCTTTTCTCATGTAGATGCTATTCATTCGCATCGTGAGTGTGTTGACTATCTCAGTTTTTCCTCATGCACACAGATGATATTCATTCGCATCGTGAGCCTGTTAAAGTAAATTCCCATGCATTTTGAGATTGTTTTTAACATAATTGTTTTCATGCAGTAGGGAAGTAACTTTTCTCCATTACTTTCATGCATTAGGAAAAGTGTAAGAGACGCCGTTTATGTTTCTTTTAGAGAGAGGGAGAGAGAGAGTATGAAATGCTATTGTAGAGAAGGAAAAAAATCTGTTGGTGTCGTGTTATGTTTTTGTTTGCGATTTTTATCTAGTCTCTCCTCAGTTTAACTTTGTCACGCTGTCGTCCAACCAGCCGTCGCACTGGAGCAATGTCACCGAGACACCGAGTGGTGGGTCCACTCCACTCCACTCCAGTGACTAGCTCGTGCAGGCCCCACATGTCCAAGAGAAAGCAATGAGCGAGCTGTCCTTCCCAGTCCACATAATGCGACCGGCTCATATGCGGACCCACGTGTAAGCGAAGGAATTGGTGCTCTGTTTCGGAACGAGCCGCCCATTCTTGGCTGCACGCGCCGGAGCTCTGTCTGCGCATGCATGTTCTCAAGCCATGTTGACATTATTTTCAGATTTCTTGGGCAAGCTGCAGGATGTATTTTCGACCGTCGGTGCACCCGCTGCATGGTAGCCGTGATGCTCCGGTTAAACCCTCACTTGCAAATCAGTTGATCTGCAGACATGGCGTCGTGCCGTCGTGGTCAAAGAAATGCTCAACTGCAACTGCTGCCCACATGTATTTGGATGGGAAGTCATATTGCGACTTTTTTGACGAGATGCACCTCGCAGACGAGCTTATTCGTGAGCCTTTTGGTTGTCTCGCCCCTTTCTCTTGCAGACGATTCTTCGCATCGTGAGCCTGTTAAAGTATTTCCATGCATTTTGAAATTGAATTTAACATAGTTGTTTCGTGCACTATGAAAGTAGCATTTTCATGCATTAGGATTTAGGAAAATTGTAAGAGACACCATTTACGATTCTTAAAAAGAGAGTAAGAAATTCTATTTATAGAGAAGGAAAAAGAATTCTTTGTATCGTGTTATGTTTTTTTAGCGTGTCGCTCATCAGTTTAAATTTCTCACGCTGAGCCATCGCACTCGAGCAATGTGGTGTGGATGTGACTCGCTCGCCTACTTGCGGGCCCCATGCGCAAGAGAAAGAAACGAGCTCTCCTCCCCAGTCCACACAGTTGGACCGGGCTCAGATGCGGGCCCACCTGTAAGCGAAGGGTAAGAGCGAAGGAATTGGTCAGCCAGCGCGCGCCGTCTGCAGGCACGCGTCGGAGCTCTTTCTGGTCCATGCTTCTCTGCCGCCTGCCGGTGCATGCATGCCCTCTACCCAGACGACCTGCCTGCGCGTCATCGCCTCCGACCAACTCGAACAGCTCGGCGTCGCAGCATGCGCATCCTTCTTCTTTCTTCAGAGATCGACCTCGCCTCGCTTCGCCTCGCTTCGCCATGTCTGTCAATTCGGCGGTACAACGTGCACTGTTTGCACAAGCAGCAGCTGCCTCAACAATGGCGAAGCAGCCAGTATACCTCGCCTCGCTTCGCCAGCGTACCTCAACCGCTTGGTCTTGCTGCTGCTGTTATTCTAACCACACAAACGTACTACGATGGCGAAGCAGCATACCTCGCCTCGCTTCGCCATGCATGCAGCATTATCCTCGATCGACTTTCCTTTCCCACGATGAGCTGCTGGCTAAAGCCACTACCCGCACATCTTTTAAAATCCTCTCGATGCCAGGGTCTATCATGAGCACACCCCGGGCTTGAAAAGTCAAACCTAATTAACCCTCTTAGATAAGCTTTGAGAGCATCTCTAACAGAAACCGTAACACGGCGAAATCGTATAATTTCGGTCGATTTATGGACGAAAATTAATGTTGATGCCATAGCTCGTGATCATGGTGGTTCAGTTCTATTTTCTGCATGGGATACAATTCCGCACTGCAGCTCAGCGGAAATGGGTGAAGCAATCGCGCTTTTAGAGAGTCTAAAACTTGCTATTAAATTCACATCTGGAATTTGCTGTTTGAAACTGACTGCAATTCTTTACTGAAGTTTTTGACCCAGGTTCAGGGACAGATCGATGGTGAGCCTCGTTGCGAAGGAATTTTATTCTCTGAAGCCTGACGGGAGAACTGTTAGGATTGTGTTTGCTAGTAGAAAGGTTAATGGTGTTGCTCACAACCTTGCCCAACTCGGGCGTAGAGAATTGTCTGGTGCTGTTATGCATGTTTCTGTACGAGCCTGCGTTGCTGGAATGGTGTTGAACGATTGTAAAAACTCTGTTATTTCTTAATTAATACATAAAAATTCAAAAAAAAGTATTGACGTGCATCCTATAATAAATAAGATGTGTCCAATGCGTGATTGATGTTACGACCTAAAGATTAATGTCCAGGGTCTGTTGGCTTCAAACAGATGAACTGCCTTTTATTTGCAGTCTGAAAATATTCACGCAACTAGTCAACTTGATAAAGCAGCATATTTTAGTCAGAAAGAGATCACCAAATAAAACCTACTCTTCATGGGATACATCATTGAAGCTCCAGGAAAACTATTCGCTAACCAAAACAACTAGATGTTTACAAACTAAACCATAGCACCTGCATCGTCATTGGATACCAGGTGAAGCATGGTTTAGTGCAATGCAATGTTTTTGTTCGGTAGACTATTATAAGCAGAAACATGCATCCCAACCCATGGAGAAACATATCTTTTGGCAGAGGGAGTTGAGAGACCAAAAACATTGCGAATCTGAGTAAAGGCCAGACGACTATGGAATGCAACAATGCTATGTCGATAGCAAACAGAGAATTGATCTCAAAACATAACTTAGTTTAGGAGTAGTAATAACATAGATAGATACAAGCATGCATTGATGGTTCAGTAACATAGATAATGACAAGTTAATCCACGGTTGCTATCGAGATATGGGATATGGGATATGGAGCACTTGGCTTCAAGCTAGATCCATCATCAACATATCGTACGTCCTCTCTGCAGTTACTTCATGGAGCAAACCACTCGGCTGGCTCTCAGCGATCCGGGTCATAGAATTTGAAGCCACTCGTCTCTCGCTCCTTGGACAGCTCTTTGCTGTATTCCCGCATCTCGGCGACGCCGTCGAGGTACTCATCGTCCACCTCGACGTAGCCCTTCTCGAGCCACTCATGGCGGATCCTGTCCTGGAACATCTGAAACTCATTGGACATCCTCTCGGTATGGGCAGCTGCTTCCCTGTACCACTGGCGTTTCTTCTCCAGACACTCCTCGGTGATTCCCAAGAGCTTCGCCGTGTTGTTGCCCGGGCTGGAAAAGGGGATTCTACAGGGCTGCTCTCTCGGCATGGCCAGGATGGTACTAACATGTACTCATCAGAAAGCCGATACTTCTCTGTCTCGACGGCCACCGGCTCCTTCTCTATCTCGTCCGGCGCCTCCCTTGTCATGCTGGAGAATAGAGGAACCCTAGGTACACGGCCACGAGCCCGACTCGGACCCAACTCAGCCTAATTATGGACTTGGTCAGCCTAAATAGAGGATGTTGCATCAATCAGTTTGCGTAATCAAAAGAACCAAGTTTACACGTACATCTACTGATGAGTGAGTTGGATCCGAGTCCGGCCCGTAGCAGTACCTAGGGTTTACACGTATATATAGACCGAGATCGAGTTGCCGCCGCCTCATCACAAACGCCCGCAGCAGAAATCCCCAATCTATCGATCCACCCACCCAGCACCAACACACCGCAGAAGAAAATCGCACGGATCGATGGCCGGTTGCGAGGAAGCTCAGGAGAATTCCAGGAAGCGGCGTGTGAGGGACCTTGTTGCGTCGTGGTGCCTTGAGCCTTGCGTCGCCAAGGACGAGCAAGAGACGTCGATCGACTTGACGCCGAAGGACAAGCCCAAGCTTGTTGCGGTCGACAAGATCCAGGCGCAGAAGATGGACAAGACGGCGGTGGAGGCGCTGGATGGCGAGAAGAACGGTTTCTCCACCATAACAAGTGTAGAGACGGCGGTCGAGACAGAGAAGATGGACAAGTGCCCTGAGTCCGACCACGTCTCGACCGAGACGCCCATCGACAACATTGAGTACCTCGCCAAGCTGCTGAACCGCTCGGACGACTGGATCCAGGAAAGAAGGCAGCTGGAGAAGGAAAACGCTGCCCGTAGCAAGAGGATCATGGAGGACTTCGTCAAGTTCCATGTCAACGACCAGGGCTGCCTGGTGGATGAGTATGAGGACGACGAGGAGGAGGAGGATGACGACGAGTACGATGCCAGGTACGCCAGGCTGGAGGCATTTTCCGCCGAGCTGTGGAGTCAGCACAATGACTTCTCTCGCCTAGAGAATCACTACGCCCCAGAGGAGGAGGAGGACAAGACCATGGCGGCTCTAGCTGCTTAATCCAACTCACAATATGATGATGGTCCATCTCTATCCATCTATCTATCTATATCTAGTGTTGCATCTAAGTTATGCCCATCCATGTTAAGTTATGCCCGTCGATGGTATTCAACCATCCATTTATTTTTGACTATCTAAGTTATCCTGAACTAAGTTATCTCTGTTTGCTGATCGATCCTCTGTTTGCCATTGTTGCGCATCAGATTACTCATGTATTCTGGTTTGGTGACCCGTTGCGATGCCCATCTATGTAACTAAGTTGTGTGTGTTTGTCGATCGATACTCTCTGTTTTATACTGTCATTTCATTGGTTGGATTTCTTTTCTGAAGCCTGTGATCAGTTTTGTCTATTTACACACTTGCGGCAAACAAAATTATGTACTATGGCAGCCATGGTTACACACTTACACTATCGTTTAGTTCATCAGGATCTTCTAGCTGTTTTGTTTAGGGTATAGCTTGCCCCAAGACTGAAGACTGCTTCCTATACGTTTTAGTTTTCATTCTTTGAATCTCTTGATTGCTAGAAACCGCTTGAAGGCCATGAGCTGCAGAATTACTTGTAAAGAACTCTGTGTCACGGGTGGCCTGAAGTTTAATCCAATTCAACCAGCAAGAAGAGGCTTGGCGTCATTCTTATTGGTTCGAGCAAAGCTGACAAACAAATAGCTGTTTGAGGGTTGTGTCCATTTAAGCACTCCCCCTCCCTCGCGGGTCGCCTTCGCGCCGTGGCTCTGGAGGCTCCCAACCCTAAAAAAGAAAACCCTAGAACCCTGGCCGCCGGGGGGGGGGGGGGGGGGGGGGGGGGAGGGGGGAGGACGCACTGAGGCGTCAACTTCACATGCGGGGAGATGGAGCTCTCATCGAGTTGCGCGTGGCGGCCGTGCTGGGCGAGGCGGCGTCGAGCGAGCGTTGTGCGGCCATCTGGGCGACCGGCGTGACGGTAGCAGACGGATGGAGGCCCGAGGGCGGCGGCTTGTTGCGACGACGCGGAGATGGAGCTCCGGTCCTGGTTGGCAGGGTTTGGGGCAGCTGCTTGCGGCTACAGGTGCGGCAGGGTGCAGACCGGCTTCGGCAGGTGCTGCGCGTCTCGCACTGGACCTGGCTGCCGGCGGCCGGCCGAAAGCTCCACAAGATCTCCGTCAAGTTCCACAACAGTGGTCGAACTGCGCACTGCGGGTCTGGTTCTGGTCCATGGTGGGCTGGAGCCAGGGTTGGTTTGTGGTCTTCTGGCCATGTCCCGGTCAAAAGGTGCTGTCATGGTGGTAGGGCTGGTGGTCGTGGTTTCGGTCGTTGGTGGCTGGTGGTTGAGGCGGCGTCTGGCGATGTCAGTTTCCTGTTTGTGGTGGGTGGCCGTGGTGGTTGGAGGTGAAACCCTAGCTCTCAGAGCCAGCGACGACGACGTTTGTGGGCGTGGTTCCTTTTTTGAGGCATCGCCGTGCAACACCGATGCCTTTCTCCCCTTGCAGTCATGGTTCTCTGGGTGAAAACTTCAGATTTGGTCTTGGTTGATCAGGTGACGATGGCGTCTATCATCGCTCCCTTCTTGGAGGCGTCGTCTTAGAGACATTGACTGGCAGCGGAGGCAGGCTAGTGACGCTGTGAGGTTCGCTTAAGCCTTGATGGCGGTTGCGGCTCCGAGAAGTTGGATCTCATTGTGGCTGGGGTGGCGTCGACGAAGCGGCTGTCGCCTGTCGCTGTTCTTTTGGTCCTCGAGAAGACCCATATCTGCCTACCTTCTCCTGGCGTATGGATGTGGTTTCTCTCGGCCTCAGCGAGGGCTGGTTTTAGCTGGCGTGGCGTTTAGTTCCTGCGATCCTCCGTGCCTAGACCATTAGGTAGCTTGTTCGTTGTCGAGGTTTTACCCGGTTTTCCTTGGATAAACTGTGGGTTGTGTGGTTTTCTGGCCTAGTTTTCCTTATAAACCGGGTCAATTCTCTTCTTCTTAAATGAATTGCAGGAGCTCCCTGCCCCTCTTTGAGGTGTTCCTAAAAAAATAGCAGTTTGAGTATGTGACCATCACTCTAATCTGGTGAACTCTTTCCATAGTTAAATTGTGCTGCTTTAGCATGGTTCGTAAAATTGTGTGGCATGCCATTGCATTCATGAACGAACACTACATGATCTAGAGTAGCTTAACACCTAAGTTCAAAGCATAGTGCAAGTTTTCCCCCAAAAAAGCATAGTGAAAGTTGAATAATGACACGAAGGGTGTGGCAGACATGAAGTTCCCCCGATCATATTTTGATAGCATCATCCGTCGCCAATAACTCTGTGAGCCAATGCATCATAAACAACCTTTCTTAACTCCTTAATATGCGCCCCGCAAAAAAAAAACTCCTTAATATGCGAGCTGTTGCTAAAAATGTGCTCCTTTCTGAGATGGAGGAAGTACTACTAACTAGTACCAACCGCCGATGAAAGGTGTGCAATGTATTTCAACTTAGTAAATATATCGATCTTCGGGACCATCGTTCGTTGGAATAGTCGACATATCGAATCCCATTCCAGAGGCCGGCTTTTTGATGGGGGCACCGAGAGACAGCATGTCGCTTCCAAGCATCATGCCCACCGCCGACATCACCGGCCGGTCCACCGGGTTCTCCTGGACGCATAGGAGCCCAACATGGATGCACCTCATCACGTCACTCTCCGAGAAGTTGTTGTTCATGGACGGGTCCATCATCCTCTCCAGCACTGTTCCAGCCGTCCAATGCTCCCAGATCTGCATGTTAATTCACACCTAAGCCATATGCATGCGCCAAACTGCATATGTGGTATATGTTCAGATATTTTTTTTTTTTTTTTTTGACGGAAAAATGCAGTTTGGCCTGCTTTTTCATTAATCAGAAGAGTAGTACAAGATGTACACGAACCAGTAAAAAGGAAAAGAAAACAAAACTGGAACTAAAAGGCGACCAGCTTAGTCTGGCTCGCGTGGTCTGTGTAGCAAATCCGCCACTCTTGGTTTGCCTGCGTCTTTCCAGAGCGTGGCGTCATCAAGAATGCAAGAGTGCATCCGATCAAGAGATGCGGCTGTGTTATTGAAGATCCTGGAATTGCGTTCTTTCCATAGTGTCCACCAGGTGAGCTGCACTAGTGATACCCAGGCTTTCTTCAGCACCTGAGGCTGCGACTTTCTGGTCGAGTTGATCCAGACCTGTAAGCTGGTAGTTGAGGCGGCTGGAGCAAATGTTACTGGCATGGCTGCCGTTGCAAGCAGCTTCTTCCAAAGCCTGATGGCAACGGGGCAGGTGGCAAGCAGGTGCAGCGCGGTCTCCGGCTCGCTCAGACAGAGCACGCAAGCCGCATTGTGTGGCCAGCGCTTTTTGGCTAGGCAGTCAGCAGTATTGCATTTTCCACGGATAGCCAGCCAGCTGAAGATCCGGCATTTTAGCGGTGCCTCGCTGTTCCAGATGAGCTCTCGGAAGTTGAATCTCGTGGAGCCCTCAAACTGCAGTTCATACGCAGAGGCAGCAGAGTACTGTCCATTTGTTGTGCAGCGCCAAGTGACACTGTCCGGTACGTCCTCAGCTAACCTTATGTTCTCGACTAGGTCATGTAGAAGAATGAATTGGTGTAAAGCGTGAGCTGAGATGCCCCTCTTGAAGTGGCGCATCCACTTTCCTTCATGCAGAGCTTGTGCCACCGTCAGGTTTCTCATGGTGCAGAAGCCAAAAAGTTCAGGCATCAACTCCTCGAAGGCTCGTCCGTCTAGCCACGGATCCTTCCAGAACAGGAGCCTCTGCCCGTTCCCTAGGTTGAATTTGGCGGCCGTGTTGAACAGGCTGTGAGCTCGGGCGTCGATGGAGATCGGCATATCTGACCACGGCTTGCTAGGCTCTGTCCATGCCTGCCAGAGCCAGCGCACACGCAAAGCAATAGCCTTTCGGCCAAGGTCAGTGATCCCCAGCCCACCGTAGTCAAGAGGCCGGCACAAGGCTGCCCAAGAGACAAGGCAGTGCCCTCCCGGTGCAAGCTCGTCATTGTTCCATAAGAAACCGCGGCGCAGTTTGTCCACTGCCTTGATCAACCAGACGGGCGGATCGATGACCAGCAGCTGGTAGATGTGCATGGCGGAAAGAACGTGCTTGACGAGCAATAGCCTGGCATCGATGGAGAAGTTACCTTTGTTCCAACCTTTCACTTTCCCGGCCAGCTTGTCAATGGTGGGTTGCAGGTCAGCTTTCTTAAGCCGGCGATCAGATAGCGGCAATCCGAGGTACTGGCATGGAAATTGTTGTACAGGGCATTGCAAGCAGGCAGCCAGTGTATCAATATTCAGGTTTGAACAGTGGATTGGGATTATCGAGCACTTGGAGAAATTGGTCAGCAGCCCAGATGCCTCCCCGAAGCACTGGAGAATCAGCTTGATTGAATTTAGATCATCTTCTTTAGGTTCAGTAAAGATCATGACATCGTCAGCGTACATGGCAATTCTGTTCTTGGGCTGCAGATAGCGGTTGGTGTGCAGCGTGCCAGCATTGTCAGCAAACGTTAGCAACTCAACTAGGACGTCAGCAGCGATGTCGAAGAGCAAGGGCGAGAGTGGGTCGCCTTGGCGCAGGCCACGCCGGTGCACAATGCTTTCAGTTAGCTCTCCGTTGACCAGGACCTTTGTAGTTGTGGTTAGCAATATACAGGCAATCCAGTCTCGCCAGCATTGGCCAAAGCCCTTAGCTGCAAGTATTTCCATCAAGAATTCCCAAGAGAGGGAGTCGAAAGCCTTTTGGAGGTCGAGTTTGAGCAGGAGCGCCGGCACCTTTTTCTGACGCAGCAGCCTAGCCTGAGCTCTGACGAACACAAAGTTGTCATGAATTGCTCGTTGCTTAATGAAGGCACTTTGGCAAGGGCTAACAAGTTCGGACATCCTTGGCCGCAGACGAAGTGCTAGGATTTTTGTGAAGAGCTTGCCAAAGAAGTGAACAAGACTGATTGGCCTGTAGTCTTTAGGGTGTATGGCATCTGGTGATTTTGGCAACAGCACCATGGTTGCAGAGTTTAACAGTTGTAGGTTTCTAGTTCTGTGGGCCTCAATAGCCTCCATGGCGCGCATGCTATACTGATCAGGAAGCAAAAGAGAACGCCTTTTGGGATTATTTCCAGAAACTTCTTGGCGAAAGGAAACAGAGGCAACACTCGCTAAAGCTACCATTGTTGGGCATCATGCCACTTGACCTTACCGATCAAGAAGGGCCCATCACTATGGAAGAGGTCAAAGCTGCTGTAATGGATCTCCCTTCTGACAAGGCTCCTGGCACTGATGGCTTCAACGCCCTGTTCTTCAAAACTTGCTGGGATGTGGTATGTTCAGATATAGCTTAGCGACGGAGCATACCGTAGTCAAGAGATCTTCAGACTGTGTGGTGTCGCAGTTCTTCCTCCCCGTCACGATCTCCAGAACCATGACACCGAAGCTGAACACATCCAATTTCACTGAGTAGTTCCCACGCATTATGTACTCCGGCGCCATGTATCCGCTGAAACAACACGTAGGATGTGCATGATGATCACCCACTGCCACCTCCTACACGAGTCATCCTTTAGCTAGCACAGAAAAAAACACTTACTATGTGCCGATGACACGGTTGGTGACGCCTTGTGTCTCGCCTCGCCCGAAGAGCCTCGCGAGGCCAAAGTCCGAGACCTTGGGGTTCATGTCGGCGTCAAGCAGGACATTGCTGGCTTTGAGATCACGATGGACTACTTTGAGCTGCGAATCTTCGTGGAGATATTGTAAGCCACGGGTGATCCCACGTATGATCCTCAGCCTCTTTCCCCAGTCAAGCTGCTCCCGTTTCTCAATGTCTGCGCAATATTCAGAAAGCGTGTGGACATGAGTTGCAATGTATTCTGAGTTTCTGATGATCGATCTTAGCAAGCTAGAACATTACCAAATAGGATCTGGTCGAGACTCCGGTTTGGGACGAACTCGTAGACGAGCAGCCGCTCCTGCTGCTCCAGGCAGACACCCACAAGCCTGACGAGATTCTTGTGCTTGAGCTTCGCCACCAGGGTGAGCTCGTTCTTGAGCTCCTCTACGCCTTGCGTAGAGCTCTTCGACAGCCTCTTCACCGCGATTTCTTCGCCATCAGGAAGAGTACCCTTCAGGTGCACCAAATTAGACCAGACATAAGTTCTGCTTCCCATTTTGCTGCATGTAAAAATCTCAAAACTATCTCTACCTTGTACACTGCTCCGAACCCGCCTTCGCCGAGCTTGTTGCTTTCCGCAAAGTCCCCGGTCACGGCTCGTAGAGTTGAAATATCCATCATCATCGAATCCACACCCTCAGTGTGCTCGTCTTCAGTGGAGTAACTAGGATCTGTTGAAAAGAGCTACTACTTCATTATCAGTCTGCCTTTTTAAGTGCAAAAATTTCTAGTGAGAATTTATCGGCACATACATTGTTGCTTCTTCGCTTGTGGTGGTGACCGCCACCACCTCCTCCAGATAAATAAGGCAGCGATAAGGTTTGCAGCTGCTAGAGTAGGCAACGCAATCATAAGTACCATGCCAGGAACGCTGTACTTTCTCCCTGTGAGTAATGTAACCAATGCATGGTACAAAACAAATGTCAGATCAGATGAATACAATAAACTTGAACAAAATAACACAACTGGACCAAAGGGCAACTGTGCCCAAGACGTGGCGTTGGTTGACTTGTTCTTAGTTTGTTTTGCTTAGCAAAAAACTCTTGCTTGTCCCCGTAGTGGTTCTGGGTTTGTCCCCAGCGTTTTTTTTTTTTTGAAGGAATCCACACTGCGATTTCAACTGAGATTACAAAACGAAGCAAAGGAAAACGCAGCCGAACAAGCTGAAGAACTCAGCGCAACAGCAGCTTCAGAAGAACACCGCTGAACCACCGCAAGACCTGAAGAAGAACGTCAACGCCGAGCATCGCCGGAGATGGAGTCACCAGGCCGCCGCCAACCCCAGGAAGGGAGCACCCCACAAATGTAGAAAGCCGCAGGAGCACGGCCATGGCGCCTCCATCCCGCAGCCACCCTCTTCCACCGAACCCTGCACAGAGCTCGATCACAGCTTGCCGGAGTCGCCGCCGAGAGGACGCCCTGAGCACAGCTCCTCCCCTCGTCTCCACGGCCGGCCGGAGAAAGAAAGCACAAAGCGACGATGAAGCAGAGCACGACGCCAGAGCCACTCCAGCCCATGCCACCATGGACGACCAGAGAAGCTCGCACACCGCACCAAAGGCCGGCGACGAACACCGAGATTCCAGAAGAGTTTCTCCTATACAGGCGGAGGAGACATCCAGCGCGAAGCACCAGCACCCCACCGCAGAACACCCAGCACCCCCATGGTGTGGCCAGGAGAAGCCACGCCAAGACGAAGAAGGGGGCGAGGGACAAAACCTCTCCAAGCCAGCCGCCACCTTCGCCGTGACGACCGCCCGCAGAGCACGAAACCTCACCGGATCCGCCAATCCGGGAGGGAACCTCGCCAGAAACTCGCCGACGCCGCCCCGCAGAGCACCGCCGAGGAGGGGATCGAGCTCCAGCACACTTATTCCACACCGCCGCCGCCTCCACCACCCAAGCCGCGCCGGAGGGAAACCTAACCCTACACCTACTATCTACACGCCTCGGGCACAGGTCGGAGGTTCCTCCAATCACCCACCGCCGCACGGGCGGCCGGAGAGGGAAGGAACCGCCGATCCGGCCGTCGGCGGAGCACAGGAACAGGGAGCTCTCCCTTTTCGCCTTTTCCGCCTCGCTCCTTACTGTTCACGAGAGGGGATAAGGGAGCCGCTTCTTTGTTGTTGTCTGTGTTGTAACCTGTTGCGCCACAGGGAACTTGGCTGCGCTGCTTTCTTAATAAAGCAGGGCCGTCCGGCCTCTTGTCTCAAAGGGCAACGCAATTTGGAATAAGAGAAACAAAATATGCTGAAGAGGCATAGAGATTTTGCCAGTTAGCATCCATCCCATGGGCCATGGCTTATTCGTGGTCACCAGCTGTACAGCTACAGCCGGAGGAGCAGGACACGTTCTCCTGGAAATTCACGGCGAACGGGGAGTTCTCCACCCGATCCACATACCAGGCGTGCTTCGCGGGCTCGACAGAGTTGCCGGCGGCGCGGGAGGTCTGGACATCCTTCGCCCCCCTGAAGTTCAGATTTTTCAGGTGGTTGGCGATCAGAGGCCGCTGCTGGACAGCTGATCGGCTCGAACGCCGAGGCATGCAGAACCACCGCACTTGCCCGCCTCTGCAACCTGCATGTCCTTTTCCGCTGCTCCTACTCACGCATCATCTGGCTCAACATCTTCAGGACCCTGGGCCTGTTTCCGCTGCTGCCTCCGCCGGCGACCTCCCTGCCGGTCTGGTGGCCTGATGCAACCCAGCGTGTCCAACCAAAGCAACGGCGTGGCTTCAACTCGCTGATCCTGCTAATCACCCGCAGCATCTGGCTGGAGAGGAACGCAAGAGTGTTCGATGGAGTGGCGTGCAGCGTCGGGGTGCTACAGAGCAGGATTTTGGACGAGTGGAAGAGTTGGGTGACCTGTAGACGCGGGCTACCACGAGGAATAGGCTAGCTAGGGCTCTGCCAACCGTGTGGACTCAGGCCCAAAGTGGTCTGAGATGTATATGTTGCTGTAACCGGTTCTTGGTGACTTCTTTTCCCTACGCTTAATATAATAACGCGCAGAACTCCTCCGTAGTTCTCTAAAAAAAAGTTTCAATGTTATACCTTTCCTTACCTCTGGAATTATTTTATGTAAACTAGCAAGGTGGCCCTCGCAAATGCGACGGCATGGTCTTTAAAATAGTCTAATCGGTTTTGCTAAATCTCAGTGATTTTTTTCTTAAATCTTGGTCCACTTAGGAAAGTGCAACCTTAATTCGAGAAAATTGTAACTCGTATCAAGTTACCCTTTTCTAAATGTTCAATCAAAAAGGTGCAACTGGAATGAGTTGCACTTTACTCAGTGGACTGAGACATAACCAAATCTCAGTCGACTGTGACTTAGAGAAACCCTAGTCTAATAGATACCGAAAACACCGAAAACATGTGATTCTAAAGGATTTTGTAGCTTAGAAAATATTATGTTAGGTAAGGAACCACATGTGTGGGAAATATTTTAATTTGTCATGAGGAAATATTATGAGATCTCCAAAATTATCGCATAACATACTCCCTCTGTTCTATATTAGATGACTTGTAATTGTCTAAATATGGATGTATTTATACTTGTTTAGTGTCTAGATACATTCTTATGTAGACAAATGTGTGTCAAGTAATTTGGAACTGAGTGATTATTTTAGAATGGCATCTAACATAAAATGTCTGTAGTGGTATATATTTTGATACTCTTTTACTCTCTTCCTAGTATACGCTGCTCTCCAATCTTGGAGTTCTACTCTTTCATTAGCGGGCATTTATGTTATCATGTTGCTCATGTAACAACGACTACACTGACTTGGATGGAACATATGTTAATGTAAAATACTGGAGTTTAAAAAAGTGGCATTAGTATCAAATAATTATAGTATTTCAACCACTCACCAAATTAATCTATGTCCTCCTGTGAGTGGATGTACAACCCCAGCCACCCAGGTTCAAGTCCTCACGGGCGCAAATTTGGCTTCTTATTATTAAAAAAACGCTGTAGGGCTTCCCCTACCACATTGCTTTTTTTTAAAAAAAAAATTTATTGCCCAGTGCAACACTCCTCCGGATCATACTCATACCACCCAATGCTTTAATTCAGTTGTTTGACTCTAATGATTAAAAAAACAAAAAAACATCACAAATTCGATGGTAGTACGTCACATTTATACCGTTGATCAAACTACTTTTGCTCCTATGAACACATGCATCCATCCAGTCCAAGTCTTTGAGTTCGATATTTCACTTACTTATTGGACACATAGTCTATATGTGTACATTTCGGTTAACCAAATTAAATTCTGCCACATATATTGGACTCAAAGTCAATATGTTTAGATTTCAATTAATCCGCATCTGTATTAAAATCTCAGCCACTAATTATAGATTCAACTGTTTACATAATTCAAGTGATTTAGATTAGCGTGACGTCGACGCGTCCTTCAATGTGTACCCTTTCCACGTATAGTTTGCATCCATCTTCCCTCAAATTAAGTTTTCAAGAAATATTACTAAAAATAAATAAAAATATTTTAATTCGTACTCGTAATTGAACCTAAAGACCTATTTGTATACGAACCTTATCATTGATTGTATTTTAAGCAAGGAGTTATTTGATTTGTAAAAAAGTCATGTCTTGCCGCTTCATTGTGCCCCGACTGCATGGGTTTGTTCCGCCATCGATCCAAACTGCCACATTTGTTGGTACATATTATGTAATTCTACGAAAATATCCTCCCTCACTCTATCATGGCCGTGATATTTTTTTTGCTATGGCAATATTATTTCCACACTAAGTTACATTTCTTTGGCAACTATTTTTTTAATTAAATGCGAGAATCAAATTGCTTGAATTAATTCTTTTATCGGTATTAGTTCTGTGTTTCTCTTAAATTCACCCATTATTTATTACATATCCATCTTTTTAAATAATTCAACTCGTGGTTAACATCATGTCTCTAATAGACTTCTTATCTTGTTATTAATTAACAAATCAATATTTTCTTGCATTAACGTAAATATTTCAAGATTTTACACAGATACCAATGTTACCACTAAAATTCAATCTGATATTTTCTCTTCGGTCAGAACACATCGTTGCCAAATAAATCTACTTATAAATCCGACACTTGAGAATGGTAGAGGTGAGAGAGAAAAATAGACAGATTAAACTGTTACTATTTTCACGGCTGGAAAAATATATGAATATCTGCATGAGACTTGTGACCCGGTGCACATTTTTTTTCTTGACAGGCTATTTTTTAGTTGAATGTTCAGAGCATGAATGATTGCTTTGCACGTCAGATCAAATATATGAGTGCAAACCAGATAAAACGATTATTGTTTGTTGGTTTGGGATAGCTCAATATTTTCATTCATGGTTAAAATAGCATGTTCGATGGCATAACCTACGTTTTTTTAGCTACCACTTTTTTTTAGGTATTCATGGTGGACCTACCTAGTGATGCTCAGGTTTTACACGGCAGTCTCGTTTGATTTTTTTTTATGAAGTTTACTTTTCTCTATACATACTGGAGATAACTATCTACACGGATCCCATCAAACCGACTTGCAATCTTTTTGTAACGTCAATAGACTTACAACGTTATATGGTACACGACCATATCCCATCAAACGTGACCATGTCAAACGGAACGTACTACACCGTTACGTATATACTATCTTTCATTAAATCCTAACCACTGATTTTAGATCTAATTGTCGTAAATAATTATGATGATGTGGATTAACCTGGTGTCTCAAAAAACTATCTCATTTTGCTTTTATTATTTAGTATATATAATAGATAGATAGATATATTTATAATATTTTTCCTATCATATTTCATTTGTGCTGCCTGGGCTTGTTCCACTGGCCAGTTTATCTGGAATTATTTTATACATATTTATCGGTTAAACACACATGTAAATTACGTCGGGTGTTCTTTTTTTTGTGTGTTTTTGTACAACGAATAGATTTTGGAAAAATATTTTTGGCACCAGTGCACCTGGTTCCCCGAGATCCCAAATTATTTGGGAGCGTCTAGCGAGCAAACGTTTGCTCGTATACGGGTTTGGGCAGCCGGCCAAAAAAGGAAAGGTCAGGTTCCGTACACACCAGAAATAAAAAGCACGTGGTTGCTAACTAGCTACGTGGTTCCCACCATGTGGTCCTGGCCAGCTGGAGCGAACCACGCACCGTCGAGCGCATGCACGGTTCATGGCTGTAACTTATCTGCATGCACGTGCGATTAATTTTTTTTCCAAAAAAAACAAATTGCTATAACTTTTGATCAGAGTGTCTGAATTATGATATGTTTTCACTGTTAGCTTTCTCGCAACAGGATCTTCAAAAGTAGATCCAATTTGAGTATTTTGGTAATATTTTCTTGAGAAGCAACTTTAATGTTGAGGCAAGCAAGTTTACACACAAAGTTACTATTAAGGGTGTTGAAGTTGCTACTAAATGAACAAAGTTTATGATGAAAAATGTTGGATTTTTGCTGAAGAAATATGTTGTATCAAGTAGTGCTAAAGTTGCACTACATTGTGCCAAAATTGCTGCTATAGGAATTAGAAGTTGCTACTACAGAAGTGAAGTTGATTCATAGGTCAATGTTGTTAGACCTGCTGGCTGCTTGCTCCCTGCCCTGTCAGCTTTGTTATAAAAGTTGCAAGAAGGGGTACATAAGTTGTTGGTTGAGACATTAAAGCTGCTGCCAAAGTCACTTTTGTTACTGCAGGTGCGAGTGTTGTTGGTTGGTTGTAACTTTGTTACAAACGTTGCAGCAGAGGGTCCATAAGTTGTCCGCTAGAAATACCGAAGTTGCTGATGAACTTGCTGCCAAAGAAAAAGGAAGGAAAACAGGTAAGTTAGTTAGCCAAGAAGGCAAACTTGTAAGTTTGTTATAGTAGTTGCATGTTAAACGTGAAAAATTGCATCATGGCATAGTATAAGTTGCATGATGGAAGAGACCACGAAAATGCACGATTGTGAGAAAAACATAAGCATAATGTTGTTTTCACTCAGGAATGCATGAATTCTAGGAGTGGAAGTTGCATGAATGAATATACAAGTTATGAATTCTAGGAGTGGAAGTTGCATGAATGAATATACAAGTTACGATCTGTTGAAGTTGCTACTAAATAAACAAAGTTTGTGATGAAAGATGTTGGATTTTTGCTGAAGAAAATATGTTGTATCGAGTAGTCTTAAAGCTGCACTACATTGTGTCGAAGTTGCTACTACAGGAAGTAGAAGTTGCTACTACAGGAAGTGAAGTCGATGCATAGGCCAATGTTGTTGTTAGACATGCTGGTTGGTTGCTCTCTGCCCTAACAACTTTTTTTATAAAATTTGCAACAAAGGGTACATAAGTTGCTGGTTGAGTCACTAAAGTTGTTCCTAAAATGGACATGTTGTGAGATAATTTGGTGCGAGTCCTGGTGGCTCAGGGGCTTGCCTTGATCATGTGGTATATCTTGCTACTAGTACAAGGGGGAATTGGTATTTTAAGAAGAACGATATTAGTTAAAAGGGTCAATTATGTTGGAATTGGTAAAAAGTGGTGGAAGTTGCAAACTGGTAATGTTAAGTTGTATAAATTAATGTTCTAACATTAACAAATGACTGAGGACATAACATAAAAAAGAAACCTAAATTTTTGATGAAAAAGGTTCTTCACCTCCCGTTTTCATTGATTTTGCTTGGACTAGGTTGAGTAGGTTAACGACTGCATTTTGTTCTCCTGCGTAAACAACTTTTTTGTTCCTTCTAGTTTTTGGAGACACCTGGATAGAAGACATTAAAGGAAGAAAAGAATGCAGTGTGAGACATGAGACCTAGAAATGATAAGAAAATGGACAGACACAAGTGTACAGGGCAAAAAAGAAACAGAGTTACCTCTTCACGTTTATCTTTACCGCCACACAAGCCTTCTTCACTCTGGGCGTGTTATCCTTGATCATCAGCCATTCAGTTATTAAAAAAATCCAGGGAAGAACCTAAGAAGAGTAAAAAAAATGAAAAGTTAAAATGAATGAACATATATAGAACACAACAAATACAAACTAGAATGGTTGAGAGTTGCAACTTATTCAAAAAAATATTAACATTTAAGTATGTATGATACTAGATGCCAATAAATACTAACTGTTGTTTCTATTTGCAACTATGTATCTCACAAAAAATAGAAACAAAAAAATGATATTACAAAGCAACTAATCATGATATTAGAAGAAACTGAATTTCTCATAGATGCAACTTTTGCGAATCAGTGGTGAAAACATGTACATATTTCTTTCCTCCTGCAGAAACTACAAGTAACTACGCATGCTAATAGAAGTAACAATGGTAGCTAACATTTGCAATTTCGGCGATTCATGATACGGACATTTGGTTCGACTAGCACATATGCCCGAGCTTTGCTACGGGTCTCCATGCGCTGCATTGATTTAGTTTTGTTATTGGCATGTCACAATCTCGTGTACCAGTTGTCGTGTAAAATCTTCGAACCCAAAATCGATCCACCCATTTAGCCCTAGACGCAGTTCGCACATTCTCTCCTTTGAAATAGCACGGGGGTGGAATGTCCGAAAGACGGTGGCGGCATGAGAGGCGTTGATAAGCGATGTACTGAGACACGTTCATGACCTCCTATGCCTGACGATCGATCTTGCAAGTTTTGCGCAACCTACAACTAAAATTTTGTCCAACATGATGGGAAAATATATTCCACCGAACTACATGAACTAAAATTATCTAACAGTCATCCAGCTCACGTAGTACTTTCACATATAGTAGAGCAGTTGGGAATCAAAAGCACAGTCCTAAACGCAATCTAGCTCCAGCAATTTACTACTCATACCGACTATAGTGAATTCCATTATGAGAACAACATCATGTAGCAGAGATGCATTCCGTACCCTCCAGTTGCAAGTATTCACAGGATCTTCTAATAATGGAGAACTAATTACACAGGAACAGACTATATATCTATGATCAGGCATTAGAAGAATGCACAAATACAGATCTAGAAGAAGGATATGTTGAGCGTAATCACACTGACGTGAGGCCAGACGAAGGTAGTGGCTCACCTAGACACCAATCGCCTATTCTTCGAGCCCCGTTCCAACTTCGTGCAGCAGACGAACAGCTCGCGAGATGGGAACCTCCGACCCCAACCCATGAATACGAACCTGTGAAACCGGACGAATTGGTGTGCACGAGGTCGAAGCAGAGGTTCTATTAGACGTGAAACGACTCGTCAGCAAGCCCCCTTCCTCCGCCGCGCCCCCTCGAAGACCAGCTCGCGAGACGTCGGAGCTCCGCATCTGCCC
Source organism: Poa pratensis (assembly GCA_947311845.1). Taxonomy (NCBI): domain Eukaryota; kingdom Viridiplantae; phylum Streptophyta; class Magnoliopsida; order Poales; family Poaceae; genus Poa; species Poa pratensis. The sequence continues at coordinate 55,776,482 of CAMZMU010000058.1, read as the reverse complement.
GTACGACGAGCCCCGACCATGCGCCGCACGCCGCAGTAGATGAGCAGACGCCGCGCGGAACTCTGACGGAGGAAGGACGGCGGGGATCTGCTTCTCCGGCGACCTCGGCGCCGCCAAACCCTAGAATCGCCTGGGGAATCGCCGCTGCGGTTCTCTCTCTCGCGCGTGGAAATGGAAGAGGAGAGAAGGGAACGCTAATCAGACGGTGTGCCGTCACCCACGTGCGGCTGCCAGGTGCTGCACTGTCACACAGGAAGCGATGGACGGCGCGGAGCGCGTCCCACAGATCGGACGGAGCGGAAGCCTGTGCGCCAAAACGTGTCCAATAGCAAAGCTTTGCTCTTTATCATTAGGGAAATTATTTCCGTTAATTTTGCTCCAACTAGACGAGCATGTCACACTCACAGGCCACGGCAGAAAGGTTAAAAATATCTGGATGCATTGACTCACCTCCTGGGACAGCTGCCACCGGCCTCACGACATTGGGCGCGGGCGCCGGTGCTGGCGTCGGCGACGGCGCCGGAGCTCCAGGGACGGCCGATAGGCGCACCATGACAGGGCCGTCAAGGAAGGGCTTGTTCTCGTACCGGAAGCTGCACCTGATCCCAAGGTTCCTCGCCCCGACACTGTACAGCGGCGTCCCCAGTGCGTGGATCATGTTGGCGAGGCAATCCCGGCACTGCGCCGGCGTGAGGTCCGGCGTGCACTGCGCCCAGCTGTACACCTCGGCGATCTCGTGGTCGAAGGAGACCACTCCGGATGCGTACATCCGCGCCGTCGCCGAGAGAGAGAGAGTATGAAATGCTATTTATAGAGAAGGAAAAAAATCTGTTGGTGTCGTGTTATGTTTTTGTTTGCGATTTTTATCTAGTCTCTCCTCAGTTTAACTTTGTCACGCTGTCGTCCAACCAGCCGTCGCACTGGAGCAATGTCACCGAGACACCGAGTGGTGGGTCCACTCCACTCCACTCCAGTGACTAGCTCGTGCAGGCCCCACATGTCCAAGAGAAAGCAATGAGCGAGCTGTCCTTCCCAGTCCACATAATGCGACCGGGCTCATATGCGGACCCACGTGTAAGCGAAGGAATTGGTGCTCTGTTTCGGAACGAGCCGCCCATTCTTGGCTGCACGCGCCGGAGCTCTGTCTGCGCATGCATGTTCTCAAGCCATGTTGACATTATTTTCAGATTTCTTGGGCAAGCTGCAGGATGTATTTTCGACCGTCGGTGCACCCGCTGCATGGTAGCCGTGATGCTCCGGTTAAACCCTCACTTGCAAATCAGTTGATCTGCAGACATGGCGTCGTGCCGTCGTGGTCAAAGAAATGCTCAACTGCAACTGCTGCCCACATGTATTTGGATGGGAAGTCATATTGCGACTTTTTTGACGAGATGCACCTCGCAGACGAGCTTATTCGTGAGCCTTTTGGTTGTCTCGCCCCTTTCTCTTGCAGACGATTCTTCGCATCGTGAGCCTGTTAAAGTATTTCCATGCATTTTGAAATTGAATTTAACATAGTTGTTTCGTGCACTATGAAAGTAGCATTTTCATGCATTAGGATTTAGGAAAATTGTAAGAGACACCATTTACGATTCTTAAAAAGAGAGTAAGAAATTCTATTTATAGAGAAGGAAAAAGAATTCTTTGTATCGTGTTATGTTTTTTTAGCGTGTCGCTCATCAGTTTAAATTTCTCACGCTGAGCCATCGCACTCGAGCAATGTGGTGTGGATGTGACTCACTCGCCTACTTGCGGGCCCCATGCGCAAGAGAAAGAAACGAGCTCTCCTCCCCAGTCCACACAGTTGGACCGGGCTCAGATGCGGGCCCACCTGTAAGCGAAGGGTAAGAGCGAAGGAATTGGTCAGCCAGCGCGCGCCGTCTGCAGGCACGCGTCGGAGCTCTTTCTGGTCCATGCTTCTCTGCCGCCTGCCGGTGCATGCATGCCCTCTACCCAGACGACCTGCCTGCGCATCATCGCCTCCGACCAACTCGAACAGCTCGGCGTCGCAGCATGCGCATCCTTCTTCTTTCTTCAGAGATCGACCTCGCCTCGCTTCGCCATGTCTGTCAATTCGGCGGTACAGCGTGCACTGTTTGCACAAGCAGCAGCTGCCTCAACAATGGCGAAGCAGCCAGTATACCTCGCCTCGCTTCGCCAGCGTACCTCAACCGCTTGGTCTTGCTGCTGCTGTTATTCTAACCACACAAACGTACTACGATGGCGAAGCAGCATACCTCGCCTCGCTTCGCCATGCATGCAGCATTATCCTCGATCGACTTTCCTTTCCCACGATGAGCTGCTGGCTAAAGCCACTACCCGCACATCTTTTAAAATCCTCTCGATGCCAGGGTCTATCATGAGCACACCCCGGGCTTGAAAAGTCAAACCTAATTAACCCTCTTAGATAAGCTTTGAGAGCATCTCTAACAGAAACCGTAACACGGCGAAATCGTATAATTTCGGTCGATTTATGGACGAAAATTAATGTTGATGCCATAGCTCGTGATCATGGTGGTTCAGTTCTATTTTCTGCATGGGATACAATTCCGCACTGCAGCTCAGCGGAAATGGGTGAAGCAATCGCGCTTTTAGAGAGTCTAAAACTTGCTATTAAATTCACATCTGGGAATTTGCTGTTTGAAACTGACTGCAATTCTTTACTGAAGTTTTTGACCCAGGTTCAGGGACAGATCGATGGTGAGCCTCGTTGCGAAGGAATTTTATTCTCTGAAGCCTGACGGGAGAACTGTTAGGATTGTGTTCGCTAGTAGAAAGGTTAATGGTGTTGCTCACAACCTTGCCCAACTCGGGCGTAGAGAATTGTCTGGTGCTGTTATGCATGTTTCTGTACCAGCCTGCGTTGCTGGAATGGTGTTGAACGATTGTAAAAACTCTGTTATTTCTTAATTAATACATAAAAATTCAAAAAAAAGTATTGACGTGCATCCTATAATAAATAAGATGTGTCCAATGCGTGATTGATGTTACGACCTAAAGATTAATGTCCAGGGTCTGTTGGCTTCAAACAGATGAACTGCCTTTTATTTGCAGTCTGAAAATATTCACGCAACTAGTCAACTTGATAAAGCAGCATATTTTAGTCAGAAAGAGATCACCAAATAAAACCTACTCTTCATGGGATACATCATTGAAGCTCCAGGAAAACTATTCGCTAACCAAAACAACTAGATGTTTACAAACTAAACCATAGCACCTGCATCGTCATTGGATACCAGGTGAAGCATGGTTTAGTGCAATGCAATGTTTTTGTTCGGTAGACTATTATAAGCAGAAACATGCATCCCAACCCATGGAGAAACATATCTTTTGGCAGAGGGAGTTGAGAGACCAAAAACATTGCGAATCTGAGTAAAGGCCAGACGACTATGGAATGCAACAATGCTATGTCGATAGCAAACAGAGAATTGATCTCAAAACATAACTTAGTTTAGGAGTAGTAATAACATAGATAGATACAAGCATGCATTGATGGTTCAGTAACATAGATAATGACAAGTTAATCCACGGTTGCTATCGAGATATGGGATATGGGATATGGAGCACTTGGCTTCAAGCTAGATCCATCATCAACATATCGTACGTCCTCTCTGCAGTTACTTCATGGAGCAAACCACTCGGCTGGCTCTCAGCGATCCGGGTCATAGAATTTGAAGCCACTCGTCTCTCGCTCCTTGGACAGCTCTTTGCTGTATTCCCGCATCTCGGCGACGCCGTCGAGGTACTCATCGTCCACCTCGACGTAGCCCTTCTCGAGCCACTCATGGCGGATCCTGTCCTGGAACATCTGAAACTCATTGGACATCCTCTCGGTATGGGCAGCTGCTTCCCTGTACCACTGGCGTTTCTTCTCCAGACACTCCTCGGTGATTCCCAAGAGCTTCGCCGTGTTGTTGCCCGGGCTGGAAAAGGGGATTCTACAGGGCTGCTCTCTCGGCATGGCCAGGATGGTACTAACGTGTACTCATCAGAAAGCCGATACTTCTCTGTCTCGACGGCCACCGGCTCCTTCTCTATCTCGTCCGGCGCCTCCCTTGTCATGCTGGAGAATAGAGGAACCCTAGGTACACGGCCACGAGCCCGACTCGGACCCAACTCAGCCTAATTATGGACTTGGTCAGCCTAAATAGAGGATGTTGCATCAATCAGTTTGCGTAATCAAAAGAACCAAGTTTACACGTACATCTACTGATGAGTGAGTTGGATCCGAGTCCGGCCCGTAGCAGTACCTAGGGTTTACACGTATATATAGACCGAGATCGAGTTGCCGCCGCCTCATCACAAACGCCCGCAGCAGAAATCCCCAATCTATCGATCCACCCACCCAGCACCAACACACCGCAGAAGAAAATCGCACGGATCGATGGCCGGTTGCGAGGAAGCTCAGAGAATTCCAGGAAGCGGCGTGTGAGGGACCTTGTTGCGTCGTGGTGCCTTGAGCCTTGCGTCGCCAAGGACGAGCAAGAGACGTCGATCGACTTGACGCCGAAGGACAAGCCCAAGCTTGTTGCGGTCGACAAGATCCAGGCGCAGAAGATGGACAAGACGGCGGTGGAGGCGCTGGATGGCGAGAAGAACGGTTTCTCCACCATAACAAGTGTAGAGACGGCGGTCGAGACAGAGAAGATGGACAAGTGCCCTGAGTCCGACCACGTCTCGACCGAGACGCCCATCGACAACATTGAGTACCTCGCCAAGCTGCTGAACCGCTCGGACGACTGGATCCAGGAAAGAAGGCAGCTGGAGAAGGAAAACGCTGCCCGTAGCAAGAGGATCATGGAGGACTTCGTCAAGTTCCATGTCAACGACCAGGGCTGCCTGGTGGATGAGTATGAGGACGACGAGGAGGAGGAGGATGACGACGAGTACGATGCCAGGTACGCCAGGCTGGAGGCATTTTCCGCCGAGCTGTGGAGTCAGCACAATGACTTCTCTCGCCTAGAGAATCACTACGCCCCAGAGGAGGAGGAGGACAAGACCATGGCGGCTCTAGCTGCTTAATCCAACTCACAATATGATGATGGTCCATCTCTATCCATCTATCTATCTATATCTAGTGTTGCATCTAAGTTATGCCCATCCATGTTAAGTTATGCCCGTCGATGGTATTCAACCATCCATTTATTTTTGACTATCTAAGTTATCCTGAACTAAGTTATCTCTGTTTGCTGATCGATCCTCTGTTTGCCATTGTTGCGCATCAGATTACTCATGTATTCTGGTTTGGTGACCCGTTGCGATGCCCATCTATGTAACTAAGTTGTGTGTGTTTGTCGATCGATACTCTCTGTTTTATACTGTCATTTCATTGGTTGGATTTCTTTTCTGAAGCCTGTGATCAGTTTTGTCTATTTACACACTTGCGGCAAACAAAATTATGTACTATGGCAGCCATGGTTACACACTTACACTATCGTTTAGTTCATCAGGATCTTCTAGCTGTTTTGTTTAGGGTATAGCTTGCCCCAAGACTGAAGACTGCTTCCTATACGTTTTAGTTTTCATTCTTTGAATCTCTTGATTGCTAGAAACCGCTTGAAGGCCATGAGCTGCAGAATTACTTGTAAAGAACTCTGTGTCACGGGTGGCCTGAAGTTTAATCCAATTCAACCAGCAAGAAGAGGCTTGGCGTCATTCTTATTGGTTCGAGCAAAGCTGACAAACAAATAGCTGTTTGAGGGTTGTGTCCATTTAAGCACTCCCCCTCCCTCGCGGGTCGCCTTCGCGCCGTGGCTCTGGAGGCTCCCAACCCTAAAAAAGAAAACCCTAGAACCCTGGCCGCCGGGGGGGGGGGGGGGGGGGGGGGGGAGGGGGGAGGACGCACTGAGGCGTCAACTTCACATGCGGGGAGATGGAGCTCTCATCGAGTTGCGCGTGGCGGCCGTGCTGGGCGAGGCGGCGTCGAGCGAGCGTTGTGCGGCCATCTGGGCGACCGGCGTGACGGTAGCAGACGGATGGAGGCCCGAGGGCGGCGGCTTGTTGCGACGACGCGGAGATGGAGCTCCGGTCCTGGTTGGCAGGGTTTGGGGCAGCTGCTTGCGGCTACAGGTGCGGCAGGGTGCAGACCGGCTTCGGCAGGTGCTGCGCGTCTCGCACTGGACCTGGCTGCCGGCGGCCGGCCGAAAGCTCCACAAGATCTCCGTCAAGTTCCACAACAGTGGTCGAACTGCGCACTGCGGGTCTGGTTCTGGTCCATGGTGGGCTGGAGCCAGGGTTGGTTTGTGGTCTTCTGGCCATGTCCCGGTCAAAAGGTGCTGTCATGGTGGTAGGGCTGGTGGTCGTGGTTTCGGTCGTTGGTGGCTGGTGGTTGAGGCGGCGTCTGGCGATGTCAGTTTCCTGTTTGTGGTGGGTGGCCGTGGTGGTTGGAGGTGAAACCCTAGCTCTCAGAGCCAGCGACGACGACGTTTGTGGGCGTGGTTCCTTTTTTGAGGCATCGCCGTGCAACACCGATGCCTTTCTCCCCTTGCAGTCATGGTTCTCTGGGTGAAAACTTCAGATTTGGTCTTGGTTGATCAGGTGACGATGGCGTCTATCATCGCTCCCTTCTTGGAGGCGTCGTCTTAGAGACATTGACTGGCAGCGGAGGCAGGCTAGTGACGCTGTGAGGTTCGCTTAAGCCTTGATGGCGGTTGCGGCTCCGAGAAGTTGGATCTCATTGTGGCTGGGTGGCGTCGACGAAGCGGCTGTCGCCTGTCGCTGTTCTTTTGGTGCTCGAGAAGACCCATATCTGCCTACCTTCTCCTGGCGTATGGATGTGGTTTCTCTCCGGCCTCAGCGAGGGCTGGTTTTAGCTGGCGTGGCGTTTAGTTCCTGCGATCCTCCGTGCCTAGACCATTAGGTAGCTTGTTCGTTGTCGAGGTTTTACCCGGTTTTCCTTGGATAAACTGTGGGTTGTGTGGTTTTCTGGCCTAGTTTTCCTTATAAACCGGGTCAATTCTCTTCTTCTTAAATGAATTGCAGGAGCTCCCTGCCCCTCTTTGAGGTGTTCCTAAAAAAATAGCAGTTTGAGTATGTGACCATCACTCTAATCTGGTGAACTCTTTCCATAGTTAAATTGTGCTGCTTTAGCATGGTTCGTAAAATTGTGTGGCATGCCATTGCATTCATGAACGAACACTACATGATCTAGAGTAGCTTAACACCTAAGTTCAAAGCATAGTGCAAGTTTTCCCCCAAAAAAGCATAGTGAAAGTTGAATAATGACACGAAGGGTGTGGCAGACATGAAGTTCCCCCGATCATATTTTGATAGCATCATCCGTCGCCAATAACTCTGTGAGCCAATGCATCATAAACAACCTTTCTTAACTCCTTAATATGCGCCCCGCAAAAAAAAAACTCCTTAATATGCGAGCTGTTGCTAAAAATGTGCCCTTTCTGAGATGGAGGAAGTACTACTAACTAGTACCAACCGCCGATGAAAGGTGTGCAATGTATTTCAACTTAGTAAATATATCGATCTTCGGGACCATCGTTCGTTGGAATAGTCGACATATCGAATCCCATTCCAGAGGCCGGCTTTTTGATGGGGGCACCGAGAGACAGCATGTCGCTTCCAAGCATCATGCCCACCGCCGACATCACCGGCCGGTCCACCGGGTTCTCCTGGACGCATAGGAGCCCAACATGGATGCACCTCATCACGTCACTCTCCGAGAAGTTGTTGTTCATGGACGGGTCCATCATCCTCTCCAGCACTGTTCCAGCCGTCCAATGCTCCCAGATCTGCATGTTAATTCACACCTAAGCCATATGCATGCGCCAAACTGCATATGTGGTATATGTTCAGATATAGCTTAGCGACGGAGCATACCGTAGTCAAGAGATCTTCAGACTGTGTGGTGTCGCAGTTCTTCCTCCCCGTCACGATCTCCAGAACCATGACACCGAAGCTGAACACATCCGATTTCACTGTGTAGTTCCCACGCATTATGTACTCCGGCGCCATGTATCCGCTGAAACAACACGTAGGATGTGCATGATGATCACCCACTGCCACCTCCTACACGAGTCATCCTTTAGCTAGCACAGAAAAAAACACTTACTATGTGCCGATGACACGGTTGGTGACGCCTTGTGTCTCGCCTCGCCCGAAGAGCCTCGCGAGGCCAAAGTCCGAGACCTTGGGGTTCATGTCGGCGTCAAGCAGGACATTGCTGGCTTTGAGATCACGATGGACTACTTTGAGCTGCGAATCTTCGTGGAGATATTGTAAGCCACGGGTGATCCCACGTATGATCCTCAGCCTCTTTCCCCAGTCAAGCTGCTCCCGTTTCTCAATGTCTGCGCAATATTCAGAAAGCGTGTGGACATGAGTTGCAATGTATTCTGAGTTTCTGATGATCGATCTTAGCAAGCTAGAACATTACCAAATAGGATCTGGTCGAGACTCCGGTTTGGGACGAACTCGTAGACGAGCAGCCGCTCCTGCTGCTCCAGGCAGACACCCACAAGCCTGACGAGATTCTTGTGCTTGAGCTTCGCCACCAGGGTGAGCTCGTTCTTGAGCTCCTCTACGCCTTGCGTAGAGCTCTTCGACAGCCTCTTCACCGCGATTTCTTCGCCATCAGGAAGAGTACCCTTCAGGTGCACCAAATTAGACCAGACATAAGTTCTGCTTCCCATTTTGCTGCATGTAAAAATCTCAAAACTATCTCTACCTTGTACACTGCTCCGAACCCGCCTTCGCCGAGCTTGTTGCTTTCCGCAAAGTCCCCGGTCACGGCTCGTAGAGTTGAAATATCCATCATCATCGAATCCACACCCTCAGTGTGCTCGTCTTCAGTGGAGTAACTAGGATCTGTTGAAAAGAGCTACTACTTCATTATCAGTCTGCCTTTTTAAGTGCAAAAATTTCTAGTGAGAATTTATCGGCACATACATTGTTGCTTCTTCGCTTGTGGTGGTGACCGCCACCACCTCCTCCAGATAAATAAGGCAGCGATAAGGTTTGCAGCTGCTAGAGTAGGCAACGCAATCATAAGTACCATGCCAGGAACGCTGTACTTTCTCCCTGTGAGTAATGTAACCAATGCATGGTACAAAACAAATGTCAGATCAGATGAATACAATAAACTTGAACAAAATAACACAACTGGACCAAAGGGCAACTGTGCCCAAGACGTGGCGTTGGTTGACTTGTTCTTAGTTTGTTTTGCTTAGCAAAAAACTCTTGCTTGTCCCCGTAGTGGTTCTGGGTTTGTCCCCAGCGTTTTTTTTTTTTTGAAGGAATCCACACTGCGATTTCAACAGAGATTACAAAACGAAGCAAAGGAAAACGCAGCCGAACAAGCTGAAGAACTCAGCGCAACAGCAGCTTCAGAAGAACACCGCTGAACCACCGCAAGACCTGAAGAAGAACGTCAACGCCGAGCATCGCCGGAGATGGAGTCACCAGGCCGCCGCCAACCCCAGGAAGGGAGCACCCCACAAATGTAGAAAGCCGCAGGAGCCGTCCGCCGCAGGCGACGGAGCTGAAGAACGCTGAACGAGCACGGCCATGGCGCCTCCATCCCGCAGCCACCCCTCTTCCACCGAACCCTGCACAGAGCTCGATCACAGCTTGCCGGAGTCGCCGCCGAGAGGACGCCCTGAGCACAGCTCCTTCCCTCATCTCCACGGCCGGCCGGAGAAAGAAAGCACAAAGCGACGATGAAGCAGAGCACGACGCCAGAGCCACTCCAGCCCATGCCACCATGGACGACCAGAGAAGCTCGCACACCGCACCAAAGGCCGGCGACGAACACCGAGATTCCAGAAGAGTTTCTCCTGTACAGGCGGAGGAGACATCCAGCGCGAAGCACCAGCACCCCACCGCAGAACACCCAGCACCCCCATGGTGTGGCCAGGAGAAGCCACGCCAAGACGAAGAAGGGGGCGAGGGACAAAACCTCTCCAAGCCAGCCGCCACCTTCGCCGTGACGACCGCCCGCAGAGTACGAAACCTCACCGGATCCGCCAATCCGGGAGGGAACCTCGCCAGAAACTCGCCGACGCCGCCCCGCAGAGCACCGCCGAGGAGGGGATCGAGCTCCAGCACACTTATTCCACACCGCCGCCGCCTCCACCACCCAAGCCGCGCCGGAGGGAAACCTAACCCTACACCTACTATCTACACGCCTCGGGCACAGGTCTTAGGTTCCTCCAATCACCCACCGCCGCACGGGCGGCCGGAGAGGGAAGGAACCGCCGATCCGGCCGTCGGCGGAGCACAGGAACAGGGAGCTCTCCCTTTTCGCCTTTTCCGCCTCGCTCCTTACTGTTCACGAGAGGGGATAAGGGAGCCGCTTCTTTGTTGTTGTCTGTGTTGTAACCTGTTGCGCCACAGGGAACTTGGCTGCGCTGCTTTCTTAATAAAGCAGGGCCGTCCGGCCTCTTGTCTCAAAGGGCAACGCAATTTGGAATAAGAGAAACAAAATATGCTGAAGAGGCATAGAGATTTTGCCAGTTAGCATCCATCCCATGGGCCATGGCTTATTCGTGGTCACCAGCTGTACAGCTACAGCCGGAGGAGCAGGACACGTTCTCCTGGAAATTCACGGCGAACGGGGAGTTCTCCACCCGATCCACATACCAGGCGTGCTTCGCGGGCTCGACAGAGTTGCCGGCGGCGCGGGAGGTCTGGACATCCTTCGCCCCCCTGAAGTTCAGATTTTTCAGGTGGTTGGCGATCAGAGGCCGCTGCTGGACAGCTGATCGGCTCGAACGCCGAGGCATGCAGAACCACCGCACTTGCCCGCCTCTGCAACCTGCATGTCCTTTTGCGCTGCTCCTACTCGCGCATCATCTGGCTCAACATCTTCAGGACCCTGGGCCTGTTTCCGCTGCTGCCTCCGCCGGCGACCTCCCTGCCGGTCTGGTGGCCTGATGCAACCCAGCGTGTCCAACCAAAGCAACGGCGTGGCTTCAACTCGCTGATCCTGCTAATCACCCGCAGCATCTGGCTGGAGAGGAACGCAAGAGTGTTCGATGGAGTGGCGTGCAGCGTCGGGGTGCTACAGAGCAGGATTTTGGACGAGTGGAAGAGTTGGGTGACCTGTAGACGCGGGCTACCACGAGGAATAGGCTAGCTAGGGCTCTGCCAACCGTGTGGACTCAGGCCCAAAGTGGTCTGAGATGTAGATGTTGCTGTAACCGGTTCTTGGTGACTTCTTTTCCCTACGCTTAATATAATAACGCGCAGAACTCCTCCGTAGTTCTCTAAAAAAAAGTTTCAATGTTATACCTTTCCTTACCTCTGGAATTATTTTATGTAAACTAGCAAGGTGGCCCTCGCAAATGCGACGGCATGGTCTTTAAAATAGTCTAATCGGTTTTGCTAAATCTCAGTGATTTTTTTCTTAAATCTTGGTCCACTTAGGAAAGTGCAACCTTAATTCGAGAAAATTGTAACTCGTATCAAGTTACCCTTTTCTAAATGTTCAATCAAAAAGGTGCAACTGGAATGAGTTGCACTTTACTCAGTGGACTGAGACATAACCAAATCTCAGTCGACTGTGACTTAGAGAAACCCTAGTCTAATAGATACCGAAAACACCGAAAACATGTGATTCTAAAGGATTTTGTAGCTTAGAAAATATTATGTTAGGTAAGGAACCACATGTGTGGGAAATATTTTAATTTGTCATGAGGAAATATTATGAGATCTCCAAAATTATCGCATAACATACTCCCTCTGTTCTATATTAGATGACTTGTAATTGTCTAAATATGGATGTATTTATACTTGTTTAGTGTCTAGATACATTCTTATGTAGACAAATGTGTGTCAAGTAATTTGGAACTGAGTGATTATTTTAGAATGGCATCTAACATAAAATGTGTGTAGTGGTATATATTTTGATACTCTTTTACTCTCTTCCTAGTATACGCTGCTCTCCAATCTTGGAGTTCTACTCTTTCATTAGCGGGCATTTATGTTATCATGTTGCTCATGTAACAACGACTACACTGACTTGGATGGAACATATGTTAATGTAAAATACTGGAGTTTAAAAAAGTGGCATTAGTATCAAATAATTATAGTATTTCAACCACTCACCAAATTAATCTATGTCCTCCTGTGAGTGGATGTACAACCCCAGCCACCCAGGTTCAAGTCCTCACGGGCGCAAATTTGGCTTCTTATTATTAAAAAAACGCTGTAGGGGCTTCCCCTACCACATTGCTTTTTTTTAAAAAAAAAATTTATTGCCCAGTGCAACACTCCTCCGGATCATACTCATACCACCCAATGCTTTAATTCAGTTGTTTGACTCTAATGATTAAAAAAACAAAAAAACATCACAAATTCGATGGTAGTACGTCACATTTATACCGTTGATCAAACTACTTTTGCTCCTATGAGCACATGCATCCATCCAGTCCAAGTCTTTGAGTTCGATATTTCACTTACTTATTGGACACATAGTCTATATGTGTACATTTCGGTTAACCAAATTAAATTCTGCCACATATATTGGACTCAAAGTCAATATGTTTAGATTTCAATTAATCCGCATCTGTATTAAAATCTCAGCCACTAATTATAGATTCAACTGTTTACATAATTCAAGTGATTTAGATTAGCGTGACGTCGACGCGTCCTTCAATGTGTACCCTTTCCACGTATAGTTTGCATCCATCTTCCCTCAAATTAAGTTTTCAAGAAATAATACTAAAAATAAATAAAAATATTTTAATTCGTACTCGTAATTGAACCTAAAGACCTATTTGTATACGAACCTTATCATTGATTGTATTTTAAGCAAGGAGTTATTTGATTTGTAAAAAAGTCATGTCTTGCCGCTTCATTGTGCCCCGACTGCATGGGTTTGTTCCGCCATCGATCCAAACTGCCACATTTGTTGGTACATATTATGTAATTCTACGAAAATATCCTCCCTCACTCTATCATGGCCGTGATATTTTTTTTGCTATGGCAATATTATTTCCACACTAAGTTACATTTCTTTGGCAACTATTTTTTTAATTAAATGCGAGAATCAAATTGCTTGAATTAATTCTTTTATCGGTATTAGTTCTGTGTTTCTCTTAAATTCACCCATTATTTATTACATATCCATCTTTTTAAATAATTCAACTCGTGGTTAACATCATGTCTCTAATAGACTTCTTATCTTGTTATTAATTAACAAATCAATATTTTCTTGCATTAACGTAAATATTTCAAGATTTTACACAGATACCAATGTTACCACTAAAATTCAATCTGATATTTTCTCTTCGGTCAGAACACATCGTTGCCAAATAAATCTACTTATAAATCCGACACTTGAGAATGGTAGAGGTGAGAGAGAAAAATAGACAGATTAAACTGTTACTATTTTCACGGCTGGAAAAATATATGAATATCTGCATGAGACTTGTGACCCGGTGCACATTTTTTTTCTTGACAGGCTATTTTTTAGTTGAATGTTCAGAGCATGAATGATTGCTTTGCACGTCAGATCAAATATATGAGTGCAAACCAGATAAAACGATTATTGTTTGTTGGTTTGGGATAGCTCAATATTTTCATTCATGGTTAAAATAGCATGTTCGATGGCATAACCTACGTTTTTTTAGCTACCACTTTTTTTTAGGTATTCATGGTGGACCTACCTAGTGATGCTCAGGTTTTACACGGCAGTCTCGTTTGATTTTTTTTTATGAAGTTTACTTTTCTCTATACATACTGGAGATAACTATCTACACGGATCCCATCAAACCGACTTGCAATCTTTTTGTAACGTCAATAGACTTACAACGTTATATGGTACACGACCATATCCCATCAAACGTGACCATGTCAAACGGAACGTACTACACCGTTACGTATATACTATCTTTCATTAAATCCTAACCACTGATTTTAGATCTAATTGTCGTAAATAATTATGATGATGTGGATTAACCTGGTGTCTCAAAAAACTATCTCATTTTGCTTTTATTATTTAGTATATATAATAGATAGATAGATATATTTATAATATTTTTCCTATCATATTTCATTTGTGCTGCCTGGGCTTGTTCCACTGGCCAGTTTATCTGGAATTATTTTATACATATTTATCGGTTAAACACACATGTAAATTACGTCGGGTGTTCTTTTTTTTGTGTGTTTTTTGTACAACGAATAGATTTTGGAAAAATATTTTTGGCACCAGTGCACCTGGTTCCCCGAGATCCCAAATTATTTGGGAGCGTCTAGCGAGCAAACGTTTGCTCGTATACGGGTTTGGGCAGCCGGCCAAAAAAGGAAAGGTCAGGTTCCGTACACACCAGAAATAAAAAGCACGTGGTTGCTAACTAGCTACGTGGTTCCCACCATGTGGTCCTGGCCAGCTGGAGCGAACCACGCACCGTCGAACCGGGCCGGCTCCGCCGTGGCCTTAGCGCTGTAGATGAATTGGAACGCCGAGCTCAGCGCGGTGTCGTCGGAGGCGCGGAGGTGGAGGTTGGAGTAGTGGAGGAAGCAGGTTTCGTAGTACATGGTGGCCTCCTTGCCGTAGGCGCACGCGCTGGGCAGGTCCTGGAATCCCTGCGCGAGGCAGTCGGAGCAGGAGGTGGCGTTGGTGTCGCCGCGGCACAACGCGAGGGCCCAGACCTGGCCGACCTGCGCCGTGGCGTAGAGGCCCGGGGACGTGGATGCGTTCCTGGGAAGGGTGGCGGCGATGGTGTCGATGCTCGCCAGGTACATGGTGTGGTTGGCCGCGAAGCTGCCGGTGCTGCCGCAGACTGGCCACGGGTATCCGTCGGCTCGACGTGGCGAGAGAAGTAGCGTGGCGACGATGGCCACGAACAGGACGGCCATCTCTGTATGCATTTTCGTGGGTGGGTGGATGGTGGAACCAAGACGATCGAAGGTGGATTTTGTAGACTGGACTAGCCGGCCGTCTGACACGGCAGTTGGCAAACTCATTTGTCACAGACTCACAACTACGTAGATGACCCGGGGCAACGACTTACCATTTTCGATTTCAATGTTGCCGTATCTACAAACCCCCTCCAACAGTCCAACTTTAACTTCCACGCTAGCTAGCTCCACCACCATGGCTCGCCGTCTCCTGCTGTTCGTTGCCGTGGCGCTGCTCGCGCCGCGCCGCGCCGTGGGAATATACCCGTGGTCATTTTGCGGTGCCGGCGGCTTCCTGGCGGACAGCACTTACAAGGCGAGCCTCAGCCTTCTAGCCGCCGCCATGCCCAAGAACGCCTCCATGTCCCCCGGTCTCTTCGCCACCGCGCAGGCCGGCGTCGCCCCGGAGAAGGTGTGGGCTCTCGCGCTCTGCCGCGGCGACGCCACCGCCTCCTACTGCTCCAGCTGCCTCGACCAGGCGTTCAAGGACATCATCGCCTCGTGCGACTACAAGGACGCCACCATCTACTACGACTCCTGCCTGCTTACCTACACCAACATCCACTTCCGCACCGCCGACGACATCACCTACAGCAAATCATTTTACGCAGTCCGCAACAACATCAACGCCACGGCGGAGCCGGCCCGGTTCCAGCGCGTAGTGGCGGCGCTCGTCAACGCCACCGCCAGCAGCGCCGCCTTCAACTCCTCCACGCGCCTCTACGCGTCCGGGCAGGCCGATTTCGACAAGGAGCTGCCCCAGGTGTACAGCTGGGCGCAGTGCACGCCGGACTATTCGCCGGACCGCTGCTGGAGGTGCCTCGTCCGGACCATGAGGCAGCTACCGACCTACTTCACGGACGCCATCGGAGCCAGGGTTCTCGCGGTCAGGTGTGGCATCAGGTATGAAACCCAGCCCTTCTTCAATGGCTCGGTCACGGTGCGGCTGTCAGCAACATCAGCCGGCGGACCGGCGCCGGCCGTGGTGCCTAATGTTGCGGCGTTCGGACAAGCTGGTGAGTCCTAGAGAGCGTATGGAACAACTGAATCTCGTTCGTTCTAAAGGAAAAACAACTGCAATCGTCTTGTGATTTATGTCGTGACTATTTCGAAAGTGAATTTACCGCCGCGTCATAGCTTTGTCACCGTGTTTCGTTTGTGGTCTATCTATACAAATTCTCTTTTCATATTTAGTAGTAGTACAATATCTTCTACTACTAATTTTCATCCAAATGCATTGCCAAGCTTGATCTAGGCCGTTATTTTAGTGTTTCTTTCTAAAGTATGAGTGTATGACCCATAAAACGGGACCAACCAAGACTAGCCCTTGATGACTTAATTTTATATAAGAATTGCTACTTTGAGAGAATTTAAAAAATTCGCTCTCGACGGGATTAGAATTTTCGTTGATAGGTTTAGCCACTGCTATCTTTACCACTGGGTCTATGCCCCGCGGCTGCCATCCACCAGCCCCCCACACCGCGCACACACGCGCGCACGCACGCGCGCACTCACACAGAGATATAAATATTAACGCGGAATCCATATCATCTAAATATTTAAATATCATCAAAATAAATACACTCGAATATGTCACACGAATAGTATGCGTTTTATATGTAGTGAAACTATATTTAGAACAAAATGTTTTATTTTTAGCAACAAAATATCGTATATTATTATTATAACTAACTCTAACTGGAGGCTCTATGGAAGACCCTATGTTGATCCACATCATCCAAAAAGATTAGATGGTTAGATTTTAATTTAACTGTTATGATTAGAAGAGAGGAATTACAATTTTCACCTTAACTGCAGATTTTTTTGATAAAGGGCATTTTATTGCTTAAAAGAATTAAGCATTACATCCGGTGTCTTCATTACTAAGATGCACAGGAAAAAAAGTGAAAACATATCGTTTAACAAAATAAAATAAAAAATACGGATGAGATACAAGTATACAACAATAAACACTTTATAGCCAGGGGCCAATTCAAAAATCACACGGCCATCCATGTCGGATAAGAATACCCCTCGCTGTCTTCCAGTCGCGTGGACCACGAACAGAGTAAACCGGTGCATCGGTAGATTATCTGCTTGAAAGAAGAATTTTTATCATTATAAAGTTGTGATTTATTTTTATTATCCACCTAAGAAAATTTGTACAATATCTCTATATTTTCTTTTGAATTTCGTGATAATTAGTAGAACTATTCGGTTCAACCTTATGCACTAATCCAACCTGCATTTTTTTTACAATGGCTGATTCTCAGGAAGAAAGTACCCAGTTCCTATCATGGTTCCTATAATTCTGTTGCCTATGGTAGCAGCCATAAGCCTGGTCGCCTGCTTCTTTTTCGGGAGGATTAGGGGGCCACCGACTGAAGAAAAGCAGCCAGGTATGTCCTGCAAATTCTAGAGTTCACACAGTGAAAAACTTGCCAAAACATTTCTTCTATTTTTTTGCGGCTAATACAATTCTTATATATTAATTACGTATCACACAGATCCCACCTATTCCGCTGAACATGGAGATGTTGAGAGTGTAGACTCGATGCTGATTGACATTACAACACTACGAGCTGCGACCTGCGATTTTGCAGAGAGCAACAAACTGGGGGAAGGCGGATTCGGTGTGGTGTACAAGGTACCAACTGAATGAGCAGGTTTGAATTGAAGATTTGGAAATTTGATAGGTTCTGGTTGGATTCGCAGGGCACACTCCCTGATGGCGAGGAAATAGCAGTGAAGAGGATGTCGAAGGGGTCAACACAAGGAGTAGAGGAGCTGAAGAATGAGCTGGCTTTGGTTGCAAAGCTCAGTCACAAGAACCTTGTCAGTCTCATTGGTGTCTGCCTCGAGAAGCAGGAGAGGCTGCTAGTCTACGAGTTTGTTCCTAACCGGAGCCTCGACCTCATCCTCTTCGGTACACTATACTAGTAGTCGAACTTGATTATTTTTCCTTCAGTTAATTCCTCTGTAAATTATCTCTGATCTGGTTGATCTCTCTTCTTTATTGGTTGTACTCCGACACAACAGACGAAGACGTTGTGAAGCGCGAGCAGTTCGGTTGGGCCAAGAGGTACAAGATTATAGACGGAATCGCTCGAGGCCTGCAGTATCTCCACCAAGACTCCCGGCTCAAAGTAGTCCATCGTGATCTCAAAGCTAGCAACATCCTGCTTGACATGAACTCGAGCCCCAAGATCTCGGACTTCGGCGTCGCCAAGATCTTCGGGCGAGACCAGACGCAAGGCATCACCAACCGTGTCGTCGGCACATAGTCAGTGCAAAACGTCCAAGTTTTTATAGCATGCGTTCAAAACGACCATAATTAGTTGCGTTGATGTTTCAGTGGATACATGGCGCCGGAGTACATGATGCGAGGGAACTACTCCGTGAAATCGGACGCGTTCAGCTTCGGGGTTATGGTCCTAGAGATCGTGACTGGGAGGAAGAACAACGACGACAACTCCTGGAAATCTGAAGATCTCCTCACCATGGTACTCATTCGCTAGATCTTATTTTTTTTATTTCGAACATGAGAGCATTGCTGTCGACTCGGTCTGTGCAAGTGTGCATACGGCGTCCACTCACTGTATCTGAACATGTAGAGCTGTCTGAAATTAAACTGTGCATGCAGGTGTGGGAGCACTGGACGTCGGGGATGGTGCTGGAGGTGGTAGACCCGTGCATGAATGGGAGTTTCTCCGAGAAAGAGGTGCTCAAGTGCGTCCACATAGGGCTTCTCTGCGTGCAGGGGAACCCGGCCGACCGGCCGACGATGTCTGCGGTGGTCATGATGCTCGGTAGTGAGACGTTCACTGTCCATGTGCCGTCCAAGCCGTCGAGGATGAACGGCGCCAATGCCGAATAGTCCTACGTGTTACTATTACCACCTTTGGCAGGAGTTTGCCAATATCTCCTTTGAAGATAGCCCCCATGAACCAAATTCTGTAGGGAAGCTAGCCGTTCGCCTCCTCCCTCCGCCTGAATGGATGACTCCGTTAGTCCGTTACCATTGTACGTATTTTATTCGATGTTGTTATTATTATTGAAACTTATAAAGAGACGTTGTGTGATAAAAATCTGCGGTATACACACACACACATCAACAACACAAAAAATAATGGAAAGAGGTCAAACGATTTGGAACTATGATTGGTTTGGTAACAAAGTTGGCACTAGCAGTGGCGGACCTAGAATGAATCACGAGAGGGGGCAAATCAATTGACTGGGGGCACTCCTTGTACAAATTTGTAGGATTTGAACATTTTTCTTCCAAACATGAACAAATACTAGATGAATTAGAAATTTTGAGTGCGGGCCTAGGCCCCCATTGCAGTGTGTACTTGGGTCCGCCCCTGGGCACTAGTTGAGTAGCTCTATCTTGACGGTTTAGTCCTGAAAGTAAATATGCCCATCGGAATTGTTATTACCCGAATGAGGAAACTCATTCCTGACGGAGTAAGAAAAAACTACTGAAAAACTGGCTGGATCTCCTTTCAAGTCAGTAGAGATTGTTACTTGTGTTCCAAGGATTCCTGTCTCACCAACCTCTTTTCTTATCTCTGCCTGCATAAACATCAAACCAGCTCTTAGTCAAATCATTAATATCAACAAGTTTATGTCACACTCCCAACGCCATGCAGGCCATATTCCAAATGTGATTATCCAAGGGCAAGGAACAAAACAGATGTGACGCTTCAACGCCACTCTCCGGAAAAGATCTCCACAATACTCACATGTAAGATCCTTTCCGGAGAAAATTGCACAAACCTCGAACAATCCAGATGATCATTACATGGAATTATAACTATTGAGATATTTAAAAAAAATACGATTTTTGGGTACACATATTTTAAAAATCACTCAGTTAACGCACTTAATAACACATCAGATATACGTGACGCACATTGTTAGTGTTGCATGTATAGAGCGGTAATCGTGTGTCATTGTTTACAATAGCACTTGTTCGACATAAGATGATCTAACGTGATGCTTGAAGCAAAATGCCACCATAACCTACAAGAAATGCGCGGTATACAAGGTATGCTCGTGTGTACCCAATAATATTTTGTCAGCTCGTGTGGAAAAAAGACCTTGGCAGGTCAAGTAGCTAGTAATAGTATACTCAGCTGATCCTAGACATGGCCGGCGAGTTAATGCCCGATTGTACGTCACACCCATTATATTTTGTTTTTTGAGCAAGCCCATTCGGTCAGAATCAGCTACTGCAGGGCCATGTGTCACGGATAACTCGAGGACCCAATTTTTGTCTGCTCGTGTGGAAAAATGCATGAAAAATATCCAAGACATGTGGTACTAGCGAGTTTAATTAATGGACTGTCTTTGGCATGTCAGAATCAAACATTGCCGTTAGCAAGTCATGGATCGAGAATGTGACGGTCTTTCACCGGTGTCAGCGTTAGCAAACGAAGCTATATTATTATTATTGTGTGTGAGTCCCAATCAAAGAGAGGTCTTAGTACATGCATATAACCAAACATGCGCCGGCCATTTGGGTGCTAGCTGTGTGTATAGTAGGGTCTTCTTTATTTCCACAAGAGCTGACAGAAAACTGGGGTGTCAAGTTATCCGTGATACACTGGCCTGCGGTGGCTGATACTGACCCAATCGGCGTAACGTTACAACTTGACAGAGTGTAAGGCTGGAGGCCTGGAGTAGTTTATAGTAGAATCCTTTTTTTTTTCACAAGGTGCAGATAAAATTTGAGTCTTGAAGTCATCCGTGATACACGGGGCGTGCAGTAGCTGATTCTGACGTAATGTGTGTGGCCTAATCCTGAAGTTAACTGACCAGACATGTCTAGGACCACCTAATACAGAAATGACATTTTAAAATTTATTTTTTCGAAAAACAATCATAAATACAAATAATAGTGCATCCCACCAACCCACAAAATCTCAGAATAATTCATATTTTGGGCTACACAAAAATAGCAAAACCTGGCTGATTTTGTTGAATTGAAATTTTACACTGTTCACTGCTTGCAACTTTAGATTTTGTCATTTTCACACAGCTCAAAATACCACATATTTCTAGTTGCTATTTTACACGTTGGTACAATATAACATCATTTATATCTATAACTTTTTTCAGATTGCTTTAAAACTCTAAACTATGATTTTTGAATTTTTTTAAAATAAAAGAGCTATGTGTAGCTCGGGCTCTGTATGACCGGTCTCCTATGTACGGTTTTCTTCTTTACTTCCACAATAGCTGACCAATTTTGGGTTGTTAAGTTATCCGTGACACAAATCCATGTACATGTATCTGCTGATTCTGACCCAGTCGGCGTGACGTGCAATTGGCATTAACTGGCCGGCATGGCGGCATACAGTATTAGCTACTTGACCAGTCTACTTTAGTAGGTCTTTTTTCCAACACCAACTGACAAAATCTGTGATCTTAAGGCCCTGTTTACTCCATGGGTATTTTAGGAGACGGGAAGAGTGCGGATTTGGTGAACACCCAATTTTCACAAATAATCTTCCCCTACAATACACTAGCATGGACTAGTGTTTTCGTGTTAGGCAAAAATGAGATGATTGGTAGACGATATTTGGGGATTATCCCCTCCCATCCCCTAAATACACTAGAAGTAAACAAACTAGTGGGTATTTTCTGGGATCTGGGATAATCCCCTCCCATGCCCCTAAAATACAGATAAACAAGGCTACGGATGATGGAGATCGGTAGAGATTCCACAAACTTTGGTTTATGGGTTACACACGACACGAGCATGCCTAGCTTGTAGTACACTTCTCTTTTGTAGTACATGGTGGCATGTGCTTCAAGCATCACATTAGTTTTCAGATTTAATTAAAGGAAAAACATGCTAATCCCCATGAGTTAGGAAAAAACACAGGATGTATGATTGGAGTTGGGTGAGCATACCATACACATACTCTGTGGTTTATGGAAACACGGTCTAATTTTTTACTATTGATTTTCCTTTTTCTTTTGGACAACTAGCTATAGCTATGGAACATCACTCCTAAAATAAGGCTGCTTTCCGCTTTGCCATTAATAAGCTTTCTTTTGTTTCGAGAAACTTCTGATCTATTCATCAATTGTCAAGATGGTACAAAGGACATAAGAAGCAACAAAAATACATCAAGGAACGTAGACCACCTAGCGACGACTACAAGCACTAGAGCGAGCCGAAGACGCGCCACTGTCATCACTGCTACATGGGCTTCATCACGTACCAACCTAGCAAGCCAAATGGGCTGGACCAAGCCGAGCCTGGCTCGGCCCGAGCTCTCTGTGGTCCAGTAACATGAGCTCGGCTCGGTCAAAATTCCCAATGGGCCGAGTCAAGCTCGCACTGAGCCCATGAAAGCTCGGGCCGAGCCGGAAAGCTCGGTCTGGACGTCCAGGCATAGTCATCACCTCTCCAATTTGTGGTGATAAGGCGTCACGGGACCAACTTACTAGAACAGCAACCGTCGCTTGTGAAGAGAAGTATAGATCAGAAGGATCCAATTTGTAGACACACAAACGAAAACGAATGAAGATTAGATCCAAGCGGATCCACCGAAGACAACCACCGACCGAATCCCGTGAGATCCGCCGGAGACACACGTCCATACACCTTCAATGACGCTAGACGTATCGCCGGATCGGAGGCTAGCAGGGGAGGACCTTATTCCATCTTCAGGGAGCACTCGCCGCCTCATCTCCCTGGGTAGGACACAAACCCTAACAAAACACAAAAAAAATGTGAGAACAGAGTCCTCCCACCGCCAAGGACCGGGATCCATTGCGCCACCATGGATCGGCAGCGCCGCCGGCAGGAGGCGCGAAAAGCCTGGTGGCCTTTCCTGGGAGCAGCGTACGAAGAGGTATGCACGTATTTCAAATTCTCAATCCCTTCCTTCGAGATTGGTTGGTGACGAACGGCGACAGAGATGAAGGTGAGTTGCGTTGGGCGCACGTTCGCTGGAGGGGCCAGGAACCGAGGAATAAAAGCTTTCTTTTTTCTTTAATGACTAAAAGGATATGTGGACATCAACATATCTATGTTGTGTTGGGAAAACAAAGGACACCAATTATCTCTTAATATAAATTAGCATATTATTGACGCGGTCCAAAAAATACGCAGGACAGTCAATGTATAACATCATCACCACTTGCTTATCAACCATTGGAATGTTACTCACGACGGGGTAAAAAATATGCATCAAACATATTTTGAGTAGGCAATACACTTCTTAGTCAACACCAATGGTGAGACAGTGTTTGTCCCAGAGAAAATAGTAGCAAACTAACAAACATGGATAAAATTATTTTTACATGGAAAAACCACGGACCGAAACCATCCAAATCTCCTTCCACTAGTATCAAATGTGGGATACAAAAAGTTATTCTCTAACGAGCACTAGAAGATTTTATACATCAAAATATAATATGTTAATTTTCATTAAGAGACACGAGGAAGGGATTGGAAAATCTCACCAAACATGGTAAAACCACAACTTGAAGGATACTAGACCACACATGGAGAACTTCTAAAATTAAGGGAAGCAATGGAAGTACTCGGTTCGATTGTTGAGGATTGCAATGAACGACATGTCGATCGATGTAGGTGCAGGTGTAGATCACTAGCAGCACCACAATGAGGAAGGAGTATAGGAGCGCAGACCAAAATCACGCCAAGTAACGAAGATTAGATGGCTAAGTCTGCGAACTTTGGTGTTGGCCCCATTCTCTCTCTTATGTGTTGAAAACTATTATGGGGTAGTAACTCATAAATTTCTAGAACTTTGAATCACCAAATTTTGCACGAGATAGACAAGATATAATCAGGAGCAAAAAGGAAATGAGCCACACATAGAGAGAGGACTAATCTTATTATGTTTTTAAAATACGTATCACAATGTTTTGTAAATGTGTTTTTCTCTCAGCTTGCTATAGTGAACTCTCCTACATGGTCCGCCGTCATCCCCCCACCTACCACGTGACGCTATCGATCTTGCCGCCCAAGACGAGGCGACATTATGTCGCCAAGCTGAGCACTACGCTCTCCAATCACCACTAGATCCGTTTGCTCATTTCAGTAAACCAACTCGTTTTCACATGCGCAAATGCTTTTCGAAGGCGCTTATGATGCAATGTACATTCTTAAATTATATTATGCAATGAACATAATTGATCTTATTACAAAATCATTGTCTTACATCATAAATTTGATAGAATAGGTGCAGATGTAGATCGACATGTTGAGGACATGTCGATCGATGTAGGTGTAGCTGTAGATCACTAGCAGCACCGGTGCACCACAATGAGGAAGGAGTTTAGGAGCGCACACAAAAATCACAACAAGTAACGAAGATTAGATGGCCAAGTCTGCGAACTTTAGTGCTGGCCCCAGTCTCTCTCTTCTGTGTTGAAAACTATTATGAGGTAGTAACTCATAAATTTTTAGAACTTAGAATCACCAAATTTTGCACGAGCTAGACATGATATAATCAAGAGCAAAAAGGAAATGAGCCACACATAGAGAGAGGACTAATGTTATTAAGTTTTTAAATACGTATCACAATGTTTTGTAAATGTGTTTTTCTCTCAACCTGCTATAGTGAACTCTCCTACATGGTCCGCCGTCATCCCCCCACCTACCACGCGACGTACTGATCTTGCCGCCCAAGATCGACGATGTCGCCAAGCTGAGCGCTACCCTCTCCAATCACCACTAGATCCGTTTGCTCATTTCAGTAAACCAACTCGTTCATGCGCAAATGCTTTTCGAAGGCGCTTATGATGCAATGTACATTCTAAAATTATATTATGCAATGGACCTAATTGATCTTATTACAAAATCATTGTCTTACATCATAAATCTGAGAGAATAGGAGAACAATAGCATGACAAACAGCCGGTCCTGCCAGATTCAGGTGACAATTGATTGAATTGGAAGCTAGCTTTTCCCAGGCCGATCGCTCCGCATAATAAAATTGAACCCTTAGCAACGAAGGGTCCTATTTGCTAAAAAATTGAAACATAAAGGACAACCGTCAAAGATAAATATAGTAGTCGTTAGCCTCCTTGAGGTGCAAGTTACCCATGACTAATTCTCCATGATTTTGGCCATTGGATTAACAATGTAAACAAGAATTTTTGGCCTTTAACCAGATAAAGAGCTAAAGCAAGAAAGAAAGACAAAATAACTGGACGGTAATACTATAAATTGTCTTTTGCAAGTTTGTTATATTTTTTGGGTTTAGGTTGTAATACTATAGTTACTTGCACAATAACTATTATGGTGTCGTGATGAGCAGAACATATAAAAATGCAGACAAAAGGCATGGGAAAGTAGATATAGCACAATAGCTGGCACTTTTATTGTTGAGGAAGTTGTACAATTATAAAGAAGTACACTATATTTTAATATCCAAACATAAATACATTAAAATCACATAGAACAATGGTTGCACTCTTCTCAACGAGGTGGCTCCACATTTCTAAAAAGTGCAACTATAGATGAAGGAAAAATAGAAAACATGAATATAAGAAAGAAGGTGAAAGGAAAAAACTAAAATGAACCATTATCAAATGGAAAGCCTTCCAGTATATTTTCACTTTGTAACAACAAAATCGTGTTTAGTTGCATATAGGAAAGAAGAAAAGGTTGGTATTGCAATTTATAGAAGTTTTTCCTACTGTTCAAACACGTAAAACGGTTTGTGACGGGGTGGTTGTAGACCATGTAGCAACACACATGCATCTTTAAGGTCTTGTTTACTAGTAGTGTATTTTCATCCCGAAGGTGATTGAGGATGAGAAGGGATTTGGTAAAATCTTTCAGTTAACCCAATCAATTCAAATCCCATAAATACTCTTCCACTCAAAGACACTAGTACGAGGTAGAGTTCTGAATCTACACTAAAAATTAAATGAGCCGGCTCGCGGGGATATCTTAAGATTAACACCTTACAAAACTCATTTAGTAAACGGACAACTCGGAATTCCGGGATCTAGGATAATCCTGGTAGTTCCTGTAAAATACACTTCCAATATCCTAGAAGTAAAATGTTTAAGCAAAGGAATGAACGACTACCTAGGTCGACTACTCAGACGTAAGAAGTTGTCAGTTGCCTCATGTTTAGCGATTCGGTAATAGTCATTCTAAGTTGCTTATTATAGTATTTTTAGCTGTTAGATTCCGCGAACACTTAAGCTTGTTTGGGCATCAATTAATCGACCTGACCTCGTCCCCATTGCTATAAACTCCTCGTCTAGCTTGCTCAGACGTACAAAGAGCATGGCACTCATCACTGACCTCGTCGTCGTGGGCACTGCGCTGCTGTCACTTGCCTTCTTCTCCGGTTCAGGTAATCTCGACGACCCACGAATAATAAACTGAAGAAGCTGTTTTAGCCGGCCGGTGTACAATTAGTAGCTGACAAATGTTTCTGACAGAGGCCGGCGAGGTGGGAGTGTGCTATGGGATGTTGGCTAGCCACCTGATGCCACCGCCGGAAGTGGTGCAGCTTCTGCAGAAGAATGGCATCACAAAGGTGAGGCTGTACGACGCCAACGCCGGAGCACTCAGTGCGCTGGCCAACAGCGGCATCAAGGTGAAGGTGTCGCTACCAAATGCAAATTTGGTAGATGCAGCTGGCAGCACGTCGTACGCGCGCCAGTGGGTGGAGAGCAACGTGAAGGCGTACGTTGACCAGGGCACGGTGATCGACGGCGTGGACGTCGGGAACGAGGTGTTCCACCAGGCACCCGAGCTGACCCCTCAGCTCCTCCCGGCCATGAGAAACATCCAGGCGGCGTTGGCCAGCGTGGGCTTGGCCGACGCCGTCAAGGTGATGACACCGATCGCGCTCGACGCGCTGAAAGAGCCGTCGTGGCCGCCGTCCGCCGGCGAGTTCCGGGACGACCTCGCGCAGTCCGTGATGGCCCCCATGATCGATTTCCTTGACCAGACGGGCTCGCACCTCGCCTTCAACATCTATCCTTACTTCGCGTACAAGCGCAATCCTACGATCGACCTCGACTATGTCTTGTTCCGCCCCAACAAGGGCAACACAGACGCCGGCACCGGCCTCATCTACTACAACATGTTTGATGCTATGCTTGACGCCGTCTTCCATGCCGAGGAGAAGCTGCGCAGCTCCCGCGGGCATGCTAGTCGGAGTAGGATGCTTGGAGGTACTTCCTCGACAGTAACTACTCCTGAATCGGGCCAGCCGGCCGCGGCCAGTACAGTCAGGCGGGTGGCCTCAGACGATGATGTAGCGGGCCAAAAGAGTGTCGGGGAGGACTCCACGGCGAACGCCCAAACCTACAACTCTAACCTCATCAGCAAGGTTCTCAGAGGCATCGGCACGCCCTACAGACCCAACGCCAACATCAACGTCTACATCTTCTCCCTTTTCAACGAGGACCTCAAGACCGGCGGCGATGACGAGACCCACTTCGGCCTCTTCTACCCGGACGGCACACCGGTGTACAAGGTCGACTTCGGCGGCCCTTCCCCTGGCCCTGGGGGGGCTAGCTGGTGCACGGCGAACGCGGCCGTCGGGGACAAGCGGCTCAAGGATGCGCTCGACTATGCGTGCAGCAACGGGGCGGATTGCAGCGCCATCCAGCCCGGCAAGCCGTGCTACCAGCCCAACACCATGGTCGCGCACGCGTCCTACGCGTTCAATTCCTACTATCAGAGTAAGGGCCGCGGCAGCGGCACCTGCGACTTCGCCGGTGCCGCCTCCATTGTCTTCCAGAAACCGACAGGTAGTTCAACTTTCCGCTCATGCATTATGGTATATATGGCTGGAGTCGTGCTCCCTCACCGGACGTGTGCGTGCGTTGCAGGCATCTGCGACGCGAGCGCGGGGAGCTGGTGTGTGGCGAACCCGGCGGTCGGAGACACGCGGCTTCAGGCGGCGCTGGACTACGCCTGCGGCAACGGCGCGGACTGCACACCTATCAAGCCCGGCGGCCGGTGCTTCGATCCCGACACCAAGGTCGCGCACGCGTCCTACGCATTCAACGACTACTACCAGCGCAACGGCCGGTCCGACCAATCCTGTGCCTTCGGCGGCTGCGGCTCCGTCGTCCACGACCAACCCAGTGAGTAGCCCACGTCTTCTCTTGCGTCAGGAGATACAAATCCTGATGCGATATTTTAGTTTCTTTTTTTGATCTAATATAATGGTGAGCTTATTCAACTGTTTGCAGAGTTCGGCAACTGCGTGCTCTGATGGAGGACTCAAGCCATCCATGGTTGTGAAGACCAGCTAAACACAAGGCGCGCGCGGTCAAGAATAATGGCTAAATAAACCAGCTACCTGATTTCCAGCTGAAGTCTTAGTTTTGCAATCACTACGGGAAATCCACAAAACGCCGACGGCCAGGACATACGCCGACGGCCAAATGTCGGGGCCGTCGGCGTAGACCCCGACCAGGCCAACCGAGATCTTTTTTTCTTTTTTTAGCTACGCCGACAGCATTGCCGTCGGCCTAGCGATTTTGGCCGTCGGCGTAGATTTTTGCCGTCGGCGTATACTATTTCAATTTTCTACATTTTATACGCCGACGGCAGCCGTCGGCGTATACTTTTTCAATTTTCTACATTTGATACGCCGACGGCAGCCGTCGGTGTATACTTTTTCAATTTTTTTCCATTTGATACGCCGACGGCAATGCCGTCGGCGTATACTTTTTTCTATTTTTCCATTTAATATGAAATAATTCATATCTTTAAATCCGTAAATCGGAATTTAACAAATTAAATGTCTAAATCGATTAGAAAAATGAGAGGAATCCAAATATGACATCCATAAAATCTTTTTCACCGTGCACATGACATTTTGTAACATATGTTTGTTACTTGCTTAATTAAAAAGTCATTTTTTACATTTAAAAAATGGAAAATGATATTTATAAAAATAATTTGGAATTTGTTTTTGGCAACAATGATGATATGGATGTCATATTTGAATTCCTCTCATTTTTCTAATTGACATAGACATTTTTTTTTCAAATTTCGATTAACGGAATTAAAGATATGAATTATTCCATATTAAATGTAAAAAGGAAATAAAAGTAAAAATAATTTCATTTTTTCATTTATTAAAAATATATACTATTTTACAATCATTGTTACTTATTCAAATGAATTTTCTAAATTTAAACGATGAAAAAGTGTAACATCCTAAATCAGGGGTTAACATGATTGATATGGTATAAGTATCAGTAAGTTCTCATTTCTCATTTGGAAGCTAACAATGAAGGAAAAATAGAAAACATGAATATAAGAAAGAAGGTGAAAGGAAAAAACTAAAATGAACCATTATCAAATGGAAAGCCTTCCAGTATATTTTCACTTTGTAACAACAAAATCGTGTTTAGTTGCATATAGGAAAGAAGAAAAGGTTGGTATTGCAATTTATAGAAGTTTTTCCTACTGTTCAAACACGTAAAACGGTTTGTGACGGGGTGGTTGTAGACCATGTAGCAACACACATGCATCTTTAAGGTCTTGTTTACTAGTAGTGTATTTTCATCCCGAAGGTGATTGAGGATGAGAAGGGATTTGGTAAAATCTTTCAGTTAACCCAATCAATTCAAATCCCATAAATACTCTTCCACTCAAAGACACTAGTACGAGGTAGAGTTCTGAATCTACACTAAAAATTAAATGAGCCGGCTCGCGGGGATATCTTAAGATTAACACCTTACAAAACTCATTTAGTAAACGGACAACTCGGAATTCCGGGATCTAGGATAATCCTGGTAGTTCCTGTAAAATACACTTCCAATATCCTAGAAGTAAAATGTTTAAGCAAAGGAATGAACGACTACCTAGGTCGACTACTCAGACGTAAGAAGTTGTCAGTTGCCTCATGTTTAGCGATTCGGTAATAGTCATTCTAAGTTGCTTATTATAGTATTTTTAGCTGTTAGATTCCGCGAACACTTAAGCTTGTTTGGGCATCAATTAATCGACCTGACCTCGTCCCCATTGCTATAAACTCCTCGTCTAGCTTGCTCAGACGTACAAAGAGCATGGCACTCATCACTGACCTCGTCGTCGTGGGCACTGCGCTGCTGTCACTTGCCTTCTTCTCCGGTTCAGGTAATCTCGACGACCCACGAATAATAAACTGAAGAAGCTGTTTTAGCCGGCCGGTGTACAATTAGTAGCTGACAAATGTTTCTGACAGAGGCCGGCGAGGTGGGAGTGTGCTATGGGATGTTGGCTAGCCACCTGATGCCACCGCCGGAAGTGGTGCAGCTTCTGCAGAAGAATGGCATCACAAAGGTGAGGCTGTACGACGCCAACGCCGGAGCACTCAGTGCGCTGGCCAACAGCGGCATCAAGGTGAAGGTGTCGCTACCAAATGCAAATTTGGTAGATGCAGCTGGCAGCACGTCGTACGCGCGCCAGTGGGTGGAGAGCAACGTGAAGGCGTACGTTGACCAGGGCACGGTGATCGACGGCGTGGACGTCGGGAACGAGGTGTTCCACCAGGCACCCGAGCTGACCCCTCAGCTCCTCCCGGCCATGAGAAACATCCAGGCGGCGTTGGCCAGCGTGGGCTTGGCCGACGCCGTCAAGGTGATGACACCGATCGCGCTCGACGCGCTGAAAGAGCCGTCGTGGCCGCCGTCCGCCGGCGAGTTCCGGGACGACCTCGCGCAGTCCGTGATGGCCCCCATGATCGATTTCCTTGACCAGACGGGCTCGCACCTCGCCTTCAACATCTATCCTTACTTCGCGTACAAGCGCAATCCTACGATCGACCTCGACTATGTCTTGTTCCGCCCCAACAAGGGCAACACAGACGCCGGCACCGGCCTCATCTACTACAACATGTTTGATGCTATGCTTGACGCCGTCTTCCATGCCGAGGAGAAGCTGCGCAGCTCCCGCGGGCATGCTAGTCGGAGTAGGATGCTTGGAGGTACTTCCTCGACAGTAACTACTCCTGAATCGGGCCAGCCGGCCGCGGCCAGTACAGTCAAGCGGGTGGCCTCAGACGATGATGTAGCGGGCCAAAAGAGTGTCGGGGAGGACTCCACGGCGAACGCCCAAACCTACAACTCTAACCTCATCAGCAAGGTTCTCAGAGGCATCGGCACGCCCTACAGACCCAACGCCAACATCAACGTCTACATCTTCTCCCTTTTCAACGAGGACCTCAAGACCGGCGGCGATGACGAGACCCACTTCGGCCTCTTCTACCCGGACGGCACACCGGTGTACAAGGTCGACTTCGGCGGCCCTTCCCCTGGCCCTGGGGGGGCTAGCTGGTGCACGGCGAACGCGGCCGTCGGGGACAAGCGGCTCAAGGATGCGCTCGACTATGCGTGCAGCAACGGGGCGGATTGCAGCGCCATCCAGCCCGGCAAGCCGTGCTACCAGCCCAACACCATGGTCGCGCACGCGTCCTACGCGTTCAATTCCTACTATCAGAGTAAGGGCCGCGGCAGCGGCACCTGCGACTTCGCCGGTGCCGCCTCCATTGTCTTCCAGAAACCGACAGGTAGTTCAACTTTCCGCTCATGCATTATGGTATATATGGCTGGAGTCGTGCTCCCTCACCGGACGTGTGCGTGCGTTGCAGGCATCTGCGACGCGAGCGCGGGGAGCTGGTGTGTGGCGAACCCGGCGGTCGGAGACACGCGGCTTCAGGCGGCGCTGGACTACGCCTGCGGCAACGGCGCGGACTGCACACCTATCAAGCCCGGCGGCCGGTGCTTCGATCCCGACACCAAGGTCGCGCACGCGTCCTACGCATTCAACGACTACTACCAGCGCAACGGCCGGTCCGACCAATCCTGTGCCTTCGGCGGCTGCGGCTCCGTCGTCCACGACCAACCCAGTGAGTAGCCCACGTCTTCTCTTGCGTCAGGAGATACAAATCCTGATGCGATATTTTAGTTTCTTTTTTTGATCTAATATAATGGTGAGCTTATTCAACTGTTTGCAGAGTTCGGCAACTGCGTGCTCTGATGGAGGACTCAAGCCATCCATGGTTGTGAAGACCAGCTAAACACAAGGCGCGCGCGGTCAAGAATAATGGCTAAATAAACCAGCTACCTGATTTCCAGCTGAAGTCTTAGTTTTGCAATCACTACGGGAAATCCACAAAACGCCGACGGCCAGGACATACGCCGACGGCCAAATGTCGGGGCCGTCGGCGTAGACCCCGACCAGGCCAACCGAGATCTTTTTTTCTTTTTTTAGCTACGCCGACAGCATTGCCGTCGGCCTAGCGATTTTGGTCGTCGGCGTAGATTTTTGCCGTCGGCGTATACTATTTCAATTTTCTACATTTTATACGCCGACGGCAGCCGTCGGCGTATACTTTTTCAATTTTCTACATTTGATACGCCGACGGCAGCCGTCGGTGTATACTTTTTCAATTTTTTTCCATTTGATACGCCGACGGCAATGCCGTCGGCGTATACTTTTTTCTATTTTTCCATTTAATATGAAATAATTCATATCTTTAAATCCGTAAATCGGAATTTAACAAATTAAATGTCTAAATCGATTAGAAAAATGAGAGGAATCCAAATATGACATCCATAAAATCTTTTTCACCGTGCACATGACATTTTGTAACATATGTTTGTTACTTGCTTAATTAAAAAGTCATTTTTTACACTTAAAAAATGGAAAATGATATTTATAAAAATAATTTGGAATTTGTTTTTGGCAACAATGATGATATGGATGTCATATTTGAATTCCTCTCATTTTTCTAATTGACATAGACATTTTTTTTTCAAATTTCGATTAACGGAATTAAATATATGAATTATTCCATATTAAATGTAAAAAGGAAATAAAAGTAAAAATAATTTCATTTTTTCATTTATTAAAAATATATACTATTTTACAATCATTGTTACTTATTCAAATGAATTTTCTAAATTTAAACGATGAAAAAGTGTAACATCCTAAATCAGGGGTTAACATGATTGATATGATATAAGTATCAGTAAGTTCTCATTTCTCATTTGGAAGCTAACAATGAAGAAACTCAAAGGTTAAGCGTGCTTGGGCTGGAGCAATTTGAGGATGGGTGACCGAACGGGAACTTTGACCAGCGTAAGTACTTTGACCTATGATTAAATGTGTAATTAGAGATCTAGTATGTAGCTGAGTTAGAAATTTCGAAATAGAAAAAAAGTTAAAAAAAGTTCAAAACATTCAAAAAAGTTCCAAAAATTCAAAAAAATTGCATTCATACGCCGACGGCAATGCCGTGGCTACGCCGACGGGCCTCTATGCCGACGACCATACGCCGACGGCCGCCGTCGGCGTATGTGTACGCCGACGGCATACGAGCGTACGCCGACGGCTTCCGGCCGTCGGCGTATTGTGCGTTTCCCGTAGTGAATGTACTCTCGAGTCCGGTGTATGTGTCATCGGATATGATGAATCATATCATAGCTATATTTGATTCAAACAAATTATACTTCCTCTCATCCGTTTTATATATGTCGTAGGATTTCCATTGAGCATGTACAAGTCGTATGTACAATTTCCACCGAACATAATGTACATAGCTGCATCTATAATGTGTTCGACCAAATGGCCATAGCTTGTCGCCTCCTCTAGAGTTCCCTTTGGCCGGTGACTCACATAAGGTGTTCGACCAAATGGCCATATGACATTTGTTTCTTCTTCCTTTTTTGTTTATCCCTGTAGTAATGTTGAAATAAATTTGTAACGATTTTTTATGGAATTTTTTTTTAAAGTTGGAAAATATTTTTTTAGATTTATGTTCAAATAAGGATAATATCTTCGTTAGACTTAGTCATTTAAGATTAACCTTAAGTGGATCTTAGCGTCGTGGTTAGAACACCTAATCATGTGCGAATTGGTGTACTGCCCAAAATTTGTATATGCAACCATAAGGGGATAGCCAATACCAGTGGCGGACCTTGGGCCAAAATTATGGGGGGGGGGGGGGGGGGTTCAAATGGCTGGGGGGCCAAATAAGAGGCTTTAGGCTGATTTTCAGTTGACAAATGGGCCAGATACCTATAAATACTAAGCCATTTCTTCGTGGGCCAGGGGTAGGGATGTAAATGGCCCAATATGTGGCGCCACATAATCCTGGTTAGTTAGGTATTGCTGCTAGTTCGTTTTCCTGAAAAAGAAAAAACGTGAACGGTTGGACCAATAAATGGTCATAGATGGGATTAAAAGGCACCACTTGACATCCCTAGCTGGGGGGGGGGGGGGGGGGCATGACCCACGTTGGCCTCCATGAAGGTCCGCCACTGGCCATTACCCTACATGGATGAAGGTGAACTACTTGTTGAGGTAGATGATTAGAGGAAGCAGCTCCCGTGTGCTGGATGTCCAGGGGGCCGCTAACACTGCCTCTTGCGAGGACAAATGAGGGCAACTGGTATTGTTCTCGCTTATAATTTCTTTAGCATTGGTAGTTAGGGGTAGAGATAACCTTATCTTTTAACGGAAAGCCTCACGGACTTTTAGTTAGTAATAAGGAGAGAGTTACATCATGTAATACAAAAGGGGGATAGACTTCCCTCCGAGAATAAACATTCTCCGCTAACACATGCGCCACCTGATTAGCCATCCTCGGATGGCCTTTAGAAAGTGTTTTCCGGTAGAGTCATATCAGAGCTCTAAACTTCAATTACTCCATTGAATGCATTCATTACATGCATAGAATAGAATTGAATTGTCACCGGGTGTTCCAACACGAACATGTCACCATGTACCCCCGTCATCTAGTGTGATACTCAAGATACCATCGCCGGTGGAAACTCGTCTAAAGCGTGGTACGCGGGTCAATTCGGTGAGTGTGTTTGGAACCAGAAACCCTACCTGCTCGGGAAAGACCAATTATGTACGCATGGCAGCAATGGGATTTTCTGGGTCGTCTCGCCCGCCCCTAGGACTTCTTAAATGAAACTCCAACACAAAGAATACCGAAGATCAAGAAGCAACTAGGGCAAGAAATAGATGTTTGTAGATTATATCAAGGAACAGAGAGAGTAATATTTTTTAATCCCGAGTTGACGAGGTTCTGTGATCATTCAAGTGTTTGGAAAATGGAACAAGCGAACACTAATTCATTATTTTAGTTTGTCGTTGTTGGTTGGCGCGTCACTTATGCATAGCTGCACATATAGATACTTCGCCGCACATTGAGAAAAATATCGATTTTTTGTAGTTCATGAATGTGACAGGTTCGTTGAACGTGATCGGATTTTAAAATTTTAAAACTGTAGTAGTCATTGGCTTATTTTGTTCCGGTGGACCACATGCGGACTTATAAGATAACGATTAGCAAATGGCACGTTCATGCGGTTGCCTAGGTCCAATTGGTATATATATCCTTCTTGCTTGCTGTCCTTGTCAAGCCTTTTTTTCCACACGAGCTGACAAAATCTGCTATCCATATCCAAATGAGTAGTCGTTGATACAATAGGATAGGATACTGCATTAGTAGTAGGCCATGTAAAACACTACCAGGGTCATCAAGAAAGGAGTTTATGTCCATGCAAACTCTGTCACCGTCTCGCTTGTGTTCAATATGCATGTCCTCTTATATTTAATCGATGAACGCATGAATTAAGGAAGATGGTTGCATTGACAAGTCTTTTCCGTAAGAGCCCAAAAAAGTGGCTCTACGTTGTAGATGGCCTCATTAACCCGATGAAGACAACATGCGACTGACGCAAGAAGACTCCATATGATTCACGTCAATAAAAATATTTAGACGATTATTGGTCCACATCATCAGAATCATTTAGACCATTAGATATTAACGGCTTTGATTAGATGAGAGAAATTAAAGCTCGCACACATAGTAAACCTAGACATTTCCGCCTCATAAGAGTTTTAATATATCTGTATATTTTATCCTGAATTTAAGAACTAAAATAAAGTTGTACTCACCATTGATGCATTGGTGGATTTAAACAAGTAGTGCAACTCAATTGTTTCTGTTCTTGGTAGCTCTGTGGAAGAACTAAGAAGAAAAAAGAACACATCATGGTGGTTTGCTTTTTTTCTTTTCGAAATGGAGGTTGAAACCTCCAGCCTCTACATCGATGCACACAACCTTTTTCATTATTAAAAAATCAATAAAATTTTACAAAAGTTTTCAAAAAAGTACATCGATCAACCAGAAGCCACCATCCTGGTGATGACTGTCGCTACACCTACAAGCTTGAAGAAGGGGTCGACATGACCAGAGCCATGCACCCTGAACTCGCACACATATGTACATAATTTAAATTCGGAGGCATCACCAGATTGCCAACATCGAGCCGTGACCATGAACCGTCTAGCAGACCCTCCGCGCACACCACATTCTTACTCTGAGAAGCTGTCGCTGCCGTCTTCTGCCAACCCATCTTTAGGAGTGATCAACGCAATGACCTTGTCAGGCCTAACTTCAACGCGCCAGACAGAAGCACCATCATGCACACGTCCATCTCTGAGACCCTGCAACGCCAAGCCGCCGAGACCCGCCATCGTCGATGCAGTGGATGAAACGCCGCTCCACCTTCTGGTCCCTCCAGTCAACATATGCTCCTAAATGATGTCCTCGACAGGAAGAACGACATAGGGCTACCATCATCCGATCCGGTAGACCCAGATCTAGGGTTTCCCCAGACCATTCCGCTCGAGCAGACGAGAGCTGCAATAATGATGTCTTCGACAAGGTAATGAAGCCATGAGGTGCCACCATCGTTCACCATGATCAAAGTCGATGCTCGGATTTTTAGCATATTGTAATTTTGAAGGGTAAATATGAACCAAAATACTTTACCTAGTGCAGATGCAGGAACACACATCACTTTCAGCTACGTGACGATTCACATATGTTTGTTCTATTTGCATAGTTTTCCTTCCGTTGCTAAATTACATATATCGCAGGTGTATCATACATCAAACTCCTTCAAGCTTCACCAAGTTTATGGAAAATATATCAACCTTTACATTAGCATATTTTTTATTAGATTCATCATACACTATATTTCTACCTTGTATAGATTACAAGTTGTAAACATCAATACATATTTCTTCTAATCCAGTCAAAATTTTAAAAAAGGTTTAGGACAAACCAACTTAAATAGTTTGCACTATATCATTTAGAAGAACAATGTCACCATATTGTATTTTAGCACTTTAGAATATTTGACAGTAGGTTTCGTGTTCATATCTACTGAAACATATCTTAAAGTATGTTGATGATACTATTGTTTTCATGGAACATGACTTTGAGAAGACCGTCAACATGAAATTGATATTATATAGTTTTGAGCAGTTGTCAAGTTTAAAGATTAAATTTCATAAGAGTGAGTCGGCCGCTTCAACAAAGTAAAAGATGAAGACACACGTTACAATTGGTTTTTTGGATGTGAAGCTGGATCTTTGTCTTCTAGGTACCTCGGTGTGCCCTTTCAACATAAAACGCACCGTAATTCAGAATGTGATCCGGTAGAATATCCCTTCGCGGTGAAGCTTGAATGCTAGCAAAGCAAGTTGCTCTCATTTGGAGATCGACATGTTTTGATTGTTCTAACAAGCATGCCTATGTTTATGTTTTCGGTTCTTTAAATATCTAAAGGGGTAATAAAATGACTTGATTTTTATATCACGGTTTTTGGTAAAGTGATGAGAATAAGAAGAAATATCGGCTAACCAATTGGAACACTATTTTTCATCCCAAGGACATCACCTTTTGGGAGGATACTTTGTTAGGGGAAATGCCCCTCTCTGAGTAATATCCTTCAATGTATAACATCTTGGAGTGGAAAAATGTTTCAGTTGTTGATGTTTCTCACATGTCACTCATGGAGAAGTCGCGTCCGAAAAAACTCTGCCTTACTTAAGCCCATCTGCACTATTTGAACTCAGTACCAGCGGATCAGTGACGGTAAACGCCGGTGAAAGAAATGACTCATGCCTTTAATACTCACATGACACCCACATACAGTTGGTTTACCTAGGATACGGCTCTGTAATTGTAACCTCATTCAAAGAAATGTCCTCTCTCAACATGAAAATAGAATTAGCTGAAGCTTCCGAAGAAGATTGTAGGTTCCTCCTGTGGCTGAGGCTCCTGAAGAAGAATGCCGGTTCCTCCGGTGGCTGAAGCTCCATGTTGTCCCTGGTTAACATGAAAATGACTGTGGATATCTCAGGCCTGTCGCCGGGGTCCGCTTGGACACACATCAGCCCGACATGTACACATCGTAGCTGTTGGTTTCGACTATGTTCGTTGAGTGTTTGGTCCATCATTTCTGAGATTGTTCCCTGTTTCCAGTGATTCCACACCTGTAAGTTTGTCATTTTCAGCATGTTAGTCGAAACCTGAGATATGATAACATGTTCATGTACATGAAGGCTTCCGCATAGAGATGCCCTAAATAGATGCGATGATAATGAAGTAAAATCAGCACGCACTTCGGTGAGGAGATTCACAGTGTTGATATCATCAGACCAGCACTCCCTTCTGCTAGTAACGATTTGCAGGACCAATACACCGTAGCTGAAAATATCGATCTTGGGTGACACCCGTCCATCATACACGTACTCCGGAGCAATATAACCTCTGGAGAGGATGTTAAATGTTATACTGTTGGATTCATGGAGTTTTCATTTGGTTATGTTTGATTTGGTTATGCACGTGCACTTACGGTGTTCCAGCAGCTACAGATGTCTTGGTATGTGTGTGACCTTCTCCTAGCAGCCTTGCCAACCCAAAGTCAGCAATTTTCGGTTCCATGTCGTCATCAAGAAGAATGTTGTTCGGTTTGAGATCCCGGTGGATAATCTTCATGCTGGAGTCCTCGTGAAGATACAATATTCCCTTGGCAATACCAAGAATGATGTTGTACTGTTGCTCCCAAATTAGTGTGTGTCCCTCTCTAGTATCTAGTTCAACAAAAATTACAACTGAAGTTAGGTACTACTGAAAGACAAACAAAAGAGGTAAATGAACGGGGAACTGAGGGTGGAGTAAAAAACTTGGTTATTGCGCTCACTTGAGTTTTCTCTACTAGGATCATGCTTAGATAACTACAGGGTTCACTTAAAATATTATGTTTGGCAATGTTTAGGGTCTATCAATGTGGCAAGTTGGTGACTGCAGAAGTCAGTGCAGTAGAGAGGGGGAAAAAAAATACCCGATAGAAAGTTGTCAAGGCTTCCGTTCTTGATGTATTCGTAAACGAGAAGTGTATCGTCCCGATGAGCGTAAAAACCCTGTAACCGAACAAGGTTCTTGTGCTGAAGTTCTGCCAAGAGCAGCACCTCATTGTGCAGCTGATTCAATCCATGCCCAGCTGTTCCAAGAAGTTTCTTCACGGCTATCTCCTGCCATCTGGGAGTATCCCTGAAGCATTTTTCAGAGAATTCGGTTCAGGTATAGACGGAGTTTTTTCTTTTCAATTGCATACCCGTAAGTAATTACCTTGTACACAGCACCGAAACCACCTTCTCCCAGCTTATTCCTCTGTGAAAAGTTTTCGGTTGCCTCTTCCAGTGCAGGCAAATAAAAAATGACGCACTGGGCTCTCGAAATTTTCTTGAATGCTGGTGTCAAATGCATTGCAAGGTGTGAATAAACGGCAACTAAATTCCAGAACTTTATCTTGACCAAGGTAAATTAATGCCACTCACGGTTGTCTTTCTCGGTAGCCTTAGTCTTTCTCCTGGAGCGAATGAACACAAGAACCGAAAGAATCAATACAAGGGAGCAAACGATGCCCACGGAGATCCCTGCTGCACTGGTCTTTTTCTTCTTCTCTGCGGCGCACCAAACATGAAGTCTAAAATTACACAGTATCATTCTTCAGACAAAGCCAAGAGGAAACCGTCAGAGTGTGCTACGTACCTGCAGCTCCGGTGGTCTCCGATGGCGGCGAAGGTGGCGCCTGAATCTGCAGCATGGCCTGGCCCTCGAAGAGTGGCGGAACGCTGTACCTCAGGTCGCACCACTGCGCACGTGATGAAACCCATATGGGATTGGACTTGCTGAACTTGCTTTTTATTTGCTGAAGGAGTTGCCCGAGGCAGCCGCTGCACTGCGCCGGCGTCAAGACCGGCACACACTGCGCGAGCGCGTAGATCCTGGGGTCGAAAGCAACCTCGCCGGTGGCGAAGTACTTCTTGGCGCTGTTGGTCGAGTTGCTCGAAGCAGCTGCCACGGCGGTGAGGATGGCTGTGGCCGCGCCGCTGAACATGGCAACCGCGACGGCCGGAACGCGACCATCGGCCGTTCTAGTTACGGAGCTTGTCACGGGATTTGGAAGAAACAAAAGCCAGGTTCATTTGTGACGGTCGGAAGAACTGTAGTATGATTAGAAAGAGAGAGTGAAATTCCTGGCCGGTACCTAATCTCGCCGACCTGCCACTGATCCGCCTTGAGGAAGTCCAGGAACTGGCGGTTGGCGAAGCGAAGGACGCAGTCGTCCTCGTACATGGTGACGCCCGTCATGTTGGGGCAGAGTTCCCGGTTTTGCCGGCGGCACGAAACGCTGCCGCCACGCAAGCGGCGCAGGCCGAGGTGTTGGCGTCCCCGCGGCAGAGCGCCATCGCGTAGGCCGGACTCGCCGTGCCAGCGGAAAGAGTAGCGAAGCCGGTTGGCGCGGAAGAGGCGTTGGCGGGGAGCGCTGCGGCGAGGAGGTTCAGGTTCGCCGGAAAAGAGCTATTAGGCG
This sequence comes from Poa pratensis, assembly GCA_947311845.1. NCBI lineage: Eukaryota > Viridiplantae > Streptophyta > Magnoliopsida > Poales > Poaceae > Poa > Poa pratensis. The sequence goes on along the minus strand of CAMZMU010000058.1, from coordinate 55,735,916 downwards.
CCAAACTGGTGCTGGGGTCGCAGTCGCTGTCCTCTTCCGGCCGAGCTGGGAACGGCAGTACGAGGAGGACAGTGACCACGGCGAGGATGCCGTAGCCGGCGACCATCGCGGCGCCAGCCTGGGTCGCTTTGCTTTTTCTTGGGCACACCAGATTCCCCAAAATACCTCCAGCAGACCGGGTCGCTGCCTCCACCGGGTCCGATAGTCCTATGCATAGTAGCCGGAAACGACTTGAAGCTTATTTTAGACTATACTTCATGATTTACTTGATATTTTCAGAATAATAAATGAATGGTTCGAAAGGTCAAAAATTAGTATGAACTTGTGCGTTATATATGAAATGGAGGGTGAATTAGTATGACAAAGTCGCTTCATGGACCATTTTTTTTTTTTTTTGAATAGGTGTTTGTATAATTTAAAGAACATAATCAGGGTTACAATCACGCAGAGCTTGCTTCAGCACGCACGTAGGCTGGAGCACAGAACTGTAAAACACCACTAATCCCAGAACCTCTACAGAAAGCAGCCAAAACATGGGCCGATCTAGGAACATGTTGCTCCCGAAAATGAGGTAGGTTCATGATTGCTGTTGATGGGTTTCAGCAAAGACGAAGCTAGCTTGCGATCTTCGGATACTGTTTGAACTGAGAGCTGTAACAACACTTTTGCAGCCGCTCTCTAGAATCACATGTAGGTTGAGGTTCGCAGCTAGCTGAATTCCTTCCAACGCCGCCACTGCTTCCGCATCTTCTGCCGATTGGGGAATCCGTGGATGGGGCTCCAAGTAGACAGGATAATATCACCAAGGTGATTTCTGAATATAGCACCCGTTGACCAGAGGCACTGTCATGATTGAAGGTTGCGTCGGTGTTGATCTTTAACCAGCCTTGTCAGATGTTTCCACTTATCAGAGGCTGATGTGTTAGTAATACAAGGAACCGAATTTCTACAAGCGATCAGTTTACCTTTTCCCTTTCGATCATATTCATTCCACCCATTCCTGAATTGACAAGAGGTGCTCAGGTAATTGTAGATGAATTGAGCAGAGTTGCTGATCGATGCATCTCCTTTGCCGAAGATAGCGTCATTACGTAGGTGCCAAGCTCTCCACCAGATGAAAGGACTATCTGCAAATCAAGAGGCCTTACGCACGGGAGCAGATACTCTGATGAATCTAGCCTCCTCCTTGGGATCTAGAGGGGCTGATTCTGGGACCAGACGTTTGGGAAGACCCTGACGGAATACCAAAAGAGACCATCACTGCGCGAAGAGGAAGTTTGAAGACCTGAAGCTCTCCTTGCGCTGTTCTACTAGTTGCTTGTTTCGATCAGTTTTCATCGTTTGTAACTATCTTTCCCTTCAAACGAATGCAGTCGGTCGGGGAAAAGGTAGCCGATGTGTAGCTCCCGCGACGCGCTAGGCGACGCGGGCGACCCGCCCGTCGCCACTCCGGCGGCCGGCGACCAAAGCCCTCAAACCCAGTTCTGCTCCGGCCAAAACACTCCCCTCGCCGCCCCGCCCCTGCTGCTCCAAGCACCTCCAGCTCCCGCCCCCGCGCCAGCCCCAGCCCAGCCCCTCACCGTTGTTGAGAACGCATGCACGGCCACCCCGGCTGCGCATGGCCACCCAAACCTTGATCCCTCTCCCACGGCCGCTCCCGCCTCTGGTTGCTGCCCCTCGGAAGGCTCCTCTTTGCAGGGTTGCGGCGCCGCCCTGCTGCCGCGCCATCGCTCTCTGGTTGGGGTCACGCCAGGTATGGTTTTCCAAAAGTACACCGTCTCTCGCTTCTCCTCCGCTGTCCCCGCCCGTCACGCGACGGCGACCGCACCTGTGCTGGGTCACGCCGCCGTTCTCCTCCCCGTGTTTCTCCTCCACCCGCATCTCAAACATTCTTTCGTTTTTTCTCTGTGCCCCTCCTTTGTCGCTGCGTGTTTTCTCTGTGTCCGATTTCGTTTTCGCCGTCCCGGTGGCGTCGCAGGCGATCGCAAACTTCGTTGGCTCGGCTGGCCCGCGGCATTGCGATCGCTTTCGCCTCGCTTTTCACTCGTCGCAGGAGGCCGCCATTGCCGCCGCCTCCTCTCTCCCCCTGTTGCCCCCACCTGTCAGTAGACCACGCCTGCGTCGCCCCCGACACAATCCACCCTGGTCGCGCCTTCCACCCGGATCCTCAGGATTTGGTGGGCCCGGTTTAATGCGCTGCCCACGAAAGAGCTTTTAAGGCAGCGGCTTCTGTCGCATCGCCTGTCTCTTCTCCCCTTAAGGAAACCGCGTCCTCTCCTGTTCCCCCGCCTAGCCACGACGTGCCTCACCCCGCCCATGCCGTCCTCGAGCCCTCCACCGGCGTTATGGACTGTCCGCCATCCCCGGGTTCGCCGGGCCTGGCAGCGACGATCAATGCGCCACCCACACCCCGCCCGCTCGTTCCTGCAGATCGCCCTCACACCGCCCGCCCCACCCCTTATGACGCGGCCTTCTCCTCGCAAAACCCTAAGTCTTGACGGCTGCTTTCATTGCCTCTCGGTCGAGCACTTCGTCCGTGACTGCCGTGATCCCATCCGCTGCCGTGGGTGCCGCCGCTCCGGCCACCGCGTGCGTGACTGCGACATGGCGCTCCCCCAGCCCACGTTCGTTCCCACCTCCACCTCCCCTCCCACCGCTGCCCCCATCCACCCCCGCCCTGCCACTCCCTACCCCTCCGCCCTCCCTCGCTCCCCCGTGCTGGCAACTGTTTGAACTGGGCGAGGCCTCCAACCCCACCGACGAGCTGCCCGTCGAGCGTACGCTGCACATGGTCGCGCCTGCTGTGGTGGAGGCCGTTTCCAGCCTGGCCTCCGACGAGGAGGAGGTTGAGTCCGGTGATGACTCCGACGTGGAAGAGATCCCGGAAGTTTTCATGCCGCCGGGGCGACATGGAGGCCGCTCGGTGCATGGCTGTTGTCTTCATCGACTCGCTCCCGGCGTTCACGACGCCGGCCTGCGCCATTGCCGAGGCTTTCTGCTCCGAGCTGCCCGGCCTCCAAGTCACCCTCGTGGCGTCGTCCATTGGTGACATGTACGCCAAGTTCCTGTCGCCCAGCGACAGGGAAATCGCGCTGGACAGCAGCCCTTCATCCATGACGGCGCCACGTTCCGCCTCGTGCGCGAGGAAGCTGCGGACCGCATCCCGTGCGACATGAAGTTTGTCGCCGTGGTGCTTGCCAAGCGCTTCCCGGTTGAGCACCTCACCCAACTTGGTGTCACTGTGGCTTTCAGCAGCTTCGGCAAGTCATTGAGGTCGACGCTACCTGCCTCTCTGGCTCGGACTGCGCGGTTGTCCGCGCGGTGGTCCTCCTTGAACGTGAGCAGTTCGTCCCGCAGGCTGTCAAGCTGACGCACGCCCCCTGGCCCTCCCGCATGATCCACGTGCGCCGGATCCGTGTGTGGCGCGCGAGCGAGTCCTTCAACTCCAACGGCATCTACGTGCCCTTCTTCGCCCCACCGCCACCACCTCTCTTCCGCCGCCGCCTCGGGCACCTGCACCTTGCCCCTGCTGCCCCCCGCCTAGCCAACGTGACGACTACTCTGACGGCGGTGCCGCGCCCGGCGGGCGTGATGATGCTGGGCTCGCCCACGACGCTCTGCTTGCGCTCCTGGATAGCGTGGCAAGCTCGCCCGTGCTCGCCCCTGGGTCGCCTGACTCGTCGATCTCATCCCTCACATCTCTTGGTGCAGCGGGGTTGGGTCTGAGTCCGGCCAGGCCTCGCTGGGCTCTGGCCCCCCTCTGTCTGCCACGCGCCGCCACGGTGTTGTGATCTCTGAGATCCTCGACGACGGCAATGCCGCAGAACTGAGCGACAACGACACCCCGCCCGCCACTGCCGCCTCGGCCAGTCCGGTGGGCGAGCCGGACCGGCGCTGCAGCTCCAGGCTAGCCAAGAAAGCTCCCCAGTTCTACGAGAGCATTGCCACTCGCGCAGAGAAGCTGCGCGGCATCCGCGACGCTCTTGGTGGATGCACTGCTGCCTTGCAGAAAACCGTGCAGAAGCATGGCGTGCTGTCTGCTTGCACCAGGCCCCTCCGCAAGAACGCGCTCGACGCCCTCGCCTCATCGGTGGCTGACGCCTCTGATGATTAGTATGACCTCCTCTCGCTACCGCCTGGGCTGCGATGTTAGAGCCCTCTTCTGCGCCGTGTTCGCGCGCCGTTCTCCCCCGAGCCTGCGTGCTCTGTATCTCTGTCGTTCATGCTTTAGCCTGTCTGTCCCTCTGTGTGCTCCCGTGCTCGTCGAGTTCCAGTCTCCCAGTGTCTGTAATCGTGTCTGTAACCTGCCCGGTGCCCCCTGTTCTAATGATTAGTCGCTTTCGTGATGTTAAGATCGAATCCTGGAACACCCAGGGCCTCGGCTGCCTGTCCAAACGCCCTGTTGTCCGCGATGCGATCACTACTGCCTCCCCCTCGATCATGTGCATTCAGGAAACTAAGCTTCGTGCGATTGATAGTTTCACCGCCGCCTCCTTCCTCCCCCAAAACCTCTCCGTGTTCGAAACTGTCGACGCCATTGGGAGCTCGGGTGGGATCCTCACTGCTTGGGATCCCGGCCTCTTCTCTCTGTTGTCCCTCCGCCGTGACCGCTTCTCCCTCACCACTGTCCTCGAGTCCACGTTGTCCAGCCTCTCCTTCGCCGTCACCAATGTCTACGCCCCGCTGATCACACGCTTACCCTGATTTCTTGGCCGAATTCGAGCTGCTTGGCCCCCTCTACACCATCCCCTGGATTGTAGTCGGCGATTTCAACCTAATCCGCGCCCCCACCGACAAAAACAATAGCAACTACGACCCCAACCTCGCCTTCGCCTTTAACGACTCCATTAGGAAGCTTGCCCTCTTCGAGCTCCTTTGCTAGACAGGTTGTACACTTGGTCTAACAAAAGAGACTCGCCCATGCTTGCGCGCCTCGACCGTGTCCTTTTTAACCAAGCCTGGAACCTGACGCTGCCCAACTCTTCGCTCTCCTCGCTCACCCGCCCCACCTCCGACCACGTTCCTCTCTTGGTCACAGCCTCCACCTCCATCCCTCGCTCCCACTATTTTCGTTTCGAGAACTCCTGGCTCCTCCACCCCCTTTCCTCGCCACCACCCTCCCTGCCTGGTCTTCCCCCAACTTGAAGAGCGATGCTGCCGGCGACATCGCGGCCCGCATCAAGTCCTTCCGCTCGGCTGCCAAGGTTTGGAAACGCTCCCACCGCTTCAATCCTAAACTCGAGAATAACTGTAGATTTTTGATTGATTTGTTGGACCTTTTCGAAGAATGTCGTGACCTCTCCCCCGCCGAGCTCTCTCTCCGCTCTCTTTGCAGGTCTAAGCTCGAGCTCATGATCCTGGCTCGTGCTGCCTACTGGAAGCAGCGCGGCAAGTTTCGCGCTATCGTGGAAGGCGACGAAAACACGCGGTTCTTCCACGCGCGTGCCTCCCAACGGCTGCGTCGGAACTGCATCCGCGCGCTGGACGTCGACGGCGCCTTGCTCGTCTCCCACGACGCCAAGGTGGCCGCCCTCTTCGGCTTCTACCACGACCTGCTTGGCACGGCGCCGCCGGCCTCCTCCGAGCTCGACATCGCCGCCCTGTACTGCGGCTGCCCCACGATCGACGGAGAGGCCCTTGTTGGGCCGTTCACGGCCCAGGAAGTTCGGGCGGCCTTTGACGGGATGGACCGCTCCAGCGCCCCGGGCCCCGATGGGCTTGGGCCAAGCTTCTATCGGGCCGCGTGGGATACGGTCCAGCCGGCTGTGCTGCGCCTGTTCGAACAATTCCACTCCCGCGCCGCCGATCTCGAGAGGAACAACCGAGCTCACGTCGTGTTGCTGCCCAAGAAGGAGGGCGTGCTCACCCCTGGCTCCTACCGCCCCATTTCCCTGCAGAATTGCTCGATGAAGGCCGTGTGCAAAGCGCTCACCTCCCGCCTCCAACGCCAAATTGGCAGGATCGTCGCCGTCGACCAAACCGGCTTCCTCGCCGGCAGGAGCATCTCGGAGAACTTCGTCTACGCGACGGAGCTCGTCCAAACCTGCTACCGCCGGCAGGCCCCTTGCATTGTTCTCAAGCTCGACTTCGCCAAAGCTTTTGACAGCGTGAGCTGGGCCTGCCTCCGCTCCATCATGCTCGCCCGCGGGTTCCCCAAGCTTTGGTGCGATTGGATGGACTCCATCTTCTCCTCCTCTCGCTCCGCCATCCTCCTCAATGGGCTGCCGGGAAGTGGATCAAGTGTTTGCGAGGGCTGCGGCAGGGAGACCCCCTCTCCCCGTACCTCTTCCTCATCGTAGCCGACGTGCTACAACGGCTGATCCAGACAGACGACGTACTCCAGCACCCCTCATCGACGGCGCGCCGTGCCCAGTCCTCCAATACGCGGATGACACCCTCATCATCCTCCGCGCGGACGGTGCGGCGGCACGGCGGCTGCGGCTGCTCCTTCAAAACTTCGAGAAGGCCACGGGGCTGAGTATCAACTTCCACAAGAGCACGTTGGTCCCCATGCACGTCGACGCCGCGGTCCTCGCCGAGATCCAGGATGCTCTCCAATGCCGGGTGGAGGGGTTTCCCCAAACCTACCTTGGGTACCCCTGTCCGCGGAAAAGCTCCGCCTCTCCACGTTCTCGCCGCTGATCGCCAAGGTTGACAAGTACCTGTCCGGTTGGCGTGCCATGCTGCTCTCCCCGGGCGGCCGGCTGGTCCTGCTCAACGCCGTGCTTGACGCGCTGCCGGCCTACGCCATGGGAGCCCTGGCGCTCCCGCCCGGCGTGATCGCCGCCCTCGACAAGCTCAGGTGGGCGTTCCTGTGGGCCGCCGTCGACCGCGTGACTGGCGCCCAATGCCTCGTCGCCTGGGATTTCATCTGCCGCGCCAAGTGTGAGGGAGGCCTCGGCATCCGCTCGCTGACTGCACAGAACATGTGCCTGCAGGTTAAGCTACTCCATCGCCTCCACACGGCCACCGGCGAGTCTTGGCCTCGCTGGGTCTGGTCGTCTCTCGCTGGCGCTCCGCTCGACACGGTGTGCGGCTCGACATCCCTGAGCGGCTCACACTGGAACGCGCTCGTGCAGCTCATGCCGCTGTACCGCGCGCTCTCCACTGTGCAACTCGGCGACGGGCGGCGCATCTCCTTCTGGCTCGACTCCTGGTTGCCGCTTGGGCCCATCTCGCATGCCATGCCCGAGCTGCTCTCTCACTGCACCAACCCGAGCGCCACTGTCCAACAGGTCTTGGAGAACGGCCTCGACTCCTTCCTCGTCCCCAGGCTCTCCGTCACGGCGACGCGCCAACGAGCCAAGCTGCTCGCCGCCGTTGCCAGCGTCCGCTCACTTCCGAGGTGGACCGGCGTGTCCTCCCGCTCTGCGGTGCCCCCGACGGCAAGCTCAAGACGTCGGCCTTGTACAAGCTTCGCACTCTCGGAGGCGAGCTCTCCCCTCACCATGAGTTCGTTTGGCGCAACCACGCTCCTTCCAAAGTCAAGTTCTTCGCCTCGCTCCTTGTCCAGGGGCGCATACAATGCCGCTCCAACCTCTTGAAGAAAAAGATCTTAGACGAGGAGGAGAGTGGGTGCCCCATCTGCGACGCCCCGCTCGAGACTGCCGAACACGTCGTCTTTGGATGCCCTTTGCTCGCCAGTTCTGGGCCTCGCTCGGCGCCACGGGGCTCCCTCCTGCCCGTGTCGACGACGCCGCGGCCTGCCCTCTCCCCGCCTCTGCGCCCTCGCGCACTGCTGGCACCTTACGGCTTCTGTGCCTCTGGCATCTTTGGAAACACAGGAACGGGGTCGTGTTCGACGGCCTCTCCCCCTCGCTTGCTCTTGCTCGGAAAAACTGCCGCGACGACGCCATTCTATGGAGGGCTCGCCTCCCGATGGAACTCCGCGTCGATGTGGACCTCTGGTTAACCTACCTCCTCCCGGTGCGATTATGATCGCCGTGTGTGTGCGTGTGTGTTGATGCCATTTCGTTTGGCTGTGCTCGCTGGAATGTCGGCGCTGCACTCTCCCCTGTAACCTGCTGGGATTTCACCCGTTCTTTGATAAAAATGAAAATTCAGGTGGGAGCCTTTGAGCTCTCCCCGGTGACGGCTCGAAAAAAACGAATGCAGTCAGCTGGTTTCTGATCTCCCAGGTTGGTCACTTTTGTTAGTGAACTGGGAGATCCTGCCCCGTTTTTCCTTGCCCGTATGTAGTTGTTTGATGGAGGGTGGCTTCTGGTTAGCTTTTTTTCTTTCTCTAAAACTTTTTGCGCGCTCAGACGCTGGTGGATGGTTGTATTTCGTTATCGCGAGGTAATGAAATTCGGCCCTTGGGGGTCGCGTTGGTATCTTCTCAATGTCACCCAATTTGTGTCCCTTAAAGGCCTACACGCCCTTCATCCTCGTGGGATGCGATGAGCACAGCAAACACCGATGCTCGCTGCACCAACTACCGTAAACTAGGAAACTTTACGATCGGTAACCAAAACCTTGACCGATCCACAACAGAAACTGTCGTGGAAGAGTGGCGTTTGCATGAAAAACTGTGAACCGATTTTGAATATTCCTTGCGCCCGGAATGAAGGAATAAGTGGCGCATAACATTTCTTTCCTACCACCTATTATATCATCTCACTCGATGGATCTTGATGGTGCGTCCGACCTTGTATTAGTGCGAGTCTTCGACAACACATGCGGTATACCTATGCATAGCTTCATCAACAAATCTGGACATACCTATATGTTCCGCGTCGGCTTATGTAGTCGGAGCCTCGCAACTATGCCCGGACCGCCACAGCCTCGCAATTATTTTCTTGGAATACGTGTTCGAGAATAAGTGGTTGGAATGTGCTATGAAAAAGAAAGTTGCTGTTGGGCTGAATCTCTTCTCCTCTCTCCTTCTCACGTTGTCCGGCCCAACTGCAGCCCGGAAGAACTGGCTTGGTCGTGGTCTTCCCCAATCAGCGCCCGTGGCCGTTCCGTCATCGTCGCGCCGCTGTGGTCGCCTCTCTAAGGGCACCTCCAACGGGCTGGCGCATACGGACCAGCCCCGTCCTGTTTTGTCCAAACGGACAAACGCCTTCTCCAACGGGCTGGCGCATCCGGACGGTGTCCGCCCGGACACCAGTTTTGGACCCAAACGCGGCCCAACTTTGGGGCGGCTTTGGGGCGGGACGGACAGCGTCGCGGTCCTCCTCTTTGTCCTCCTGTCCGCGTCGGGCCCAACGGCCAGCCACACACACAATCCCCTCCCACCTCCCATCTCCTTTTGGCCCCGCGACCGCCGCCGCCGCCCTGGACCTGCCCTTCGGCGACCGAGCTATCCTCGGCCGCGACATCGTCTAGCCTTCCCCGTGGCCGGATCTCGTCGCCGGCCGCATTCTCCATCTTTTTCCGCCCCGGCCGCCCTCGAGCCGGGCTGTAGCCGCGGCCGTCCTCTGCCTCGTCTCCAACACCGGCCGCATTCTCCATCTTCTTCCGCCCCGGGCCGCCCTCGAGCCGTGCTGAAGCCGCGGCCGTCCTCTGCCCTCGTCTCCAACACCGGCCGCCCTCGTCCTCTTCCCCGGACTCGACCGCGAACTCCACCGCCCGAAGGTGTTCGACGAAAGGTATGAACACCGGCCGCCCTCGTTCTTTGCATTTGAATGAATGCATTTTCTTACAATTTTATTCATGTAGATGGATAGCGATGATGAGTTCTTCTTCCACACCTTCATCGATACATCGGATGAATCTTCCGACGATGACACCGATGTCATCGTGGCCGCGGCCACTCTCATCCACAACTTCAACCAGAATGCAGTGCCCCGGCATGTTGGGTCAGTCGTTGGGCGAGCACCCGCGTTGGACCGTGAACGAGAGAATGGTCACCTCCAGCTTTGGAAGGACTACTTCAACCCAGTGAAGACAACATATCCGGCTTCGGTCTTTCGTCGCCGTTTTCGTATGGCCCGGCACGTGTTCATACGTCTGCTAGAAGGGGTGAGGGCATATGATGACTACTTTGAGGCCAAGCCGGATGCCACAGGTCAGTATGGCTTCTCTTCATATCAGAAGTGCACTGCAGCTGTCCGGATGCTTGCATATGGAGTGGCTGGCGATCTTGTTGATGAGTATCTGCGCATGAGCGAGAGCACTTGCCTGGAATCGATGTATCGTTTCTGCCGAGCTGTGGTTCAGGTGTTTGGCACGGATTACTTGAGGGAACCCAACCTTGCAGACACTGCCCGTCTTCTGAAGATGAATGAGAGCAGGGGCTTTCCTGGGATGCTTGGATGCATAGATTGTATGCATTGGGAGTGGAAGAATTGTCCCTTTGCTTGGCAGGGACAATACCAGGGTCATGTCGGCGAGTGCACGGTCATACTCGAGGCAGTGGCATCCCAGGATCTGTGGATTTGGCACTCATTCTTTGGTATGGCCGGCTCCAACAATGATATCAATGTGCTACATCGGTCCACGGTATTCGACCGGGTTGTCGAGGGAGAGGCTCCAATTGTCCACTATGAGGTGAATGGGCATGAATACAACAAGCCCTATTACCTAGCTGATGGCATCTACCCTTCGTGGCCAGTTTTTGTGAAGACCATCCGGAAGCCTAACTCCGAGAAGACCAAGAAGTTTGCTCAACACCAAGAAGCCTGCCGGAAGGATGTGGAGCGAGCATTTGGTGTGCTCCAATCTCGTTTTGCCATTGTGCGGCATCCTGCTAGAACATGGAGCAAGGAGCTGATGTGGGAGGTCATGACAGCTTGTGTAATCATGCACAACATGATAATGGAGGATGAGCGGGATGACGCGAGGCCATTCGATCAAGGATGGGAATTTCAGGGTGAGTTGATTGAGCCGATCCCAGGGGTAGCGTCGTTCCAGTAGTACCATCATGTGCTTGACGAGATGCAGGACAAGGAAACACACATCCAGCTCCAGAATGATATGGTGGAGCATGTGTGGGCTCACTTAGGAAACCATCCAGCTCCAGCTCCAGAATAATTTCATTGCATGAACTATTTATTTCAGTCCATGAACTTTTTATTGTAATAAATTTGGTACTATATTTGCTATCCAACTATGTTTGAATAATTTGTGAATTGTAAAAAAAATGGACAAATGCGCCAGGCCGTTGGGGACACCTCCACCCCAAACGGACAAATGCCCAAAATGTGTCCACGGTCCGCCCCCAAAGGGACAAAACCGGACCAATTTCGGTGTCCGTTTGAGCGCTCCGTTGGAGGTGCCCTAAGATGTTGTGGTCGCCGCCGGTGGACCATTGGTCCTCGCGCCACCTCCTACCGTCGCGACGCGACCAGGTGAACCCAGCGCGGCAGACAGCCTTCGCGTACGCCCGGCCGGTGAGCCGGACGTCACGTCCTCTTCGTGCAGAACGTGGCTCGCTGGCCTGTACTCTGCAAGGTTTTGGATTTCGGACCGAAAAAACGAAAACTGAACGAAATCCGGCCATTTCGTTTGGGCCCGGTAAAAGTTCGATCCGGTCAAAATTTCGGCCCCATTTGAACGTTCAGCCCGGCCCATGATTCAGGATAGCCCACCATAGACCCCTGTGGTATAAAAGCAGAACGAAACGTTCCCTAACCCTAGTTTCATTTCCCCCTCTCCCGTTATCTGTCTGGCGGCTGTAGGCAGCGCAAGCCGAAGGATGCCGAGCAGGGCGGCCTCTGCCCATCTCCGACACCTCAAGCAGTCCAGCACTCCCCATCTTTCTGCTCGATCTTCTCCTTCCATCCAAGTCCATGTAGCGTGAAAGCGCGGCCGGCCGGCTCGCTAGTCCGGGCCGCCGGAACAGGACTATGAGGGGAGCTAGCAGTCAATCGTTCCTGTACAGCGTGATTCCTGCTAGTTTATTGTTTTATTGATTGAAGTTTTATGTTACCAAAGCCATTCATGGATGTAATCAATCAATAAATAGCTGCGATTCTGTAAGCTTCTTCCTTTGTTGTCTTTGCTGCAGGATTTCAACTCTTTGTTACAATTTCGCTCTTTTTCGTCTAAATTTCGTTCGTTTTTCGTTCCAAAATTCAAATTTTGGTTTGTTCTTTTCGTCCGAGAAATTCCGAAATTTTTCCGAAATTCCGAAATCCGCCCATTTCGCCCAGGGGCGGTAAAATTTGCAAACCGAAATCCAAAACCTTGGTACTCTGGTCTGGATGTAAGCTAGGGCCAAAGTGCTCCTTTTGGAAAAATCACCTATTTTCTACGGAGTAGAGTTGAAGCCCAGTTGGTGCCCTATCCGGTCCTTCCGTGACTGAGTTGGGTCCGAGACTCCGAGTCCGGCTCGTGGCCGTTTCTTGGGTGTGGGTCCTCTCATATAGATCGAGCCTGCAGCGGCATCTCGAATCAATCAGTCCTCCGGAGGAGAGAATCAATCCAGACACGGACAAAATGGACAGGGCACCGGTGGTGGAGGCAGGAAACGCAGTGGCGGCGATCGACAAGATCCAAACGGACAAGGCCTCGATGGAGGACGATAAAACACCATGACAAGGGAGACGGTGGCCATCGAGGCGGAGAGGTGCGATGAATCTGAAGCGCCTGTTTGCATGTATCGGCTTTCTGATGAGTACGTGAGTACCATCCTGGCCATGCCGACGGAGCTGCACTATACAATCCCCTATTCACGGGCAACAACCTGGCAGAGCTCTTGGGCGTCACGGAGGAGTGGCTCGAGGAGAAACGGCAGGGCCACAGGGAAGCGGCTGCCCGTGCCGACAGGATATGCAAGGAGTTTGCGCCGTTCCAGGACAGGATCCGCCATGAGTGGCTCGAGAAGGGCTACGTCGAGGTGGACGATGAGTACCTCGACGGCGTCGCCAAGATGCAGGAATACAGCGAGAAGCTGTCCAAGGAGCGAGGCAGGAGTGGCTTCATATTCTGTGACCCGGATAGCGGAGAGCCAGCCGAGGGGTTTGCTCAAAGTAAACTGCAGAGATGACCTAGAATGTGCTGTACGATGGCTCTAGGTTGAATCATGGTCCATGTCCCGTATCTCTATATATCCGCTGCAGCTTAAGAGTTAAAACCTTAAGTTATGCCTATCTACGTTATTGAACATCCATGCGTGTATCTATCTATGTTATTAGCGGTTAGCACTACTAAAATAAGTTATGTTTGGAGATCAATTCTCTGTTTGCTTGACATAGCATATATTGTTGCAATTCATACTCGTTGTGGACCAATTAATGTGTCTGGCCTCAACTCATGTACACATCAATGTTTTTGTTCAAACAACTCCCCTCTGCCAAACAATATGTTGCTCCATGTGGATGGGATGCCGACAACTGCAGCTGGACGTGCCGGACCTATCTAAGACGTGTATTGACAAGAAATTTGGAGAACCATGTATTTCCTAAGAAAATCCATGTATTAACAAGAAAATTTGGAGGGCCATTTTTGAGAAGACATGAACAAAAAGGTCACGGTTTTTATTAGGGAGAAAGCACAATTCTCGCACGCCGAAGACTTCTGGTACGTAGAGTGCACCGACACGCTGCACGACTGGGACATCGCCTTCTATTTTTTTTGGCTTCACCTGTCATCGTTACACTTACTTTACACCGGCTGGTTCTTCTTAAAGCGAGACCTCCAGACTCCTGCATGTACGTGCACGATCTAATAGATAAATGATAACGCAGGAGGAGAGTTGGAGGAACATAGCGATTGAGAACATCGCGTCATCAATGCTCGCGGAGAAGGGTCCGGCGGGGCGGAAATGGCAGTAGTCTCTGGGCGTGGGACGGCCCGGAACCCAGGGGCAGACAGCACCACCCGATCCGCTGGCTGTTGAGCTTGTTTTGGTTGTCGATGTTTTTGATCGTGCCGATCAGGTCCGTCGATAGCACCCTCCGCTCATCCTTGTCGTTGTTGCCGACTTCCCGTTCGATCTCTTCATCTTACCTGAGGGAACAAGACTGCACCCATTATAATGTCGTGTGCAATCATTTGACCTTGGTGGCGGTCTCGGAGGACACGCCTTTGAAGGACATACTTTTCACGGTCTTCTTCCCGTAGGTAAGATGCTGAGATCGCCTGGGACTCGGTTCCATCGAGAGGTTTGGGAATGAGATGTTGGGGCTGTCAGCACTTCGATCGGCCTGCGTGGGCCATTTTTTCCTTTTTTTAGCGAGAAGGAGAGGCACATCACGTTGGTTATTTGATCGTGATGCATCATATGTACTGTTTTTTCCCCAACCGAATCGTGCTGGTTTTTCGCACTACTGTGCGACGTACCACACCACGGTCGCTTAGGCATATTATATACTCTCTTCATACATAAAAGGATGTCTCAATCAACTTCAAATTTAGATATATCTAGACATAATTTAGTATCTAGATACATCCAAATTTGGTGTTGGTTGAGACATTTTTTTGTAAACAGAGAGAGTAGTAGAGAAGAGATAGAGATAATCAAATGTTTTCGGTATCTGGATAGATACATCATTCGTCTTTTCGATCAACTTGAAGAGTTACTCAAATCTGGCTTCGTGTTTGATCAGCTCATTTAGTATTAACCTTTTATTATCTTTCGCCTGAGAAGTGTTATTTCTTTTTTAATTGATCAACATGTGGTTACAATCAGTCAGAAGGCTGCTTACAGAAGTGTTGCGTCATGTAATTATCAAACAGATGGTCAGAGAGTAGTACAGTTTAGTGTACGGTGTACCTCGTATCCGGTATTTCTATGCGAAAATAGGAAGACGAAGAAAGAGTGGAAGAAAAAAATACAATAAGGAGATATGTGGGCCTGAGGCCCAGTTGGTGCCCGGTCCGGTCCTTGGGCGAGATCGGTCCGAGTTCGGCTCGTAGCCGTGTACCTAGTCTTTGATTCCTCTAGCCTAGATATATCGAGATCGAGCCGGCACCTTGATCCCGACGAACAAGATGGACAAGGCCCCGGAGGATGTATTGGAGGACGAGAAGAACCAGTTCTCCACCATGACGATCGAGGAGCCCGTCGAGACCGGGAAGGAGACAGAGGACAGCTGCGCTGAATCTGGCAGGTATCGGCTTCCTGATGACCTGGTCCGTTCCATCCTGGCATGCAAGAGAACGCGGCCGCACGAAGACATGCCCTTTCTCCAGACCCCCAACCTGGCGGAGCTCCTGGGCGTCACGGAGGAGTCGCTGGAGGAGGATCGCAAGCGGTTCTACGGTGAGGCAGCTGCCCGTTCCAAGCGGATCAACGACAACTTTGAGCTGTTCCAGGACAAGATTCGTAAGGAGTGGGAGCGCCAGGGATTTGTCGAGGTGGACGATGAGTACTTGGACAATTTCGCAAAGATGCAGGCTTACCACGAAGAGCTGTGGAAGGACTATGACTGGACTGGCTTCGAGTTCTCTGACCCCGACGACCCAGATTACGCTTGCTGGTATGAGCCAGCAGAGGAGGGGCTTTAAATTGTGAAGTAAACTGCAGATATATGCTGATCCATAGATACATGCTGATTAAACGGCACACTAAGCACTAATTCAAGGACAAAGTTCTATGTGTGATAAAAGTCTATCTCAGACGGACACAGCGTTTCGGATCACCGGTGCAGCTGCAAACCTTTGTGTAAAATATTTTTAAAAACATTTAAATGTCAAAAAAAAATTCAAAAGGATATACATAAGAATATTTTGTGTTAGCGCAAAAGTTTCGCTGAGAAAAGATATTTTTTGTGACCTGTGAATAAAAGACAAATCCGGTCGCTCTAAAATGACTTTGCACGAGACTTTGTGTCTTGTGCAAAAAAGACAAAGAATGTCTCGTGCAAAGTCATTTTAGAGCGACCGGATTTGTCTTTTATTCACAGGTCACAAAAAATATCTTTTCTTCGCGAAACATTTTGTGTTAACATTAAATATTTTGAAATATATCTAAAAAATATTTTGAATTTTTTGACATCTTAATAATTATTATTTTAAACAGTGGATACATCTGCACATGTGATCCGATATGAATTTCCGATCTCAGACCCATTTCTCTTCATACCGAAGCAAAATTCCAGGAGGCCACCGGCATCCTGATGCTCGGCCATGTACGCCAAGGAATGGACAGCCGCGCGGGCATCGAAATCATGTACGGCAATAGGGTAACCTCACTCTCTCCAACCATGTTGTTTATGATTGGTTGCTTCATGTGGTATATCATCGGCTGTATTGCATTATCCATGTTCTTGCCAAATTCGTCCGACAGGGTACACGGTGCAACAGAGATCCCATTAGTGTTGAGGTCGTACTCGGCCAGGGTCCGCGGCAAGGACGCAACCAGCACTGGGGCTGCGCACTGCTGCTGGGCCGAGTAATCCATCGAACAGGTCACGGGCATTGAGGTAATGAAACAGGTCGAAGCAGCAAAGGTGACCTTAGGGCCCTCCTCGACCATGGCGGTCGACGCCATGTTGATGGGGACGGATATCGGAGTTTGCTGCAGCAGCTGATGCAGGCTTGGAAGCCGAAGCCCCCAAGTTGCGTAGCGCCTCTAGGATCTCCTGGTGCCTCTGTGCTCTTTGCACCGCTGGGGTATCCACCAGGATCTGCTCGATGCAGGCCAATCGCTCCCAATCTGGCCTGTAGTACATCTCCCAAACATCCTTCTCCAACCTGGACATGGCCGTCCACTCCTCGTCGGTCAGGATCGCCTGTCGCAGTTCGGCGAAAGGCGGGTAAACGTCGTCCATGGCCCAGCCGGGGCCGAGCTCCCCCTTAGCCGGTGAGACCGTGGTGGTGGAGAAACCGGGGGATGACGTGTCGAAATCGGAGAACACAATGATGGTAGTGCTCATGGCGGATGGGGAAAAATTTATAGAAAATTTTCGGGAAAGGGTGGTGGGATGGCTCTGATACCAGGTGTAATTAACAACACAATGATCCAGATACAACAATTTCAGCAAGGGTTGGGGAAGAAAAGATAAGCAAGGAGGGGATCAGAGAAGTAGGGGACATGGAAGATTGAGCCGTTTCTGCCGCGATCCGTCTGGATGGTTTCCTTGTTGTGGTGCGTCTGATACTTGTAGTTCCTATCGTAGTTGCTGATAGGAGGGCCATGCCCATGATGAATGCTCCAGGGCCAACCAAGCCCAGGCCCATGATGATGTATAGGAAGGGGTCCCTGACATATTTATACTAAACTCTTATATTTTCCATAATTAATTTTATCAACCAGGATGTTAACTAGTTATTTATAATACATATCATGAGAAAATACAACTTTCTAAACATTAACTAAAGAATTTCAATTAATCAGACAGTACACTTTAAATTAAATTTATACTTAAATGGAATCCACTTCTGAAACTTGCATGCATCCATAAAATAATGTGTAAACTAGCATTAACAAAAATCCTTGGCAGATCTATATGCAAAGCGTATGGCCTAACAATATCTTGGAAGTGGTTTCTAGAGTATGATTTGCTGTTAGCAAATAAACATCTACAATATGATAGTTTCGAGGAGTTTGTAATCAAGTCATTGGCGTCGTTGCATTACCGTTCTTCATTGTCAAATGTGTCTTGTAATTCTCGTGATTTTAGGTGTGCCAAGATACTTGAAGTTGGTATGAAGGCATATAAAGAAAAAAAATTAGCTCGCCGTCTCCCGGTTGCTTTTATTTAATGCGTCTTCCCATGATTAGTTTTAGTTTGCAATGCTTGATCTCTCTATTACTACAAGTACGTAAGGCGAGGTTCGGCCTTAACATCCTGAACATAGACGTCTTTCGTCACGGTTTGCCTGAATTTTAATGCCGCGAGGAACAAGAAGGCTATATATGAGCCTGCATGTAAATGCTAAGGCTTTCATTTTCTTCTATGGTCAAAGCTAGAAGCATAGTGAGGGTATTCCTAGCTCACTGTATTGTGGTCATGTGGTAGATAAACATGCATGATAGCTAGCCGAAAGGAGGAGGTTGGAGTAGCCGAAGATGAAGTTTTTCTCCTACCTATGTGAAGTTTTGAGTATTGTCATGCAAGACATCGTGTGACCTTGAAATATATTTGAGGGCTACAGTGGTCGAGAGCAATATTTGCTTTTCCATTTTGAAAGGGCATGGCGCCCCCATGTGTGGTTTTTGGTAATTAATGACAATCTCTATGGACTAATGGTTGCATTGAGTTGTACTTGTAGTGTTTGTCCATAGACCATGCTTGAACTCCATATGTTGGATTCAAGGTTGATGCCATGAATATATTGATATAATGAAGTATTTGGCATCAAGATCATCAAGGTGTATGGATATATACTTGATATGATCAAGAAGAAGAGTATGTGATGACCAAGTTGTTATTCGAGGAGTTATCCGATGATTGGTCATATGTGAGTTGAACATATCGCAAGTATGTCTTGAAGAAAAGGATTATGTGACATTCATGGTTATCTTCAAGACATCATCTATTGAAAAGAGAAGAAAAAATACAAGGTTGATCAAGATTTTGTTCTACACACAAAGCTACAGGATGTACCAAGTGGGATCATGTATCTCTTGCCCATGAAGGATGACATCAAGTGGTGATCGTCATCAAGCTTGAGTTGTGCAAGTTCAAGAGAAGTATCTCGAAGATATTATATGTTTGAAGCTTGCCACCATTTGGAGATAATGGTCATGTGAAGATATGCCGATAAGAGGCTCTCCCATAGTGGTGTATGGGGGAGAAATATGTGGATCTTCACCAAGCGAAGCGCAATCAAGAAAGATGATCCACTTGAGAAGATCAAGATCGCCATCATCTAGTCAAGTGGAATGCGTAAGGCAAATGTCTCATGTTGTTAGTCGGGAGACCGGGTTATTGGATAGACACCGTACTATCAAGAGGGGCTCTCGATTGAGCTTTAGCGTATCCATTGGAGAGAGCTCAAACCTTTGCATACTTGCCTTCATCATCTTTCTTGGTTCTTATTTGGCTTTTCTCCTTGTTGGTTTTTGGTGCTTGTTGTGATCTTCATTACAAGCCCAAGTTCTCCGAAAACAGATTTCGTATGGAAAACTTGTTGCGTTTTCGGGTTGTAAATATTATCGGTTTATCCGTGAGGAAAGTTCCACACCTTCCCATGTGTGTTAACTTAACTTTATTTATGGTTCTTAATATTTCCAACAGAATTGGTTTCACCTGTTTTGGAGTTCGAACGAGAAAGTTATTGCATTTCAGGTTTTGCTGTTTCTGTCTGTTTTGCTCAAGCAGGGGAATCGGATTATCCAATCAAGGCTGATTCGGATTATCCGATTCTCAAGTTTTGCTCGAATTCGGCTAAGGACTTTAAAAGCAATGCATACTGGAGTTTTTCGAAATATCCGATCATGGCTGATTCGGATTATCCGATTCTCAAGTTTTGCTCGAATTCGGCTAAGGACTTCTTGCAGCCAGTTTTGTGGCGCACTGGAGATTTTTGGAATATCCGATATATGTTGCATCGGATTATCCGACTCAGTCGGATTATCGATCCTTACTTATATCGGAATATCCGACTCCCCTGTCTGCAACGGCTCTTTTTCTGGGAGGGGTATAAATACCCTCCACCTACCTCCAGCCAGGGAACTCTTGCAGCTCGTGTTTTCTCCCATTGTTGACCTTCTTGAACTTTTCTAACTCTCTATTCCTCCATGATTCTTGCTTCTAATTAGTGGGAAAAGAGAGAGGAGATCTAGATCTACTATTCCACCAATCAATCTCTCCTCTAAGTGAGGGGAAACTGTTTGGATCTATATCTTGGAGGGATTTAGTGTTCCTCTTTGTTCTTCCTCTCTTCTCCCCCCAATAACATTAGTTGATTTGGTGGGATTTGAGAGTGAAGGATTTTGAGCACTTCTTGTGTTCTTGCCCATTGCATCGGTTGCATCGGTTTGAGTTCTCCACGGTGATACGTGGAAATCGAAGTTGAGAAGCTTGTTACTCTTGGGTACTTGGGGTTCCCTAGAGCTTGTCCTCTTGGGTACTTGGAGTGCCCTACACGGTCCTTGTTGATCTCGGAGTTTTGGTGGCTCGCGGGATAGTTGGGAGCCTCCAATTAAGTTGTGGAGTCGCGCCCCATCATTGTGATTCTTGTGGCTTTGGGAGCCGCGGGAATTCGTTGAGAGCTTCCAATTAAGTTGTGGAGTGTGCCTCATCCTTGTACGGGTTCGGTGACCATCCTCAAGTGTTCCATAGTGGTTCGTGGCACTCCGCATTGGTGGAGGCACGAAGGAGATTACGGTGTGCCATTTGACGGCTATTCGGGGATCACTTTGTGACTCCGCACCGCTCCAACGGAGACTAGCTTCCATTGGGAAGTGAACTTCGAGATAAATCATCGCTTCCAAGTGTCTCGGTATTTCTATACCCGAGCTTCTTACTTATGCAATTTACTTTGTGATAGCCATCGAGATTGAAGTAATATATCTTGCTATCACATAGTTGTATATCTTGTTTAGCATAAGTTGTTGGTGCACATAGGTAAACCTAGCTTGTTTAGTTTTTGCGCTTGATAAATTAACCGCTAGTTTTATTCCGCATATATTCAAGGCTAAACCGTAAAGAATATTAAATCGCCTATTCACCCCCCACCCCCTCTAGACGACATCCGTGTCCTTTCACATTTTGTTTGCAGGAAAGCGAGATCGGGACTTGCTTGTCTCTGCAATTCGTTGCTAATCGATATCATTCTTTAACACACAAACACATTGCACATGCATGTATCCAACAAGGGATGAATACATGATTTTAAGTGAAATGGATGCTTAGACCGTAACACTATGAGAATTCTACACGGCTCAGACAAAGGACAATAAACTCCTAGCTTGACTGGTCTATTTCCACCTGATCGAGCAACACAATGCGACCGTTTGGATTCTTGTGTGTAATGTTCACGGAGCAAGCAAAATGAAGGAAATGGAGTCGTCTTGGCCCAATTTGGCCGAGCCTGATCCACCAAGGTGGGCTTGCAATCTGTTAAAGACAATCATCCGACTCATGCCCTCCCTGGTCAGTGTAACAACTTTGTCATAAGATCATACATGGCGGATATACTACTACTTCGTCTGAGAATATGGTATGTAATAGCTATTGGCAGATCTACTTTTTTTTGAACCAATATTTTTTTTTTGAATCGAACAGATCTACTTTGTCTTAGGATAATTATCAAATATTTTTGGCATCCCGATACATACACCATTCGTCTTCTTGATCAACATGAAGAGGTACTCAAATCCGGCTTCGTCTTTGCTCAGGTCATTTAGGATTATCGTCTTGTTATCTTTCGCCTGAGAAGTGTTACGTCTTGTAATTATCAAACAGGACTGGCGAGAGAGTGGTAGGGTTTAGTGTACCTCGTGTCCGGTATTTCTAGGGAAAAAGAGTTGAAGAAGAAAATACAGTAAGGAGATACGTGGGCTTGAGGCCCAGTTGGTGCCCGGTCCGGTCCTGGCCGTGACTGAGTTGGGTCCGATTGAGTCCGAGTCCGGCTCGTGGCCGTACCTTCTGTCTGGTTCCTCTCATATACCTCGAGGCTGCAGCCGCATCACGAATCAATCAATCCACCGGAGGAGACAATCGATCCTGACGGAGAAGATGGACAAGTCCCCGGTGGAGGCAGGGAAGGCGATCGACAAGATCCAGACGGAGAAGATAGACAAGGCCCCGGTGGATGGCGAGAACGAGACAGGGAAGGAGACCATGGAGACGGGGTGCTGCGATGATTCTGTTAGTGAAAAGTATCGGCTTCCTGATGACCTCGTCGGTTCCTTCCTGGCATGCAAGAGAACGCCGCCGCACGCAGACATCCCCTTTCTCCAGACTCCCCCCAACCTGGCCGAGCTCCTGGGCGTCACGGAGGAGTCGCTGGAGGTGCATCGCAAGCGGTTCTTTGGTGAGGAAGCTGCCCGTTCCAAGCGGATCAACGACAACTTTGAGCTGTTCCAGGACAAGATTCGTAAGGAGTGGGAGCGCCAGGGCTACGTCGAGGTGGACGATGAGTACTTGGACAATGTCGCAAAGAAACAGGCTTACCACGAGGAGCTGTGGAAGGACTATGACTGGACAGGCTTCGAGTTCTCTGACCCCGACGACCCAGATTACGCTTGCTGGTATGAGCCAGCGGAGGAGGGGCTTTGAATTGGTAAACTGCAGATACATGTATGATGGCTCCTGAGTGAGAAGATTGTCTCTCTGGTCCATCATATCCCATATCTAGCTACCTATAGTATTTTTATGTCAACTGTGATATTGTTGCAGCTTAAGTTACGAGCCCATCTATGTTACTGAACCATCCATGTATCGGACATGATGTTTTGGCTCATGGGTGCAGATGAACCCCTTGTCCAAAATGCATTTTCAACGTATTTTAAAATATTAAAAAATTGCAAACAAAAATTTCGTGTGTTCATATGAAAAATGTCTATCCATACAAATAAGTTTCGCATCGAAAAGACATTTTGTGTGACCGGTATAAAAAAGAGAAAAAAATATTACGTGCAGAGCCATTTTTGAACACCGGGGATTGGTCTTTTTTATACCAGCCGCACCAAATATCTTTTCATCACGATTATTTTTTGTACGAACATAGAATGTTCATATGTACACCCAAATTTTTTGTTTCAAATTTTTTGACATTTTAAAAATCATTTTTTTTCTAGTGGGTGTAGATGCACCTATGAGCCGAAGTGGATTTCCCGATGTATCTATCTATATATGTTATTACTACTCCTAAACTAAGTTACGTTTGGGGCCATTGTTGCAATTCATTGGCATTGGGGAACCAAGTTAGCAATGTGTCATGGTGCTTAATTAACTCAATTCTGCAATGCCAAACGATATGCATGTTTCTATCCATATTTGTCTCTCAAAACAAACTAAACTGTGCATTGCACTAAAGTGTGCCTCCCCTGGTACCCAATGATGCTGGTTCTATGGTTGAGTTTGTAAAGATCATCTATCTTTTGTACAATTTTCCTCAAAATTTATTGCTGTCTACCATGAAGAAAGGTTTTATTAGGTGATCTTTTTCGAGTAAAATGTGCTGCTATAGTAAGTTCACTACTTGTGTGAACAGTTTCAGACTGCCATTAAAAGGCAGTTTAATTCTGTTTGAAGCCCCGAGATAAAGGCCCTTGCAGAGGATGCACGTTAATCTTCCGGTCACAACATCGATCACACATTGGAATGATCTTGTTCATTATCTGATGCACATCTTTCCATGGGCGCCTAATAAAGTATTAAATCTAACAACCGTTCTAATTCCGATACATCACCAAAGAACTTTGTTTGCTAAATACTTGAACGATATTGCTATAAAAATTACTTGAACGATACCCGGAGTACACAAAACTAGGAAATGCAACTAGAGTGCACCAAATCGTTATATCTTGCGCAAATTACAACTAAATCAAGTTTCCCATATTACAGTTCACTAAATATGTATGAAAATTGCAGAGGTAACAACATAAATAGACAAACAATTAGCAAGATCACATAATCCTGGTGCCATGCGGCCCTGGCCTTCGCCTCCTGCCAGTCGCCGACTTGAATTTGGGGAGAAAAATTCTAAACAAAAGGGGATCGAGAATCAGAGAATCACGGGAAATTTAGCAATTGTGCAAAGATAGCTACACCATCTTGCCAGGAGTGACCAAAGATGCATATCTCACCATGTCGTGCTCCAATGTGTGATCGACCTGAAGCTTAACATGCCAGAGACATATTGATCTCTCGGCTTCAAAACACATATAAACTGTCTTTTGATTGCAGCAGCGTGGAACTGTTCTTATAAATCGGCCACTTGCCAAAGCAGCACATTTACTCGATCGTAAAGAGATCACCTGATAAAACTTACTCGTCATCATTGGGAAGCTATACACTAGCCAAAACGGCTACTGAGTCTTTACAAACTCAACCACCATAGCATCATTGGGCACCAGCATAGTATGGGAGTGCAATGCAAGGTTGCTTTGTTTTGATAGACTATTACAGAATAGAAACATGCATATCGTTTAGCACCACTAGTAGAAAACAGGCCTTTCGTCCGGGCCATTAGTCCCGGCCGTGGCACGGGCCGAGACTAATGGTCCGGACACGTCGCCCCGAAAACGCCGAAGCGATGCGCATCCTTTAGTCGCGGCTCGTTAGGGATCAATGGTCCCGGTTCGTGTAACCAGCCGGGACTAAAGGGGTATGCGACCCGATGCGGCCGGGGACACCCCTTTAGTCGCGGCTCATTACATGAGCCGGGACTAAAGGATTCAAACCGTTCGCTTCCCGTGCGGCCGCGACGCTTTGGAAACGCCACGGCGCATTTGATCGCCGGCGCTTCGTTGTCGATCGCTTCGTGTTCACCACCGGCCGGTGATCAATGGCGTGCTGGTTCACCTCCCCCTCTACTACTATATAATGGACATGATTTGCAACTCCATAAGCACACATCTAGAGCTCTTCTCTCCTTTAATCCCTCCCAAAGCCCTCCCTCGACCTCTCCCTCTCATTCCAATGGCGGAGCCACTCGCGCGAACTCGGGTGTACCACCTCACCGCCGAAGAGATGACTTTCACGGTCACGGTCACTGCCCGTGCATCAAGGGTGGAGCGGTGGATCCGCTTCGTCAAGAAGGAGTTCCTGGTCGCCGCACCGATCAAGTGTGTGGGCCTGGACTGCGAGTTCACCAACCCTCGCGAGGGTCGACAAAATCAGCGCGCCGCCGTCCTTCAACTCTCGGTGGCGAAAGAGAATTTGGTGTTCCAAATCCGTTGGGCTGATGAAGTGCCGCAGCTGCTGAAGGAATTCTTGCGGGACAACACCATCAGATTTGTGGCGCGGCTATCCACAATGATGTGCGCATGCTGCGATACTACGGAATTGACATTTCGACTGTGGTCGACCTCCAGAAGGTTATCCCGAACCCCACCAATAATCTCATTCCGAGTCTCTATGATCTAGCCAATGCTACTATTGGGACAAATCTTAAGAAGAAGAAGAGGAACAAGGACGACAAGAAGAAGAACAGGAAGAAGGACGACGAGGAAGAAGAAGAAGAAGATGAACTAATTTTTGGTTGGAGCAACGTTCCATTGAGCTTTGAGCAAGTGAAGTATGCCGCTCTAGACGCTCGGCTGGGCTTCGAGATTGCTAGGAGGCACTGGATGCTACATGGCTACGATACCCCTTTTGATCGTCTCAACATTAATGTTGATGAGTAGATGTACGGTGTGTGGTGTGGTGTGTGTGAGAGGCTTCTATTGTAAAAAAAAAAAATATTCGAAGTGCTATATTGAATCTTCAAATGAGTTCTATTTGCAAAATGTTTAAATCTTTTAATCCTTATAATTGAAAATGAATTGAAAATGAATTAATATGACACCGAATTGTAATTGAAAATGAATTGAAAATGAATTAATATGACACCGAATTGAAAATGAAAATGAATTAATATGACACCGAATTGAAATTGAAAATGAATTGAAACTGAATTAAATATGACACCGAATTGAAAATGAATTGAAATTGAAAATGAATTAATAATTATTATTACTTAATCATAAATCTTACTTAATCCATATTAAATTGAAAATGAATTAATATGATACCGAATTGAAAATGAAAATGAATTAATATGACACCGAATTGAAATTGAAAATGAATTAACATGACACCGAATTGAAATTGAAAATGAATTAATAATTATTATTACTTAATCGTAAATCTTACTTAATCCATATTAAATTGAAAATGAATTCAAAATGTGAATTAATATGATACCGAATTGAAAATGAAATGAATTAATATGACACCATATTGAATTGAAAATGAATTAATATGAGACCGAATTGAAAAATGAATTGAAAAAGGAATTGAAACAGGAAGAAAAGACCTTTAGTCCTGGCTTGAGATACAAACCGGGACTAAAGGTCTGCGGCCACCTTTAGTCCCGGTTTGTATCTCAAGCCGGGACTAAAGGGCTGGCCCTATATATATGGCAGCCCCTCCCCCCACTCTCCTGTTTTTTTTGCTGGTGGAGGTGGAGTAGGTTCTGTGCTAGTTTTTATTTCTTCATATGCACTAGAGGTATTCGGTGAAATGCCTGTTGGAGCGACAAACATGATATGAGGTGCCCGAGCCACACTTAAACTTCCTCCTCTTTGTTTCCAAGTGTCCTAAAAGGTTAGCGACTATTTTCTCATTTAGACCGCGCGGTTGTAATTTTAGCATCGTGATTGCGTTTGATATATAGTTCTATGATGCAGATGAGCCATCCATGGATGTACGGTGACCGACGCTCTGCCGCTTACAGAGAAGGCGTGCGTTCTTTTCGCCTTGCGGCCGAGGCGAACAAGCATGGGGTTGGCTTTATGTTTTGTCCATGTGATGAATGTCGGAATGTGAAGGATCACTCCAACTCAAGAGTCATTCAGAGCCACCTGCTTCGGTGCGGGTTTATGCCCGGCTATAATGTTTGGACCAAGCACGGAGAAAGAGGGGTTATGATGGAAGACGGCGATGAAGAAGAGAACGATGATGACAACTACCGATCCATGTTCCCTGAATACGCTGATACCGAAATGGAAGGCAATGAAGAAGAAGAAGAAGAAGAGGGTGAAGAACGGGCACCAGATGAGCCCGCTGATGATCTTGGTCGGGTCATTTCTGATGCAAGGCGAGGCTGCGACACAGAAAAGGAGAGGTTGCAGTTCGAGCAGATGTTACAGGACCACAACAAATTGTTGTAACCAACTTGTGAAGATGGCCAGAAGAAGCTGGGTAGCACACTGGAATTGCTGAAGTGGAAGGCAGAGACCGGTGTGACTAACTCGGCATTTGAAAAGTTGCTGGTACTAATGAAGAAGATGCTTCCAAGAAAGAACGAATTGCCCGCCAGCACGTACGAAGCAAAGAAGCTTGTCTGCCCTCTAGGATTAGACGTGCAGAAGATACATGCATGCCCTAATGACTGCATCCTCTACCGCGGTGAGAAGTACGAGAATATGGATAAATGCCCGGTATGCACTGCATCGCGGTATAAGATCAGAAAAGATGACCCTGGTGATGTTGAGGGCGAGCCACCCAGGAAGAAGGTTCCTGCCAAGGTGATGTGGTATGCTCCTATAATACCACGGTTGAAACGTTTGTTCAGAAACAAAGAGCATGCCAAGTTGTTGCGATGGCACATGGAAGACCGTAAGAAAGACGGGATGTTGAGGCACCCCACTGATGGTCGGCAGTGGAGAAAAATCGAGAGAGAGTTCCCGGACTTTGCAGGTGACGCAAGGAACTTATGGTTTGGTCTAAGCACAGATGGCATGAATCCTTTTGGGGAGCAGAGCTGCAGTCACAGCACCTGGCCCGTGACTCTATGTATCTACAACCGTCCTCCTTGGTTGTGCATGAAGCGGAAGTTCATTATGATGCCAGTGCTCATCCAAGGCCCGAAGCAACCCGGCAACGACATTGATGTGTACCTAAGGCCATTAGTTGATGAACTTTTGCAGTTGTGGGCCGAACCAGATGTACGTGTTTGGGATGAGCACAAACAGGAGGAATTTGATCTACGAGCGTTGTTGTTCGTAACCATCAATGATTGGCCTGCTCTTAGTAACATTTCAGGACAGACGAACAAAGGATACAATGCATGCACGCACTGTTTAGATGAGACTGAAAGTATATATCTGGATAAATGTAGGAAGAATGTGTACCCGTACAATCGTCGTTTTCTTCCGCACAAGCATAACTTAAGGAAAAAAGGCAAGCATTTCAATGGCACGGCAGAACCCGGCCGAAGCCTGTCCCCCGTACTGGTGCTGATGTATTTGGTATGGTCAAGGATTTAAATGTAATCTTTGGAAAGGGTCCTGGCAGACAGCCTGTTCCAAATGACGCAGACGGACACGCACCCATGTGGAAGAAGAAATCTATATTTTGGGAGCTACCCTATTGGGAAGTCCATGAGGTCCGCTCTGCAATCGACGTGATGCACCTAATGGGAAGTCAAAATATACACCGGAAGCACGGGAGGACCAGCAACGTCATAAAGGACGAGACGGCATGCATCCAGGGCAGTTTCAAGGGCTTGCCAGCTACGCTCTTACGAAAGAAGAGAAGGAAATCTTTTTTGAAGCCCTTTTCAGTATCAAGGTCCCGTCTGGATTCTCGTCAAATATAAAGGGAATAGTAAATATGAAAGAGAAAAAATTCCAAAACCTAAAGTCTCATGACTGCCACGTGCTTATGACGCAATTGCTTCCGGTTGCATTGAGGGGAATTCTACCAGAAAATGTTCGACTAGCCATTGTGAAGGTATGTGCATTCCTCAATGCAATTTCTCAGAAGGTAATCGATCCAGAAAGTCTATCAGGGTTACAGATTGATGTGGTGCAATGTCTGGTCAGCTTCGAGTTGTTGTTCCCGCCATCCTTCTTCAATATTATGACGCACCTCCTAGTTCACCTAGTCGAAGAGATTAGAATTCTCGGTCCTGTGTTTCTATACAATATGTTCCCCTTCGAGAGGTTCATGGGAGTCTTAAAGAAATATGTTCGTAACCATGCTAGGCCCGAAGGAAGCATCTCCAAGGGCTATGGAACAGAGGAGGTCATTGAGTTTTGTGTTGACTTTCTTCCTGACCTTAAGCCGATTGGTGTTCCTGAATCTCGGTATGAGGGGAGGCTGACTGGAAAAGGCACACTAGGAAGGAAAGCAACGGTATGTATGGACAGGGATTCTTTCACTCAAGCACACTACACAGTTCTACACAATGCCACCGTGGTGGCTCCGTATATCGTGAAACACAAGAATATTCTACGCTCCGAAAACCCGGGGAAGGATGACTCCTGGATTCAAGGGAAACACGAGGCGACTTTCGGCAGTTGGTTGCAGACACGTCTCATGAATAACACCACTGTTGGAGATCAGCTGTACTTGTTGGCCAGGTCACCATCTTCGACTATATGTACTTTCCAAGGATACGAGATAAATGGGAATACATTTTACACGGAAACCCAAGATAAAAAGAGCACTAACCAAAACAGTGGTGTCCGATTTGATGCAACAAACGACAATGGGAGAAAGGACACATATTATGGTTGCATACAGGAGATATGGGAACTTGACTATGGACCTTCTTTTATGATCCCTTTGTTTCGGTGCAAATGGGTCAAGCTGACAGGAGGCGGGGTAGATGTAGACCAAAAGTACGGCATGACAACAGTGGATCTCAAGAATCTTGCGTACATGAACGAACCATTCGTCCTAGCCAACGATGTGGCTCAGGTTTTCTATGTGAAGGACATGTCTACCAAACCGAGAAAAAGAAATCAGCAAAGGAATACATCGTCCGATGAGCCAAAGCGCCACATAGTTCTTTCAGGGAAAAGAAACATCGTGGGAGTCGAGGGCAAGACAGACATGTCAGAAGATTATAATAAGTTTCATGAAATTCCGCCCTTCACAATGAAAACTGACCCATCCATCCTGTTAAATGATGAAGATTCTCCATGGCTACGACCGTCCCAAAAAGTGTTGGGAATGTCGCAGATCATCAGAGCGCCTTGCCGCTGCTTGGATCGGACCGAGGGGCATGGCTACCACTTCCACCACCACCACCACTCCCACCTCCTCGGCAAATCATCATTGCGTCACCCTAATCCAGTGGCTGGATTCAACCTACCTGCGGGCTTGTGTTTCCAACAGCGTCGTTGTGTTGTCATTGTTCACCGTCCTACAGGAGGTGGCTCCAATGGCTGGCCGGTGAACAAGGATGAACACAATAATGCCAGGGAACATGCCAGCAGGTAGGCTAAATCCAGCCATTGGATTCGGTGGCGAAGGTAGAACAAAACACACGGTTTGTTTACGGCAAATCGGCCTTCGATCCAGACAGCGGCAAGTCCGGATGCTATATATAGGGTCGTGGCCCCTTTAGTCCCGGGTGGTATCACGGCCCGGGACTAGAAACACACCCCTGATCCAACGGCTCACAAGCGCTCAAAAGAAACACACCCCTGATCCAACGGCTCACAAGCGCTCGAAAGAAACACACGATCCGTGTGCTTCTTCCTTATTGGTGGGAATCCCTTAAGTCCGGGTGGTATCACGGCCCGGGAATCCCTTTAGTCCCGGGTGGTATCACGACTCGCAGAGTGATCCAACAGCTCACAAACCCTCAAAAGAAACACACCCCTGATCCAACGGCTCACAAGCGCTCGAAAGAAACACACGATCCGTGTGCTTCTTCCTTATTGGTGGGATTCTCACTATATATATGTAGTCATGGCCTCCATTGGCATAGCACATCTAAACTCATATCAGCAACCTCATCACTCTCCCATGGCTTCCACCGTACCCACTCTAACCTACTCGGAGGCGGAGGCGCTTTGCGCCTCGAACTACCCCTGCCCGCCCGGCTACGACGTCCCCACCGGCTGGAGGCTGAGCACCGGAGGCGTGCCGGTCCCTCCTGTCCCTCAAGGTTTGGCGCGTCGGGCGGCCATCACGAAC
Source organism: Poa pratensis (assembly GCA_947311845.1). NCBI lineage: Eukaryota > Viridiplantae > Streptophyta > Magnoliopsida > Poales > Poaceae > Poa > Poa pratensis. The sequence goes on along the minus strand of CAMZMU010000058.1, from coordinate 55,705,491 downwards.
CACTACTACCTCGAGCTCACTCCGGAGCAGCGGATGAATCCCCGCTGGCATCCCGACTACCGCCCGACTTGGGACGCCTTCTTCATCAATCGGCGTGAGAGGGCGCTCGCCAGGTACGAGGAGGATGGCCCGCCTCCTTCGAACTTCAACGAGGCCGGCCGTCGGCTGTGGTGGAGCGGCCGGACTCTCCAGAGCGTCATGAACTACATCACGGCCGGCGATAACCCCCGCCTGCGCTACCCTCACTTCCAGTCCAGGCGCCCGACGACAGCGCCGCCCGACGACAGCGACGACGACGGCGGCGACTACGACGATTACGAGGACGAGTATTATAGGCCTAGGCAGGAGTATGACTAACCTATGGTTTGTTTATGTACCCTATGGTAGTTCATTGTAAGGGGTCGAATTATCCAAAACTATGGTTTGTCTATGTACCCAAGATTAATTTGAAAAAACTCAGTTCTGCAACATTGTTTGTCGTACCAAGATACAACTATGTGTCAAATATGGGCACATTTCGACAAACTATGACACGGGGATGACCATAACGAGGTCATTTGTCCCGAAACTTATACATGTTTCTAGATGATTGACCTTTTTGTGAAGAAGTTTTTTGTAAACCATGTCCAAACTCAAGTTTATCATTTTTCCTATCAACTAGTACACATGAAAGTACTCCATGCCAAAGGATTTCATTTTTTGAGTAGTTTTTCACTTTCTTTGACTTTTTTTAAAAAACGGTCAAAATGGCCGCCGTTACTATTCATTGTAAGGGGTCGAATTATCCAAAACTATCGATGGTTCTGTGATATAACCACTACTTGTGCACCTTAAAAACATTTTTGAAAATTTTTTAGAGCAAGCTATCACCCACTTGTAGTTCAAATTTGAATTACTTTCGGAAAATAGACATAAAGTCGTTTAAGTAGGCGAAATTAGCTAGAAACCGAGAAAATTACCAATATTTGTGGATTGTCCATAAAATATGGTCTACTTTGTGTGATAATTGGATGGGTGCCATTTTGCACCATATTTGTTGTACTTGCTTCACAAAAAATGTCATTTTCGAAAACCGAAAAACAAAAAACGATATTTAGAATAGTTAGAATAATTATTTTATAAAACAGAAAATGGTTTTCAATTAGTTATTCAAATTCAAACACTTTTCATGTTGAAAGTTTTGTTAGATTCAAAAATATGCAAAAACTGCTTAATTCAAATGTTTAAATGTTTAAAAAAGGTCCTGGTTCAGTTCAGAAATAAAAATTCAGTTGCGCGCGCAATTTTTGGGACTTTAGTCCCGGCTGGAGCCACGGGCCGCGACTAAAGGTGTGTTTAGCGCGTGGGAACGCGAAAAGCCCTCCAACCCCTTTAGTCGTGGCCGGTGGCAAAAACCGGGACTAAAGACCCCCCTTTAGTCGCGGGTTGAGCCACGGGCCGCGACTAAAGGTCCCTCCACTACTTAAGCTGCACGGTTGGTCCTTAGCCATTTTTCATCGAAGACCAAGCGCGAGGAGCAGAGCGACGCCGTCAGGCTGCCAAAATTTTCCGTCGCCGGCGAGGCCGTCCCCGACGCCGCTGCCGTCTTCGACACGGCCGCTGCCCGTCGCCGGCGCCTCCTCTACTTCTCCACCGACTCGTCCGTGGTAGGAAGGCCGGAATCCGGCGAATCGAGGCCCCTCCCCCAACTCCGGCCTCCGCGTGCGAGCACGATTCCGTCGCCGTACGACCTCCCCCGACCTCGTCGTCCACTCCATAGTGCTCAGGGTGAGCTTTTGCATCCTCCAGTGCCTTCAATTCGACTTATTGCGCCCCGTAGCTCCGCCGCCGCGTTGCCCGTCGTCGGCCGCCGCCAAACATCGTCGCCGGCGTTGCTCCGGCGACCCAAATTGGGCGGCGCCACTACCAAAAGGTTCCCTGCAACCTCCTCTATGTCGCAGCGAGTTCGAATCATCCAGAAACGCGCGGATTCGAGCAATCGTTGATTAACCCGAAATTTCAAAATAGGGCTTTATAATTCTGTTTCTGTGCTGTAGCTTTAATTCAAAATAAAATAGTTAAGCTCCGTGTTTGTGCAAACCAAAAATCACAGTGTTAAATGAATGAGTTTAGAACCACTTCCAACTTGCAAATCTTAAAAATATTAATTTGTGTGTGCTTGATAATTACTGTACTGCCACTAGTATAAATCAGAGAACTATTTTTAACTTGAGAAATATGAATCCAAAATTTGTAAATCCAATTGTTCTGGAATGCCTGTGAGTATAGCTTTCTGTAGAAATTAGCCTCATATGTTTGTGATACATAGTTTTGAAATGGCATGTGTTGGTAGTTTAGACCAGTGGGGTTTTCTAGCATTTAATTAATTTTCTGTGAATAAGATTTTGGACTAAATCCAATTGCATTAGTTTAAAATACTTACATAGAACCTAAACCTATCTTTGCATAACTTGTTGATGAACAGAACACCCTGGACTTAATAAACTCTAAAAATGGTGTTTTCTGCCTATTAAAAGTGATAAAATAAATATTTGGTCCTTTATGAAATTGTTGCTATTGTTGTTTGTGAAATGTTTAGGTACTGTAGATCACTACATAATGTTGTTCTTAATATGCTAGTACTGTTAGTGCTTAAGTAAAAACAAAATGAAGTTAGTTGTAAAATGCTATTAGTGCCTAAGAAAATAAAATGAATTAATCATGCTTGTAGTAATTTTTAGTAATTGATTTGTAGTGGATATATTGTGACTTAATAGATTTGTAGTAATTTTTTAATTACAAAGTATTGATGATAACAATTGATACACATTAGATAAGTGACTTGTATTCATTGCTTTAGTAATTATTTATAACAATTGACACTCATTTTATTTGATGCATTTTGAAATAATATTGTGTGCATTTTGCAGAAACTATGGATCCACCTAGTCCAATCCGCAGAGACTTAGTACAGGAAGAAATTCTCGAGGATATAATCCACGACGCCCCAGATGCTAATCCAGCCGAATCTCCGTCGTCATATCTGAACCCCTCCGGGGATGGAATGGAGGTCGACCGACGTGAGGATGAAGCCGACGGCTCCGATGATGGAGAAGGCGATAGCTCCGATGATGGAGAAGCCGGTGGACCCTTAACGAAGTCCGGCGAGGTAGATATGAAGTTCGGCGATCAGTAGATGCAATACTTGAGTTGTATATATATATAAATTGACGAATGTTTCTTCTCTTAGGCCTCCACATCGAGCAAATCTACCAAACGAGGCCCGACCAAAAAGTTGGCCCCATCTACGCATTATACATTTGAGGTCATAACCCCTACGGGCGAACCGAAGGAACCCGAGAAGGCTGCCAATGTATTTAGAAAACAATGCGGAGTTCTGGTTAGGGATCACGTCCCGATCAGCGTTCGAGACTGGAATCAGCACAAAGGGGCGAACGATAGTGAGTATGTCGCCGAAAGGTACAAAACGGGTCTTTGGAATGACCTCATGGCACATTGCAACGTACAACAGACCCAAGGTACGCGGGTCAGGCAAAAAGTTACTCACATGGTTCATCCAAGGTTCAGGGGTCGCGACCGACGTCCCGACCTCTGGAGTCGCCACCTTGGTCACCTCAACGACAGCGGTGGTGGCCATCGGCTGGGCGACCTCTGGCATACCCGGGGGAGCATCCGGGTGTTCCGGGGTCGGAACTCTCTGAGCTGGATGATGACCCACAAGTATAGGGGGTGTATCGTAGTACTTTCGATAAATAAGAGTGTCGAACCCAACGAGGAGCAGAAGGTGCTGACAAGGAGTTTCGGTAAAGGTTTCACTGTAAATGCTAGCAGACAAGTTTTTAGGGGTTTTTGATATAGCAGGTAAATAAAATGCGAGTAAGTAAAAGACAGTAATAATAATTGCAGCAAGTGGCCCAATCCTTTTTAGAGCAAAGGACAAGCCGGTTGGTTTACTTATGATGACAAAATGTTCTTGAGGACACACGGGATTCTAGTCAAGTGCTTTCGCTTCACATAGTTGATTAATCTTCATTGTTTTGATAAGTGTTGTGTGGGTGAACCTATGCTAATGCACCGCCCTTACTTGGACTAATACATACTTGTGATTATACCCTTGCAAGCATCCGCAGTTACAAGAAAGTAATTAAGATAAATCTAACCACAGCCTTAAACTCTGAGATCCTACGCTCCCTTGTGCACCGGTATACTAACGGGGGTTTAGGTTTCTGTCACTCCGGCAACCCCACAATTAGCAACCAAATACACAATGCATTCCTCTAGGCCCATAAAGGTGAAGTGTCATGTAGTCGACGTTCACACGACACCACTAGAAGAATAACACCACAACTTAAATATCAAACCATTAAATATTACTCAACATAATTCCACTACTAACAGCATGACTTCTCCCATGTCCTCAAGAACTAAACAAACTACTCACAAGACATCATATGGATCATGATCAGAGGTGATATAATGATGGATAACAATCTGAACATATACTTTAATTCACCGATAAAACTCAATAGCATCAACCACAAGGAGTAATTAACACCGGGAGAGTTTCCCCTATGAACTAAACAAAGTATAGCCCTAGATGTTACAGCGGGATGAGATGGTGCAGCGGTGATGGTGGTGATGGTGTGGAGATGATGATGATGATGATCCCGATGAAGTCCAGCGCGATGACGATGAGGATGGCGATGATCTCCCCCTCCGGGAGGGAATTTCCCCGGCAGATTTCTCCCTGCCGGAGAGCTTTTTCTCTCTCTGTTTTTCCGCCTCGTGGAGGCGGCGGAATATTTTCTCGTCCCCCGTGTCTTAGGGTTTCTGGGGGATGAAGTACGCGAAGGGGGAGCGCCTGAGGTGGGCCAGGGGCACCACACCTGGAGGGCGCGGCCAAGGTGGGGCCCGCGCCCAGGGGTGGTGTGGGCCCCTCCTGGCCCATCTCAGCCTCCCCTTTTGGCTTAGTCCATCTTCTGATAAAATAGGAACATCTGTCTTCTTGGAAATATTTTTAGTGCTCCAGAAATATAGTGCCGATGGTGCTTTTTCCAGCTGAAATCTGACTCCGGCAGTTAATTATCCAATGATCATCAAACATGCAAAATAAGACAAAATAACATAAGTAACACTCTTAATATGAAATATATCATTGAATAACAGTAAATTATGCTATAAAATAGTGATGCAAAATGGACGTATCAACCCCCCCAAGCTTAGACCTCGCTTGTCCCCAAGCGAAAGCTGAGCTCAGTAAACTAGAACAAAAGTTTATGGAGTGAAGCGTCGATAATAAAGAATACGGACAAGAAGCATCAGTAATTACTAAACAACACATCATTTTAAACAGCAACTACTCTTCATATAACCTAACTTGAACATGAGTAGTGAAACAACCACAATAAAAATACACGAAGGAAATTATAGATTAGTAATGGCACACTTCATTCTTGGTCATAGAACAATAAGCAATCAATACTTATCTTTCGAAAGGAGTCTTTATATTAGAGCTTATATTGCAGAACTTCCACACTCAATTATCACACCTTCTTTACAGTCATTGATAACTTGCAAAGCTATATTCTTAGAGGCAAAAGTCTTTGTGCTAAGACAAGGAAGGATAAAAGACATGATTGACAATATTAATGATATATATGGTTGAATCACAACAACTCAAATGCTTGCTCAAGGAAGAAGGAAATAGGTGTACTGACTCAACATGAAAAGTAAAAGAAAGGCCCTTCGCAGAGGGAAGCAGGGATTAAGTCATGTGCTAGAGCTTTTAAGTTTTTGAAATCATATAGAGAGTAAAAATTAAGTTTTGAGAGGTGTTTGTTAATTGTCAACGAATGGTAGCGGGTGAAAACAGTATTCTCCCTGTCAAACAGACTTTTAAGAGCGGCTCCCATGAAGGACGTTATTTCTACCAGCAAGGCAGATCATCCCTCTTTCTCTTTGGTTTACACACATGCAGATATTTCACTGTTTGTCATTGCTTACTGATGAATCAGGGCAAAAGTGTGAAGAGAATTAATGGTTAAAGTTGTAATTAATTGGGACTGGGCACCCGTTGCCAGCTCTTTTTGCAAATTGGATAAGCGGATGTATATGCCACTAGTCCAGGTGTAAAGTCTGTTTGACAAGTAGAATAAAGGATAACCACACTACTTCCTCATGAGCTAGTAAACATTGACACAAAAAGGAATAATAACATTTTGAATAATTTAAAGGTAGCACATGAAAAATTTACTTGGAGTGGCAAAGAAATACCACATATAGGTAGTTATGGTGGACACAAATGGCATGGGTTTGGCTCAAGGATTTGGATGCACGAGAAGCATTCCCTCTCAGTACGGTGGTTAAGGCTAGCAAGGTCATGTAGCAAGCATAAAAGTTGGGGGATACACACAAATATAATGTAATAGAAGACCATGCTATCTTCCCTGTAAGCACAAATGTTTTAACTCAAAGAATACTAATCTTATTGGCTAGCAAGAAAGAAAGATAAAGGGATAATATTTTTGCATGTAATTCCCTCCTTCTACTTAAGTTTTCATGTATTGTTGCTAATGACCAATACTAAGTTTGCCACAACTAATATAATTTACTTGATGTACCCAAAAGTGGCGTCAATACCAATGGCAAGATCAGCACATAAAGAAGATTGCAGGCTAAAATAAAATGTACCGAAAGTAAAGGTGGAACTTCTCATTAATATTCTGAACAAAGACACACTCAAACCAACGGATACATGGATAACTAAAGGATTGACACTCCACATCGCAAACCATCTTATAAGATAACTTCTCTACTCATGATATGACCACGAAATTATAAAAACGAAAGGATAAAGATGATACTGGGCACTCCCCCAAGCTTGGAACAAGCCAAGGGAGTGCCATTACCCCTTGACGATTTAGGCTTGATCTCTGGTGGTGACGGTGGTACCACGCAATCGGGGTTAGGAAACGTTCGAGCATCCGGCGGAGCCTGTTATTCTCATCTTGAAGTATTTCCACCTCAGCTCTCAGGATACGAAATTGGTCACAAAACTCGTTCGTGGTTCGGAGAGCTTCAGCAGCTGCAGGGAAAACCGCAAATCTGGAATTGGTGGGGTGACTCCCTGCACATTATGAGAAAAAGCACGTTGAGGATTAATTGATCCCACAAAGGTGGAGTTGCTCGGCCTTGATTCTCCTTGTTGGCGAGGCTGGCCAGCTTGCACCTCCTCTCTGATGCTTCGATCCATGTCAGCTCTCCTAGCAGCAATCTCCTCCTCCGTCGCCCAACCGACGAAGGTTCCCTCTTCCACATCGCGTTCGAGTTCACGTCGGCGCCTTGCTGCATACTTCTCACCGTACACTCCTCGCGACGCCATGTAGGGACTTGAAATTCCTGTCAGAACAGCTTGAAAACAAAACGACGAAAACACGATATACGGACCTCGGAGATCCGGGTGATTATATAGCAAAAAGTTTTACGACAAAAGGAAGGTACAGGACGAAACGGGGTCGGAGACGGGCTCCGAGGAGCCCACACGCACCCACGGCGCGGCCAGGGTGGGGCCCGCGCCCAGGGGTGGTGTGGTGCCCTCGGGCACCGTTTCCTACCCTTTTCCGACTCATAATTTTCCATATTATGTAAAAACAATAAATATTAAGTTGAAAGTAAATCGCGAACTTTTTCTTACCGAAACTGTTACCTATTCCAAATCAGCTTTGCAGTTGTCTGAATTTGACTTTTTATAAAATCCTCTGGAGTTACCACTTTGATAAATCAACATCTTCATTATAAGAATCTCCAGAAATGTAATGCTTGAGTCTTTGACCATTAACCACTTGTGGTCTGTCCCCATCTAGTGAATTGATTTTAATCGCACCTGAGCGATAGACCTCCTCGATGATATAAGGTCCTTCCCATTTTGAAAGTAATTTTCCTGCAAAAAATCTGAGACGAGACCTATACAATAAAACTTTTTCACCTACGTTAAATTCTCTCTTAAGAATTCTTCTATCATGCCATTGCTTAACTTTCTCTTTAAAGAGCCTAGCATTTTCATAAGCTGCATTTCTCCATTCATCTAAAGAATTCAAATTAAGCAATCTCTTTTTACCGGCAAGTTTAAAATCTCTATTAAGTTCTTTCACCGCCCAATAGGCTTTATGTTCTAATTCTAGAGGCAAATGACAAGCTTTTCCATAAACCATTTTGTAAGGAGACATTCCCATAGGATTTTTATAAGCAGTTCTATAAGCCCACAAAGCATCGTTAAGCTTTTTAGACCAATTTTTTCTAGATTTATTAACAGTCTTTTGCAAAATAGACTTAATCTCTCTATTTGACAATTCTACTTGACCACTTGTTTGGGATGATATGGTGAAGCAATTCTATGATTAACATCATACTTAGCTAGAGTTTTTCTAAAAGCACCATGAATAAAATGAGAACCACCATCAGTCATGAGATATCTAGGCACACCAAACCTAGGAAGATAATATCTTTAAGCATTTTTAATGATGTCTCACCATCAGCACTAGAAGTTGGTATAGCTTCTACCCATTTAGTAACATAATCAACAGCAACAAGTATGTGAGTATAACCATTTGAGGAGGAAAAGGACCCATAAAGTCAAATCCCCAACAGTCAAAGGTTCAATAACAAGAGAATAATTCATAGGCATTTCATTACGTCTACTAATGTTACCTACTCTTTGACATTCATCACATGATAAAACAAATTTTCTAGCATCTCTAAAAAGGGTAGGCCAATAAAAACCTGATTGTAGAACCTTTTGCGCAGTTCTATCTCCAGCGTGATGTCCTCCATAAGCACTTCCATGGCATTTGCTCAATATTTCTTTCTGTTCATACTCAGGAACACATCTTCGCATAATGCCATCTACTCCTTCTTTATACAAATGTGGGTCATCCCAAAAATAATGCCTCAAATCATAAAAGAACTTTCTTCTTTGCTGAGCTGTAAAGGTCGGAGGCAAATACTTGGCAACAATAAAATTAGCATAATCAGCATACCAAGGACTTTCGCGTGAGCTTACCTTTATCGCAGCCAATTGTTCATTTGGAAAACTATCATTAACAGGTATAGGATCATCTGAAATGTTTTCTAATCTAGACAAATTATCAGCAACAGGATTTTCAGCACCTTTCCTATCTACAATATGTAAATCAAATTCTTGCAGTAAAGTACCCATCTTATGAGCCTAGGCTTAGCATCTTTCTTTTCCATAAGGTATCTAATAGCAGCATGATCAGTGTGAATAGTAACTTTTGAATCAACAATATAAGGTCTAAATTTATCACAAGCAAAAACAACTGCTAAAAATTCCTTTTCAGTAGTAGCATAATTCTTTTGAGCGGCATCAAGTGTTTTACTAGCATAATGAATAACATTTAACTTCTTGTCTACCCGCTGTCCAAGAACAGCTCCTACAGCAAAATCACTAGCATCACACATTATTTCAAAAGGTAAAGTCCAATCAGGAGGTTGAACAACAGGAGCTGTGATTAAAGCCTTTTTTAGAGTTTCAAAAGCTTCCTTGCAATCATCATCAAAAACAAAAGGTACATCTTTTTGAAGAAGATTAGTGAGGGGTTTTGAAATTTTAGAAAATCTTTAATAAACCTCCTATAAAAACCGGCATGACCAAGAATACTACGGATACCTTTCACATCCCTTGGACAGGGCATTTTCTCGATTGCTTCAACTTTAGCTCTGTCCACTTCAATACCTCTTTCAGAAATTTTGTGCCCTAGGACAATTCCTTCATTAACCATGAAATGACATTTCTCCCAATTAAGAACAAGATTAGTCTCCTCACATCTCTGCAAAACTTTATCAAGATTGTGCAAGCAATTATCAAAGGAAGTTCCGTAGACGGAAAAATCGTCCATGAATACTTCCACAATTTCTTCACAAAAACCATGAAAAATAGCAGACATGCATCTTTGGAACGTAGCAGGAGCATTACACAAACCAAAAGGCATACGTCTATAAGCATAAGTTCCATAAGGACAAGTAAAAGTAGTTTTCTCTTGATCTTGTGCTTTAACAGCAATTTGTGAGAATCCAGAATAACCATCAAGGAAACAAAAATGAGTTTTCTTAGACAACCTTTCTAACATTTGATCAATAAAAGGCAAAGGATAATGATCTTTCTTAGTTACTTTATTGACCTTTCTAAAATCAATGCACATCCTATACCCAACTACTACTCTTTGAGGAATAAGTTCATCATTTTCATTTGGTACAACAGTAACTCCTCCTTTCTTAGGGACACAATGCACAGGACTTACCCATCTACTATCAGCAATAGGATAAATTATACCAGCATCAAGAAGTTTTAATACCTCATTTCTTACCACTTCTTTCATCTTAGGGATCAAGCGACGCTGATGCTCAACAACAGGTTTTGCATCGGGTTCAATGTTGATGGCATGTTGACATATAGTAGGAGAAATCCCCTTTAAATCATCCAAAGTGTATCCCATAGCTCCTCGATGTTTCTTTAGTACTTCTAATAACCTTGCTTCTTCATTACCTGAAAGTTTAGAACTAATAATAGCAGGATATACTTTCCTTTCATCAAGATAAACATACTTAAGATTATCAGGTAAGGTTTTAAATCGAAGACAGGATCTTCCTTAGGAGGCGCTGAGGTACCCAAATCTTCCACAGGCAAATTATGCTTAAGTATTGGTGGTTGACGAAGAAAGGCATTGTCAATCTCATTCCTCTCCTCCATAAATACTTCACTTTCGTGTTCCTCCATGAATTGCTGCAAGGCATTGTTAGGAGCAACAGCAATAGAAGCAAGTTGTTCAATTGAAATTCTCATTAGGTAATTCAGTTTCATAAAGTTTTTACCAAACTTAGAGAAATTAAACTCATAAGATTCTCCATTAAATTTAGTGTAAATTTTCTCTTTCTTACAATCTATAATGCACCACATGTATTCAAGAAAGGCCTACCAAAAATAATGGGACAAGCTTTACTAGCAACAGAACCAAGTACTAGAAAATCAGCAGGGTATTTAGTCTTACCACATAAAACTTCAATCTCTCACAATACCAATTGGAGATAGTTTCTCTATTAGCAAGCTGAATAACCACATCAATCTCCTCAAGTTCGCAAGGACCAATTTCATGCATAATTTCTTTATAAAGATCAAAAGGAATAGCACTAGAACTTGCACCAATATCACATAAACCATAATAGCAATGTTCTCCTATTTTGACTGAAAGCACAGGAACACTTGTTTTCCTAGCTCTACTGGGATGTGAAACAATATTAGAGGCATCTTCACAAAAGATAATATGTCCTCCTTCTACATTTTCAGTTACCAAATCCTTTACTATTGCTATTGTGGGTTCAACCGCTATTTGTTCAGCAGGTTCTAAAGCTTTCTTTGCACTTTTATTAACCACACTAGCTATGATAGAATGTTCCCTAATTTTAACAGGAAAAGGTGGTTTCTCAATATAAGGTTCTGGCAAGATACGATCAACTGTATGAACTTCAATGTTTTTTATTGGCAGAATTAGTATTATCTTTGTAAGGCAAATGATACTTATTGCAACTTTCTTTAGGAACATCAAGATAAGAGGCAAAAGCCTTGTAACAGTTTGCAATAACTTGAGAATCAAGACCATACATATCATAGAGATTACGAAAATTATCAGTATTCATAAAAGTTTTAATGCATTCGTAATCATACTTTATACCTGATTCTCTACCTTTGTCGTTCTCCCATCCTTCAGTATTTTCCTCAATCCGATCAAGAAGGTCCCATTTAACTTCCTCTTTATTACGCGTAAATGATCCAGCACAAGAGGTATCCAATAGAGTTTTATCTTGAAGAGAAAGCCTTGCATAGAAGTTATCAATAACGACATTACCAGGAAGCTCATGAATGGGGCATTTGAGCATTAATGATTTCAATCTCCCCCACGCTTGGGCAATACTTTCTCCATCATGAGGCCAAAAATTATATATATGATTCCGATCTTGATGAATTTCACTAGGAGGATAAAATTTAGAATAAAAGAGAGGCACAATCTCCTCCCAGCCAATAGAACGCCCATTTTCAGCATCCTATACCATTTTGCAGCTTTACCAGTCAACGATATAGAAAACAATTTCTTCTTGACCTCTTCCATTGAAATACCTGCACACTTGAACAACTCGCATAATTCATGAATAAATAGCAAATGATCCCCAGGAGGGACAGTTCCATCTCCTGCATAGCGGTTATTCGTAACTCGTTCAACAATTTTCATAGGTATTTTAAATGGAATTACTTGATCAGGTGGTTCCTCTTCTACTACCGTAGCAGTGGTAGTAGTATTTCCAAACAGGGATTCAAATGGAGATCTCTCCATGATAAAATAAAGTAGCAAGCAGAAATAAAAAAGCACCTACAGTAAAAGTTTCCCTTACCAATTCCACTCACCAATAGCGCTTCACTCCCCGGCAACGGCGCCAGAAAATAGTCTTGATGACCCACAAGTATAGGGGGTGTATCGTAGTACTTTCGATAAATAAGAGTGTCGAACCCAACGAGGAGCAGAAGGTGCTGACAAGGAGTTTCGGTAAAGGTTTCACTGTAAATGCTAGCAGACAAGTTTTTAGGGGTTTTTGATATAGCAGGTAAATAAAATGCGAGTAAGTAAAAGACAGTAATAATAATTGCAGCAAGTGGCCCAATCCTTTTTAGAGCAAAGGACAAGCCGGTTGGTTTACTTATGATGACAAAATGTTCTTGAGGACACACGGGATTCTAGTCAAGTGCTTTCGCTTCACATAGTTGATTAATCTTCATTGTTTTGATAAGTGTTGTGTGGGTGAACCTATGCTAATGCACCGCCCTTACTTGGACTAATACATACTTGTGATTATACCCTTGCAAGCATCCGCAGTTACAAGAAAGTAATTAAGATAAATCTAACCACAGCCTTAAACTCTGAGATCCTACGCTCCCTTGTGCACCGGTATACTAACGGGGGTTTAGGTTTCTGTCACTCCGGCAACCCCACAATTAGCAACCAAATACACAATGCATTCCTCTAGGCCCATAAAGGTGAAGTGTCATGTAGTCGACGTTCACACGACACCACTAGAAGAATACACCACAACTTAAATATCAAACCATTAAATATTACTCAACATAATTCCACTACTAACAGCGTGACTTCTCCCATGTCCTCAAGAACTAAACAAACTACTCACAGACATCATATGGATCATGATCAGAGGTGATATAATGATGGATAACAATCTGAACATATACTTTAATTCACCGATAAAACTCAATAGCATCAACCACAAGGAGTAATTAACACCGGGAGAGTTTCCCCTATGAACTAACAAAGTATAGCCCTAGATGTTACAGCGGAACGAGATGGTGCAGCGGTGATGGTGGTGACGGTGGAGATGATGATGATGATGATCCCGATGAAGTCCAGCGATGACGATGAGGATGGCGATGATCTCCCCCTCCGGGAGGAATTTCCCCGGCAGATTTCTCCCTGCCGGAGAGCTTTTTCTCTCTCTGTTTTTCCGCCTCGTGGAGGCGGCGGAATATTTTCTCTCCCCCCTGTCTTAGGGTTTCTGGGGGATGAAGTACGCGAAGGGGGAGCGCCTGAGGTGGGCCAGGGGCACCACACCTACAGGGCGCGGCCAAGGTGGGCCCGCGCCCAGGGGTGGTGTGGGCCCCTCCTGGCCCATCTCAGCCTCCCCTTTTGGCTTAGTCCATCTTCTGATAAAATAGGAACATCTGTCTTCTTGGAAATATTTTTAGTGCTCCAGAAATATAGTGTCCGATGGTGCTTTTTCCAGCTGAAATCTGACTCCGGCAGTTAATTATCCAATGATCATCAAACATGCAAAATAAGACAAAATAACATAAGTAACACATCTTAATATGAAATATATCATGAATAACAGTAAATTATGCTATAAAATAGTGATGCAAAATGGACGTATCACTGGAGGAGTCACAGGCCGATCGGTTTCAGCACTGCAAGTGGCACAAAGGGGAATACAATAATCATAAACATGCAACAGCAGAAACTTTCATACGCAAAAACGAATACCTGTGCTCCTCATCTTCCTCGTCGTCCGAGTCATCAAAAATTGGGCCTCCAAAGGCTGGGGCACCACTCGACTCGGGAGGAGGGGTCGAGCTTGTCGAGCACACACGCAAAGGAGCGGCTCGGGGAACAGGTGGTGAGCCTGATTCCTCGTCATCCTCCAAGCCCTGCCGCTTCGCGGGTGAACTCATAGCAGAAGGCGCCTTCTTGGCCAGTCGACGGCACTTCGGTGGTGCGGTGTCGACTTCCTGGTCGGAGGCAGCCATTTCTTCAGTTTGCACCTCTTCTACTGTTCCCTCCTCGACTTCCTCCACAGGTGATGTGGTGGCAGAAGGGAGGGGCGACTGATCCCCCTTCGGGTCCACCTCCTGCACTTGAGTTTCTTCAGTCGCACCATTTTCTGGCAGGGGAGGAAGAGAGGCGGCAGTCGAGTGACCCTGCATGGCATATATCACAAATTGCAAAGTTAGAAGCAAAATTTGAAAAACCGCACAACATACGAGTGGCAACTCCTAAACTGCAAGCATATCATAAAGCAAACATACCTCAAGCAAAGGGTTTTCCAACGCGTATGGAGCAACGGGGCAGTCGATGTTGCAAGGATCGGCTGCCGTCAGGTTGGTGATGTGCCGCACATGCGTCACAAGCTCGTTCCTTGTCAGCTCCTCCGGGCCCATTCGAGTGGGCTCACTCATGCCCTCATACGCCCACATGGGGTGCGCTCGGGCACGGAGTGGCCACACCCGCCTCTTCACGAAGGTGGCAATCAGATGGATGCCCGTGACCTTGTCCAGCATTCCTCCAATCTGGGCCATCAAAGGGCTTGCCTCCGCCATTTCTTCGGCTAAGAGTTGGTGATCCCATGCCTTGGTCTTGGCAAAAGCAGCAGTCGAGAAAGGGGCGGATGCGTCCTGCTCGACAGTCGCATAAAACCACCCCTTCCTCCAGCCTTGGGCGGAGTCGACGGTCTTCAGGTGAAAGTACCTGGTGTCGCCGCGCACCTGGATCCCGCAGCCGCCAACTGGGTAGGTGCGGCCGCCTCCTCTGTTCGGCCGCACCACGAATATGGCCTTCCACAGCGCCTAGCTGGGTGCGACGCCGAGGAAGCATTCACATAGCGTGATGAAGCACGCTATGTGCAGAACGCCGTTCGGGGTGAGATCATGGATCTGCACCCCGTAGGCAAAGAGAAGACCACGAACAAAGTCGTGGAGAGGAAGCGCGAACCCCCTAGGCAAAAACTCCGCAAAACAGATGCGCTCGTTGGCGCGTGGTTCAGGGAGTACCTCTTTTGGGGATGGCGCGTGAACCGCCAGTTGCTCCGCGGGCGGCAGCAGACCCTGCTCGCGGAACTTGGTCAGGTGGGTGTCCTTGATGGTGGACTTCGCCCAATCCCCGCTACACTTCTTCAGGGCGGCGGCAGTCGTAGACACGCTCGCCGCAGTTTTCTTGCCCTTGGCCGCATCAGTCGCAGCAGCGGCAGCAGCACCGCGCTTGGCACCTCCACCTTTCGCCATTGCTACAGTGGATGGGTGTGAGGCAGAGAGCTTGGGCACAAAACAATGGAGATGGGCACAAGGAGGAAGATGAGACGAGGGGCGGCGCAGGGAGCAAATGGCAAGTAAAGATCTCTGCCAGCGCCGTCCCCCCTATTTACCACAGATCACAAAACGATCGTAGCTGTCGAAACAAATACATACGCTCCGCGCGAAATCTAACCATACACGTGGCGGCCGCGGAGAGCAACCGTCGCCGGCCACTCCGCCCACTATGCACGGGAATCCAGGAAACCATCATCACGCACCGTGAAAATCGCGCCAGAACGGTCGAATCAAGTCCACGTGGCGTCATCCTTGGTTTGCTCTGCAGGATGGGCCCACTGAGCAGGGTCGCGTCCCATCAGTCTTACCAGGCACGCCACCGCTTGTCAGAGATGGCAGTCGCAAAATGCGTCATTGCTGACGTTACTTCATCTTGCACAACTGGCATAAAAGTCACTCGATGATTCCTTCGAGTAGTTGCATACAAGACTTTCGATTGATCTTTCAGCATAAGCAAGAGATGCCAGTCGATTGATATTCGACTGAGTCATCGTACTCCCATCGGGAGCCTGTTGAAAATTTCTTTAACTAATATATGCAGGATAAAAAAGTTTGAGATTATCCTCTATTACAAGCAATAAAGAACAATCTCGGGGACTACTCCCATCGGGAGCGCTGTCGCGCACCCGATAGAATAATGGCAAAATATCAGTCGACAGAATACTCGACTTAGTTCATAAGCAAAATCGTACTCGAAATATTCCCGAGTTGTATCTGACGATCCTCGGATGCTGCATGCATAGTGCAAAGGTAAGACCCGCCGATCAGTCGAGCTGGGCTAGGGACCGCTCCAGCAGCGTTATCCTTAAGTTTTCTGTGTCAGCAGACATGATGAAAAATCCCGACGGACACGTTGGGTAATTCAAAGTTATACTGCAGTTCGTTTCAGTAAGACCTCAACGGCCGTTTCGAGTCTGTCCAGTTTGTTCCAGATTCGAGTCCGGGGGCTCGAGTTTGATTGAAAGCTAGTATGGTTTTGCCCGAATGGTAGTTAACTGGCCCCGATCCGTCGTGTGTGCCGGGCCTGCTAAGCTAATATCTCTTGATTATCATAAGCACAAATCATAGTTGATGAAACACTCGACATAGTTAACGTATGATATTTCATACAGGAATTCCAAACTATATAATACAGATGCAAAGAATATAACGTGCAACAGATGTATGAGTCCATGCCCGACTCTTCGAATCAGACAAGTACTCGGGGGCTACTGACATGGGTATGCCTATCGGGTACCCTACTATGAGGGTACCTGGTGCACGTGTCGACTAGGCCCAACTATCAGAGCCTACATGAAGCCCATGAAGGAAGGCCCAAGGAAGATGGTGTATCCTCCAAGTTTGGCAAAGCCATAGTCGGTTTAGACTTTCCTTGTATGTAAATCGAGTCGGTTACGAACACCCGAGACCCAGCCTACTATTTAAGGGCTGGGAGGGCCATCGAACCAGACCACGAAACTCCAGAGCCACCAAACCCTTGCGAGATTAACATCTCGCCGGGATCCCTTGTAACCTCCATATTCGCAAAGCAATAACAGACAGGCAGGACGTAGGGGTGTTACCTCCACACGAGGGCCCTGAACCTGGGTAAAATCTTTGCCCTGCTTGTCAGCCGACGATACTTCCAGCTCTACCACGTTCTCTCCCCCATATTCACAACCCAAGGACCTTAACCATGGGTCTTGATGAGTCTACCCCTCGTCACCCACCCATGGCTCCTGTGGAAGAACTTAGTAGCCAGTAACACCAGCAGCTTTGCTCCTCTGCGTTGTATGCTTCGCAGTTTTTGTCTCTGCAAACCAGCCCAATAAGAAATAAAGTGAGCTATAAGAAAAACTAAAGCAGTTGGATCCTGTAGGATCACTCCGTTAAAACAGGCGTTGTTCCGGGTCTTCCAGAGTGCCCATATTAACGCAGCAATTCCTACCGATATCAGGAACCTATCATTTACAGAGAAAGAATCCAACCAACTAGGCAAACTATCAAAGCTATCCGGAACTGACTTTAAGGCAAAAGAACATCTGACAATACCCCACAGAAATCTCGCTACCGTGCAGTTGAAGAACAAATGATCTATACTTTCTGCGTCTGAACAAAACATACATTTTCTGGATCCTTTCCATCCTCTAGCTAACAGTACATCCTTAGTCAGAATGCTTTTCCTAAAAGCCAGCCATAAGAAAACTTTTACTTTTAAAGGGATTTTAACAAACCAAATTCTTCTATAAGGAACTTTTACTTGTGAAGCCTTAAGAGCATTATACAGTGACTTCACCGTAAACTGCCCTGATTCCGTTAGCGTCCATTTACATCTATCCTCTACTCCCTCTAACAGACGCACCCCAAAACATAATTCTTTTAAACTAACCCACATACTGGTTAACTCTCCCCACAGTTTTCTTCTGAAGTTGAGAACTTCCAACCTTCACTAAGAACCCTGGCTACACTAATTTTCTTACTGTGTGTCAAGTTATAAAGCCTAGGGAATTTATCCTTTAGAGATCTATCTCCTACCCACACATCATCCAGAAACTTGTTCTCAAACCATTACCTATAATATTTCTACAAAACCTGAAGAAGATATCTCTTACTTGCAACACACCCGACCAAAAATGAGAGTGCAGCGGTTTTAACTTTACATGGGCTAAAGAGTAGGAATGCAAATATTTAGTCCTAATTAACTTTTGCCACAAACCTTCCTCGTTCTCAATTTTCCAAAGCCACTTGCACAGCAGACATATATTCATTACTTTCAAATCTAAAACCCCTAACCCTCCTAGCTCTTTAGGTTTACATACCTCCTGCCACTTAACTAGGTGATACCTTTTTTTACCCTCTTGTTCATGCCAAAACATTCTCTTTCTAAAGAAATCAAACTTCTTACCAGGTCCCTTTGGCAGCGGAAAGAAAGAAAGCATATAAAAAGGTACATTAGTAAGACAGGATCTCAACAAAATAAGCCTGTCCCCATAAGAAGTAAATTTTCCTACCCACACACCAGCTTTCTTCTCTACTTTGTTCTCCGACGGTTTCCAGTCTACAAGCCTCAACCTTCTATCATGCATAGGCATACCCAGGTATTTAAAAGGAAGCACCCCTTCTACACAAGTAAATATCGACGTATACTCTATACTTCGATCTTTGGCCTTTCCACAACAGAAGACCTCACTCTTCAAGAAGTTGATCTTTAAACCAGACAAGTGTTCGAAAATACACAGAAGTTTTTTAGGGTTTCTTGCCAATTCTAAGTCATCTTGGAACATGAAAATCGTATCGTCGGCGTACTGTAACATTGCTAGCCCATCATCAATTAAATGAGGTATCAACGGTTTAATTAAACCACAACTCTTTGCTCTCTCTACTAAGACAGACACTACATCTACCGCTATGTTAAAAAGAATGGGGCAAAAAGGATCCCCTTGCCTTAACCCTTTCATGGTGGGAAAATAGTTCCCAATATGATCATTCACCATAATAGCAACTTTACCATTCTCTACAGACTTGCGTACCCAATCTATAAACCTATCCGGAAAACCTTTCATTTTGAGAATAACAAAAACAAATTCCCAGTTTATCTTGTCATAAGCTTTCTCGAAATCTACCTTAAAAAAGACAGCGTCTAGTTTTTTGGCTCTTACTTCATGCAATGTTTCGTGCAGCAGGGAACTACCATCTAAGATATTCCTGTCTTTAATAAAGGCTGTCTGTACTGGAGAGATAATTTTCTTAGCTAGTCTAACTACTCTATTATTAATTACCTTAGTGAAGATTTTAAACACTACATTCAGCATACAAATCGGCCTGTACTGTTGTATGCAACTAGGGTCAGCTACTTTAGGCAGTAGAGTCACAATACCAAAGTTAAAGCGGGACAGGTCTAGTTTTCCTTCATAAAACTCTTCAAACAAGGCCATTAAATCGTTACAAACTAAATTCCAGAATTTCTGGTTGAACTCAATGGGTAATCCGTCGGGACCAGGGGCCTTATTAAGTTTCATACCAAAAACAGCCAACTTAACCTCTTCCATAGTGAAAGGTTTAACTAACTCTTCTCTGTCCCTTACATCTAACACATTATCTACAGGAATATCCATCTCTACACTCGCCCGGTTAGTAACAGGGCCAAACAACTCTTTATAAAAATTAGTAGCATAACTTAAAATCTCATCATTACCAACTATTACTACTCCATCCTGATACAAACTAGTTATCTTGTTCTTCCTCTTTCTACCGCTTGCTTTCGCCATAAAGTAAGTAGTTAAAGAGTCTCCTTTCACCAGATCAGTTTCCTTAGACCTCTGAAACCACTTTACTTGTTCCTCTCTTCTTATAACTAGCAATTTCTCCTCTAACTCTTTCCTTAAAGAATAATTTTCCGAAGTTAGACCTAACATTCACTCTCTTTATCAATCATGTCAATAGCTAAAGACAAAGCAGACTTCTTTTCTTATAAAATGCTTTGTAATTAATATCCCATCCTTTCAAAGAGCTTCTAAGTTTTCTCGACCTATTTTGCCATTTATCCATCCTACTCCTACCGAAATGAAAGGCATTCCACACTTTACTTACTACTTCGTATAAATCTTCTCTCAAAAACCAACAAAGCTCAAACTTAAAAGGTTTACAGACTACTTGTTTTGTTAAACCAAAATCAATGACTAAAGGGGAATGATCAGAAACTTCTCTAGGTAACATATTAATAAAAGCAAGAGGAAACAAACTCTCCCACTCCGTGCTAACTAAAAATCTATCTAATCTAGCAAAGGTAGGATTTCGTTGGTTGTTAGACCACGTATACCGTCTACCTGGGATCACGATCTCCTTCATGTCCCACTGTTCTATAATTGCATTAAACAGATTGGACCACTTGGACGGTCTTCTATTTTTATTAGTATCACTTACTTTCCTAATAAGGTTAAAATCACCACCAACAATCAAAGGACAAGAGCGTAAGCTAAAAATGTGAACTAGCTCTACTAAGAAAGCCTCCTTATCTCTAGCATGTGGCGCCCCATACACCGTTACAATATTATAACATTTGTCAATGGTTTTATCTCTAACGCATATTCTAGCATGAAATCTACCAATCTCAGAACTAATTACTTTATAAACATCACAATTTACCCCTAGGAGAATCCCTCCAGATCGCCCTACTGCAGGAACCCAAACCCACGAAAAAGTAAAGGAACCACTAATGTTTTTCAAAAGTTGACAGTGAACGCACTTTTCTTAGTTTCCTGAATGCCTACAAAATTAACTTTATGTTTCACTATTACATCATTGATATCAAAACATTTCTCCACCTCTCCTAAACCTCTAGCATTCCAAGTAAACCCCGCCATCTACAGCTTGCATGATACCGGACCGTTAACTCTACTTCGGCCTACATAGATACCCTTACTGTTACTCTTACCTATTGAACTTCTTCTGCTACTCCACGTCCCCAAGCCAGCTAAAAGCCTAACAGTACAGTCCAGCTCTCTATCTTCCTCATCTAGCTCATCATCATCTGAAAGAAAACCCTGCACTGTATCACCCTCTACTTTTTTGCTATCTTTACCATTTCCTACTAGCTCTCTACCATCTTTACTTTGTTGCGCCTTAAACAAATCTGCTCTAGCATTTTCTAATTTCTCAATAACATTTACTGTTTCCTCTATTTCATTGGCATTACTTCCTAACTTAATCCCTACTTTGTCAGCTAATTCCCGAAGCGAAACATGTGCTGCAGATAAATCAGAGACATTAGGGATTAGAATACTACTGCTGGTCCATCCAAGTTCCTGATTTTTGCTCTGTCTCCCCCTCCCTGTCCTCCTTCTCGCTTCATCAACCATTGAGTCCTTGTTCTTCAGCTGATCATTCTCAGAATTCTGCTGTTCCTCCTTCTCCTCAAATTCAGTTGCTCTCATTTCCTCATCTACTTCTGCATTTATCCTTTTGATGGCCTGCGTGCCCAGACCTGCCTTTCTGGCAAAACCTTCAGGGTCTTCGTCTGAATCATCCATGCTTGCGGGAGTACTGATGTCATTGTCCATGCTCTCTTCACTGTCCCTCCTCGACTTCTACAGCATCCCATTATCATCATAGCACACATTGTTGTTTGCAATCTCCTCCATGAACAGGTCCTTGTTAACATCCATCTGCTGTTGCTTACTGCTGGCTACTTTCTTGAGCATCTTTTGTCTCAGTTCTTCTTCCTTTTCTTGATCTGTCTCTGGCTGACTTGAAGGCACCATCTCCTCATCTGCATTCTTACTAGTTCCAGCTTCACCTTTATCAAAACCAGCACTTCTAGTCCTCTTAGCAGTCCTGTCAGCTCCTCCAGTATCCATCATGTCCCTCTGCGCTCCATCCTGTCTCACAAGCTCACCATCAACCATTCTTCCTCCCTCCTCCACTATTTCTTCCAACTCAAAGTAAATCAAGTAAGTGAAAGGATCATCAGTCAGTTCACCAACTTCTGGTATTTTACTGGGTCTCTCACACCACGCACACTTAATCCTTATCACCTCTGTTTTTCTGTAACCAGCCATGTCAACATCCTGAAGGGTGCCTATCATTGAAGCTGCCTCCGCAAACCCATCTCTATGTAGCAGAGATGTAGGAATCCCAGAAACTTTCACCCACACTGAGTACAACTTGAATATTGCATTGGAAGCTGCAGACCATTTTGTAACCTTTACTGCCGCTTTTGTTCCTCTCAACCCAAACATCGGATATCCACATAACTCCTGCAGTCTAGTCATGCTGGGGAACTTTACCAAGAATGAATTGTTCCCATACGCCTTTACCTTCCATTTGCCTCCCCAAGGAAACTGCTCGTCGAGAGCACCTTCCAGTTGCTCCACATTCAGCATTCCTTCCAGAACCAATATCAGACCAGTGGCTTGGTTACTCTTATCATTACCATTCTTCCTTCCTGTCTGTGCAACCAACGTCTGCAGACCTTCATTAGCACAACCTACAAGCTTAACAACTGGTGGCTGCCTGTTCAACATCCCACAGCGATCTGAGATATGAGCTTCATGTCGTCCACAGTGAATGCAGAACAGCACAGTTTTGCAATCCTTCAGTACATGCCCAGTAAGGTTGCACCGAAAACAAGCCTGCCCCTTCACCTCGGAGCTGTCCGCTGAGTTCACCGAGGCTGTTGCTTTATCCCCTCCCTTAGAGCTACCAGACGAGTTGGCTTTTGCTGCATTCATGCCAGAATTTGCACTGCCCGCCGAATTCGCCTACTGCACCGAAGCCCTTGCACTGGATCCTCCCTGAGCAGCAATCTGACCTCCCCCTTGAGTCTGCCCTCTACCATCGAACCTCCCAGGCCCTTGCTGATTCGGACCCATATTGGCATTCAACGGCGGGAATTGCTGCCCCTGATAGTTCCATGGCTGAGCTGGCTGGTTGTAGAACATACCTTGCTGCGGTCCACCCCTGCCATAGCCAAACTCTGGCGGTTGTGGCTGCTCGAAGCCATAGTTGTCAGGCAGCCCATAGAACCCGTGCCCTCCTCCTTCCGGCCACGGAACTCCACCGCTGTTCTGCTGCGGCGGCCAGCCGCGCCCTCCGTTGAAGTTGTTCCTTCCGCCTCCCCTCTCCAGTTGCCTCCCCTGCCATCACCGCCTGCCATCGCCGCCGTTCCTAGATCAGATGCACCGCCGCCGCCGTCGCCTCCTCCCCTCTCTCTCCTTGTCCAGATCCCGCACAGTAGGGTTTTGGATCGACGGGGTAGGCCTCCTCCTCTGGATATGCACTGTTGATGGGCTTCCAACATTGCTGCGACTTGGCCCATTTGGAGGCCCAGACTCCATGATTTCGAACTCGACCTGCTCCCGCTCGACCTCGGGCTCTGCTCGAACTCTGCTCGGCGAATCCCGCAACGCCTGCAGCAAAATTTCCTGAAAATTCATCAGCGGAGGAATCGGTCGCGGTCGTACCTGATCCGCATACGGGATACGGCTAAACGGCGGAGGCCTGGTCGGCGCCGCCGGGCTTCTACCGCTCCTCCGATTCCTCGACGAGGTTCGCTCCGGTGAGAACAGCGACTGGGCTCTGACCACCGGCAGTCCCGTCCCCCTCCCCGCCGGAATCCGTACGCGCGGTCGCTCGTCAACCTCCGCCTCCGCCTCCTCGTCGTCCGACGAATCCTCGTCCGTGCTACGCCACCACCTCCCGTTGATCGGCGCGCACGGGAACTGGTCGGAGACGCAGGCGAGGGGCTGGACGTGGTCAGAGATCGGCGCGATCGTGGGGATCGCCAGGCGGGTCGCCCCTCCTCGCTAAACCCTAATCGAGACATCCTTCTTCCATCCAGCTCCGCTTTTTTAACAGCTAACTGACAGCTACCTGTTTTTAAATTATTATCCGGCACTTTTTTTTGTCTTGTCCGATTCAAGGGACATGTTGTCGTCGACTTCTTGCTTGTGTTTGTAGTGAGTTTCAGAAACAAAAAAAGCCAGCGGTGATGTTAAAGGATTTTACAATCTTAAGTGGCTTTGGTTTTCTACAGATTTCCCCGTCCTGACCTTCACCAGTTAACCTGCCACTGACCCAACGTCTTCAAAAAAATACACATAGAGAGTATCTACACACCTGCTGCAGATACGACAATGTTTACTGAGCTTGAGGCGAAGCATTATGAAGTATTTGTACCGATAATCTTGTTGATTTGACAAATGCAAACAAATTCATAACACACAAGACGTGATATCCCGCACAAACTGACTGTTTTTTTTTAGAAACACAGTACAGACGCAGACGCTCACAAACACGCACGTACAGACACCCCTATGAACGCACGCACGCAAACCCTACCCCTATGAGCACCTCCGAGAGACTGGTCCGGTAGATCTTGAGATTGACGAAGTCACCACGGGCGCCTCGCTGTTGACGGGCACGTCACCTACCACTGAAAGCATAGCGCCGGTTAAATCCTGGAAAATCCAGGAAAATGCGAGCACACATGCCAAGTCTGGGACTTGAACCTGGGTGGGCCGGTTCCACCACAAGGAACCAAACCAGCTGAGCTAGGCTCAGTTCGCCCGCACAAACTGACTGTATTGAACCGACTAAACTGAAGACATTGAATTTGACAGCTACAACCACCATGCTTGTATGTAGATACGCGTCGCCAAAAATATTTCAGACGCAATTTT
Source organism: Poa pratensis (assembly GCA_947311845.1). NCBI lineage: Eukaryota > Viridiplantae > Streptophyta > Magnoliopsida > Poales > Poaceae > Poa > Poa pratensis. Next base: position 55,680,621 of record CAMZMU010000058.1, on the reverse strand, counting down.
TGTCTTGAGGTCGGCCCACCGGATTAACATCCGCCAAGCCTTCGAAGTAGATATTGTCGCCAGGTGCATTGTTGTAACCTTAATCCGTGTTGTGTCCACTGCCCATTGCCAAAAAATGAGAATTTATATTATATAAACAACATCAGAACAACAGAAGAGAAACATTATCTATTAATGAAAAAAATATGGCTCTACTAGAACAGAACAAAGAGGGGATGCTTGATATTTATTTGCCTATGTCCATCTCATTTCAAAACACAACTGAAAAGAATAGAAGAAAATAAAAATGTCATAATCTAGCCCTGGACCAGGTGACTCCATCCAATAAAAAATCTGCTCTGCTATGTGGAACCATAAAGTGAAAAATGTTGGAATTATATAGATCTGAAAATCTACCCGGTGAGACAACGCGTACGATACTTAACTAGCAGCTATATGACCATTGGACACAAACAAACAACATTACAAACACAATGGAAATGTCTCTATTGTGCACCTTCTCAAAGCCGTAAACCTGAACTTACATAAATATGCATGATTGTTGACTGGTGGTGAGGATTATCTTTAAAGATTATACCTGTATGTGTTTCCCTTTTGGAATTTAAAAAATAGGAATCTAAATAAGGTTTGTGTTGTCACCTGACAATATCGATTGATTCCACTAATGGGTTCGTACATGTTAGACTTGGATGCCATAGCCAGAGATACTGACCAGGCACAGCCGATATCTTATCGCAAAAGTTCAGGGATTTCATTTGAAACCCTTTCCCCAAAAGATGTGATTTACATAAACAAAAAAAAACTCATTCAATTTGAAATTCTTGCAAATATGAATCCAATAGTTTTCCACTTTCTAGTAGAATACCACATCTGGAAAACCAAAAACCTCTTGTTCCCTGGTCATTTGTAAACTGATAATGAAAAGTTAAAACATTCTACTGCAGAGCCCTAACATAAATAAGAAACAGATCAAAGGCAATACTTTAGCTAGACAGAAACCTCCACCATGGTACAACGAGATCAAATACCTACAGACGAAAAAACAATGACATATCAATAGCTACCAAAATCCTCTTTAGAAGCGTGAAAAGTAAATCAAAACTCTAAATGGCTAAACACGCATGAACAATACATATGGTGTAGACAACTTGTCTTTTTTGTATGTGTTGTGGTCCCTTCTTGAACTCTTAGCCTGTGAGTTATCTACTTTTTGTTTGGTGCGGGCTTTTATCATAGAATTAGTGCTAGCCTCTTGGAATGAGTTTTTTTTTAGATACAAGGCTATAAAGCCCGGCTTTAAATTAATAAAGCCAGTCGGCCATCAGTTACAAGGTGTTGAGGAGATCCTCTTACAAAGCAGAACAATGTCAAGCAACAACAAAAGGCTAGACTACGCCGAATACCACATCCTTGCGTAAAACGGCCAGCCACCAGGAGGGGCAGGAGCAGACCACCAGCGAGACATTTGGCCTAATGATCTTTCTTTGTACCGGTATTTAATATAATGAAACAAAAATGGCAATATGCATCGATTGATGCAGAGGCCACGATTTTACCCTTTTAAAAAACCAAAACAAGTCCTTATGTATACGACAATATAACAAGAATACAAGATGTAGCAAATATTTATAAAATTAAGTAATGGGAAAAGGCTTGTATCATAAATACACCAATATGATTTCATTGCTTTCACGGTTTTGATAAATCATTTCGGTACGTCGCTTATAAGTGGAGTAACTATTTAGGCAGAACACAGCATGAGTTTAAGAACCGTTTGACTTCCCCACCTCGATCAAAATATTCATGATTCTAACACACATGACTTGCCGACATGGTAAGCTAGCTAGCTACCAGCTGGCCTCCTCCGCTGCTAGTTGACCACAGGATGTCGGTGCTTCAGCATTCGCGCCCAGTGGCCTCGTTATTCCACGCGGCACCTACCTGCGTAGCAAAACCAAGGAACCGCGCAAACAAGAGGCCATTAAACTAGGGTTTCATACTTGTCGCATCACCAATCTCCACGCGTGTGTGTGTACGTCCTCGACCTCGATCACAAACACCCATGCATGGACGTACCTAAGAAGCATCATGTCTAGCTAGCCCTCTCTGGTGAATATTTGTTTTTTGCCAGCATAGATGGTCGAGAGTTGATTCTGACCAGGCACTCACCTATACACATATATCTGTACTGTTCATAGGTATGCATCAAGATCTCTGTTGTTCTTTTTTCCCCTCTCAAATAACTTCTCTATTTTCTATATCTCAAACTAAAATAGCTTTGAATTTGAAACTCAATTCACTGAAGTATCTCAGATAAAATACGGGAAAAAGTTCGAAATTTCTATGACATTGAATATAAATATATGTGTTCACTGAATTGGTTTAAATTTTGAATATTTGAATATTTAAATTGTGCAGAACTATTCCGAACTATTTTTTTTCAAAATTCTAGTTCTAATGTTTTAGTGACCTGACCGTGTGATATAAAAAAAGAAAAACTAAAAAAGGTATGGCGGTACAAGTGTCATGGGGTTTAGTCATAACTTTCCCTTTGATGGTCAGATGCCTCTCTAGTCATCTCATGTGCTGCAGGCTATATATATAGTGAAATTATCCCGTGCCTATCCATCCCAGAAAGAGAGTTAGCTAGCTACCTCCGGTTCACAAGCAAGGTTAGTTAGCTAACTCGGGAGCTAACTTTAGCTAGTTAGCTACTAGCTAGTATTACTGATCATGAAGAAATCGGAGGTTCTTGCTGCGCTAGCTCTCGTCGTCGTTGTCACCGCCACGGTGCTGCCGGTGGCGACGGTGGCCGTTGTGAGTTTGTGACACGGCCGTCCGAGTACATGTACCAGGAGGACGTGACCACCAGCTTCGTAAAGAGCTTGGGGACGTTCTCGGTGACCGTGTACAAGCTCGCCCACAGGCTGAGCATGTACTACGACAGCACGTCCCAGTGCTGGTCCTTGGCGTCCGGCGGCGCGGGCGACAAGTGCTATTGGATGGAGCTCACGGCGAAGAACGGCGCCGGGGCCGAAGGCAAGTACGTGTCCACCTTGTGCGGCATCCCTGGGTCGCAGACGTGGAAGCTTCTCAGCTTCAACACCACCAACTGAAATACCAAGCTGCTAGGAAGGCATCACGCGGTTGACAGTGATAGAGACTGTCTCGACCGGTAACTGGTGGTTAGTTTTACTATTTCAAGGTTGATACATTTTACAGTGTCTCGTGGCGCCGGCTCTGGCCGTGTTACGGTTTTTGTATTTCATGTATCTCATGATGTTGTACTTCTATTTTGTGAAATTAATAAATGGCTACTTACTTAGCCATGCTGGATACTATTTTATCCTTGAGCGAATAATGAATGGCATTGCTATTGAACGAGAATTCCAAATGCAGACCGAACTCCATGTAGCCTCAACTTTAAAAAATCTAAGACAAAAAATTCATGCACATATGGATGTCTAGTCGAACTATGTTTCTATTTGTGCCCTGAGGAAAAAAGACAAATGTGAAGATAAAAAGGGATAATTTAAAAATCCCTACTTTTAGCAACATCGGTGTAAGAGCAACTCTTGCCAATATTTTAACTGTAAAACACTTTATGGTATCCGTGAAACGCTTTGCGGGATGGTATTCTCTCCCAGATGGAGCACCGTAAAATTGGTACTGCAAATGAAGAAAATTGTGGTCCATACATGTCAGTGGCCCGTCCGCCCTATCTGGCTCATCTGTTGTACGTGCGATCTGGCAAAGATCTTAATACCTGTCAGTGGTCGCTTGTCGGTCCTGCCGTGGCAAGAGGCGCTTGCACAATCCAGCTTGGCATGTCGTGTCTCTTGATGCGGTCGTCAAAGAACTCCAACGAAAATCCGCACCAATCCGAGCCCATGTGGCAAGAGCGTTGTCGCCTATGTCATGTAGTACATCAAGCGCCCGCCTCGTTGGCCCGGGACTTGCTGCATAGTGTTTGGCCCAATGTGTTCGGGTGCCGGCACACAGATGCAGTTTCTCCAGTGGCCTCAGGTGTGACGCATCCATTACCGTTGTTGGGGGAGGACACCGAGTTTCACTTCCGTCGGCATCTTAGGGTACGTCGATTACGTCGATTGGCTGCTATTACCTTGATCCTGGCGGAGATGGGCATGGGGTGATTTGAAGGCCACATTGTTCCTTTCTTGAAACGTTGCTGATGGAGAATCACTTTCGCAATCCCGATGTTATCATGGCGGTGGTTGTTTCATACTCCTACGAGTCACTGGCAATTTGTCAGTCTCTTTTTTATTTTATTTTCCTTTTTGTCTTTCTTTTTGGCTGCATGTATCCTTAATGTTTCGACTTTCGAGTAGTTTCTTGATATTATGTTGTTTTTGAGGCCACGTGTCGATACGTTTTTATATTAATATATTATATTTACCGGGAAACGGGTTACGTGTGAGTCATTGTCCGCAACAAATGCAGTGTATGTCGATATGTGTTGGTCGTGCTCACTAAATGGAAATGTATGTTTATATGAGAAAACGCGGAGGAGGCTGAAATTATGGCATGCCTAGAAGGACTGAAAGGTACTTCATGGATCCCTGATGCATGCGTGTAGTGCAGACCGTACCATCATCGGTACCCGTCTTCCAGATCGTTTATCTTGCTGGAGTATCTGTTGGGAAGGAGTTCACATGAAAATTGAAGTTGGCAAGGTAGGTAGCGTGAATAATGTGGTGCATTGTTCAACACGGTTAGCTAGTAGCAAGTGGGGGTGGCATTTTTCCTCCGGGAGGAAATGCTACTGGTTTTGTAAAATGTATTTTGAAAATGTGAAAAAATCACGTGTCTGTGTTGACATTCTATATGCTCTCAAAGTTGTTTCACGTAAAGCTGATATTGTTTTCTCGTGTGTAAAATAAAACAAAATTCAGTCCGAAATAATGCTTTTGTTTTGTCTTTCTTACACATGCCACAAAAATTGTCGATTTTCCATGGAACTTGGCGTGAGGCGTGAGCACATATAATGTCCAGATTTTTGTCAATTTGAAATGTTTGAACCCGTGGGAGGAGAATATGCTCACGTGGCAAATTGGATTTCCGCAAAAAAAAAGGAAAACTGAGGTAAGCCTGGACAAATAATTTTGTTGTGTGGGCAGTTGGAGGCCTGTCCGGTCCTTGGGTGTCTTAGGGTTTTGTGCATCTATACAGATCGAGATTGAGCCCGAGCCCGAAACAGCAGTATCCCCAATCAAACTATCGACACTACGGGACTGGCTCGAAACGCCGACGGCCGGAAGCCGTCGGCGTACGCTCGTATGCCGTCGGCGTACACGTAGTCGGCGTATCGCCGTCGGCGTATGCAAGGCCGTCGGCGTACGTATGAATGCAAATTTTTTTAATTTTTTTGAAATTTTTGAACTTTTTTTTAAACTTTTTTAAACTTTTTTTTTCTATTTTGAAATTTCTAACTCAGCTACATACTAAGGGCGTGTTCGGCAACGCCCTGGCTTCCAGCTTCCCGTTGGAGCGGAGCGGAGCAGCGCCGAACACACAAGCTCCACGGAGCTGGATCCGCGAAGCTGGGCATTTTCGACGTACAATGGACGGAGCACCTCTTTAGCCGATCCGCGAAGCAGGCAAATCGCGGAGCAGCAACTAATTACGGCGAGTTGCCACCGCCAAGTGAAAAGAAAACTGTTCGCTCTCTCTCCTTCCTCTGTCCCGAGCTCCATCCGCATGACCTTGCCGCCGACACCCGCAGCCGCCTCCTTTCCTCCGGCCGCTCCCCCTCGAGTCTCTCCACCGCCGCCACAGCTGTATCGACCCCTACCGGAACTTCTTCCCCGACCACAGCCCGCCCGCCCCTGCGCCCAGCTGCTTCCCCGACGCGGCCCGAGTCCAGATCGACGAGCTCTGGTCCGGTCCGAGCGAGGTTGTTGTGAGCGATGGAGTCCGTCCGCCGCCTTCCCCAAGCTCCGGTGGAGGACCTCAGCCTGCACGTCGACCGCGGTCGGGACGAACGGGCTCCTCGCGCTGCCGGCCGCCGCTCGCACTTCTCCGGCCGCGGCCCATCCCCGCGACCACCCCTGCGCGCTGCACCTGGGCCCGCGACCTACCTCCGTTGAGCTGCAGCGCCGCCGGGCCTACCTCCGTTGAGCTGCGGCGGCGGCCGGCATCCCTTCGTCGAGCAACAGCAGCGGCGGCGCCAGATTCTGTCCTCGTCCTCCTCCTGAAGCTCGCTGATCTGCCCCAATCTCGTACCACAGAACCAGGCTGGAAGTCCACTTCTTAGCAGGCCAAGGAAACGGAAATGGGCTTTTGGCCCAGCCACGGGAGGAGCAGCGCCGAACGTTCGCTGCTCTGCTAGCAAAGCAGAATCGGGGAAACAGTATCCGGATCGACGGATTTCGAGAAGCTGGAGGATTGCCGAACACGCCCTAAATCTCTAATTACACATTTAATCATAAGTCAAAGTACTTACGCTGGTCAAAGTTCCCATTCGGTCACCCATCCTCAAATTGCTCCAGCCCAAGCACGCTTAACCTTTGAGTTCCTTCATTGTTAGCTTCCAAATGAGAAATGAGAACTTACTGATACTTATATCATATCAATCATATTGACCCCTGATTTAGGTTGTTACATTTTTTCATTGTTTAAATTTAGAAAATTCATTTGAATAAATAACAATGATTGTAAAATAGTATATTTTTAATAAATGAAAAAATAAAATTATTTTTACTTTTATTTCCTTTTTACATTTAATATGGAATAATTCATATCTTTAATTCCGTTAATCGAAATTTGAAAAATAAAATGTCTATGTCAATTAGAAAAATGAGAGGAATTCAAATATGACATCCATATCATCCTTTGCATTGTATAAACATAGATGGTTTTAGAAAATTGATTCTTTTTTTCACAAAAATCAAATAAAGTGAAAAACCCTCAAAAAAAGGTATCCTTTGACATGGAGTCATTTTATGTGTACTAGTTGCTACGAAAAATTATAAACTTGAGTTTTGACAAATATTTCAAAGAAATGCTTCACAAAACAATGACCAAGTTAAATGACATGTATAACTTGGTCTATCATCGATTTTTACCTAATTATTCCTATTTAAATGACTTTATGCCGATTTTCCAAAAGTAATTGAAATTGAACTACAAGTGTGTGATAGTTTGGTCTAATTTTTTTACAAAAATACTTTCTAGGTACAAAAGTAGTGACTTTATCACAGAAACATCGATAGTTTTGAAAAATGTGACCCCTTTCAATGAATAGACACGACGGTCATTTTGACTGTTTTTTCACAAAAATAAAAGAAATTGAGAAAATACTCAAAAGATGAATTCCTTTGACATGGAGTCCTCTTATGTGTACTAGTTGCTAGGAAAAATGATAAACTTGAGTTTTGACAAATATTTCAAAAAAATGCTTCACAAAAAGGTCTATCATCTATAGACATGTAGAACTTTCGTGTCAAATAACCAAGTTATGGTCATCCCCATGCCATAGTTTGTGATAATGTGTCCATATTTTAAACATAGGGGTGACTTGGTATGGCAAACATTGTTGCCAAAAACAAATTCCAAATTATTTTTATAAATATCATTTTCCATTTTTTAAGTGCCAAAAATGACTTTTGTTATGGAGTAATTACCAAAAATATGTTTCAAAAGGCACCCATCTTATTGTCACAAAGGGTACTACATATTTTATGGATAATATCCAAGTATTAGGAATTTTCTCGATTTTTAAATAATTATTCCTATTTAAATGACTTTATGCCGATTTTCCAAAAGTAATTGAAATTGAACTACACGTGTGTGATAGTTTGGTCTAATTTTTTTACAAAAATACTTTCTAGGTACAAAAGTAGTGACTTTATCACAGAAACATCGATAGTTTTGAAAAATGTGACCCCTTTCAATGAATAGACACGACGGTCATTTTGACTGTTTTTTCACAAAAATAAAAGAAATTGAGAAAATACTCAAAAGATGAATTCCTTTGACATGGAGTCCTTTTATGTGTACTAGTTGCTAGGAAAAATGATAAACTTGAGTTTTGACAAATATTTCAAGAAAATGCTTCACAAAAAGGTCTATCCTCTATAGACATCTATAACTTTTGTGTCAAATGACCAAGTTATGGCCATCCCCATGCCATAGTTTGTGATAATGTGTCCATACTTGACACATAGGGGTGTCTTGGTATGGAAAACATTGTTGCCAAAAACAATTTCCAAAATATTTTAGTAAATATCATTTTTCATTTTTTAAGTGTAAAAATGATTTTTTAATTAAGCAAGTAACAAACATATGTTAAAAATGTCATGTGCACGGTGAAAAAGATTTTATGGATGTCATATTTGGATCCCTCTCATTTTTCTAATCGATTTAGACATTTAATTTGTTAAATTCCGATTTACGGATTTAAAGATATGAATTATTTCATATTAAATGGAAAATAGAAAAAGTATACGCCGTCGGCGTATCAAATGTAAAAAAATTGAAAAAGTATACGCCGACGGCTGCCGTCGGCGTATGTCGGGCTACGCCGACGGTTTTGTTACGCCGACGGCCGCGTTCGCCGCTTTTCTCGCTCGCATTATACGCCGACGGCCCCGACATTTGGCCGTCGGCGTATAACTTGGCCGTCGGCGTTTTGTGGGTTTCCCGTAATGCGAAGACGAGAATCGGTTCCGACGAGCTGGTGATTCCCGAGGAGGTGATCCAGATGGAGAATATGCGCAAGGCCCTGGTCGTGGTTGTTGAGGCGTTGGAGGCACAGATCAAAGGCAGTGGCGGATATAGGGAGGCGCTGGTCGAGGCCGGGAAGGAGATCCAGACGGAGATCTCGGTGGAGGCCCTGCTGGTGGAGTTGGGTGCGCTGGTCGAGACCATGGAGGGGATGGATGTCGAGCCGCAGAGGTCGGTGGTGGTGGAGGCGGATGTCAGCAACCAGACGGAGGGGTGCTCTGCTCGTGTCCTGAAGATGTTGGAGGAGTGCGAATGGCTTGGTGACGAGTTCTTCAAGCCCACCTCTAGCGAGGAGGTGGACGAGGAGGAGCTCAAGCTGGTCGCCAAGATGCAGGATGACCTCATGCGGATCTGGGATAATTGTGTAAACCGCTTAATCGAGGGCGGCATCGAATTCGAGGGCGACCCGGATTGCCTTGTTGCCTCTTAAAATCCAGGGAAGGAGAATATGGTGCCTCTTGCTTGAACTGAGAAAGAGATTGCTCTGGTCTGGTGCATTATCTTATCTAGCATATCTATTTATTTATATCAACTCTGTGTCTGGGCCGCAGCTAAGTTCTTTGTTACCTGTGTTGTTGAACCATCCATGCCTGTATCTATCTATCTTGTTATCAGTACTGCTATTATCTTATGTTTGATATTGCCATATGATTGTTAGTTTCCGTGGAATCCTTTTGGTTCCTCGACACTCAATGCCTGCAGTCAGTTTGTTGACCCCTTTAGTCTTTGTGTCAAACAGTTTTTTTGCTCTATTATATTTAGCCTATCGAAACAATTATCATGAGCTGTTTACTTTTGTTCGCACGACTTATGCATCGACTCTAAAAACAATGTGACTGTGGGAACTTAATTCTTTCGATCATGCAAACTGATGGAGTTATTGATTGACGCAAAATGCTCTATTTATTCCGATCAAGTCTATGGATCGTGCATATTGGTCGCTTACTAGTTTGTGAAAAGCAGAACTGGAATTGGACCTTAGCAATACAAGAATTGGACCTAAGCATTTCTATAATGGGACCTAGTATTTCTAGAATTGGACATGGTACATTATTCTTGAAAGTATAAAGTTGCCCTGTAGTCTAGTCTGCATTACTGAACCCCATCCATGCCTCTATCTTTCTATGTTATTATTAATACCCGAAGCTAAGATGTGTTTGGTAATTAATCTTCTGTTTGATATTTGCCATATGGTTGATTTACATAAGGTTTCAAAGGAAATAAGGAATTGGTGGTTCCGAGGAATCCGTTTAGTTCCTCAACAGTCACTGCCTCTAACTGTAGTTGGTTTGGTTGATCCCTTTCGTCTTTCTGTCAAAGAATTTTTTTGCTCTATGATATTTAGCCCATCGAAACAATTAACTTTGCACTGAATGGTTTATCAACATGTTCTATCTGTTTTTGGCTAGAGTAGCTTGTCCCAAGACTGAATGCAGCTTCCTGCAAGTCTATGGGTTGCTGGGCATATATTTTGGAACCTTGAAGGCCATCTGCTGTAGCATTACATTTGCCATAGGCTATGTTCTTTGCTATCTGTGTTATTGAACCATCTCTGCCTGTATCTATGTTATTAACAGTACTCCAAAACTAAGTTATGTTTGGCAATTAATCTTCTGTTTGATATTTCCATATGTATGAGTGTTGCGACATCTGGTTTGCGTTGGAATTAAGAGGTAATTTATCACTAATTTAACTACTCTAAATAATGCGTGCAAAATCATAGTACATGGACAGACTACTACTCTGAATAATTTGTTTCCGAGGAAACCGTTTGGTTCCTCAACACTCACTGCCTCTGAACTGTAGTGGGTTTGGTTGATCCTTTTAGTGTTTGTGCCAAACAAATTGTTTGCTCTATGATATTTAGCCTACCGAAACAATTATCATGAGCTGTGTACTCACGGCTTATGCATGGACTCAGGTAGTCGAACTAAAAACAATGTGTTATTTCGGAACTTAATTATTTCGATCATGCAAACTGATGTAGTTATTGAGACGCAAAATCCTCTATTTAGGTTGATCAAGTCTATTGGTCATGCATATTGGTCACTTACTAGTTTGTGAAAAGCAGAACTGGAATTGGACCTTAGTATTAATCGAATTAAACATGTACACTTGTAAATATAAGGTTGCTCTGTAGTCTAGTGGTGTAATTAAAGTGGGTAGTGATATACTGTCTAGTGGTGGAATTGGACCTTCGCCGCGTGTTGCTCTCGAATTATGAAGGCCGTGCTTCCGGTGCCAAGTGCCTCACCGCCTGGACCCAGGTGTGCCGTCAGAAAAACGAAGGTGGGCTTGGCGTGGAATGCCTCGCCGCCCAAAACACCTGCCTTCAGACCTGAGCCTGGAGGTCAATCAGCGGTCCCGTGGGCGCTGGTGGGCGCGACCTCACCGGTCTGGAAGTATCTTGAGGGGATCATGCCTATGTACTGCTCCCTCTCCGCCCATCCATCGGCGACGGGCGGTGCGCTGCGGTACAAGATGTCGGCATTTTATCGCACGCCGATAAACCGCATGCCTCGGTTGCCGCAGTGATCGGCGGTGGTCGACGGTCCTCCCTGGCCCCACCTCACTGCTACTGCTGATCGGGCATTGGGCTCCCTCCTCTGTGCCATTGCCGAGTACGACTCTCGGCCTGTGCCAGCACTCGACGCCTGGTCGGCGCTCTCTGCCCCTTCCTCCAACTGGACGGCATCTCAGCTCCGTTCTCGGACTTCGTATGGGGAACCTTTGCTCCCTCCAAAGCAAAATTCTACTCGTGCCTGCTTGTGCAATCCCGGATTCAGTCCCGCGCTGCCTTGCTGAAGAAGAAAGTGCTCTCTGAATTCGAGGCGGTCTGCCCCATCTGCAGCTTGCCTCGGGAGACCGCGACTCACATCATCTAGGGTGCCCGTTTGCTGGTTGTCTGGGTGAAAATTGGCGGCCGTTTTCCCCACGGTGCCGGTGTCAGGTCCCTGCATGGCTATGCCGCCCTTGTGGCGGTAAGCAGCGCGACGTGCATCGTCCACTTCTGCTGGAACATCTGGAAGCATCGCAACAGGGTTGCCTTCCGTGATGAGCGCCCAAGTCTCCCCAGGCTGCTCACCATGTGACCCGAAGACGATCCTTTAGCGTGCTCGTGCGCCCCTGCTGATCTGTGCCAAAACAGATTCCTGGAAAGCTTATTTTCGTAACACGTAGTCTCTGTTTCTCCCCCAACCATGTACTGGCTCTTCTCGTGTGTCTCTGCTGCAAACACTTGACTTTTGAGCCTTTATCGAAAGAAAAAATCAGGTGGGGAATCTCTCCCCCCGGTGAACCTTCAAAAAAAAAAATTGTGTTGTATACACTTAAATTGGTGAACGTAGGAATGAATGAACCATCACTTCCATAAACGGAGATAGATATGAGTAGCTGTGCGCAACGAACGCGGAAAGGTGTTTTTTCTGAAATGGAGGGTATACCCCCAGCCTCTACATCTAGAGTATGAACACAACTGTTTTTAGTAGATTATTAAACAAAATATGCAAGAGGAATACAAAGATCAACCCAAAACGAATTCCAACAATCTAGCGACAACTCGATACACCTACAACACTCACTAGTAGAAAACAGGTCTATGATACCCCCCTTTAGTACCGGTTGGACTAAAACCGGTACTAGAGGGGGCATTAGCACCGGTTGCATTTGTGTGTCAGCAGGGGTTCTGCGTTGAGCACCTTTAGTACCGGTTTTTCATACCAACCGGTACTAAAGATGGACCTTTAGTACCGGTTGCTATGAAAAACCGGTACTAAAGGGGATGCAGGTGCAGCCACGGTTGGTGGCCCCACGGCAAGCCCTTTAGTACCGGTTGGTAATAACAACCGGTACTAAAGGTTCTGCCTATATTTGCTTCTTCCAGCCCGAGCCAGCTCCATTTGTAGCAACTCGACCCACACTCCATTTTTCCTCTCTCCCAAGCTCAAATTGACCACCATTTTCTCCAACAACTTCCAAGATTGGTGGCACCTACATATATAAGGGTTAGCAACTTCATCTTCTCTTCCGGCATTTCAAGTTTAGCTCATTTTCGTGCAAGTTTAGCAAGTTTGATTTTGGTGGTGCTTGCAAGGTGTTTGATGAAATCCTAAGTTAGGGATTTCATTTGTTTTATATGCATTTTGAGCTCAAATTAAAGTATAATTTGTGGTTTTATATAGTGTCGTCCCGTCCCCTTCCTCCGCCGTCGATCGCCCGCGCCGCTCCGTCACCGACACCACCTCGGTGAGCCTCTTTTTTATCTTTTATTTTAAAAATGTTAGTTATATGATTTAAATGCATAATTATTTCTTGTATAATTTTCTTATGTTTTTTTATATGTATAGTGTCATGGTTTTGATATCCGTCCCCGTCGGCCCTCGTCCGGTCTATGATTCGGATGTGGTATATTTTTATAACTATTTATTTTGTTTCGTGTTTATAACAATCATGCCGACCAACTTGACATAGATATATTTTTATTTAGGAGGTAGTTGAACCGGAAATTCCAGCCGACCCTATTGTCGAGTTTTTAAAAAAGAAAACAACGATTTAAAGCAAAATTGAAGATAAGTGAAGATCTTCGTCTCCAATGCCTGGAAGAGAAGATGGTATTGGACTTGAAGATTGCCGACATCGTTGATGCTCACGGGGTCGAGCTTGCCGACGTCGTCGCTGCTACGAGAGGAAGATGGATGCAATGCGCGTCAAGCTTAAAAAGATTAGAAAATATGCCATTAGTCAAGAGGCTTGGTATCATTATGCTGTTGGTTCAATAGTTACCTTGGTTGCGATTCTGATCGCATTTGTTGTTGGATTTAAATTCTTTAGATAGTTGTATGTTATTTGTATGTTTCGTGAGAACTATGTATTACATTTGGGCACTACTCTACTTTGGTTTTAATGTGATGAACTTGTATTAATTAATTTGGTCACGTATCTCTATTCATTATTTAGCTGGTGTAATGGTTTTTGATGTATTTATGTAATGCAGATGAGCCGAGAATGGATGTACGGTGATCGACGCTGTCCCGAGTTCATTGATGGCATGCATCGTTTTCTCGATGTGGTTAAGTTAAACAAGCTGAAGAATGGTTTTATGATTTGTCCATGTGATGAATGTCGGAATACGAGGAATTACCCGAGCGTAAGAACCATACACTCCCACTTGTTGCGACAAGGCTTCATGCCCAATTATTTTTGTTGGACCAAGCATGGAGAAAGAGGGGTTATAATGGAAGACCCTGAAGAAGAGGATGATGACAACTATCCTGTGTTCTCTGAACACGGTGATACTACAATGGGGGAAGACGAAGTTGAGCTCGAGGTCATTGTTGATCAGTCCGATGATGATGATCTTCGTCGGGTCATTCTTGATGAACAGATGAAGTGCGGAAGTGAAAACGAGTGGTCGAAGTTGGAGCGCATGTTAGAGGATCACAAAAAATTGTTGTACCCAAATTGTGAAGATGGCCAGAAAAAGCTGGGTACCACCCTGGAATTGCTGCAGTGGAAGGCAAAGAATGGAATATCTGACAAGGCATTTCAGGAGTTGCTACAAATATTTAAGAAGAGTCTTCCAAGGAATAATGAATTGCCGCACAATACATACGAAGCAAAGAAGATTGTCTGCCCTCTAGGATTAGAGGTGGAGAAGATACATGCATGCATCAATGACTGCATCCTCTACCGCGGTGAGAAGTACGAGAATTTGAATGCATGCCCGATATGCGGTGCATTGCGGTATAAGATCGGGCGAGATGACCCAGGTGATGTTGAGGGCGAGCCGAGCCCCAGGAAGAGGGTTCCCGCGAAGGTGATGTGGTATGCTCCTATAATACCACGGTTGAAACGTTTGTTCCGAAACAAAGAGCATGCCAAGTTGTTGCGATGGCACAAAGAAGACCGTAAGGAAGACGAGATGCTGAGACACCCCGCTGATGGGTCTCAGTGGAGAAACATCGACAGTGCGTTTGGATTTTGCAGCTGACGCAAGGAACTTAAGGTTTGGTCTAAGTACAGATGGCTTGAATCCGTTTGGGGAGCAGAGCAGCAGTCATAGCACCTGGCCCGTGACTCTATGTATCTATAACCTTCCTCCTTGGTTGTGCATGAAGCAAAAGTATATTATGATGCCAGTGCTTATCCAAGGCCCGAGCAACCCGGCAACGACATTGATGTGTATCTGAGGCCATTAGTTGACGAACTTTTACAGTTGTGGTCTGACGAAGGCGTACGTGTGTGGGATGAGTACAAACAGGAGGAATTTGGCCTACGAGCGTTGCTGTTTGTAACCATCAATGATTGGCCTGCTCTTAGTAACATTTCAGGACAGTCAAACAAGGGATACAATGCATGCACGCACTGTTTAGATAAGACTGACAGTATATATTTAGGTAACAAGAATGTGTACCTTGGTCATCGTCGATTTCTTCCAAACAAGCATCCGTAAAAAGGCAGGCAAGCATTTCAAAGGTGAGGCAGATAACCGAACGAAGCCTACACGCCCTGATGGTGATGTTATATATGGCATGGTCAAGGATTTGGAAGTAATATTTGGAAAGGGTCCTGGCAGTCTAAATGTTCCGAAAGACGCTGAACACGTACCCTTGTGGAAGAATCTATATTTTGGGATTTACCCTATTGGAAAATCCTAGAGGTTCGCTCTGCAATCGACGTGATGCACGTGACGAAAAATCTTTGCGTGAACCTGCTAAAATTCTTAGGCGTGTATGGGAAGAAGAAAAGATACATCGGATGCACGGCAGGACCAGCAAAGTACGCACGAACGAGACAACCTGAATCCAGAGAAGTACCAAGGTACTGCCAGCTACGCTCTTACCAAAGAAGAGAAGGAGATCTTTTTTCAAGTCCTGAGCAGTATCAAGGTCCCGTCTGGCTACTCGTCGAATATAAAGGGAATAATAAACATGGCAGAGAAAAAGTTCCAAAACCTGAAGTCTCATGACTGCCACGTGATTATGACACAATTACTTCCGGTTGCATTGAGGGGGCTTCTACCGGAAAACGTTCGAGTACCCATTGTGAAGCTATGTGCATTCCTGAATGCAATTTCTCAGAAGGTAATCGATCCAGCAACTCTACCAAGTTTACAGAGGTGTGGTCCAATGTCTTGTCAGCTTCGAGTTGGTGTTTCCACCGTCCTTCTTCAATATTATGACGCACCTCATAGTTCACCTAGTCGAAGAGATTTCCATTCTCGGTCCTGTATTTCTACACAACATGTTCCCCTTTGAGAGGTTCATGGGAGTCTTAAAGAAATACGTTCATAACCGTGCTAGGCCAGAAGGAAGCATGTCCAAGGGCTATGGAACAGAGGAGGTCATTGAGTTTTGTGTTGACTTTATTCCTGATCTTAAGCCGATCGGTGTTCCTCAATCGCGCCATGAGGGGAGACTGCGTGGAAAAGGCACGCTAGGAAAGAAAGCAACAACATGTATGGACGGGCATTCTTTCACTCAAGCACACTACACAGTTCTACAAAATTCCAGATTGGTGGCTCCGTATATCGTGAAACACATGGATATTTTACGCTCCGAATACCCGGAGAGACTAACTTCTGGATTAAAGGAAACACGTGGAACTTTCGGCAGTTGGTTGCGTACACATCTCATTAATAACACACTGTTGGAGAGAGCTATACTTGTTGGCCAAGTCACCATCTTCGACTATATTGACTTTCCAAGGGTACGAGATAAATGGGAATACATTTTACACGGAAACCCAAGACAAAAAGAGCACTAACCAAAACAGTGGTGTCCGCTTTGATGCAACAAACGACGATGGGACAAAGGACACATATTATGGTTGCATACAGCAGATATGGGAACTTGACTATGGACCTTCTTTTAAGATCCCTTTGTTTCAGTGCAAATGGGTCAACCTGTCAGCGGGGTAGAGATAGACCGGCGGTACGGAATGACTACAGTGGATCTCAAAATCTTGCGTACCACACCGAGCCATTCGTCCTAGCCAATGATGTGGCTCAGGTTTTCTATGTGAAGGACATGTCTTCCAGACCGAAAAAAAGAAAAGATAAGCAAGCGGTACATCATACGATGAGCCAAAGCGCCACATAGTTCTTTCAGGAAAAGAAACATCGTGGGAGTGGAGGACAAGACAGACATGTCAGAAGATTACAATAAGTTTCATGAAATTCCGCCCTTCAAAGTGAAAACTGACCCAAGCATCGTGTTAAATGATGAAGATTGTCCATGGCTACGGCGCAATAAGAAGAAAGGGACACACACGAAGAAAAAAGTGAACACTAGATAGGGATGTTGTTGGTGATGTGTAATAATGTATTAAACCTTTATGTGATGAAAACCATAATACATTGCTCTGGTCCATTTTTATTTAACCATCCATCTACTATTATACACCGCTGGCGTATCCAACATAGACACATAGCGATTGTCACCCGGATTTCTCACCAAGCAACGCATCCTGGGGAGGGGACGGAGGGCGGTGTGGAGCCTCCTTATATGTAAGCAAAACTGACCAAAACACACGGTTTCCCCGTCATACAGCCCTACGGTGCCTCGTGAGTGACTGCATATCAAATGCACCGTAGGGCTGTATGACGGGAATCCGAATGCTTTGTATACTGCAAATCATCGCGTGGTCGTGAGCATGGCTACCACTTCCACCACCACCACTCCCACCTCCTCGGCAATTCATCATTGTGTCACCCTAATCCAGTGGTTGGATTCAACCTACCTGAGGGCTTGTGTTTCCAACAGCGTCGTTGTGTTGTCCTTATTCACCGTCCTACAGGAGGTGGCTCCAATGGCTGGCCGGTGAACAAGGACGAACACAATAATGCCAGAGAACATGCCAGCAGGTAGGCTAAATCCAACCATCGGATTCGGTGGCAAAGGTAGACGCTAGTTGTGTGCCGTTCGGCAAGACGTCTCTGATGTTCTACAACCGTCCGGCAAGACGTCACTGATGATCTGCAACCGTTTGGAACGGTCGCAGGTCATCAGAGACGTCTTGCCGCTGGTTGCCCAAAGATGCCTCTCCGAGTGACGCTGGAATGTTTTGTGTGAGTGAGTAACCTGTCTGAGGAGGTGGGCTATATATAGGGTCGCATGGCTTACGAAGTGGTCGTGATAGTGGTGATCCGACGGCTCAGAAGCGCTCGAAAGAAACACACCGCTGATCCAACGGCTCACAAGCGCTGGAAGGAAGCACACGATCCGTGTGCTTCTTCCTGATTGGGCATACTACAGCTCACAAGCCCTCAAAAGAAACACACGATCCGTGTGATTCTTTAGTCCCGGTTGGTGTTACCAACCGGGACTAGTTCTAAAAATCCAACGGCTCACAAGCCCTCAAAAGAAACACACCCCTGATCCAACGGCTCACAAGCGTTTGAAAGAAACACACGATCCGTGCCAACCGGGACTAAAGGCGGGCTTAGAAAAACCATATCTATTTGTATGTGAGACATATTCATATTTATGTTCGTCTGTATGAAACATATTATTATCTATGTACGAGGCATATTATAGTTGATACGAAACATCCCACATTGAATCGATAAATTAATTTAACATACAACTAGAGATCTACGTTACAACTTCACTAGTTCTAAATACTGGATAGAACAAATTAAGGTACAACTGCAAATTACGATACAACACAAGTAAAACAAAGACTCTACCTATCTCCCATCGATGCAGCCTGCACCATCCGCCGTGTTGCCACCCTTGCCCTTTGACGAAGATTCTGTCTTCTTGCCTTTGCCCTTGGACGAAGCTTCAGCCTTCTTGCCATTACCCTTGCTCGATGCTTCAGCCTTCTTCTTGCCCTTGCTCAGTGCTTCAACCCTCCTTTCCTTTGACGATGGCATGAAATTGTCGTCATCATCGCTGTCAACTACCCAGAGACATGAACGACCGTACGAAGCACGGTCAGCTTCAGTTCGGTAGAACGGACTATTCGTAACTTTCCTGTCAAACTTATCTGCAAGCCTGAGCATTTCTGCACGAATTTGGAGCGGGGTCCTATACGGAAACCCATCGCGGCATAGCTTCGCCCCAAGCAAAGCGAGATGACTCTCAGTGTGCAAAATTTCTTCAATTGGAACTACCCTACCATCTACCTTCAAATTGCTCGAAAGCCTTGCGAGATGCTCGGATGCGGAAATGTGAAACCCGGACACACACTTCTCGCAAGGACCAATACACAGCATGCTTGCGCTCAAGTGAGTATCATGCCTACCTTCGACTGGATTTTATAGAACAACCGGCAGCAAATAATTGGGCGGGAAACGGTGGCGCGAAAAAATTAGGCGAAAACTGCTCCGACGCCGCCCTATTTTTCAAATTTCCGCACCGCGCGTGCTATTAGGCGAAATTGCCATTAAAAATAATATTATTTAAAAAAATCTCATCAAATATGATTTTTACAAATATAGACAATTAAATTAAATAGATATGACTTTCATCAATATTGAAACAATTAAACTAAGTATAAAAGAAAAATAAACAGTAGGAAAAGATTAAAGAAATGAATAAGGAAAACAGAAATTCCAAAAAAAATATCTTTAGTACCGGTTTTATAGAACAACCGGCAGGAAATAATTGGGCGGGAAACGGTGTCGCGAAAAAATTGTGCGGGAAAAGGTGGCGGGAAGAAATTTGGCATAAGACGGTGGCGGGAAAAAATTAGGCGGACAAAACTGTGACAAACATGCAATTTGTTTCAAAAAAATTTCAATTTTTTGATGATATGGATTTAAATCTATGTCAAATTTAACCAAATCATCCATTTGAAATTTGAATACATTCAAATTTGATAATAAACAGTAGCAATATTGCGCGCGCCAAATTTGAAAATAAACAGTAGCCAATTAAATCAATAGAAACCAAATAGATATAAAATGCTTAGACAATTAAATCAATAGATATAAAACAAATCATAATGCCGATAATTAAGTTACATAGATATAAAATAAAAAACTACTAGAGAAAAAAACAAAATAGAAACCAAAAAGATATAAAGCAAAACAGAAAACATAAGAAATAAATCAATAGAAAAAAGAACAAAGAAAAAAGGAATCAGAAAAAAGAACCTTTAGTACCGGTTGTAAACTACAACCGGTACTAAAGGTTCCTCTTCGTGCGGGAACTAAATGCGGGCAAAAAGATAACCCTTTAGCACCGGTTGTGCTCTACAACCGGTACTAAAGGGTCTTTAGTACCGGTTGTAGAGCACAACCGGTGCTAAAGGGGTCTTCAAAGCAGTTACCTCTGCCTCGACGACGATTCGATCCCAAATGTCCCAAGTCTCGCGCCTCTCTGCTCCTCTCCGGCGACGTGCTCTCCCCGGCGAACCCTGCTCTTCTCCGACGAACGACGGGCGACGTGCTCTCCCCGGCGAAGCCCTTGCGCCCCTGCTCCGTCCGGCCTCCGCCGCCCGTGCGCATTGCTCCGGCCGCCTCCGCCCGTGAGTGCGCCCCTACTCCGGCCGGCGCGGCCATCGCCGCCCGTGCGGAGCCCTGCTCCGGCCGCCTCCACCGCGAGCCCCCAACGCCACCCTACTCCGGCCGCCTCCACCGCGCGCCCCCGACGGCGCCCTGCTCCGGTGCCACGCCGCCCTGCTCCGGCCGCCGTACTGCCCTTCGCGCCGGCCCAACTAAGGTAAATTTTTTTCATTCTTTTTATTTTAGTACTGTTCTATTAGTGTATAGCATTTTATTAGTGTAGCATTTTATATTAGTGTAGCATTTATGTTTGAATTTATGTAATATTAGTGGAGCATTTTTATGTTTGAATTTGTGTTTCAATTTTAGTGGAGCAAATTAGGAAATTTAATGGAGTCATTTTATTATTAGTGTACTAACTTTTAGTATAGTCATTTTAGAAATTACAAATTGTCAATGAATTACAAATTGTTGTCCCGGTTGCTAAGTTAGAAATATTGCAAATTTTTTAAGTTAGAAATATTGCAAATATTTTACATGTAGCAAATATTTTAGGAGTAAAAATTTGTAGTAAATATTTGTTAGTGTTATTCAAATTGTTAGTGTTAATAGTTAGTGATATAATTCATAGCAAATTTGCTAAATTTACTAAGTACTAAATTTACTAACTACTAAATTTGTTACTAAATTTGCTAAATATACTAAGTACTAAATTTGTAGTTAGCATTTTTGAAAGTTAGCAATTTTGAAACTTAGAAATATTGCTAAGTTAGAAATATTGCAAAGTTATTTTATTAGTGTATAAGAAATTTTAGCTAAGTTTGAAAATTTTGCAGTGACATTGAGCTATGGAAATCGAGAGGTACGTAAACATCATACACAACTTTTATTTTGCTACCATCAATTGTGTTTAGTTCCGATCATAACTGATTTGATCTCCTTCTTTTAAAGATGTCAAGGAAGCGGAGCCAGCTCCTACCACAAAACCGCGTGAAAGCTATTGCGGAGGAATTGGCGGGATTCATTCTGACGCATGTCCTAGATGAATTCGGTGAATTCCACTATGTCGAACAATAGACTCCCTCCATGAATGTACTAGTTAGCGGTGATCTCCATTGTAATTATGAGTACTTTATATGTAAAGAGAGTACTTTATATGTGTAATGAGTACTTCATATGTGTAGTCAGTACTTTATACGTGATCTCCTCCGAAACCCTAAAATAAGCGAAAAGGAAAAAAACAGAAACCCTAAACCCCGAAAAATAAGCGAAAAGAAATAAAACCAAAAACCAAAACCCCCCTGAAAAAATATGCCGGGGGCAAAAAAATCAGGAACCTTTAGTACCGGTTAATAAAAACCGGTACTAAAGGTCCTCAGGGTCGCGCGCTTCTGTGTGCCCACGTGGAGACCCTTTAGTACCGGTCGTATTTTGGTACCGGTACTAAAGGGTTACCCTTTTAGTCCCGACCTTTTAGTACCGGTTGCACAACCGGTACTAAAGGCCCAATACGACCGGTACTAATGCCCTGTTCTGTACTAGTGACTAATGAAGGTGGTGGCCAAGAACAGAGCCAAATGCCCTGAGAACACACCAACACGCACCATCAAAAAACCGAAGGCCATACCAAGCCGCCCGTTAGCGAGCAAGGGCACAACCGGTCAAGCAGACCCTTAGCGGCACCGATGCACACGCTAAAGAAGTCGCCTCCGCCGTCTTCCTCAAAACCATCTTCATCTTCAGGACAGGGACCAAAGCATTACCCTTGTCAGGCCTGCCATCGACGCCGCCATGGTGTCAGACAACTCCTCCACCATGCGCACGTTCATCATCATGCATCTGACGTCGATACTCCGCAGTGCCTCGCTGCCACGGCCCATCGCCATTGATGCGGTAGATGCCACGCTGCACCACCTCCTAATCCCTGCGGCCAGTAGCTGCTCCTAAAACGACCCCTAAGAGGGAGAGCGGCGTCGGGAATCGCCGCCATCTTATCCGGAAAACCGAATCTAGAGTTTACCCCAGGAGCATCCCAAGCGAGTAGACACGAGAAACATCAACTGCAACAAACAATAAGATCGCCAAGACGATGCCTCAAAGGAGGAGAGTGACGCTCATCGTGCCGCCATCGACTGATTCGAAGATCTAGGGTCCCCTAGAGAATCATGGACAGTGTGGACGACGTGGCCAGCGGGGTCCACCGCCACCACGGACGAGGCCGGCAGTAGCGGAGGGAGCAAGGACGGCCGGAGAGGGCCCCTGTGGCTGCTAGGGTTGGAGCCTTTCGGGTCGCCCTGGAGAGCGACACGGGAGCCTGGGAGGAAGAACATCCCCAATCGGACACCACGCGGAAAGGTGTGCCTGACTGAAGGGAAACGTTTATATGTTGACATGTGCAAGCTCTCAGAGTGAGCTGAAATTGTGGTGCGCTTAGAAGGACTAGCCTATCATAACAGTGTGATTGCATGTGTGTAGTGTAGACCATGCCATCATCGGTGTCGGATCATGGTGGGTATCTACAGAGGAATATAGGTGTTCACTCAAATATTGACGTTGGCAAGGTGGGTAGCGGGATTGTCTAACGGTGTGTGGGCCTGCGTAATTATTAATAAATCTCACGGATTTCCTAGGTAAAAGGGAGGTAGATATGGTAGGTATAGACAAATAATTTTGTTGTGTGCGCAGTTGGAGTCCGATTCGGCCGTTGGGTGTTGCGTCCGATCGAGTTCGGCTCGTAGCCTTTTGTCCCACTATATAGTTCGAGATCGAGCCCGTAACAGCAGAGTATCCCAAGCAATCTATCGAAGACGAGAATCAGTCAGTGGCGAGTCAAACTATCCATGGCCCGTTCCGACGAGCTGGTGATTCCCGAGGAGGTGATCCATACGGAGAAGATGCGCAAGGCCCTGGTCGTGGTGGTAGAGGAGTTGGAGATGAAGAACAAAGGCAGTGGTTCAAAGGAGGCGATGGCCGTCGACAAGAGGTCGGTGGAGGCCCTGGTAGAGGCGTTGGTTGCGCTGGTCGAGGCCAAGGAGGAGGCCCTGGTAGAGGCGTTGGTTGCGCTGGCTATGGACAAGAAGCAGCCGGAGAGGCCGACCATCATCGACGAGGTGGACGAGGAGAACCTCAAGCAGATCGCCGAGCTTCAGGAACGCATCAACAGGATGTGGAAGGACTGGGCAGACCGCGCACGCCGCTCCGGCATCCAACTCGCTGAACCCAGCGACCCGCATTGCAAGAGCTCTAGTTCATTTGTTCAGCATTGTATTTGTTCGAGCGAGCTATATTGTCCACACTGATAACAAACCCGGTGCTGAGTCCGAGCTGCAGGAGCTCTAGTTCATTTGTTCAGCATTGTTTTTGTTCTTTTATTCTCTCTTCACGCAAAAATGAACCGATACGAACGGTTGCTGCCAGATAGATGTAAAGGGACAGCTGATTTCTTGGAAACTGCTCATATCAATGGCTGATGGAAAATTAATGGTACATGAGGTCATGAGCTGTGTACCTTTGTTCTTACGGCTTATGCATCGACTCAGGAAGTGGAAGAAAAAAACAGTGTGGAGTGTGCCCACTTAATTCTTTCGATCATGCAAAGTGATGCACATGCAAAATCCTTGATTTAGGCTCACCAAGTCATTGGGTCACTTGCTTGTTTGTGCAAAGCAGAACTGGAATTGGACCTTACTGCTACTAGAATTGGACCTTAGTAGTACTAAATTTGGACATCTACAATGTTCCTGAAAGTTGTAGGTTGCTCTGTAGTCTAGTCTGTCCATGCTTTCAGATCATTGAGTTGAGCATTGTCGTCAAACGGAAGCTGACTGATGACGTCAATAGTAGTAAGCTGAACTTTTGTCCATGAAGATGGGTCTTTTTCATCAGATTCAGATAATTACCTGTGCGACGAGCTTCTTGGAGGCTCGAGAGGACCGTTGTAGCAGTCGTGCCTCCGTGTGGCCTGAAGCTCCGGCTGGAGGAGCTCAGGTGGTGTTTTTGTTTGCAGAAAATGCATTGCGAGGTCAGGAAGTAGAGTGCTGGATGCAATAGTCGTTGGCCGCTTGGGCATTCTTATCTCGGTTCGCATGTTCAGCATTTTTTTCCTGGTATGAAATGTGCTGCGTCATAAAGTTCTTTGTTATCTGTATTACTTAACCATCCATGCATGTATGTATCTATGTCTTCGAGTTAATAGCATAAAACCACCACATTTCAAGTCAAATTTTGTAAAAACCACCACTTTGTGTTTTGATCGCAAAAAACCACCAGTATTCGTGAAATTTGTTGCAATGTGCGCTAAAAGTCGATTGAACACGAATTGACACGATTTCTGACAGCGGGACCCACGTAACAGGATGACGTGTCACTGTTGACTTTTCAGACCAATTAAAAAAATGAAAAAAGAGGCCAAAATCGAGTAGGCTTGTGAGGGGACGTCGCGGCGGCCGAGTACGCGTCCCGTCCGTCCTCGTCCCCGGAGCCCTCCGGCGGCAACTACTGCCTCGCGGTCGTCGCGGACGCCGAGCTCGCCCTCCTCCTCGGCGCGGGCGACCTCTCCCGCCGATTCGCCTCCGCCCCCATCGCCGCTGGGCACCTCGTGAGCCGGCGCGAGCAGCTGCGCGACGGCGGCGCCGAGGTCACGGCCACGGTGGCGCACGCCACCCGGTGCAGGTTCCGCGAGGGCGGGGAGGAGCACGAGGTGGCGGTGCGCGCGTGCGGCGGCAGGGGAGGGGTGGAGGGGGAGGTGCGGGTGAGCATCGACGGGGAGGAGGTGGCGGGGGTGCGGCGGGTCGGGTGGGGATTCCGCGGCAACCGTGCGGCCGTGCTCGGCGACGGGGAGGTGGTCGACATCATGTGGGACGTGCACGACTGGTGGTTTGGTCACGGCGGGGCCGGGGCGCAGTTCATGGTCAGGTCCAGGGCGGAGAAGGAAGGAAGGCTGTGGATGGCAGACCAGCCGGCGGCGGCGCAGCCTGACGGGGAGCCTACTCGATTTTGGCCTCTTTTTTCATTTTTTTAATTGGGCTGAAAAGTCAACAGTGACACGTCATCCTGTTACGTGGGTCCCGCTGTCAGAAATCGTGTCAATTCGTGTTCAATCGACTTTTAGTGCACATTGCAACAAATTTCACGAATACTGGTGGTTTTTTGCGATCAAAACACAAAGTGGTGGTTTTTCGAAATTTGACTTGAAATGTGGTGGTTTTATGCTATTAACTCCTATGTCTTCCAAGATTAACGTGCACATCATGCTCTGAATAAGGAACTATGCTCTGAATTTTCACAAATCGAGTAAACTTCATGACTAACGTACACACTTTCTTCTTTTTTTAGAGTTTTCCTCTTGCGCATCGTCAAAGACAGCCACAAGATCAGCAGCACACTTTTCAAGCACAATATTTATTGACATGGCACACTCCTGAGAACAACAATAACCCAAAAATCAAGATAGTATATTGAACGATTTATCAGCAGCTTTCTGTTATTTTTAAGCCAAATCAACTCAAAAAAGAACCTCATGCAGTAAGTAGGAGACTGAACTTCATAGCAATCATTCAGGTTCAGACAAAATTTAGGAATGGGTTTCCTTGCAACTCCAGTTCAACCCAGTGCCAGCCAGAGAGGGGAAGCCACATTGTCCAAAACCGATGACACCACAACAAATGGGATAGTTCCAGACTTCCAGAGCAGATCAACCGACAGAGGAAGCTTGCCGTGGGAATGGCACAAGGAGGCAGTCCTAAAAATTCATGAAGGTGGCACATGTCCTACAATAATGTTTACAGGACTATACAAGTTGTTAGAAATAGGATTGTCAGAATAAATGAATAATAAATAACAGTGTGAAGTGTGGCTCACTTAATTCTTTCGATAATCCAGATGATGCACATGCAAAATCCTTGATTTAGGCTCACCAAGTCATTGGTCACTTGCTTGTTTGTGCAAAGCAGAACTGGAATTGGACCTTACTACTACTATAATTGGACCTTAGTACTACTAGATTTGGACATGTACAAAGTTCTTGAAAGTAGTAGGTTGCTCTGCAGTCTAGTCTGTCCATGCTTTCAGATCATTGAGTTGAGCATTGTCATCAAACGAAATCTGACTGATGATGTCAATAGTAGTAAGCTGAAATTTGTTTCCCATGGAAATGGGTCTTTTTCATCACATGCAGATAATTACCTGTGCAACGAGCTTCTTGGAGGCTCGAGAGGAGAGTTGTAGCAGTCGTGCCTCCGTGTGGCCTGAAGCTCAGGCTGGAGGAGCTCAGGTGGTGTTTTTGTTTGCAGAAAATGCATTGCGAGTCCTGGAGGAGAGTGCTGGCTACAAATATGCAATAGTCATTGGCCACTTGGGCATTCTCTTCTCGGTTCGCATGTTCAGCATTGTTTTTCCGGGTATGAAATGTGCTCCATGTCTGTATCTATCTATGTCATCCAAGATTAGCGTGCACTTCATGCTCTGAATAAGGAGCTATGCTCTGAATTTTCACAAATCGAGTAAACTTCGCGACTCGCGTACACAATTTCTTCAAAGACAGTCACAAGATCAGCAGTACACTTTTTCAAGCACAATATTTATTGACATGGCATCAATCACTCCTGCGAACAACAATAACCCAAAAATCAAGATATATTGAACGATTTATCAGCTTTTTTTTGTTATTGGTAAGCCAAATCAACTCAAAGAAAGAACCTCATGCACTAAGTAGGAGATTGAACTTCATAGCAATCATTCAGGTTCAGACCAAATTTAGGAATGGGTTTCCTTGCAACTCTAGTTCAACCCAGTGCCAGCCAGAGAAGGTAGCCGACATTGTCCAAAATCCGATGACACCACACCAAATGGTATACTTCCAGACTTCCAGAGCAGATCCAACGGCAGAGGAAGTTTGGCGCGGGAATGGCACAAGGAGGCAGGTAGATAGCCCGCTATGAGTAAAATAGGTCCTATAAAATTCATGAAGGTGGCACATGTCCTACAATAATGTTTACAGGACTATACAGGTTGAGAGAAATAGGATTTCAGAATACATGAATAACAAGGACAATATTTCAGTTTTTTATGCAGACGTGTTATAAACTTATGAACTACTTAGTACCAAGCGCGTTCAACGTCAGGAGCTCAAGGCTATGGACGTGTCAATGCACTAGGACTATCCTCGCGGCAGCAGGAGGTCTTTGATGTTGCTGCGGTCCCGTATCCTGGTAGCAATAGGCTCTTGCCAGACTCCAAACATGGGCCAAGACTGGCTGGCATCTAGCAGCTCAAGGCGCGGGCAGTGGTCGAGGAGGGCGACAAGTAGCTCTTCCTGGAACTTGCCGTCCCGCAGCATGACGCGCTCCAGCAGAGGGAGCTTCTTGATGATCTCCGTGATAAGTTTTCCGTCAAGGGTGTGAGGCCAGCCGGTGACACAGAGGCTCCTCAGCAAAGGCGCGCTGCATGCGATTGCTTAAGAGAGTTAGTCAGATGCATGCGGCAATTAATCAGGTTGGCTCATATGTATACGTGCCTGTTGGCGAGGTGGACTAGGACATCGGCGTCGACATGGCCTCTGAACGACTCGCACCGGCCAGCGCTAGCATCCACGGCGGCGCGCGCCATGGCTTTCCATGCTGCATGGGGCGGTTCGTGCCACCGCCACAGGACGGGTTCACGTAGATCGATCCGGCGCCAAAGCAGAGGGTCCTCCAGGGCCATCCTCCGCCATGGCGGGAACACGAGTCCCGCGCCGGAGAGGATGTCGGTCTGCGGGAGTTGCCTGAGGACAATGCGTACCATGTCCTGGGAGAGCGACGCCCAGTCCCGCCACTCGTCGACATGGGAAGAACGGGTGGTTAGGGTTTTGCTTCTCCTCTTCTCCGTACCCATTGTGCTATTCTTGTGTTGTTCCGTTTCAATAAGGAAGAGTAACGGTTTATATAGGGACCCCTGCACGCACTATCCTGCAGTGTCAATCTCCAAGTACGTTACGTGCCCAAACAACATGAAATTAACCAAGTTCTTGGGACTCCGGAACATGGAAATTGTTAGGATTTAATTAAGCTGTAATTAGGGATAATCCTCTCTTGTAATAACCGCACGTGTGGATGCCTTCCCAGGCAACCGCCGCGGCGGTTTTCCCTCGCTCCCGATCGGACGCGTCCCTTTCCCTTGTATCAATACTTCAATCATCAATGGAAAGTCAGAGTTGGATTCATTCTGTTATTTTGTCTCTCGCTCTAGAAATCGATCCGCGACACGTTATCAGCACTTCGACTCTGCCGAGAGAGCGAATTGGCGCCGGCGAACTCGCCGGGAAAAGAAGCAACGAAGGAAGAACAGAGAAAGGCAAGAAACAACGCCCAGAGAATTTCTGGGACTTCCCCTCCTCCACCGGCACCGTGCCCAGTACACGGCTGGGTGTGCCCGGCAAAGCCGAACAATGATGTAGAGGAGGAGGCCGTACCTGAGGCGCCCGTGCTTCCAACCGCGCCCGAGGGACTGGAGACCGGCGAGGCTTGGACTCGCGAACGGGCACTCCGATGGGTTCGCGCCCGGAACGCTGCTCCCCGGCGGCTACTCTTCAGACGAGGAGGACGGCGACCCGGTATCCTCTGAATCTCGCCGTAGAAGCCGTCGGCGGCAGCGGAGTGTGGTGGTGGTGCAAAAAGGGGATCGGGGGGAGCGGAGACGACCGTCGATTCCCCTTATCCGATCGGGAGAGCGGCGCTGGACTGGGCCTAATTCTGGCCCAAAGGCCAAACAGGCTGCAGCCAAAGCTCTGTACGATCAGAAAAAAAAACGAAAAAGAAATGGGTCGCATGAGCCACGGTACTGGGATGCCCAGTTCGGCCTAATGCCATTTTTTTTTAGTTTATTTCGTATTTCTTTTCTGATTAGCTTCAAGCTCTTTCAGTTTTTGTAAAAAATGTTTATTAGTAATTTCTAACATATGACTGTAATGTCTGAAATTTTATGTCAACATTTGTCTGAGTGCAATGTTAATTGCTGTATGTTGACAATGCTTGAAAATATTATAAATTCTTTCAATTTTTGCATAACACCATAATGTGGTGATTACCTAGAATGTGTTTTAATCAACACAAGGTTGTGCAAAGTAACATGAGGGAAGGTCTACACTACTAGTGATTACCTCCATGTGTTAAAAGCAAAAGGTGAAAGCACACGGATTATGGCATAAAGATAGCCATACGAGTGAGGTGTACGCTACTAGGTTGTTGGCGATTACCTCTGCCGTGTTCTACAAAACGAAGATCTACGCCATGTTATGGTCATTATCTTTTTGTAGAAAGTTATATTTTGGGTCATTTAGGCTTCTCCTAGACCTTGAATCAAGCATGTTATTACACACATAATTAATACGCATGATTTTTCATGCAGGATATGAGTGACATATCCAAGAAAGATATATTGTGTGTTGTACTATTATAATGTCATGAGACATATGATATTATAATAATTATATGAGTAAAAAAAAATGAAGGCACAAAACTTTGAACATAGTGTCATAGGATTCCTTGATAAATTCTTGGAATGAGTTCAGGAAGTGATATCTTATGGTTCTTCTTTATCTTCCTTAATAGAGTACGTGATTTGTCTGCAGAGGAGGAGTAAGGCAGGGGGCCTTTGCCCCCCTCCTCTTTATGCAAGGAGCTGATTTATTGCAGAGTTTGGTCAAAAAAGCTTAACTGGAAGGAAGATTATCAACTCCAATTCCCATCAGAGGCCATTTCCAACGAAGCCGCAATTTGCATGGATCGTTGCCTAACCACCCAGTCGCCATCACCTCCAGCGCGCAGACGAAGCCGAGGAACCCGTTGTGCTCGAACGTCGCAGTAGCCTTGAGCACGGGAGCCGGACCGACAAGAAAATTGTCGTCGAGCCGGATTTCTTCGAGGTGCGGAAGGGCGGCGAGGGCCGGGGGCAGGAGGCCGACGAGCTGGTTGTCGTTGACCCATAATATTCTGAGCTTCTCGCATGCGTCGATGCCGTCGGGATGGTTCCCGAGAACTGGAATGGGACCTTACTGCTACTAGAATTTTTGACGCCTTTGCAGCGAAAAAATAAATGCCCCCCGTCTTCAAAGTGACGCCTGCAAACCACACAACTAGTATCCAGCTCGACACCACGCCTTGCAATATTCATATGCATCGGATGACTATTGTGGCCAAAGCGCCACAAGAAATGATGGAGCTTAGCTGGGTAGTGCAGCTTCAACAAAATTTTCCACGTTTCTGTCATCCAACCAGTACCTTCACTGGACATTCCTCTCGAGTTTACCCTGTTCAGCTCTTCATTGATCATGTACACTCTGTAGGCCGAGCGAACTGAAAAGATCCCTTTTGAGTCGTAGTGCCAGGCCACAAAATCTCCAGCGTCGGCACAGATTGGGATGGTCATGATTATCTCAGCATCCTCCGCTGTGAAAACTTGTCGAACAAGAGTATTATTCCATTCTGAAGTCACAGGATCAATAAGATCGCAGACCCTAGTCAGTTCATGATCTCCTCTTGGCGTTTGCGGCCTCCACGTTGTTCCTCTTGGAATCCAAGGGTCATCCCACATGTGAATTTTCGTGCCATCACCAACTCGCCATATGAGCCCTTTTTTCAACAGTTGGACTCCTTGGAGGATACTGCGCCACACATAGCTCATACCACGGACAGGTTCAGCTTTTAAAATATCACCAGATGGGAAGTATAGTGCACGAAGGACCGTAGCACACAGGGAGTTCGGTGACTGGATAATTCGCCAAGCCTGGTTGGCTAACATGGACATGTTAAAGGCATGTGAATCTCTGAAACCGAGGCCCCCGTCCTCTTTATGATTCATCATTTTTCCCCATGAAACCCAGTGCATAGACCTGTCTTTATCATTTTGAGACCACCAGTATTTGCAGATGAGCTGGCTGATGCTATCACAAAGCCCCTTCGTAAGGTCAAAACAAGCCATGGCATAAGTCGGTATCGCCTGGGCTATTGGCTTAATAAGGATCTCCTTCCCTGCCATTGATAAACATTTCTCCTTCCATCCCTGTATTCTTTTCCAGATACTATCTTTTAGATATTCAAAACATTGCATTTTATTTCGTCCTATATTTTGACTGTAACCGGCAGGAGCTCTGCCATTGCATTATTAGAAGAAAGAATTGATCCAGTTTAGAAGGGGAAACCGGACCCAAACCCATACAAAGCACGGTTAATTAGGGGAACCGGTGAAAACCACGCAACACACTATAAAGGAGTTAAGGCACATCATCGGAGCCAGAAACAAGACTCCCTAAGCCCAATTCCATCGGGGACACCTTGTAATCGGCAACACCAAGCAACACCACCCGGAGATCACTCACCCGACAAAGGGAGAGCTTGCGCCTAGCCATATGAGTGCAGCCACTAACCATTAACTTGTACCATCTCACGAATTGCCTGGAGCGCCGTCGGCGAAGCTGGCTGCTTGCACAAACGAAGATAAGGCTTCATCTTGTCTTGCACATCTTCCTCGGAGCCTTTCTTCAATACCTGTCCCTTCGGAAGTTCTCCAAAAGACTCTGCCAATCTGAACTCGACGCGGTTGGCAACTGGAATGACACACTGTTTGTTCTTCTTGTCCAACCGGATGCTTCGTCGCTCGGCCAAAGAGGGAACATCCATCCGAAGCTGCTTGGCCTTGGGCATGTCAGTAATCTCACGACAGAGCTCCATCATCGAAGAAGGCAAGGTCTTCTCCTGTGGCTCAATCGCCTCATACTGAGCCAACACCTTCGCGATCTTCTCCTCCGGGATAAGGGTATCAGAACTCTCCAACTCCTCCAATGCCAAAGACATCTCCGCTCCAAGATCCTTCATCGAGGGCCCCTGCATCACAGGGGATACGTGCTCCAAAGCAACAAAAGGCGTGAAGGTGGAATCAAGGGCAAGCGCCGACGCGGGAAGGCTCACACCCCTGGGAGAGTAGGACCCAAATCGCTCAACCTCGCAGCCAGCCAGCTCTACGGGCACCTCACCAACAGATCTAGCAAGCAAATCCACCTCAGTCAGCTCCAAGCTCTTGTAAGAAGCCCCAACTTCGTCAACCTTGACTTGCTCCTCCACGCCTTGAAGCACCATCTCTGGTAGGACCAAGTTTGAATCAGGAGAGTCATCCATAGACTGCGGAATCACACCATCAGACACCCCATCTGCCGCACAAGCAGAGCTGTCATTGGTCACGTCGAGCGCCGCCGAATCGACAACCTCGACCAAAGCAAGCCTTCCACCAATTGCCTCCATCAGCTCCCAAAGACCCAAGACTTGCTCAGACCAACCCTGCACAGCGGCGACCAACTCGCGAAGGGGCAGGAACACCTCCTCCAATCGAGCTGCGAACATGGCCTGTAGCTCAGTGCTCAGAGCCTCAGCTTGAGCTGCAAGGAGAGGCCTCAAACTTGCCACCGGACTGTCAGCATCAACAGCAACTTCCCCAGCCCAGCCACCAGGTTGGGCGCATCCAGAGGAGCGACAACCGCAACCCATGAGCCCTGAGGTCGACGAGGAGGGCTCAAAGGCGAGCGGCTGCCAGGCTTGTCCCTTGAGCGGCACGGAGGCGAGCAGGAGCAGCGGTCCGGCGCTTGACTGGCAGAAAAGCAAGCTGGGCAGTCCCTCTCGCGATGTCCAGAGTGACGGCATCCCAGACACCGGACGGGGCCACGGCAGTCGGCGACGAAGTGGTCCGGCGACAAGCAGCGGAAGCAGAGGCCAAAGGTCCTCTGCTTGAAGGCGTGGGAGAGTCCCGTTTCCTTCCTGGGCAGCGGAGCAGGCGCCTTCTGCAGTCTCGGGCGACGCCGACCCCCAACCTCCACCCATTCCCGCTCCGTCGGCGCCGGGAGGACCTCAGAGATGTGTACCGGTGTGAAATCAGGAGGGAGTCGGGCAGGGGGAGGCGGCAGGAGGACCCTGGAGGCTCCAACACCTCCAACCGCAGCAATGGAGGCGTCAGGAGATGCAGCTCCTACTCCTCCAACCGCAGCAACAGAGGCAGCTCCAGCCTCCATGAGCGTCCCGCCAGCGGTGAGGGCCAGCAACTCGGGCGATGTCCCAGGCACCTTCTCCTTCAGCGCATCCGACCCCAAATCCCCTTCACCGGAGCCTACCACCGGAGAGCTGGCTCGAGATGAATCTGGATCGGGGCTGGCCGCATGGGAGATGGGATGAGGAGGTGGGGCAGGGGCTGAGGAGAGGACTTCGGTGGTTGGGGAGGCCATGGGGGCATGGCCAGGAGGGCGGAGGCGCAGGCGGGGCGGAGCTAACCGGTGGTTGCGGCGGCGGCGGCGGCGGAGGCCGCGCGGTCGCCAGGTTATTTCGTCCTACATAAGTGGGCGGACCAAGATATTCCAAAGGATTCTGAATTTAAGCCCAAAACAGTTAGTACCTCATGCCGCACATTCAATCGGGAATTCTTGCTGAAGAGTATTGAAGATTTTTCCCTATTGATGGCCTGACCCGAACATGCTTCTTAGGTTTGAAGTATGTTACTTATCGTTGCTGCAGTATGTGTGTTAGCGTCGAGCAGCAACAGCGAGTTATAGGGAGAGAGCGACAAACCTTCATATGTTATAGGGAGGGCACGTACGGCCCGGAGCTGAACCAACTCTTCGTCCCATACCGGGCTCGATCAAACTGGGCCGGCCCACCGTACCTCTCTGCCTTTCCTCGTTACCGACCAGGTCAGTCCTCGTCTTGCTGTTCTGGAAAGAAATTTGAAGAGTTTTTTTTTTCGAATCAAATCTGAAGAGTTCGTATCGCTCTCGTTGACCTCTGATTCAAATTTATTTCACAAGGCCATCACACGTGTGTAAAAAACAAAATGTATACCTAGGTCCTCGTAAGCAACTACGACCTCCTTCCTAGGGGCTAGCTACACATCATCGGCTTATCTACAAGTCAAACAAGACATGCATGCATATGCCTACGCAGGTACGTTAACATAACGTTCTCAAAACTGACCTAAATGTGTACATTATCTCATTGAAGTATAAATTTCAAACGGAATAATTCTTAAATCAAACATCTGAATTACAATATGTTCTATTGTTGTGTTTTTCGCGCCCATAGCTTTGAAACAAAAACTCATAATCATTATCACTATTCTTTTATCACTATCCATTATCACTATTCTTTTATCTCCGCCGCCGCTATCTTCTCACACATATCGACCTCGCCGGCTACGCCTCTATCTCATTCCTCCACAACCACCCTCATGTTGCTGGATCCCCTCTACCTGCCGCACCGAGCGCCACCGAGACGGAGTCGGCCAACCGATGGCATCCTAAGCCAAGAACTAGCTGGAGACGTCGATACAGCTGGCCGTGGCGGTGGAGGCTCACAATAGTCGGTCCCGCATGTAAGAAAACTGGTCGAAAATGACTATTTGATCTCTGCCGATGTGGCTAGTTGGTCGATCCCACATGCAAGAAAAAGATACGGCAAGTTTGTCCGAGCTAACGATAATTGTCAAGTGGTGTACAAACAACAATGTGGCAAGAGGTGGTGGAGTGTACCCAATTCCAAAGATTCGACTCGCACAGACCTAATAGTGGTGAGGACGGAGGACTAGCGCATTCCAAAGAAGCAAAACTTTGGCTCAAGGACTAAAGAGGCCATTCTCTCATTGCGGATTTGACAGAAGCGGCTAAGAATGCACCAAAAGTAATCATAAACCTGTCCCAAGCCAATCGCTGCAATCTCGCATGGCGATACCAAACAATGAATTTGCGGATCATAACTTAGGTTTGGTCGATAGACGTAGATGGATAGACACGGATGGTTCAACCACGACTATGCGCATAATAAACATATATAGGTTGCAACTAAACGCAGTTGGTACAGATAGATACCACATGTATGCATAAATAGACCAGACGGAAAAAATCATCTCACTTGCATTCAAGTCCCATCATGCATCTTTTTTATGCTCCTCCAGGTCGAACGGAGCATCAAAGTGGGCGTAGACTGGGTCGTTGCAGTCGGCTACCCTCCAGACGCTCGGGTCTCCCTGCCGTTGCGGATGGCCAACTCGTGGCGCTCCTCCTGGACGTAGCCTCGCTCGCAGAGCTCCCTGCGGAGCTGGTCCTTGAACGGCAACAAGTGGTCGCCGGTACTCTCGTCGCACAGGATGTACCTCACGTCGATCTGGTCGCGCCCTCGGCTGTCACCGTCTCCGTCTCGTCCATCTTGTTCGCGAAGAGCGTCAGGACAACCCTGTAGATCTCGTCCATCTTGTTCCCCGGAACATAATCGATGTTGTGTTCATACACCAGGGAGGGAGGTCACGAGCCAGGCGGGAGTCCGACTGACTCCATGGTCACACACCAGCCCACACCTTGGTCGACCTGCCTAGATCCAACAGGGCCGGCCCACCTCTCTTTCTTATGTAGAAATCTACGGGTAGCAAAATCGCTAAAAAAGGTAACACTACGTATCGCTCGCTGCGAGGTATATCACCGACTCGCCTACACGTTGTCCATCGTGGGCCGGCCCAACAAGCAGCCATGGTATAATCGTGTCTTGTTTCCTTTTTCTGTTTCATTTTACAAAACCTGAACCGTTTTCATTTTTCAGTTTTTTCATCCCTTTTTCATATTTTTTAAATACTTTTGTTTTTAGTTTTCTAAACCATCTTGAAAATGGTTCATATTTTGATTTTTTTTAAAACTTGTTCAGTTTTGGACATATTTATTTTTTGAAACGGTTCCGATTTTTAAAAATGCTTCGGCTTTAAAAAATGGTTCCGATTTCTTAAAATGATTCAGATTTAAAAAATGTTCATTTGTAAAATGGTTCTGATTTTTTTGTAAATTGTTTTTATTTTGAACTTTTTGAAAATGGTTTCCTTTTTGATATGGTTCCAATTTTAAAAAATGGTGCCAAATTTTAAAAATGATTCCGATTTGTGAAAATGCTTCCTATTTTAAAAAACAGTTCCGATTTTTGGAAATGTTCCTTTTTTGAAAATGGTTTAGTTCGCAAATGGTTCAATTTTTAAACATTTTTCAAAATAGTTCTGATTTTGAAAATATTCATTTTTTCAAAAAAAAAGTTCAAATCTGAACTACTTTTAAAAATGAACTGTGTTTTTCAAAAATTTGATAACATTTTAAAATGTGAACATTTTTCGAATCTGAAACATTACAAAATAAGTTCAATTTTTTTTAATCATTCATATTTTAAAATTGTAGTAGTAAGGACTTCTACAAAATTGCAGAAGAGTGTCATGACACCCAACGAGATCGGAGCCGCCAAAATGACCGCAACCGGGATGGTACTACCCAACACCAGAGCTAGTCTCTTCTTCAGCAATATGCATCTTTCACTCAATTACGAGTGAATTTCCAAAAATCTTCAGCAATATGCATCTTTCACTCAATTACGAGTGAATTTCCAAAAATCTTCCATGACCCCCATAAATGCCCCTCGAGGTGAAGCGGCTGAAATGGCTTTGAGATTTGAATGTCAAATTGGATCCATGACAATTTAGGGCTACCAATGGGCACCATAAAACCTACTATTAGAGATCTCTCACCTCTCATTGACAGAGTTAAAAAGAGGTAAGCTTCTATAGCATCATTTACTTCTTATGGTGATATATTGGTGTTGGTAGCCTTTCTTCCTAGACCTGATGTGAACCAATTGGCAAAATCGGATGGCAATAGTAAACAGGAAATTCGTTGCATGTTATAATTAAAACATGGACCCAGCAGGCAATCATGAATCTTCTTGTTGCTTGCTCGACAACCTTCTCCTCCTGATTGAATGGACCGTTGAAGTCAGCATAGACAGCGAACCTCAAGACGCTCATCCTGCTTCTTCTTCAGCTCCTCCCTCAACACCATGTCATGTTTCTACATCCTGGCGGCGTAGTTGTGGTCCACTTTGAACGCGGAAGACTAGTCGCCGATGGAGTACACTCCTTGAAGACATGATATAGCTCGAGCTCAGGGTTGTATTGGTTTTTTTCCTTGCTAGGGTTGACGTTTTTGTCATCTATGGTGACATTGTGTATTAGTCGGTCCCGCATGTAAAAAACTGGTGGAAAATGACTATTTGATCTCTGGCTAGTTGGTCGATCCCACATGCAAGAACTGCAAGTTTGTCTGACCTAACGATAATTTTCAAGTGGCGTAAAAACAACAACGTTGCAAGAGGTGGTGGAGTGTACCCAATTCCAAAATTTTGACTCGCACGGACCTAATAGCGGTGAGGACCTAGCGTATTCCATAGAAGCAAAACTTTGGCTCAAGGACTAAAGAGGCCCATCTCTCATGGCGGACTTGACAGAAGCGGCTAAGAACCCACCCAAAAGTAATCATAAACCTGTCGCGAGCCAATCGCTGCAATCACATGGCGATACCAAACAGTGAATTTGTGGATCATAACTTAGTTTTGGTCGATAGATGGAGAGAGACGGATGGTTCACAACAAATTTTGTTACTGCAACCGGACGGGACGGCAGCTTCCGATCGCGCGGAAGTCGTCGCGTGTACGTTCCCCGGCCGGGCGGCCGAGCAGCCGATGCGTCACGTTGTACGTGAAATTCAAGCGCGTGAGAAGCCCCTGTGGAGGGCGAATAAGCGTAACGCAGCTCGTCCGACAGGCCGGACTTAATCCACTGCGTTCAATCATAGAGATCGTCGACACCCGGCCGTATTCGCTGCGGGTATGCGCAGCACCCCATACGCGCACGCCTCGTATGGCACAGTATAGGAAGGCAGATTCCTGTGCGGGAACAGCAGACGCAGCTGGGGCACTCCTCCACCATGTCAGATTGCATTGAATGTAAAGAGGTGACGAAACAGGGGTAGCTGGAATCGTACTGTTTTAGGCCGCGCATCTGTTTTAAATTAATTGTTCTTCATTTTGCACTAAACAAGCACGAGCACAAGGAGCAGGTAGGCCAGCACGTAGGTGAAGCACCTAGGTCTGAGGATTTGTTTTAAAACGAAAGTTGCTTAACCGTGTGTGGATTTGAGATAAAATATATACTCTCTCCGTCCAAAAATAAGTGTTTCAAGTTTGATCAAAATTGGATGTATCTATACATGAAACATGTCTAGATACATCCACTTTTGAGCAAACTTGAGACACTTATATTGAGACGGAGGGAGTACAAAATATATGTGTGTCGACGATTTGGTCTCATTATGTTTTGACTTTCGTCCACTAACGTTTTAATTTTGGATCAAACTTCACACCATTTTCAACAAATTTTGTCAAAATCATCGAACTCGGTCGACCGTTTAAAATTTTATGTCACGAGTAGATGGATCTCGCCGTTCCCTGCAACTTTATATGTTGTAACTTTTTTGTTTCAATGATCTACAAATAGATCTACATGAAAACACACCTATTTTGACAACAAATAAGTATATGTGTGTCGAAAAAAGTTACAATATAAAGTTGTGAGAAACGACAATATACAACTACTCACGAAAGGAAATTTCAAACGGCCGATCGAGTTCGACGAATTTGACAAAATTCGACCAAAATTGTTGCGAACTTCGATTCAAAATTAAAAGGTTTGAGTGCACGAAAATTGAAACAAATCGTGAATGGAACCTACTCGTAAACGCGTTATATTTCGTGTATATTTTATCACGAATCCACACACGGTTTGAGCAACTTTTGGCTCCGGGAATGCCGAAAGTAGAGTTTCGGCCTAGGCACTACCAAAACCTGGTCTTTTGGATGGTGTGCTATTCCTAAAATTTATTTAATTCATGTATTATTTTTCAAATTTATATATTAAAAAATAATATTTGAAAAAAAATCCGAGCACAACCGTAAGCACCGTTTAGTTCCAATCTTTTGAA
The DNA here is from genome assembly GCA_947311845.1 of Poa pratensis. Lineage (NCBI taxonomy): Eukaryota > Viridiplantae > Streptophyta > Magnoliopsida > Poales > Poaceae > Poa > Poa pratensis. The sequence continues at coordinate 55,641,577 of CAMZMU010000058.1, read as the reverse complement.
CGGGTAAACATATGTACTAATCGATGTCAAAGGGTTGTAGTTATGGCAGGAGAAGGTGGTTGTATTTTTTTTATTCCTGACAGCTCCGAGCCTGGGTAGGAGCAATAAAAGTCAGGCAGCAGGAACACTGTTCACGCTTGTGTTCTGAGTTCGGAGACCAGGTCCATCCTTCGAAGCCCATCACCCGCGTCAGGTGCCAACCCAATACGCGACACTGTTTAGGCACATGTACAAGAAACGCGCATACAGGCCAGTGGTCATCGCTAGGCCCGTGTAGAACGGTTGCGACAAAGTCCGACCTGTCGGACGGGTGCCATATCGCCGCTCTCCTGTGGAGGGCCCTGTACTTGGCCGGAGCGGACCATGTACATGTACATGGATCCTTGCTCGTTGAGTCTGAGGCAAGTCAGTACACGTACAACACCATTGTCATTGTACACCCAGGCTATACAGTATAGGTTGTATAGAATCTGCTACATGGATGTACAGATGTACACGTAAATCTAAAATTTTCAGATGTGCAACTATACAGTACAGGTTGTACAACTATATAAATTAAGTTGTACAACTAAAAAGACACAGGTTGTACAACTAACAGGTTAGGTTATACAACTACACATACATAGGTTGTACAACTAAAAAACACATGTTGTACAACTAAATACAGGTTGTACAGATACAGGTTGTACAACTATATATACACATGTTGTACAATTAGACAGAAACATGTTGTACAGACACAGGTTGTGTAACTATACATAACCGGAAGTAAAAAAAAGGTTCGTCAAAACCTATCAACATGGGATCTAGTTTTGAATATCTCGACGCGAGGAGCTCAAAAGTGAAAACGGATCGTAATTTGGATAAACGGTTTTCAAGATATTTCATTTTTTAAAAACGAATCTCAAAATAAATGCACATACAACCCTCCGCAGGGAGAAGCAGAAATCCCACCAAAACTCTCTCGTGCTGCCACTTGTCACATATTCAAGCACCCACGAGGGACCACGTGAAGGGAGAAGCTGACACTTGTCATCACACCATGGTTCGCTGGTTCCTTCAAAGGCAGCCCTTTTTCTAGTGATTTCCTGCTCCTCCGAGTCGAAGGAAGCATAGAAGTCCCACCAAGCTTGGCGGACTAGCTGGGCCAAGGTTAAGAGAAACCAGCTGAAGCCCGGCCTCGTAGCACAATCGAGGTTCCCGAGATTGAGATCTGAGTAACCTCAAAAAAAAAGATTGAGGTCTGAGTCACCGCCTCATCCTCCTGCCCAATCGATTCGGCAACGACAGAGTCCACGTGAGTTTACCGCTAGCTTGGCGCAATGACTCATAAGGAGATGATCCATATGAACAAGAGCGGCGCTGATTTTGATCGGCCGCTTGCTACCGCCGTAAACGCGGCAAGCACCGGCTTTCCGACAAGTACGAGCTTCATGGGTGAAGCCCGACGAACTCGTTCCCTACTACGACGGTAATGGGTTAGGAGTGGCTGGCGGAAGGGAAGCGTCTGCACGAGCAAGGCGCCGCGCTCGTGCCCGGAGGAACCACGACGACTTCATGCGGTCCTAGAACTGTGTCCTCGGCGAGAAGGGCTACATGGCTGTGGACGAGGAGTACGGAGTACCTCAACGATGCCCACGAGCTGGACGAATACATCAGGGAGCTGTGGGAGGAGTTGATCGAGAAGCGAGACCTGCTTGTCAAGTTCGCACCCGGTATACGCTGACATGATGTAGGTCTCCGCCTCGATCTTCTCAGTTTAGGTATCCACCCATTCCACCGCCATGCTCGATCGTCTCCATGCACGTCAGGCCTGATCGGCTTAAAAGCGCAACAGCTATGTGTTCACCCATTCCAAGTGGACAATTTTCCGTACAATTGACGGGAAATAGCCTAGCTAGGATCTAAAAGCGCAACAGGAAAGGGATGAACACATAGACAAGACACAGGGAGTTTTTTCATATCTCTTTGGTTTTATTCAGTTCGATAACAATCAAAACGCAAAGTGCGCCACGATCCTCACAACGCAATGCGCGTGCCATCCCACGAGCTAAGGATCGTGCCGTACGACTCGATACACATCACAGACACAGGGCGTTTCATACCCAACACTCAGATACAGACTCCACACTGCTGCAAAACGTACCTCCGAATGCTTGTTTGCAACACTGACGTAAACGGTAAAGGGATAAAGAACAGGATTAACCCAACATTTAAACAGTTAAGTTGCTTCATCATCTTTACCACCGCAGCAGCAGCAACAAAGGGCCGACAGGTCGCACCCAAGGCCCAAGCAATCCAAGATATCGCACACCCAGCGACAGCAACATTTCACCCCACCAGAATTCACTGACGGCATTATACCCTACAATTAACAACATTTAAAACAAGTCTTGTACAGAATGAAACAAACATAAAGACACCGACTGAGATGGGCGAGAGAAAAAATTACTCACCTTGGCCGGCGGGGATTCCTCCTATCCCTGCGTCCCTGTGATTGTTGAAGATGTGTGTAGGATGAAGGACACACCAAGCGGAAACAGCACTCTTATAGGGGCAGAAGATGAAGGACACAGCAAGCGTATGGATGTGCAGTCAGTCTGTACAATCACGACTAAGTGCAGGCCTCCTCTTACAAATTGAACCTATAAAATGTACTACTGTCAATACGTACTTAATTGTCGTGAAGACTTTGCTTAACTATTTAGTAGTTTATGTACTCGATTGTCCCGCAGACTTGCCCTTCCATCCATCGGTTGGGGCATATCCTAAGTCTCCGCTTAACAGTGGCTCCATTATGTACAAAATGCAGCCCAGTGTAGAGTAAACTGATATGATTAACATCAAGTGTTGAAGGCCTACCATGCATCATGACCAAGCAAGCATATTATTGTAATGCATACAGATCATGTATCATTAAGTTCACTCGGTGCCATAGGTGCGAGTTGTACTGACATACATTGTGCCATAGGTGCGAGTTGTAGTAGCATACGGCATACTTCTGTAACTTGTCTGCAGTCGTGCTGCGACCTAGCGAATAATACACGATCAGCTGGTGCAGCTTACAGCCAAGTCTATCCTGCAGACATCCAGCTAGTTGGTACTTACTCTTTGACCAGATTTAGTAGTGCATCTTGGCGCACAATGCTCAAAAGTTCGGAACATTATGTGTTTTTGAACAGGCTAATAAAAAGAATATACAGAAAAACGTTTTCGCTAATATTCACTCCTGTGAGAATTTTTGTGTTGTGTTGCACATAAGTTGCATCCGAGATTTCACAGCTGTAGGTGGGAGCGCACACGAGTTGCAACCGGAATTTCCTCAATTGCGCTTGGATTGCACGAATGCTTACTCAATTTAACCCTACACACTCACATAAATAAATGGTATCGGGTATGGGTAAAGTTCTTACCCGACCCGCCCCGCGTCGCCCTCCTCTGGCGACTCCGCACCCATCATTCTATTCCCGTGATGTTTTGTTTCAATACGGAAGACTAACGGTTTATATAGGGATCCTGCGCGCACTATCCTGCTGCCCGCGACATGAAATTAACCAAGTTCTTGGGACTCCGGAACATGGAAATATTCTCCACCTAGCTAGTTGTTATCGAGCAAAAACCCAGAGTCTGGGTGGTGGTCCATCTGGTAGTAGCCTCGCTCGCAGAGCTCTCTACGGACCCGGGCCTGGCGCAGCAAGAAGTGGCAGTTAATCTCCTCCTTGAGCCCGCCGAGGACGCCGCCATCGGCGCCGGGGGACGGGCGCCGTCCCCTCCAGGGACAGGATGACCCTCCCGGTGCCCTTGGACACAAGGTGCATCATCTTCTCCTCATTGCCGCCCTCGACCGTCGCAGTCTTGTCTAACGTCAGAGCCTCAGCAGCTCCGTCTCCTGCTTCATCTCGATCTCCTTTAGAAGATGTCGATCTTGTTTCCTTTCTTTTGGTTCAGAGAGAGCGACAAACGAAGCCCTAGCCTAAGCTAGCCTGCCTTCATATGTCAGGGAGGGCATACAACCTTCCCTGATTTGTCGGCTGAAGACTACTGCAGCTTGATGATGGACAATGTTGATGAAGTAGCCGACAGGCGTGTTATTGCTTTGAGAGAGATTAAGAGGGGAAAGTTGCGGGTGGAAAAAACTTATAATAAGAAGGTCCGGCTTAAAAACTTTCAAATTGGCGACTTGGTCTGGAAAGTTATATTGCCAGTTGGCTCCAGAAGCCGGAAATTTGGCAAATGGTCCCCAAACTGGGAAGGACCACTGCGAGTCGTGAGAATAGTACCCGGCAACTCTTATCTGGTGGAGACATTGGAATGCGGCATGCTGCCTAGAGCTATCAATGGAAAATATATGAAGAAATTCCACCCGAGCGTGTGGCAGACTGCATGAGTTGCACGTATGGCTGATATACATATATTGCCCTTAGCATATGGCCGATGAGCTTAAGCATCGCCCTAGGACAAAAAAACTTCTACATTGAATATTTTCTAGTACGCAAGCTCTACTAGAAAACAGGGGGTATGTGTTAGCACCCGTTTTTGGCAGACTGCCAGTTTTAGGTTCAAGTAAGACTTGGCGGCTCAAAAAAGGCAGCATAGAAGGCTAAAATGATGATCTGTTAAAATTTTCAGGAAAAAATGGCTAGAAGAAGACAGTCAATAATCCAGCAACTGGAACAAGACGGAGTGCAAAGTTGCTAAAAATACCTAACAAGCTAAGTCAAAGGAAGGCAATAAATACGGCAGAAAAGAAGCCAATTTTGTCAAGACAAGGCGGAAAACCAACTTTGTCAAGACAAGGCAGAAAATAAGCCAACTTTGTCAAAACAAGCCGGCAGAAGAGAAACCAACTTTGTCAATACAAGCCAGCAAGAAAGAAGACAACTTTTCACTGATCCGAGTCCAATACGAAGCCGATCCAAATATCTTATCTCTAAAGAAAGGCTAGTTTGAAGCCAATACGGAAGGAAAAAGGCAACTTTCCAAGTAGCCAGCAAGTTGGAAGCCAATACGGAAGGCAACAGGCAACTTTCCAAAGTAGCCAGCAAGTTTGAAGCTAACGAAGCCGACCAAGAAGTTGCCTAGTTTAGAGATGGATTCGACTTAGATTATGATTTGTAAACCTTGTAGAAGTCCAATACTTGTACGGGAAGTCCAGTCGCCTCATATATATGTGAGAGGTGATGGCCGATTAAAATTAAGCAAACAATCGATAACCTATCAATACAACCTACTTTTCCCCCTTAAACCCTTGTTCATGCTTCCGTTGTTTGGCGACTTTGCGTAGATTTCACCGGATATCGAAAACCGAGTTAAGAGCGGCCAACCCTGGCTTAGTTCAGCCAATCGTCGCCGGCTTTCCTCTGACGGGGCTTCCCGAGGGGCTGGGGCGTCTGGTCTAAAAAGCGTCTGCTTGCTGTCTTGCGTCTCGCGCTGGAAGCAGGCCTCCCGCGGGGCGAGTTGCGGAGTACCTCCCTCGGTACCGCGGGTACACGAGGACGTGTTCGTGTGACGTGTTTCGAGCGTAACAGGAACCATTTTTGAAATTGGAACCATTTTCAAATTTGGAACCATTTTTTAAATTGGAACAATTTGCAAAATGGAACCATTTTTAAATTTGGAACCATTTTTTAATTTGGAACCATTTTTAAATTTGGAGCCATTTTCAAAATGGAACCTTTTTTTAATTTGGAACCATTTTAAATTTGGAACCATTTTTAAATTTGGAACAATTTTAAATTCAGAACCATATTTAAATTCAGAACCCTTTTAAATTTGGAACCATTTTAAAATTTGGAACCATTTTCAAAATGGAACCGTTTTAAAAATGAACAATTTTAAAATTGGGAACCATTTTAAATTTGAAACCATTTTCAAAATAGAACCATTTTCAAATTTTAAATAGTTCCAATTTTAAAAGAAACGAAAACAAAACAAAAAAGAAAAAACCGAAACAAAAAACAGAAAAAGGAACGAAAAAGAAAACGAAAAAATAAAATAAAGAAAATCGAAAAAAGAGAAGAAAAAAACGATTTTTGAAAACAAAACAAAAAAGAAAAGAAAACGAAAAACAGAAAAGGAAACGAAAAAAGAAAACAAAAAAGAGAAACGAAATAAAAAAGGAAAAGCCGCCGGATGGGCCGGCCTGCCAGAAGGTCCCCGTTAGCGGCGCGACCGATTCGCGCCGCTAACGGGCGTCATATAGGATTCGCCGGGGGACATACACCCTTCCTCCCAGACCCCAAGCACACCTTGGACTGCAAGCTATCAAACTGGGCCGGCCCACCTTACCGATCGACCTGTCCTCCTTTCAAACCTGCTTGCTTTCACTAAAAAGAAAATGTCATAGTCTAAAAAAAAAACTAAAATGAAAATGTCGTCTAAAAAAAACTAACAAGAAAATGTGTACGCTTGCACTTTTTTTGGAGGCTAAACAGTGGAGTTCCCCACTGTATATTTTTTTATTGATTTTCAAATAAAGAGTATGTACAATCACTGGCGGATCTAAGTGTACTCAGCTGGGTGCACAGGACACCGGGTAAGAAAAAATTTCTTTGTAAACTAGCAATTCTTCACCACATATGCACCCCAAAACTATGGTTTTTCCCTCTTGGTGCACCGGTAGGCACCCTGGTGCTATGTGCTCTAGCTCCGCCACTGTGTACAATAGGTTGACTACAGTTAGACTAACTAAAGGCCAACGTACAGTCAGGAGAAGCGGAGCACCCAATCTTTCATGCCATGATATGCCTCAGTTTCGAGTGGCCTTATGAAGCAGGAGAGCCGTCTCATCCTTGCACTTTTGTTTTCAGTGATAGCTAGATATAAAACGTCTAAGCCTACATTGATGGCAAGAATATTTATTCTTCCGGTGTTGTATCCATGCATGCACTTGGGTGCCCTTTTGTGCCCTTCTGTGGCGCACCCAGCAAACCTGGGGGTGCGCCACAGAATCCCAAATTGGTGCGTCACTGATAGCCTTTTCTGTACTAGTGTTTTTCTTTTAATCTATCTAATTAACACATAACAACATTGCTTATAACAAGTTTTGAGTTGCTTACGGAGCCTACCGCTCTCTGTGTGTCAAGGGATTGATCGTACGCGATCGAGCATCGAGGCGGGTGGTTGCCCAGTACGGAACCGACCAGGTCAGTTCTAGTCTTGCTATTCTGGAATGAAATGTGAATAGTTAATTCGTATCGCTCTCGTTGGCCTCTGATTCAAATTTATTTCAACTGTGACGAGAATCAAATTGTATAGCTAGGTCCTCGTAAGCTACTACTCCCTCCGTTCCAATTTAATTGACTTGCTATACACCACATGTGGATATATCTATACATGTAACATGGCTACAAACGAGATTGGAACGGAGGGAGTACGACCTCCTTTCAACGGCTAGCTATCTACAAGTAAAACAAGATATGCATGCATATGCCTCCGCATGTACGGTAATATAACGTTCCCCAAAATTTAAGATGATGAATATATAAATGTGCACATTATCTCATTGAAGTATAAATTTCAAAACGGAATAATTCTTAAATCAAACATCCGAATTACAATATGTTCTATTGTTGTGTTTTTTGCGCCATAGCTTTGAAACAAAAACTCATATTCATAGGTTTTGCCAGGCTTTACTTTCTTTTACGCGTGACTTCCAACATTAGTGTGTGTGCAAACAGGATCCTAAACGGGTGATTGTGCACACGGTTCGTCCTGAGAGCGCGTCACTGTGTGGGCCCCACACGTTATCCCTCTGTTAGCTCCATGTGATCCTGTGAGGATGATCCATAGACGTAGCATTCTTATACTATAACATGACGATTCCAAGCAGATTTAGATAAGCTCGAGTAGAAGATAGCTTTGGTACGCTTTAATTCAAGCATGCATTCGATCCGTGGATTTTGAGGGGAGCAAAAAGATCTCGTTTGTAGACTTTGTAGGCAGCCTTTCTTCCGAAACCTGATGCGAGCCAATCGGCACAATCAGATGGCAGTAGTAAACAGGCAATTCGCTGCATGTTAAAATTATAACTAGTTGACGGTGGAGTACACTGCTTGAAGAGATGATATAGCTCGAGTCAGGATTGTATTGGATTTGTTTCCTTGCTTGGGTTGACTGTTTTGTCGTCTATGGTGACATTGTCTATTAGTCGGTCCGCATGTAAGAAAACTAGTCGAAAATGACTATTTCATCTCTGCCGATGTGGCTAGTTGGTCGATCCCACATGCAAGAACAAGATACGGCAAGTGACGTAAAAACAACAACGTGGCAGGAGGCGGTGGAGTGTACCCAACACCAAAAAGTCGACCTGCACGGACCTAATAGCGGTGAGGACTGAGGACTAGCGTATTCCATTGAAGCAAAACTTTGGCTCAAGGACTAAAGAGGCCAATTTCTCATGCATTGCGGACTTGACGGAAACGTCTAAGAATCCACCCAAAAGTAATCATAAACCTGCTGCGAGCCAATGGCTGCAATCACTTTTTTTATATGAAGTGTATATCTAAAATCGCAGAGATACGAAATAAACCCAGAGTCCGCTGCAATAAACAAATGGTGATACAATGAATTTGCGGATCATATGGTCGATAGCAAAATAGACACGGATGGTTCAACAACAACTATGCGCATAATAAACATAAACCGCAACGAACGCAGTAGGTAAAGATAGATACCACATGCATGAATTGACCGACTCACTTGGATTCAAGTCATGGATCTTATTGACGCTCTTCCAGGTCGAACGGAGCATAGAAGTCGGCGTAGACTAGGTTGTTCCAGTCGGCTACCCTCCAGACCCTCGGGTCACCCTGCGGATGCGGATGGCCGACTCAGGGCGCTCCTCCTGGACATAGCCTCGCTCGCAGAGCTCCCTGCGGAGCTGGTCCTTGAACGGTAACAAGTGTTCGCCGATACTCTCGTCGCAGAGGAGGTACCTCACGTCGATCGGGTCCATGCGCTGCAGGTGCTTCGTCTTCTCCTCGGGTGTCGCGCCCTCGACCGGCTCCATCTCTTTCATCTTCTTCGAGAAGAGCCCAAGAGCTCCGTCTGCTGGTTTATCTCAAGTTCTCGACCTCCCTGTAGATCTTTTGCGATAGGAAGAACTAAGCCGTAACCTAATCGATGATGTGTTCATATACACCAAGGAGGGAGGTCACGAGCCAGGCGGGAGTCCGACTAACTCCATCGTCACAGACCAGCCCACCTTGGTCGACCTGGCTACATCCAACTGGGCCGGCCCACCTTTTTTTCTTATGTTGAAATCTACCGGGAGCAAAATCGCTAAAAACAGGGCAACGTGTTAGAAGGTTGGGCTCGTCTCAGTTAGGCACCTGGCGTTGAGCTACAGAGCGAATATTCTGCAATGAGTTGTGCCCACATCTGGAAACATAAATTGGAAGTGCATGAAACTTAATACTTATGAAACGAGTGAAAGAAGCATGTACTTATGTTTTGGATACTTTGTGTTGCTTTTGAAACAGAAACGAGGACGTGTGAAAAAATCTGATAATAGAAATGGTGTGTTCTACAAATACGGAATGAACTTAAGATTGAGACATGATTGAGGTGGGAGGGTCTTTCTATAATATTTCCCGCACGAATCTCTTACAAAGATATGGCATTGCTACTACGGGTGCCAACTTAATATATGGAATTGCATTTTCAAGAGAGGGACAATCTTAACTTGTCCTATTCTTCCATCAGGAAGAATGGTGCGAATAAGGTCCATCTTTATAGACAAGGCTTCAAGTGGACCCGCCCACATCTCATTCTTATATCATGTTTACCTTCATAATATCTCCATTACAAATAAGATCCTTGGAAGAAAAAAAAGTATTAGAAGAAAAATTATGTCCATGTACACTCGTTTGTGGCAGCTCGCACGACTGCTACGTTGAGTACGCGTGTGGACTTCTATTAAAGCTGGGCGCATGGCAATCAATCATGGATGATAGGGACGTCAGTGAACATAGTCCCGCACTCCCGCCGGTGGAGGATGGCTGGGTTGGGTCCTGAACTCGTAGCCCGAACTTGCGGAAACGAACGAATGAAAAAAAAACACACCAGCGTGTTATAGGTGTGCACGTATACGTGAGCATGATACATACATGCACATATATGTGTTTTACGTGCACATACACGCGGGCACCCAACATCAGCATAGCGGGGAAGAAGTGCATCAAATACATGATTTTGGGCCAATGTACTACACCGGGAACAAAAGATCACGTTAGGGAAAATAATAACGCTAAGGAACAAATGGAATCTAACAGGGAACAAAACTACAGAGTCCAAGTAACAAGTTGTGCTTGTGTGGGAGATGCCCAACGTTATTTCGTAATAAAGTTAGAGTTTTAATGTAAAAAAAAAGTTATGCTTATACGGGGAACAAAACTTTATATGACAAGGAATAAAATCTCACTACAGTTACCAAAAATTATTCCCATGCATCTGCCAGACTCTGCGGATAGCCGACATCGGCGAGGAACCGAAAAATCTCACTTTATACGGCAGCAGCGCAATGACCTCCGGCGCGCACACCACGCCGCAAAACCCTTTGTGGGAGAAGATTTCGGTGTCCGCCTTGAGCGTGGGAGCTGGACCCACGAGGTAGTTGTTGTCGAGCCGGACGTCCTGGAGCTGCGGAAGGGCGGCAAGGGCCGGGGGTAGGAGGCCAACGAGCCTGTTGCTATTGAGCCAGAGTCTTGTCAGCTGCCTGCAAGCATCAATGCCGTCGGGGATGGTCCCAGAGAATTGTTTGCCGTGCAGCCAGGCGTCCTTAAGGTGGACCATCCCAGCTAGCACGTCGAGGGTCCCGGGCAGGCGCTCCTCGCCGAGCTATTATTCAGGTTATGAGAGCAAAATTATTCCCTGAGGAAGTCTTGGAATAGGTTCAGGAAGTGATAACCTCTAGTTCTTCTTCTATCTTGTTTAAGAGAGTTACCTATTAAATCCTTTGTCTGCAGAAGACGAGTAAGACAGGGGGGCCGTTGCCCCCCTCCTCTTTTTGTGCAAGGAGCTGATTTATTGCGGAGTTTGGTCAATAGAGCTTACCGAGAAGGAAGATTATCAACTCCAATCCCCATCAGAGGCCATTTCCCAATTATTCATTATGAAGAAGACACCATTATTGTCATTGAGGTAGACGTGGCGGAGCGCGGCCATGCCCCGGAAGGACGGGAACGGGCCAGAGAGGGAGTAGTTCTGTAGGTTGAGGCCCCTGCAGCATGTCGTACTTGGCGATGGAGGCGAACAGCGCCGACTAAGTAGAACGTGTAGGTGGTATTTTCAACGGGGTGCTCCAAATAGTTTAGGGATAGAGAATGATATGCATGATCTCTATTGGTTTTGCCCACGGAACGACCAAATTAAATCGTCACGAAAATACACACACGAGATACTTATAGCCACGGAGCACTTCATGCCCAGTGCTCCGATTTAATACCTGACGCAAGGTTTACCTTTGGCTAGATATGTTACTCGACAAACACGGAGGAGCCGACATAGTATATGTTGAGAGTCTTTTACCGAGTGTAACACTCGGTAAACACGGTGTCAAGTATAATATGGGTTTAGCCGAGTGTTTTAGGTACTCGTTCGTCTCGGCGAGGTTCTCGTAGTAGCCCTCTATCTCCACGTACCCCTTGGTGCACAACTCGGTGTGTACCCTGGCATGTTCCTGCTGATGCAGATGGTTGTAGATCCTCTCCATGCATGCCGCTTGCTGCTCCATGCGGACCTCTCGCCGCAGCAGCTCGTTGTGAACCCTCTCTCCGCAACATGCAGGGGCTTCACCAAGTGGCGGAGGCAGGATTTTCAAATTGGGTATGCGGAGTGCAAAAAAAAGTCCCACTCGCATTTTAAGATTCTTTGGGACAAAAATCGGAAATATTAGTACTACAATAGATCAATCAACAATTTATGGATTACCCTTATTCCTCAACTACGATTGGATTGTTTTTTGAAAAGAACCATGAAATCAGTTGCGATAGTGTCACCGTTGAGCAATGCACATTGTGCCACGGCGCCTATCAGGTCACCGCCGTGCCGGCCGTCAGTGCAACGGACACGGACCGAGGACGAGGCGACTCGTGTGTACGGAACGAGGTCAGCCAGAAAATAAGTTCGTTCTGAACAGCTATCGACAGGTTCTACTATCATTTTGTTTTTTGAGACACAACAGTTTCTCCTCTCATGGCCTGAATCGACTTTTTTTTATAGAACTAGTACACATGTACGTGCAACGCACGTCTATACAGTTGGTCAAAGTATTCTTAGGCGACCCTTACAAAATCGACAAAAAGAATTTTGGAACCAATAATAGAAAATCGTTAGAAATATTTTTCTAAAATTAGTTTGTTAACGCCAGAAAAACAAAACTATCAACAGAGATTGTAGATCGTCTCTGCAAATTTGAAAGTGCATATAATGCCTATAAAAAAGAGGAAATAATCAAAGACAGTTTACAATCCACGGGTCTGGCCGACTATCTGGACGTGGTTTAGGATCCCTGCAACCATATTAAAAGGCTACTACTAACCATCCTCCCAGAAAAATCAAGATGTCTTAAACAGGAGATTGCATATTCTACAGAACCATGTGAAGCACTTACAATCAGAAAGCAGAACTTCGATTGCAAGCATATAAGAGGTCTCGTGATCTCAAATTTCAAGCTCTTCAATAATAGAAGAAATAAAGCGAGCAATTTTCTTTCTGCTTGTTGAGATTGAACTACCATCCGTTCAAGAAATAAGAGCAGAAATCATCTAAATATCGAGTTGGACATACACATAAGGATGTGCATACTAACATGCTAAGCCTGAAAAATTCATTCACTTTTTTCCTTTCTGATTCTGATGATTGGTGGGCTATGCTGCTGGAGAACCAGCCACTTGCACGCTGCCAAAGAAGCATTCCTACAAAAAAGAGCCGTGAATTAAGTAAGGTAAACCTGGAATTTGTCATGGGCGGCGTGGAGTCCAGTTTTCACGTCCAGGCTGTTGCGTCCCAGCGAGGAGTGCAGCGGCGGCGGTGCAGCCGTGCAGGCGTCGAGGCCGCTGGGCAGGCGGTCCGTGTGTGGACTGGAACAGCAGCGGTGTCCAGATCGACATCGTTGAGGAACGCCCCGTCGTCGAGCAGCAAGGGTAGCGGCGGCATGACTGATCCTGTCGTCGAGGAACACCCCGTGTCTCCATTGCACAAGGGACGGAACGGCGGTGAGGGCAGATGGCACCTGTCGTCGAGGAACAACACGTGTCCCCGTTGTACAGCAAGGGACGAAACGGCGGTGAGGGCATGGCGGGAGGGCGGCGGTGTGGGATGCGTGTGGGCATTAGGTGAGCAGCCGGCGGTTGGGTGTTTGGGCAAGCGGCCGGCGGCGCGTCTCTCGGCGTGAAATTTAAAGCATAAGAGGGATGGGCGCGGGGCCGAGTGGATTCCGGCGGCCGGAGGAGAAGGACGCGGGCACGCGGCCGGGAGCTTGGACAGGGGATGGGATGTTAGGATTTTCAGATTGGATCAGGACTTGCTCACGAGAGATGGAACAAAACAAAGACGACAAGGGCCTTTGCGACGTAGTGCTCAACTTCTTGATCGCCGGGCGGGACACGTCCCACGACGCACCCGGCCGTAGTCGAGAAGCTCCGCCGTGAGCTGGCCGCCTTGAGTCCACCCGCGCACGCGACGAGGGAGTCGCCTTTTTCAGATTAACGAACGGTTTGTTGTTTCTTCTGTTGAAATAAAACAAACTGGTACGATGACATTAGCAGTATTATGTGATTTGGTGGGAGGGTAAAACGGGCAAAAATGGATTTGTGTTGAGTTGTCAAACATTGGAGCGATCTGGACCGTTGGCCAAATATTGAAGGGCTCAGATTCAATATATCAACACAAGTTTGCTCTTTTAATAATATAGTTGGCATGTACGTGCAACGCACGTTTTCACAATTATTAAATATGACAATCTACAATTACGAAAAGACCGTCCCAAAATCTACATGGATTAAAAATTCAAAAAAAATCTACATGGATTACTTGTGTTTTTTATGCAGCAGTATAAATCAAGTGTGCATTAAAATAATGTCTACGATACCGTACTGCAAATTATGCATGATCTGAATAACGTTAAAATGAAATGAGCTGAATATTTGTATACAAGCCTGTGTCAAAAAAATTCAAAAATTGTACATACAGATCCTCTTTTTAGTCTGGTGCTGAGAGTGGCGTGAATTTGTAGGGGAAGTTTACATGTCCTACATGTATGTGCTGCTCGGCCCGCCGAAGTCAAGGTGTGGAGGAAGAGGAAGCATAGGAAGACGTCAAGATTTGAGTTTACTTTCAAAAACCTGAGAGATTCCTTGTGTTTAGGGAGTACGCCGACTCGCGACGTGCTTAGTTGCGTTCCTTACTTCTTCGTGGACAGTGTTTGCTAACCCCATCGCCGCCGCCGGTCGTCGGCACTATGCCGCCGTTCACTAATGCAGCAACCGGTCGCCGTTGCCGCCGCTCGTCTTCTAGACACGCGCGACCTGCGTAGGCCGTCTTCCTTGCTTCTTTGTCGGCCACGGGACATCGCGGTCATCGGCCGCGGCCAGTCATGTTCTTTCCCGCGTATATATTTCTTTTACAATATTCTCTAGGAACTATAAGATTAATTGAGGGCTTTTAGAAACAAACAAAGATATCGCAAAAAAATAGTTTGACCCGTGCCTAGTAGACTATAACAAAATTAAATTGCGGTTTCACCAATGTTTCTCACCGTTGGAGGTGCAATTTCTATCCTCACATGTAAGAGAGAAACCTACAAAGAGCTAATTACTACCGGTAAAATTTTAAATCTAGCATAACTATATTCAAACATCTCACACGTTACCATGTTCCGTGCTCTAGAACCTGATGATTCAGTAAAAGAAATATAGCATTCCAGACCCAGATACTTGACATGGTTTCTGAATACACGCTGATTATTTTTGTCCAAACACCCATTTAGCAACACCAGCAGAATCAATGTCACAACACAAAACTGAATTAGGGGATACTGAAAGCGGTGTTGCCATTCAGTACTCACGCGCCATCCTCCTGCTCCATCCTCCTGCAGAACTTACACTCGTCGAGCGCCATGCTCCTTGGCCCGACGCTGCTCCACCACGGCATCTTCTGCGAGAGCGTCAGCGCCTCGGGTGGCCTGCCGCCTCCCCCATGGAGGACGACCTGGATCGCGATTCGCGTCGCCGTTGTTGGGCGCGTCGGGTGGCTTGCCGGTTGCCGCCTCACCCAAGAGGACGACCTAGATCTTGATTCCGAAGTACTGGCAGAGGGAATCACCGGGGGGACGCAAGATAGGCTTTGGAGTGGCAAATTTAGTGGAGAAGGGGGACGGTACAACAGAGGGGGTGATTACTGTAAGAAAAAGACCGGTCCTCTTCTTGATTAAACGATGCAGGCGAGAGCTGATAGCTGGATTCAGCGTCGCCAAGCTGAGGCATGTGGCGCGACTGCAGGGCCTATTCGCTGCTCGGGGCGCTCCTTCCTGCTTCCACAGCTCTCCATCGGCGGCCGGTCGCAAACTTGAATCTTATTACGGCGCCTCTTTTATGTGTAGCTCCACCCTCCGCGCCGCATGTGAACTGGACAGACGGGTTGGCCGCCGGGGCGCGCGCGAGGATGGCGCAGCCCTGCATGTTGCTCTCGAGGCGGAGGGAGAAGCAGAGGCGCGGGAGAGGCGAAGGGAGAAGCAGAGGCGTGGGAGCACGCTTGTCTCGTTGGCGGAGCTCCCCGGCAGCACAGAACCTGCAGAGCACAGTGAACACCGTACGCGCGCCTCCCATCTCCTCCCCTCTCTGATCCCGCTCGGTCCGGCCCTTGGAATCCTGGCTGCAGGAGGGCGATGTGGGCACCGTCTCCATGGGGGTCCTGTACACCTCCTTCACGCTCTTCCCCGTGGCGGCGTCGCCTGTCGTCAGTTGGCTCGGCGCCAGCCGCGCGCTGGGAGGGAGCCAAATCAACCGCAGTCGCGTTCGGTCGGGGTAACTCAAGCAAAAGACAAAATAACGTTTGGTAGATGTGTTGAGTTAGCTCAACACGGATGGAAGAATCTGATTCGTTGATCAGATTTCGGACGGCATAGATTTAATGTATCCGATCAAGTTTGTTCTTTTAATAGTAGTATAGACTAGTCGGCATGTACGTGCAACGCACGTTTTAAAAATTAAGGGAGGCAATTTACAAGTATAAAAAGAACATATTTGGATTACTTCTTTTACACTTTTGCACCGGTCGTAGATTTTATATTGCAAAGAGAATCATGCTTTAAGCATCACTGAGCACACAAATCTCAGACGGAAGCCAACAGGATTGGTGCGCGTCGAACCGTGAAACGACTTTAGGGGCTGAAAACCGCTCGGACAGAACAAATAGGGAAAAGCCGTACGTAAAATAGAATATTCACAAATATTAATCTGATTTTTTTCTCCTCTTTTTTCCCATCTTCTTCTTCCTCGCTCTCTCACCTACATACATTGCTGCTACCTCCAGCCCGACGCTGCCCGCGTATTGCGCCCATCCGCTGCGCCGACTCCCTGGACGGCCAGCGGCTGGAAGTCCCTTCCCAAGTTGAGCTAAGTTGAGCTAGCTGCTAGCCAGTACAATCGAAACAATCGATTGAGCTAGCTGCTAGCAAGTTCACCTTGACCTACCTACTTAGCTAGTACGCTCTGAGCTATCGATTGATGTACTTTGAGCAGCTAGCTAGAATCGTCAATCGATCCGGAATTGTACAATCATCAATAGATCTGGAATTGGGACGCGGGGGCGGGGCTTGCGAGCTGCTTGGAGAATTGGGATGCGTACAGCGTACGCACGAACCTGAAGGAAGTGCGTCGTTGGATGGTGCGACTCGTGATGTACGGCATAGGAAGGAAACGTACCAAAACAGAGTCGCATGCATGCACGGGAGACAATAAAGGAGACGGGAGCGGCAGGAACGGACTCGGATCCGATTTTCTTCGTACCAGGCGAGTCCGGAGATTCCTTTAAGCGGTGGCAATCCATGTAATATCCACGAAAACAAAATGAGTGGCAATTTAGTAGTATTATGTGATTTGGTGGGAGGGTTAAAACGGAAAAAATTGGACATTGTTGAGTTGTCAAACATTGGGACGATCTGGACTATTTGATCAGATATTGAACGGTCCAGATTTAAAGTATGCCAACAAGTTTGCTTTTTTAATAGTAAGTATAGATAGTTGGAATGTACGTGCAACGCACGTTTTCACAATTAAGGAGGCAATTTACAAATAGGCAAAGACCGTACCAGGGTATATGAATAACTTCTTTTACACTTATGATTTCTTCATGAAGTAGGTCTTCCGTATGAATATGACAATTGGTGTGACGATTTTTTGTGTGCGGAAATATAGGAACACAGGAGTTTAATTTTCAAGCACTCATGAGGCGAACGCAATGGTGAAAACGTATCACTAATCAGATCAATGCTTTAGGGAATAACCTATTATAAATATATATGAATTTAACAGTTACTATTTTATATGAACGCACATGTATTTTGGTTTGAATTACATAACGTGGCCGCTCAAGACTATCAGCTTCCGTAGTAGGAGTAGTTTGCTGCACACGCTCGCAGGCTCAGAGCGAGCAGTATCATACGGTCCACAGCCCGCAGCCGAAATTCCTGTTAGCTTTTCCGAAGAGTGGAGCTAAATTGTTACAAACAATACTAAGTACTGTGCATATAGTAGATATTAGTGGTCAGATTCAGACAAATAAAAATCCTACCAGGATACACCACATGATTGGAGAGAGACACAGCTTGCCTGCGATCAATTCACGAACAAAGCAAGTCCTCACAGCAATGCAGAAGATCACGGACTCCCGCCGCAGCAACTGCCAAATCTTTCGCGGCCTCCTGCCGGCTGCTGCTCATCGGACGAACCCCGTCCCAGCTCGACGTCGACAAACTCCACCTCGTCCTGCCATGGCGCGTCGGCGGACGGCTATGTCGGCAACGGTACGTGTGCGCCTGGTACCTGGTGCGTTCTCTGAGATAACAAGGCACGTAGCTGTGATCAAAGTTTGTATTGTATAAAAAGAGATCGTCGAAGTACGCACGCGCTCGAATCGGAAAGCGAGCTCCTGCCTGGCCTGCTGCGCCTGTCACCGTCGCCGAGACCGCGGTCCGGTGCTCGCCCATGCGCTCGGCCGCTCGCATGTCCGTCAACGTTGCCGTCGCCTCGAATTGGAAAGCGAGCTCCTGCCTGGCCGGCTGTGCCCGTCGCCGCCGCCGAGGCCGCGGTCCGGTGTTCACCCGCGCCCTCGACCGCTCGCCTCCCAGCCGGTCACGCCTGTTCCCGTCGCAGAGAGAGCAGATTTCCCTCGCGCTGGCGACAGACCAAGGAAGAAGCCATCTCGGCTCTTGGCCTGGCCGACTCGAGGTCACCGACGGCGAAGAGTTGGTCTACAACTCGCTGTAGTTGGCGTAGATTGATTCAGCTATTCATACATATCGACATCGAGACAATCTGGATCGTTGATTAAAAATTGAGCGGAAAAGATTTAAAGTGTTTGGTGCTCGACATCGAGACAATCTGGATCGTTGATTAAAAATTGAATGGACAAGTTTAAAAGTATACCAACATGTTTGCTCTTTTAATAGTAGTATAGATAAAAATATAGATTATGGCATGAATCAATTGCGTACGGACTATCCCAGCATAAACTTCAAAGCCTATATGACCCATGAGGCAGCCCACAGAGACATATTGGCCCATGTGGGGAAGACAGGACGTGGAGGACGCGGGTATCGCTAGTAGAAGGAACCCTTCCGAAAGGACACTGGGAGCGACGCGCGGACGACACGTGGCTGTGCGGTAGCTTCGTTCATAGCGAACGAGTCGCGTACATCCTGGCCGCGTGCACAGCAACCGAAGCCCCCCGCTACTGGCGGCCAACCATGCAAAAAAGAAAAAAACTGCTGGCGGCCAGCGTGACGGAATGAAGCCTGCCTAATATCCTGGAACGACCTGCATGCACGGTAGAAGACGCAGTACCGTACTTCCATCCATCTACAACACATGTTGTAATGTTGTACAACTATTCATAATACACATGTTGTATAACTTGTACAACTAAACAGATAGAAGTCGTACAACTAAAAAAACATGTTGTACAACTACGGACACAGCTTGTACAACTACATAGACATATGTTGTATAACTAGACAGACACAGTTTGTATAACTAAACAGAAAACAAAAATATGTTGTACAAGTAGACAGACACATTGTACAACTAAATAGAAACATGTTGTACAGACACAAGTTATACAACTAGACAGACATATGTTGGTTGTACAACTATATGGACACATGTTGTACAACTACGCAGACACAGTTTGTACAGACACAGGTTGTACAACTATACAGATACAGGTTGTACAACTATAAATAACCGATAGTACAAAAAAAAAAAAAAACTCGTCGAAACCTATCAACATAGGATCTAGTTTTGAAATCTCGACGCGAGTAACTCAAAAGTGAAAACGGTTCGTAATTTGGATAAGCGGTTATCAAGATATTTCGTTTTCAAAATTCGGATTTGATAAATAAAAGGCAAAAGGGGAAAACTACATGCCATGTACGTGCATACCCTCCATTTCTCTCTCATATTTCCCCACTTTCAATCTAATTGTGATACATGGCAGACATGCATACAACCAAAATTAAATCATGTGAGGAGAAATTGACATTTGTCATAATTAGAACGATGGTGAGATTCTCTTTGCAAAGGGAATCTTTTTTTAGTGATCGCCGGAGGACGCTGGAGTGTTGCTCGTTTCGATTTTTTTCCATGTTCTACGTGTAAATAGACTGCCATGCAAGATATATATGTGTATAGGGACACTATCCCTCAAAGATCTAAGCTCCCTGGTTTTTCAGGTCTGTGGTGCGTCCACCTCATCTTTCGCTTTGTGTTCCACATGTATGTGGGTGTTTTTTTGTTAGGTCGGTTCGTCGCACCTCGTGGATCGCATGCTGGACGTGTGTCTCGTTGGTAGTACACGACTGTAAAGATGGGCGGTTCTCCTTTGACCAGTCGCTCGCCGCGGTTCTCCTTCCTCACTCCCCGGGCACGACGTTGCATCCTCTTCTCTGCTCCCCACCCCTGCCCTTCTACCTCAATATTGCCGCCGCCAGCTGCGCTCGACCCACAAGCGCCGGTGACGACGATCTGCACCGCTCTGGCTGCCGTCAGCGACTGGAGGCGGTCACGAGCACCCCACCGAGGCATGTGCCGTCCGCTTCACGGTCGGACGCGTCGGCGGCCGCGAGGACGTCCTGGAGGCGCGGCACGCGGCGAGCTTCTCCTCCAGGTCGCGCTTGGCCTCATGGAGGGCGTCCATCTCAGCCACGTTATAGGAACGGGCTTGGTGTTGCCGCCGGACCCGTTGGTGAGGGCCTCGCCGAAGTCGAACTCGAACTCGGCGGCGGTGCCCGTCGGGGATGCGAAGTTCCTTCGGTGAGGTTGTGGACCTCGGGCGCCGAAGCCGCGCCGACGGCCGCCAGCAGCACGGCTAGGGCCTCAAGGAGGCCGGCGCGCCGCCGCAGCCACGGTGAAAGATGCGAAAGGGAGAAGAGAGAAGTAAGTTTCGCTGTTGGATGGGGGGAGATGCTCGAGACGGCGCCGCCACTCGCGCCGGCTCCTCTCCTCCCTTCGGCCTTTCTCTCTCCCGCTCCTTCACCCAGCTTGCCCGCGGCCGCATCTCCTTCCTCTGGTCACCGTCCACCACCCTCTAGTGTCTCTCCTCTGCGCAAGGTCCCCCCGCTCGCGTTTGGCCGCCTCCTTGTGTCACCGCCGGGGTGGTGGCATGGTGCTGTTGGTGGTGACCATCCGGGGCGGTCACTGCCGTGTCCATCCATGATCCATCCCCGGTGGCAATATTGAGTATTGACAGAATGGTGGTGTTGCTGCAGCTCCACAACCACCTTCGGCAGCCGTTGCATCTCCTCCGTGGTGTGCTGACTTCCGCGCGTCGCAGGCTTCTGTGGCCACCGGTGCTTATGCAAATCGACCTCATGCCATCTGCTAACGAAAGCCTCCTAATTTTGCCTTAGCAGTCCACATCCACCTCCAAGTAGGTTTTGCCTGGTAATGGGACGAGCAACGGTTTTCATGGAGGTGGTGCAGATGCATATCAATCTCATTCTCTCAACTGACGCAAGATTTGCCTCCTAATTCCGCGCTCCCTAGCAGTCTACATCCACGTCCAAATCTGATGGAGTTTCACCTACCAATTTTGTATTAGCTGGTCCATTCTGATTACTGCATAGTTATAGTTACCCAGTTTGTTACTTTTTATTTACAGTGACAATTTTATTATAGTTCCATACTTGAACTTAACTACAATGGGGAGATAAAAAATTGACACATTAAGTGACATCTAAAGTAACCAATGGGATGTTTGGGTCTATAGATCGTGTGGTCTCTCTTTTTTACAGAAAGTTAATAAATTGATTTTAAATAATCCAAATAAATCTGGCATGTAAATGCACGAATGTACCATCAAGGTTTAGTGAATTTTTTCTGTTTATTTGTACTGTGGGATATAAAGCAAAACAAAATTTAGGAGCTAGATTAACATCATAAGACCATATAAAAAGCTTTAACTTTTTTCCTAGCTTACAAATAGTTCTAAACTTTGCGAAACTAAAAATCTGAAAACAATAATGGATTCTATTACATGTGAGATGTTTTGAATTTTCCAGATAATGGACAAAATATATTTTGAGTTGGGTTTGTGTGATCCCGTCATTTCGCATGGGGAATGAGCTCTGCATCTCCTCCAGCCACATAAACAGTCTCGTGCGTCTCCAATTCCTCTCCTGCAACAAGGTGAGGCCCCCTCATCAATATATTTTCCTATTTCTTACATCAATGTTTATTTTTTTCAGTTTCACACTGGAATATTGGATAGTTTCTCTGTATTTCTCTGTAGATGCCCTGTGTACTGTTGGTCTCTTTCTTACTGATGATTGGTGCGTGAGTGAAATAATGTACAAGCTGAGTCCAACTAATGTCTATGCATATATAGCAGGTGGGTTTAGTTTAGAAATGATTGAGCTTTATTTAGTTGTAGTAATTCAAGCCGATGCTTGTTCATTTATTTTTCACATAGTTAGTTATGCAGGCCGGTGCTTTGTCAAGAGTTGATAATCTGATATTTAGTCCATAATTTGGCTTTGCAATCACACTTGTGTAACATGTAGTAGTTTGACGAAACTCTCTTGACCTTTTCTTGAGTTTTAATAGCTGCAAGGTTTTGATAGTTGGTCATAGCAGAATTTGGATTTTAGGCAGGTCAAATGTCATTTGGGCAAGTTGTTTTAGTTACAACAGCTGCGTGTAGAGCATGATAGTTTGTTGTTCAAGTCACTGATACTATTTTGATGTTGTTTGTACTTTTTTTTGGTTTAGTGCTCAGCTTCTCATTATTCCAACCATTTATCTAGGAAGAATAATAGAATGAATGAATTTTCCATTTGCTGTTCCTACCTAAAAAAACTAGCATTGCCACATATAAACCATATCCTTAAGCAATTAGCACTGAACAATATTCCTATGTTCTGAATGTTCAATTCCCTACCTCACAAAACTAGCATTTGCCATATGGTGGTAAATGTAAAACTGTGTTTCTGTCTTCCTTGGGAGTTATCGAGTTATCCACTATCAACATGGAAAAATCAGAGATGTAAGCTTTCTTTTGTCTCTACAATGCTTGGGTTTCATTTATATTGTAATGTTTCCCGCAGAGAATGTCTTGAATGACTAGCATGTTACTGAAATGATAAGTTTGAACCTTCAGGCACTGTAATCTGTTTACGCTGGCCCCTTGTTTGTTCTTCCCAATATATTTAGTACTTGTTGATTGTTTAAATCCTTGATTTCAGGTTCTTCAAAAGGAGTTTCCAAGAGGTGTAGATATCATAGGTATGAAACTGTATGTGAAGAAATATTTGATTAGTGCTTGACCATGGACATCTCATTATAATTGGTATGTCTCTCGGGTAAAAGTCGACAGCTTATGAAAATCATTTTTATGTCCTGTGAATATAGAAATATTGGTGAAAGCTTGAATTACATAAGCTTTATGATTTTGTGTGATTTTCATTTGGGTGGCGTGATGAAGCATCCCCCTTAGCATATTGTGAAGTTTCCTTGCTAACTGTTAATATAATAGTTTGGCCGTCGTGCATCTGCGTTTAAAGTTTGAGACGTGGAGTGCACCTAGGAAATTATTGATCTTGCATTCTCTGTATACACCACCTATCTGAATTAGTGTCAATTATTCCTATTCTCATGTAGCCTTTCTTTACTAAGATTTAATGGCTTATAGCTGAACTGCTACCAACTGGTAGTGGACAACCTTTGATTTTTTCAGTATCAAGCTCATAATTAGTTGAGAGTTAATTATTTAGTGTTATATATTTCCGTTCTTAACATTTGATCTTCCCTTCTATTTATATTGCGATATTTTTTTCACTTATGTGGTTCTCCACGAGCATTATACTGCATTTGCTATCTGCTATCATTCTAGAACTCACTACAAGCTAATATGGCGCTACCCACTTTTTTTGCACTGGGGTGTAGACCAACGTTCTATACCCATAGTCATGATATTGTTAATTGTAGTTCTTTTGTTTGCACCGTTAAGACTACCCTTCAGGTCTGGAGCTCATACTACTTTCTATGGTTGTTAGCTGTGGCAGTGAAGCACTGGAGTTAAGTAGCTTATCTTGCTTCCAAACTTGTTTTCTCATAATGCAGAGTGCTCTGATAAATCACAACATACTTTAGTCCCATCATCGTGGGCTTATTATTTTTGGACACATGTCGGTCTATTTCTTAGTGGTTATGCTAATTCTCAATCTATGGTGATTTTTTTTTAAAGAACACTCAGCTTTTGGTTTTGTTTCAGAGCTTGGTAGTTGTCCATCAAGGCAATTATCTCTACAGTTTGACAATCTCCTCTTCTCACATGGGAATGACATTTGAATTTCAAATAGAATAGTCCTTTTCTGAATCTTTTTAGTACATGAACGGCTCAGTCACTTGTATGAAGTGTTTTGTATACCCGTTACATGGATGACGCTCTTTTGGTGTCGTGAGTTTGCTATCAAGCCATCTCTCTCTCTCTCCAAATTATTTGGCTTACCTCTAATATTTTGTGTAAAATGGATTTCGGTTTGTGCCAGCAAAAATACATTCGTCGATAAAATGAAGTAGAAAAATATGTTTACAAATGATGAGTTATTTCCATGCATGGAGTTATATACACATGTTAAACTCTAATATTATACAGGCGCGGCAACGCGCGCCATACCCTTCTAGTAATGAACTATATTTTACAAAATATATTGGTTATGCGCCGCATACCCTTGAATTAGTCTAGCTCCGCCCGGCAAAGCGATGTTGTCCTGCTTCTCGTCCTCGTCCGCGTCAGCGACGATGTCAGCGGGCGACCACTCCATGTTCGCCGCCATGGACATGATGAGGTTCTCGACCTTGACATCGGGCAAGCGACTCCTCATCGTCTTCGCCTCTGTCTTCTCGGTTTCCGTCATGTCGACCTCCATCATCTCCATGCACGCCACGGCGAGCTGGCCGCATTGTCGAGCTATATACAGACTGCGAAACCGGGCAATGGAGCCGGACCGAACTCAGTTGCAGTCCGGACTTCTCACTCAGTCACTCTTACATAATTATCCACACAACTGCAGGAAATGAACCTAGGATTTAGAAGCACAGCAGGAGCGATGTACACACACGAGTGAGACACAGTGAGTTTCTCACAATGCTCACAGCAGGAACAGGAACCACAGGCACCACATGACGCCAGAAACACCGCCCCGTTGATGATGGCGGTAAAAAATTTAAGGCATCCTTCCACAACACCCGCAGTCAACTCAATCTCCGGCATTATATATAACCTACAAGTAACAACATTTAGAACAAGTCTTGTAGTATAGGATGAAATACATACGTACCCCTTCGCACGGAGCTCCCCGGGAAAAATGGGAAAAAGGCGATCAAGGCTTTCCAGCCTCCTGCCGATCGCCGCTGATCCACCTTGTCTCTGTGGCCTTAGTGCCATGGTGGCGCGATGGATCTCGGTACTCGCCGGTGGGAGGGTTCTCACATGTTATTTTCTGTTTGGTTAGGATTTGTTTCCTACTTAGGGAGATGAAGCGGCGGCTGCTCCCTGAAGATGGAATAAGGTCCTCCCCATCTAGCCTTCGTTCCGGCGGTGCTTCTAGCGTCGCCAGAGGGCATGTGGAGGTGTGTCTCCGGCAGATCTCGCGGGATTCGGTCGGTGGTTGTCTTCGGTGGATCCGTTTGGATCTGAGATCTTCGTTCGTCATCGTTTGTGTCTACAAATTGGATGAGATCTCAAATTGGATCCTTCTGATCTATGCTTCTCTTCATCGGTGACGGTTGCTGTTCTGGTGCTTTGGTCCTATGGGGCCTTAGCATGACGATTTTCCGACTGTCTACTACAGCAAGGTTTGCCCGACTCTGGTCATGGAGGGGTGATGACAGCGGCGCGCCTTCGGCTCGCTCTAGTGCATGTAGTCGTCGCTAGGTGGTCTTCGGATCTAGATGTAATTTTTATTCCTTCTTGTGTTCTTTGTACCGCCTTGACAGTTGATGAATAGATCGGAAGTTTCTCGCGAAAAAAAAGTATAGGATGAAATACACATAGACACACCGACTGATCAAGATGAGTGACTCACCTTAACCGGCGGGGATTTCTCCTATCCCTGCATTTCTGTGATCGGTGAAGATGTGTGCGAGCGCTAGAGAGAGAGGGTATGGGAATGAAGAACACACCGAGGGGAAGCTGCTCTCTTATACTAGTAGCAGACTCGTACGTCCCCACTATAACTTGCCAATGCATGCACGAGAGATCAACTCCTCTCTCGTTTTTAGCTTCGGAGTAATTAATTTGCGCAGTGTAAGCCTACTAGCACTACTATCACGCTTGTGAGGTACGGTGTACAGAACCTGAGCGAAAAGGAGAGAGACAGTGTTTGTGGAGGACAATTCGTTTGATTCCGCAATACGACGGGTCCACTGTGCAAATATGCCAGCAGCCCATGTTTTGACTGGATCATGTCCCTTACTTTTCCATCCAAAGGCCCAGAACACATCGGTGCAGCTGGTGCATGAGTTTGGCCATTTCACTCGATACGTTTTCTCACCTCCTGTAGACAATGGCGCACAGCAGGTCTTCTCCGTCAGGTTGCAGACATAGACGTTGACATTCAACCCAAGCCTACCCGCTTTCTTGATGTAGGTTCTGCTGCGGCCACTGAAGATTTGAATGTGTTGAAGAACTAAATGGAGAAACTACAAGCTTGATCATGCGATCGTCCTGTTGTGGCTGAATTGTGGCAAGGAGTAGTAACAACGAATACTGGAGTACCGGATGCAAATTGACAAGTTGATTGTGCATGGCGACAATCAGTCGCTACAGACGGATTCTTTCCATGGTACGGAGGGTGTCTGCAATCTGGAGTACTACTGTATATTACGCTTGTGAGGTAACCACGAATCAGTAGCGGAGAAAATAAGAAACAATTTTGAACGGGATAGAGCAATTGATGGGATCAATTATTAGTTATCTCATGCCAACCTTCACATGCTCATCCATCTAGGTACTCCTACACAAAATCGACAAGTTCGGAGGAGAAATTAAATACTACCAGATGCAAATTGACAAGTTGATTGGGCATTTATGACACGGATGCATAGCTAAGACAGGCAGAGCAACGTCAGCTAATCTCAATCGAGCTACATACACGGGTTCTGCCAAGGACTTGCGCCTCTCGGTCGTCGCCAGCCAGATACAACGCATGCTAAAGCAGATTCGATCGCGACAAGATGACAAGTGGCCCAAATAAAATACTACTCCCTTCGTTCTAAATTACATGATTTTCATTTGTATAAATGTTGATATATCTATACTTATAACATATCTAAATACATTCACATGTGGCCAAAGAAAAGTCATCTAATTTGAAACGAAAGAAATATGTTCACAACACTTTTTATAAATAACTATTCACATTCTCCCACGTTTTGATAAAACACAAAAAACACAAACAACGTTTTTTCCACACACTTGTTAATTTGCTTTCGATCAAAGTAACTTACATGTACACCCTGATAACAAAGGAGAAACCAGAGACCGTTTCCTTTAGCTCCCTGTGGTTCAATAACTGTTATTTCGCAGGCATTACAACGACAGGTGGGTCTCGCCTATCATCCGCGCACCGGTCACATCGCGGATGTAGGCCAACACATCGGAGACGCGTCACTGATATTAAATCCGCACGTCGCCTCACCGCCGACCCGCCGTTCCCGCGCGTGCCATTGTTTCTTACATTCGCACATAGCAGCCTTATGACTTTTTTAATTTTGTAAAAAGATATTTGATACTACCGGCGTGGACTCAACATACGACGCCAGTAGTACCAATTATGAATTTTAAGAAAAAAACACGACATTTATATAATGGTTGACCAATACACGAAATATATCATATCATTCAACTCATTTGTGTATCCATTTTATCATACATTTAGAATACCTAATTTGCGAGATCCACAAGTCAAATGTGCTCAGTCGTGGGTAGAGGTCATCGGCCTATGGATGTCATCGTCATTGTCACCCTTTCTAAAGCTTGTGTTAACACTATGGAAGAGGGAGTTGATGCCTATTGGTTGATGAGCACAGACCTGGAGAAGGTCTGCCACATATCAACGATAAGCCAAGAGACTTGAATTTTGGACGTTATGATTGTAGATTGGGTCGGTGTAAATAAAGGTTAAAAAATGTTTTTGAGATAGAAGATGATAGAAAGAAACTTCTAGGAGTTATTGAGAAGCAGGAAGCAGCGATCGTAGAATTGTCCGCATGTTTTGCATGCATTGCTCATGCTTGCACTATGAAGGTTGATCAGGGGTCCTACGCCCGAGAAGGAAGAGGAACCCTAAGTGCCTAAGAAGGAAGAGTAGGTATAATCGCAAGGATTATGTGATCCCGCCTAGCTTATTATTAAGCTTTGAGAGATCTATAAAGCCTTGTAATATTTATAGTTTTTATTATCAATTTTGCATTATTTTAATCTCAGTCTTGCATAATAAAGTGCAACTCTCTTTGAATAGGAAAGGATTCATATCCTATGAATTCCGAGTCTTTATTAATGAATGAAGTTACTTCAGTTTGTGGTAATTTTATTAGATATATGAATTTTACCGTACTTGTTACTTTATGATAATCTATTTGGAGGTCTTCGACACCAATTAAAAGCTAGCTGAGCAAGTGAAAGATTTTTGTATGGTATAAGATAACTTGTTAAACACGGACGCTTGGCCGAAATGCGTCTGTGCCAACATAAAGCACGGACGATTGGCCCAAATGCATCCACGCGCTTTGTCGTGATTTTACCCGCACTGGGCCAAACGGATTGAAGGGGAGCAAATGGGTCGGCACATTGAAAGAGGATCACGGCGGGGTTGCGAGGACGCACGCACTGCTCCGGCGCCGCCGTCCTCCGCAACTACCACGCATGCCGAGCATCTCCCTACCGCCCGACTCGCCTTGGAGCTGGGCTCCTGGCCGTGCTTCACCCGCGCGCGTACGCGACCGCGCCTGTCGGCAGTGGCAGACGCGCGACGACGTGCTCCTCTCCTTGGCCCCGTTTCCAATTCCCCACCAACCACATCCCACTTCCACCACTCGCGCGCTGCCAAGTGGAACCCTCCTGTTGACTACTCATGTATTTGTGCGGTGAAGGATTAGAGCAGCTTGTCTAGCTGCTTAGCTGAATCGACCGATGGATATGAGTCCACGTGTGGGCTGCTAACTGAATGTGTATACACATGGAGGATTGAACTAGACAAGTACTTCGTCCGTTTCACAGCATAAGATGTTTTATCTAGCACAAATGTTGGCTAGATATAAATTCAAATTAGTGTATATACATATTAATATATGTTCACATAAATCAACATACTTGCAAATATAGACAAAGTTAAAACATTTTATATTTAGTAACAAAGGGAGTACGTATTTTTCTGACATATATGTGTGCCCGTGCGGGTGCTGGTCACGCTAGCTATCACAATAGTTTTTAACTGTGGCGTGATGGCTATTAGTAACCGAAATAGTCACGTTAGCAGTGGGCTGAGGGGTCCAGGCGGTCTGAGGGCCCGTCCCCACACTAGGCCGTGCAGTGGGGCTGTCTCCTCCACCTGGTGGTCCTCTAGACCTCTCCTTCGGGCAGTGTTTTCATTTCTTCGCAAAAATAAATCCTGTAATTTTTCAGGTCTTTCGGAGAATATGTATAAAAATAAATCCTCCAATAGGATTTCTGAAACAAAAAGACAACACAAAACAGACACTTGGTATCTTGTTAATAGATTAGTTCCAAAAAAATATATAAACATGATAGGTAAACATTATAAAAACATGTAGCATTGACATATAAACAAGCATGGAACATCAAAAATTATTGATACATTGAAGACATATTAAGTGATCAACAAAAAAAAATACAGACTCACAAAGTGGAATATTATTTGTAAACCCAAAGATCAAGGAGGGTTAGGAATTGAGGTTCTTGATATTAAAATAAGTCCTTATTAGGTAAGTGGTTGTTCAAACTTATCAATGAGAAAGGTGTATGGGAGGTGACAGCTAAACACACAGACTCACAATTTTGGAAGGCTCTTATGACAGTAAAAGATGATTTTTTCTTTCACCGGAGGTGAATTTGTAGTAGGAAATGGTCAAGCAACCCAAGGTAAGATACATGGTTGGGAGAAGTTCTGTCGGTATCTCAATACCCACTGTTATATATCGTGGTATGCCAAAAAAATGTTTTGGTGGCCGAGGCTTTAACAAATTTTTCTGTGCATATAGAGCTTAAACGAAACTTAGTAGGCAACAAATGGGATGCTTGGCTGCATTTGCTCCAACGAATTATGACCACTAACCTAACAAATGACGATGATAAATTTGTTTGGAAGCTTACTACTTCAAGATGTTTTACGGTTAAATCCATGTATAAAGATTTTTTTGTATGGTTATACTATTGATTTGCGCAAATATATTTAGAAACTCAAGGTCCCGTTGAAGATTAAGATCTTTAAGTGGTTCCTTTTTGACAATGTTATTTTAAAGAAAAATAAGTTTGCTAAATCTAATTGTAATGGATGTTAGAAATTTGTGTTCTACGATTCGGAGGAGTCTATAGATCATTTATTTTTTAGAATCTTGTATGGATCGTGGTGCAATATGCTTTTAATATCACCCCACCGGTTAATAGTACGAATTTGTTCGGTAATTGGCTAAAAGGGGTTGAAAGAATTTTAAGGAACAAATTCGTGTGGGGACTTGTGCTTTACTGTGGTCTCTATGGAAATGAAGGAATGGTTTCATTTGTAACAAGGTGGCCATACTATTTTTTTACAGGTGACCCGCATCACTTCCCACTGAATCCACGAGCGGTCTTTCCTGATCCGAGAGGCGCAACATGCGCTTACCGACTCCAGATGCATCCGGCAGTAGGCGGTCACTTTGGATATCTATTCTCGGGGTACCTGGCGGTTGTCCAGAAGAATTCAAGACGCTTGAGAAGCTTCTTTTTACTCTTTTAGTTGGCTGGTTGTCTTTGCTTGATACTATGTTTGTATTTTCTTACATGTAAACTCTTAACTACTAAGACATTGTAATAAAAGTTGTCTGCATCAATCCATGCAGAAGCTGGGGCTTTCCCCTTTAAAAAAAATACATCAGATTTATCAACGATGTGAACGCGCAATTTCTTTTTTTGCGAATAACAAAAAGTTTAGACTTCTAATGCTAACA
This sequence comes from Poa pratensis, assembly GCA_947311845.1. Classification (NCBI taxonomy): domain Eukaryota; kingdom Viridiplantae; phylum Streptophyta; class Magnoliopsida; order Poales; family Poaceae; genus Poa; species Poa pratensis. The sequence goes on along the minus strand of CAMZMU010000058.1, from coordinate 55,610,630 downwards.
AGGGCAGATAGCGATGAGAACTTGCCTGTGGCAAGATGGTTAGGTGGGTGGTTGTACCCCCAGCCCACCAGAGTTCAAACCCCAGGTTTGACGCTGGTGTTTCTCATTTAGGCGGAATATTCTTTCAGTGGGAGGCGACGTTCCCGTCGACAGCGAGGCGCCCGTGGTGACTTCGTCAATCTCAAGACCCAACCGCCGGCTCAGTCTTTCGGAGGTGCTCATAGGGGTAGGGTGTGCGTGTGTGCGTTCATAGGGGTGAGTGTATGCGCGTGTTTGTGAGCGTCTGCGTTGTACTGTGTTTCTCAAAAAAAAAAAAAAAAGGGCAGATAGCGATGTGTACCGAAGCCACTTGCAATAAACGGAAGGGAAGGGAAGTTGAGTGGAAACATGGATTAAAGCACATGAGTTGAATACTTGACTTGGCTCGGCATGCCTGTTCAACACGGTACGTCGAGGTCCGTATATAATTAAAAAACATTTTGATGAAAACTCGGATTAGCTATGCAACTAGTCAGGGGTGACTTGTCGCGGTCGCCGGTTCACAGAGTAAGCCATATGCTTGGTGAACAAAGGTGGAAGGATGAGTGCTACTATAAGAGAGCAGTTTTGCTCGCTGCTTCCTTAATCATTACTTGCTCTCTCTCTCTCTCTCTCTCTCTCTCTCTCTCTCTCTCTCTCTCTCACACACACACACACACACACACACACACAAACTACACATACACAACACATATACATCTTTTGACACTCATTGGGATTGAAGGAATCCCCGCCGGCCAAGGTGAATAATTCTTTTAATTTCACTCATCTCCGTCGTTGTGTTTATGTCTGATGATGTTTCCTGGACCATGTTTTACTTGCCGTGGAGTAATCATCATGTTCGTACGTTTCTCTGGCCTTTCTAGTATTTGGATCTCTTTTGGTACCAGTTGCATTCAACAACTTTTGTTATCAACCCTGGCTATAAAATCTATTCAAGCCCTGGCAACGAAATCACAGGATCTCAACAAGTAACTCTTGCTGGCACTTTATATGTATAGCAAATATGCCTGTGCGATGCTACAGGTTGATTTTTATTTTGCTATGTGTCTTATGTGTCCTTTGGTCAGATAGAAGATGTCGGTGGACGGTTGACAAAAAAAAAGGAAGGGCTGGTGGCGGCTTTCCTAGAGCCTCCGCTCACCTTTCCTTCTCGTAAGGGTTCGTTGTACTAGTTTGGCACGGACACACGGTGCAAGAGAGAGAGATACGTTGTCATAGTCGCGGGTGCTCAGTCGGGGTCGAGCGGCAGCAGCGAACAACCGCACAGGGCAGAGAGCACGCTATGGGGACTGACATCGACTCGGAGGTCGCAGAGAGATAGTGCAGATCAGTACGGGTAGGCTGGTCGAGGCAAGAGGATTTTCTCCTCGTCCGGCTGCTAGGGCGAATGATCCAACTGGGCTACGTCCAGGAGAGGCGACGGTAGAATACATGAGCCGTATGAAATTTTGGCCAGAGACTATTTTTTACTACATCTATTTCTTGAAGTAAGCTGTATATTTTTAGTCAAAGTCAACATACTGTACTATTGACCAATCTCATAAACAAACATATATATGAACAATTATAAATTTTTTAACATAAATGAAAATAAATATTTGCTTTTGATTGAAAATATATGCCTTACTTTAAGTAACGGAGGGAGTAACTTTATATGGGTGGCATAGTGGGTAACCATTTACAAGTTTAGAAGCAATTTCGATGACATACCAAAGAAAACCGCAGACGGCTTAGTGTGTTTATTATTAGGTAAAGATAAATTATAAGGATTTTAGAATCTATATCTGGTTTTGTTCTTATAGAAAATAACCACGCATTTAAGTAGGGCTAGGTAAATACCCGTGCACGGGCTAGGTTTGGCCTTATTCTTTTTTTTAACGGGAGCGGGTCGCAAGGACCCGGAAGCTGCATTAAACCCTTGTCGCTTGTCAGTGGACTACAATTTACATAGAGGACCCTGAGGAAAATAGAAAGTACAACATTCGTTCTCTTCCCTAGCTCTCTTGGTGTCACTAGTCTCCTTTTTGCGTTAATCATTAGATTATTCACATTGAAGCATAATTAATTAAGGGACTCAAATATTACCTCTGTTCTAAAATATAAGACATTTTAGTGTCTAAAATAGCCCACTAAAACGTCTTATATATTGGAACAGAAGTAGTAGTAAGCACATACCGTAGTAAATTTCAGAAATAAAAGAAAAAGTCTTGCCCTAGAGAGAACTTAGGTGGCATATATATATATGTACGACATACTGTAGTAGTGTACAGCATGTACGGAATTGTTTGCCCTACTTTCCAACTCTCGGAAAATATCAAGATTTGTTGCTCGTGCGGAGATAAGAATATCACTATGAGATGGTACATACATACTCAGTTCGGTACCGTGCTGACGCATGGAAGTCGAAACCTAATTAACGAAGTTGAAATGGCATGACGAAATACTTTGGTCTCGCATATTTATAAATCTCAGGCCAACGACCAACCATCGTGAAACCATTGAGTAGAGCAGCGGCCAAAAAGCACCTATGAAAAGCTAAATTATGTAGCACAAACGAGACCCGGCGACGGCTTCTGTCGGATAGTGTTGCGGCGGGAGCAACTGATCGTCGATGATAGGCAGGGTATATACTTGCTACTCCCTCTGTCTCATATTAGTTGTCGCTCGAACATATGTATCTAGATCAACTTATTTCAATGCTAAATACAAAAAATTTAGCGACAACTAGTATGGCATGGAGGAAACATAATATACCACCCTTTACAAAAAAATTGAGTCGACGCCTCGCTCATCAAGAGACAAGAAGACAGCTTTCTACCAGACGCACATGTACACGCCTAGCGTCATAGCTGCTCGATCGGTTTCTCTGCTGAGACATGCGTGTAGACAACGAAGGTAATCGATTGATGGACACACGTGCACTCCCGTTCGTGATTTTCTTTTTACATGTAAAGCTAGCAAAGCTTTATTATGACATAAAGTTAAGCCTCTCGCCCATTGAAATAACAGCGATATTCGCTGGGATATCAGAGACCGCGCCAGGTGTTGTTGGGCAGGAACTGCACCATGTGGAACAGGCTGTTCTTCGCCCTCTTTCCCTTGGTTGTCTCTCCTCCGCAGAGCGTCAGCAGCCGCGCGGCGCTGGCGCTCAGGGCCCTTTGGGATGTCACCGACACGAGCCTGAGGGATCGCCGGAGAAGACTGTAAGCAGAAGGCAGAAGGCTCCGTTTCTGGCCTTGGTGGAGCGGAAGTGCCTTGCGTACGACGATTAGTGTCCGACGGACGTACGACAATCCAATCTGATGGACAACTAATCACATCCTACTTATTTGATCGTACCCGCATGTAAATCCGACGGACTGTTTTGAGCGTCGTACGAATGTGGAGACTGCGTTGGTGGCCCGGCTTGGGGCTCGACGGCGCACGAAGTAACTGCAAGGGTCTCCTTTGAGTAGCGACCGGTGACCGACAGATCTAGGCAGCTGCGGCTACTCCGAGGCAGCAAATATGGTTGCGGTGTCGACACAGGCAGGAGGGACGAGAAGGATATTGAATAACTAATAACACTATGTACAAGTTCATACTACTAATTAAGAACCAGTATATGCGCTTTTCTCAAAAGGAGGGCTTTGTCTTTCCTGTTCTTCTCTGCAGAGTTTGTGTAGTGAGGAGTAGGTGGAGAGCTTTATGTAGCCTTCCTTTTGTTTGCTGAACCTGGGACAGAGTATGCTCTGCCTGAATACTTGTAGTTGGTTTCTCTAATGGAAATCGGAGGGCTCGACCCCTTTATTTTTTAAAAAACTCTGTCCGGTCTCATTCGAGGAGGTATTTTTGTGTTATAGATATGGATGATGATCTAGCATGTGAACTGCAAGCCCTACAGGGTATATTGAGTGATCCAAGTGCAGAGCCGATCAAGCTATCATATGGACTTCTGAAGCACATTACAGATGATTTTTCTAACGAAATCGGGCATGGTGCGTTTGGAGTTGTATATCTGGTATGACCAGTTCTTGATTACCTTGGAAATGATAAATTTTCATATTATTTCTTTGTGCGGAGAAATCCTAACACTATGACTAAAACAGGGAGATTTGGGAAATGGGTTGGTCGCTGTGAAGAGGGTGCTTAAAGTTACTGATAAGCAATTCATGGATGAAATCAAGTGTTTAAAAAACGCAAATCACAAGAATATAGTAAGATTTCTAGGGTATTGTGCGAATACAGAAGAGGAAGTGCAGCCATTAGATGGAACCTTTGTAATGGCAGGAGAACGGAACAGGTTATTCTGCTTTCAGTATGTTTCAAATGGAAATATTCGGCAGTATCTTCAACAAGGTAATGAGACATTCTGTACCTTTTCACTCACATGCACAACTCTGACTAGAGAATTCTGCTAGACTACGCTTTAGCAGTCATGGGAAACAATGCATGGCTGTTTTTCCACAAAAACAGTCCACAACTACTTGATGAGCCACAATCCAACTACATAAGGAAAATTTGACGTTTAAAATATGAATGTTTAAGTCAAAAAAATTGAAATGTTTGAGTTGAAGGTTCGAAACTTTGACATGAATATTTGAAATTTCAAGACCTTTTGATTTTGCCAAGATAAATTATTTTACCTATTTCGGGCTCTAATATGTATTTAGGCAGCATGCTGAAATACTGCAAAGTAGTGCTGTGTTGGTACGGTACGCGTAGAAACAGGGAAGCTGAATGCTATTCACCGGGTGCCTGCCTGTGGTCTGATGAGCAATAGACGACCACATATCCCGTTTAGTATATTAATTATTTTGTCGTCCAGACTCGCATGGGCATGAGTGAATGTATATATTACAGATACTGAATGAACTTTCGCCTGATTTTGCAGAGAACCCTCATGGAGACGACTGGTCTGAACGTTACCAAATGATTAGAGGAATTTGTCACGGGCTGCGCTATCTTCATGATAATAAAATTAACCATCTTGACTTGAAACCTGAGAATGTTATGTTGGATGCTCAGATGGAACCAATAATCACCGACTTTGGTTTGTCAAGACTCTTAGATAAAGGACAATCCACTCTGGTTACTGAACACATAGTTGGAACACCGTAAGCTAAGCAGTAATGTTAGAATTTATTGTTTGATAAATTGGTTATGTGCAATCCTTCAGATTAACTATTACATTAATGCATGCAGGCGATATATTGCACCAGAAATCATCGACAAAAGAGAACTTTCATTCAAGGCAGACGTATATGCTTTGGGCATTATTATCATAGAACTGTTAACTGGTATTAGTTTGATCAGTCTTGAAAATGTAAGGAGAAATCAACTTACTCTGTTCATCTATACTATTGTTACTAAAAAAAAAGTTTACAAACTTTACACAGTCCTCATTGTACAATTTGACCACTACTTTTCATAAATATATGGTAAAATGTTTAAAAGGTGTTCTGAATTAGTACCTGAAACGCTTTTTTTACCACTACTTCTTTTGGCTTATGAAATGATTTTTACCAACAAATAATGATGCCAGTAGCATCTGGCCAATATAAGGGACTGAATTAGTATTAAAAGGTATAGAGGCTTAATGCAAAGTTTTGTGGAGAAAAGTTGTGATGAACAAACTCAATCCTACAGTGTCTCTATCAAGTTGATGTGAAATAAGAGTTATGTTCCATAAATTGTGTATAAAACTGTCATATTTTCCATGGTACACACTCCCTCCATTGGGGTTTTTAAGGGGTACGTTTTTTTCGATAAAGGGGGTTTTATTACTTATAAAGTTTAAGCGTTACACCTGGACTATGCTTAATTAGGATGCACACAGCCCGCACAAGGTTCCAAGTTTTTTTTTTTAAAGGTGAAATTACATATCACGATGAGAAATTCTAAAAAAACACCTAAGGTGCAGGAGGGTCAATCCGAAGATTATGTTGCCAATCATGGTGGGAAAGAAAATCCCTCGCCGCATCCTTCAACCGTGTAGACACCTCCGTAAAAAGGTCGCATGCTCCATACGATGTAGAGCCGACCATGATCTGATTGAAGCTCTGCACCGGTAGATGACCTGCATAAGAGAAGATTTTTGTCATTAAAAACCTTGTCATTTCTATATAGCCATAGCGACCAAATAACGGCAATCGCTCCCACCCTAATAAGAAGCTTAAACCTACGATCCACACCATTGAGCCAATTGTTGAATATATTTGCAACGCTAGGTGGTCGGTATAAGTTAGAGCCTATTTGAATGACTGCCATATAGATCTAGAGAATATGCATTGGAAGAATAGTTGCGTTATAGTCTCGTCGTAGTGACAAAAGACACATGTTTTACTTCCCTGCCAATTTTGGTTTGCAAGGTTATCCCTTGTAAGAATTACCCCTCAACGAAGTTACTACGCAAAAACCTTTGTTTTAAGCGGGATCTTCATCTTCCAAATTTTATTATTACTATCTACCGGAAGATCATGTTGGATTAAAGCTTTGTACATAGAATCCACCGAGATTTTACGATTCTCCTTAAGATTCCATCAAAATTTATCGGAACCGTGCATCAGCTGATCCGAAGCTAGACGCTGCAATAGTGCATTTCAAGATGCTTGTCTAGGGCCAAATAAACTTCTTCTGAACGACACATTTGGTGGAGAGGTTTTCATCACTTTAGCGAGAGTATCGCCTTTGTGGCGTACAATATTGTACAAGGCCGGATACTGTCCTCGGGGGGTGGCATTACCTAGCCTAATTTCCAATCCATCCTGGATGGAGAAAGAACCGTATGGGAAGAAAAATTTACAGAAAAACATTGACATCAATCCGATCATCAACATATGAGTTCTATATCACAAATATTATAACAAATAAACTTCTGTTAAATTTGAACTGAATGATATTCTTTTAGTGGTGTATTACTCATATATTGTAGATCAATAATGTGGCCAATTGTTTTCTTAAAATACGTGTGGACCTTAAACATCTTTTAAACCTAAACCGAAGGATATCCCTTTTGTGGTGTATTACTCATATATTGCTGTTCAAATGTGTGGCCAACTAATTGTATTTTAAAAATACGTTATAAACCCAACATACATATCGAGGATGTTTTTGCATGCCCAAGTCGATATGCACCCTAATTATATTCTCTCTCCACTCAATGATAAGGCCGAGTCTCGTATAATAAGTGCACTGGCAAAACTTGATGCAATGACTATATGCATTCTGCTTTAAAAGTGGATATGGCATGGCTACTGAGCAGTATGCCGGTCTCCAGATCTTTTTTTATTGTGGAGGGTTGCATGCGAACATATTTTGCACCAAAGTTAGCGAGTGCACGTATAATATCATGCTAAGCATTGAATATTTTTTTAAATTGTTAACGACTTTCTAAAGTGTGTGGAGATGAAGAAATACAGGGCCCTGGTAGAAATAAGCATTTCACTGCAGTTGATGCTCACGTCAGATTTATGATGGCCAAAATCATCATTCACATATGTCGGTTTTCTTATGTCTCTGGTTCGCTCTTTTCTAAACATTTATTTTTATTCTGGGAATACAACTTGTCGAGTGAATCTGACCATAACACATGTGTATGCAATATGCATACGTTGTCTATATTTTATGTTCTAATAAATATTGTCAAGTGGTGCCATCATTAACCCTTTGTATAAACCTTATTTGCAGTGGGATGAATCAGTAGACATGGATTGTCCAGGCATGGGTAAGTGCACCGAAATAGCTCACAAGTGCACGCAACATGACAAACGTAACAGACCCATCATACATGAAGTAATTAGAGACCTCGATGAGCTGGAGAGCATAATTCCCCGATCTTCCATAAACCAGGTATGTATGATCAATTGACGGCAGATTTTAACGAAGGTTTGTTTGTGCAATTTGCACCCTAACAAGTTGAACAGACGCATAGTTCTATTCCTTGGTTAGTTAGAGCACTCACAGCGGGCATATATATGCATATGATACATGTCTACATTACACTACCACCATATTGCATGATATAACATGAACGAATTCTTCAATATCTCGTTACTTAATTTACAGGTATCAAAATAGAACTTTGTTTGTTAGAGGATTCTTAGATATGATGATACGTCTAATTGACATTACATGAGGATGGACGATACTACATATGTTACCTCATTATGGGAGGCATTAAGCCAAACTAGTTGAGTGCCCGTTCCTCCTCACTCGTCATTGTGCATTTTAGTCACCCCACTCCAACAAATTCATTGTATTCCCACTCCCACTAATCCCAACAAGATGCCAACCATCGATGCGGGTCATGTTTTGTCCAACTCTGGCGAATCGTTGTGGACGTTTTCATAGCCCATGAATTCAAGTTGCTAAGAGATTACACAAAGAATGTGAAATCACTATTGATCAGAATATCCATCATGTGTGTGCTTACACAACCATTTCTTTCCCACCCACCCTTTGGCTACACCACGGTTGCATTGTCCCTGTGATCGAATATCCTAGCCATGAACTTTTCCTACTCGTACAAATGTTTATTGTATTTCTTTCACCTTAATATGCATAGTGACAACATTGGACCCTCTATTTCGTGTATTGGTGTTGTCGATTATACTATTATAGCATTGATTAATCTTCCTTCGTCTCCACAATCAGGCAGTCTATACATGTTTTCAACGGGACACAAAAAATCTTAAGTACAACAATATGAGATATCTATGAATAAAACTTGAGCAATGAAATGTGTGGAGATTATATCAATCAGATTTATGAGCCTGAGAAAAAATAGCTCGATAAAAGCACTCATTGAAAATTGTAAAAACAAATGAGACCAAATAAGACCTCCAATAGACTAATACACGAGATTTTTTGGCGTATTAGAAGTCTCAATGAAAATGCAATACTTATCTGTCCATATTCTTCAACGAGAACATGAATAAAAATACAATGTATATATGAGAAAATCAAACCTAGAAGAAGCCTAAAAATCAAACTAAGTAACTAATTATCTAAAATTTGTACTAAAGCACCCACCTCCAGCAAAAAATGAAACAATACAATACTGATCGAGAAGTCATTCAATTTCATGTATGCACATCGAATTTGTTTTTTAGATGAAAGTGGCTTTCAATAGCACCTTTAGAAAGGACACGGCGTTTTGGGTAGCAGGTGCAGATGCACCTGTTGTGTAAAACATTTTTTAAAATGTCAAAAAGTTACAAAAATAAATTCGGATATAAATCAGAATATTTTGTGTTAGCAGAAAAAGGTTTGCCGAAAGAAGAAATATTTTGTGATCTGTGCAAAAAAGACAAAATAATGTCTCATACAAAGTCATCTTGGAGCGCCCGAATTTGTCTTTTTTGCACAGGTCACAAAAAATATCATTTTTTGGCGCAACTTTTTATGCTAACATTAAATGTCTTGAAGTATATCAGAAATTTTTATTTGGATTTTTTGACATTTAAAATTATTTTTTTAGCAGTGGGTGCATCTACCCAACAACCCGAAATGGATTTCCGCTTTAGAAAAGTCTATATACGCTCCTCCTGCTATTCTCCACTCTGGTGACCATACCTCGTGCTCCTATCTTCTGCACTTATTATAACCCCACTACTACCGGAAATCCATATCGACTCATAGGTCTAGATGCACCCACTGTTTACAAAAAATCAAAATGTCAAAAAAATTAAATAAATTTTTTGGATATACAAGATGACATTTTATATTAGCACAAAAAGTTTGGCGAAGAAAAGACATTTTTTGTGGGATGTGCAAAAAGGACAAATTTGGGGTTTTCAAAATGACTTTGTACGCGATTTTTTTTGTCTTTTTTGCACAGATCCCAAAAAAAATGTACTTTCTTCGTGAAACTTTTTGTGCTAACATCAAATATCATGATGTATATCCGAAATTTTATTTGGAATGTTTATGACATTTTGATTAAAAAATTAAAATGTTTTACATAACGGGTGCATCCGTAGTACCCATGACCCGAAACACCGTGTCCACTGCTACCAGATAACATGCCATCTCCCTTTCTGTCCACCCTTTGACTCCCCTTCCTCCAGCTACGCTGACAAGTTTTAGTCTACGTTTGATGTAGTGAAGAAATCTTTTGCCTCCAAGTTGAATCCAACTTTTCTTTTGAAATAAAAAATTTATTTACTCATTTGTTGTAATAAAAATTAATTGTAATTTACTCATTTGTTGTAAGCAAAAAAATAATCCAGGCCTAAATTCAATAGATACAAAATCACAACACAACTGTGTCAAATAAATTGAAGTGGCATGGAAGCTCATATTTTTTTGATAGTCTTTTGTCTCCTCATATTGGACATGTAAGGAAGCCTAGACAGAAAAATTACTTCACAGACCAAATGCATATCCGAATTTCCAAACAAGGTTTAGTTCTACAGAATGCAGAGCTCATATATAATCTACCAATCTACTCCCTTTCACTCTAATTCTAATGAATTGGGATGACATGATTTTGATATGTCTCTAATTTATGAAATCTCCTAGTGCAGAAAGTTGGAACAATAAACTGAGGTCTACGTCCAGTTTTAAGGTAGAAAGATAATTCGGTTTATGATACCACCATACCAAAATAAAAGAATAACAGGAATTATATGCCACAATGATGAAGTCGGTTTGTTACTTGAGTAGTGCAAGCAACTCATAAATACACTAGCGGTCGATTTTACACAAAGAACATGAAATAATGTAATGGTTAAAAAATAAATGCTACACCTGTCAGATAACTTGCCAAACGTCTCACATCACAATTTCACAATCCAAAACCTGTTGATTGAAAAGCTTCACCACTCACGTTCGTGTCGACGACTGTTGTGCTTTTACCTTGATGTATTGTATCTTGCTTGTGTCCAGCATATATGGTTTGGAAGATGGCGGGAAACCGCTGCTTGGGGCAGAGTAGGATGTCATCGTCCCTACTCGCCAGCATCACCTCGATTCACGGCGCGCGTGTTGATCCGCCTGTATATTTTTTAATCGTAGGAGTATTTTGAATCGTGAAAGTTGGATCTGGGTTCGCACGGGCCGTATGGAATAGCACAAGTTTCTCTTTTTGATCAATCTAAAAGAAATCTTTTATTTTTGCTAGCCGACTTTTAGGTAACTAATTTTCTTGTGAAACGATCAGACCGGCCGCTAGCTGATATTTCCGAACAGCAAGTGTTTCTTTATATCAGAAATATTGGCACATTAATTGTTCGTGTTGTAACCATTTTGAGAAGATAATTCGATCTGGAGAACAGTTGGTGACACTATGTGTATTTTTTCAGGCGCTGCGGGCGACAATGTTCAATAACCATAATCACCAGCTCAGCCTGCGGACGAGTAAGTACCCGTTCATTTGCCACGCATGCAACATGTTCGGAAAAGAGTCAGAGCAGTTGTATGGGTGCGAGCCCTGCAATTTCACCGTCCACATTCAGTGCGCCACCGCTCCGGCCGTCCTCAAGCACCCTCTGTTCGTCTTGATAAATAACCAGACGACCCAGAACGGCTTCATGACCTGCCAGGCGTGCGGACAAGATACTGTCGGCTTCAGGTACTTTAACCGGGAGCACAACCTCTATCTCCACCCGTGCTGTGCCGTCCTCCCGAGGTTCGTCGTCCAGGATGGCCACGCGTTCCAGCTCGTCAAGGACGCGTCTGCTATGTGCGTCATCTGCAAAGACAAGTCGCAGGCCTTGTCCTACCGGACCTACTACGCCGGCGAGCATGTATGCCTGCATGTGCCGTGCATCGTCAAGGACAACGGCTTCAAACGCAGAACGGGCGTGACTATGCATTCTGACTGGCAGGCGAGCGCGCCAATAACGCAGCAAGTGATGGCGTACTTTCACAAAGAAAAGACTAAAAACTTTAGTGGCCGGATAAGAGCAGCGATGCAACTATTGGTAGGACTAGCCATAGTGCTAGTATCTGGCAGATAATTAAGGAAGAGAGAGAGGATTAGAGTAACATAGGTAGATACCGTATCATGACATGTATACCAAGAAAATTTAATGACAAATAGATCTTGTACATATATTTACATTGAGATACTACAAAACATTAAATAGAATGAGATTATGATACTAACATATGGTACTACGCATTATAGAGGTAGTATCATATACTAGTATCATATGCATGATACTACTATATGATACTCCCCACTATGGCTAGTCTTACTGTTGTGAATGTTGGGAGTATGTTCTTCGGGGACCGGCTCTAGGATTTCAAAGGCCCTGGGACGAGCTTCACCAATGGGCACAACAGAGAGAAAAATTACGATCGATACAGGAACAGATTCATTTCTAAGAGAACTAAGCTCTCTAGGATTGGTGTCCTCTCCTTCTCACATGTCCACATCATGGTGTAACTCATTCAGTTATATTTATTAATAGTTCACAGTTTTAAATATACTTTGAATTAAATTCTATTGGATATATATATATATATGTTTGTACTTGTATGCTAAATTTTTTGTGAAATAAAAAGGGATTTCCATCTATAAAAAAGAAAAATATGGCTGTAAAAAGGAAAAATAGCTCCATATCCCCTCAAAATTACTCTTTTTATGTAGACCAAAATACAAAAAAAAAACTTCTAAGTGTGTACAACATACACGTGGTTGTACTTTCGATTTCAAAAAATTGAAAACGTAAATAGTCGTTTCAAAATAAAATTAAAAGGAGATGTGGTGAGTTCGGAGCTACCGGCTCTATCTGAGAACTCTCTCTCTTATCTATGTTATCAGCGTCCACCATAGCGTTACGCAGCCTGTGCCACGCGAGGCCTGGGCATTCGGTCTCGGTTCGGTTTCTCCGTTTTTTTAATAATTTCGGTTTTCTATATTTGATGACCGATCGGTCCCCCAAATAAATAGGAACCGAGATTTCGGTCCACCGAAAATTTTGGTTCGGCTTCGGTTTTGACCGAACGCACCGAGCAGGAATGAATCTCGGATGAAAATGATAAGCACGGGCACATCACGGAAAGAGATCGATCAATACAAGGAAGAAGATGCGCTAATCAGGAAAAAAGGAGACGAAAGAGACGATGTTCGCTTTCAGGCTATTCTGGTTGCCGTCGTGGAGAGAATCGGAGAAGGAGGAGTTAAAAAAGCGGTGGCCGACGGAGCATGGGACGGCCGGCGGCGCCTTAGGAGCAGTTCGAGATTTGAGGTGCTGCGCGTGGAGAGACGCAGTTGCGTCCTGCGTTTGACTAGCAAAGGATGAGATCGTGGTCGCGTGGATGCTTTTAACGTACACGAGACTGTTGCTCGTGGGGATGTGGCCTGCTGGAGAGCTTCATGGCCTTAGTAAGGGAGTTGTTGGGCTGGGCTACTCATCGTGTTTACACTGCATTTGGTCAGTTCGGTAGTTTCGGTCAACCGAAGACACAAACTGAAAGAACCAAAGTAAATTGGGTTTCCACAACTGACAACCGAATTAGAAACCAAATTTCTCGGTTTCGGTTCGGCTTCGGTGTCGGTTAACTCGGTTTCGGTCTTCGGTTTATATGCCCACCCCTAGGAACTTTGCGTAGGGACATACAACTCGAGGGAGGCGGAGGGAGGGAGATGGTTTTTGCTCCATCTCTGACTCCGTCAATCATCTGGGACTACACGGCACTCCATCCCTGATGTCGCGCCTCAAGTTCATTGTTAACTTGCACGCCACCTGCGCTCCCCTCTGTGGCCACCCAAAACCTGTGAGCTGCAAGACTTTCTACAACCCTCGCAGTAGTTGCACATAAACACCTATGTCGCCTCTGGTATCGTCTGCTGCTGTCACCGTTGCTGTTAGTAGCGCTCGACTCAGTGGTGGTGGCAGCTGCAGTTGAAACCGTGAACGACAAATCGATCATGAATGTGGGTGAACTGATGAGTTATGCGCCTTGTTGTTGGATGCCACCTATTACTGGTGAAAGATAATTGGGTATTTATCTGTGAACTTTTTTCTGTGGTATATTTACTTATATCTTACTTGTCTTCGGATAACGAGCCAGACTACGTAAGAAAATGCATGTGTGTACTTTGCAGATGATTGAATGCATACACTAAAAAAGGACTTATGTTTGCCTAGACTCGGTTGCAATTATTAGAGTCACAACTAATTAATTCAACTTGATCAAATGACCATACGTCAACACAGTCTCATCTGCATTGCTTTTCTTTTTTCATAAACAGAGCGAACTGACTGCGCTGAAGAAGCATAAACTGTCAAACTGAAAGAGGAATGAGGCACTGCCCGACAAAGAAAGACGCATCAGGCAGCTTAAAGACTACCTCGATACAAACAAAGAACAAGCTAATCACAACGAGGGCACCATCTCTGAACTGAGGCAGAAAGCAAACGATTTTGTTCGTAACACCAACGCAGGTAGAACAATCAAGGATCTGGATGATAAACAGGGGAACGAGCTAATCACAATAAAGAAGGCCCGCGACGATCTTCGAGCTGCAAACGGTGCCTTGAAGATAATGATCCAAGAGCATAAGGCTCTAAAGAGTTCTATACTACATAGGGCCGATATATCTGAAAAGGACGCTGATGTTAAACTGGAAAGGGTGCTCAAGGAAATCTATCGCATAGAGTTCACGGTCCGCCTAACCACCCCCAACCATCATCTATCATATTTAGCATATTGGAACAATTTTCTCTATGTACTAATCAAGATACGGCACATACAGGAAATAGCCATGATGCACCATCCCTTTCCACTTTTCAACAACCCCAAGAGGGATCAAAGGCAATAAAGATATTGACGGAAGCCCTGATCACCCTGGGTGCTCTTCCGAGGATGGCGCCTCTCGTTACAGGGTGCAGACAATCAGATCCTATGAAGAGACATCAAATACTATGGACAATTAAGCAAACTTGTATGCAAGATATACATGATTCATGAGCAAGCTTATGCATTTCAGAATTGCTCCTAACATTTGGTCATAGAATAGATCTTTCAAGAAACTTTGTTTCTCTGACTCGAAAAGAAGTAGAAAGTCCCTTCACAGAGGGAAGCAGAGATTAACACATATGATACAATTAAGCAGTGGTGGATGAATGTTTGAAACTTTGGTATGGCAAAGTCATGCACCATGGACCAAAGAGATGCAAAATTTTGAGTAATAACCAGTACGCCATTGAGTTAGAAGAAGTATGGCAAGATTTTGACATAATTTTTTTTATATACTTTTGGTAGGTGTCACTACTAGAAAAATGACCTCTAGTCGCGGTTCCAGAGGACCTTTAGTCGCGGTTAGGCAACCGCGACTAGGCTGGCGGGACTAAAGCCCCCACCCTTTAGTCGCGGCGGATTCCGAACCGCGACTAGAGGTCCCTCCACGTGGGCTTTAGGGGACGTGGGGTGTTGGGACCTTTGGTCCCGGTTGGTAGCACCAACCGGGACCAAAGGGTTTTGGTTTTTTTTTTCTTTTTCGATTTAATTGCAGGGTTTAGGGTTTATATATGCCGGGGTTTGGTTATAGCTAGGTTCCCGTGTCCCGTGGTAACGGTAACCCTTCCCGTTGCGATGACGGTTACGGTGACGGTAACCGTGACGGTTACCGTTACGGTAACCATAACTTTTCGATGTCGTAACCGTTCCCGTGTCGTATGAAGTCGATGCACATATTTATAACACATGCAATTAAATTAAGTAATACTTGAAGATCGTAGACAAGAGTTCGTTGATGCGCCAAGAGTTATCGTAGTACAAGAGTTGAAGCAAAACAACAAGTTACTTTAACGATTTCATGCTTTCAGCATCGTAGTACTCTCCTTTCTCCTGTAAGGCCTCTGAAAGGTAAAATCCCGCCAATTCCTCTCCAATTGCTCTGAAGCGGTGGTCAAGTGGTAGCCTCTCGCGCTTTTTTGCCAACTCTGCATCCTTTCTCATATTCCATTTCTCGGTGACTAATACATATATATACTCGCAAACGAAGAATCCACAGTACTCAGTTTCCTTTGGTTGCTCCATGCAAGACTATACAAGAATAGATTTCAGTCAATAATAATGAAGTATGCATGAGAAATGTTGTGTGGACGAAGAGGTAGCAGTACTTACTTGGTTTAACTTCCAATCCAGCTTTTGGCGCCACCCACCTTCAGGATCTTCCGCTCGAAACCTTTCCCAAACTCTGCCCGACAAAGAACATTCACAAATGAGTTATTCGTTAATGACTTGACATCAAGATATGAATGACAGAGGCGGTAAGAAATGAATGTACCTTGCTAGTAAGTCGAAACAACTCCTGTAAGTGTCAGGATGATACCTCAATGAGTCAAGTGAATGAATAAGTCCTTCGTGATGTCTAATGACAAGAAGAATCCAGTGGTAGCTGGGCACAGTCATGCATAACTCATCAGTTAAACTTAACATCGGGTGAGCAAATTAGAATGTGTAGAAGACACTAAAACTTACCGAAGTGGTAAGGCCAATATATAGTTCTTTTGTCGCGGTATCGCTTGAACACCCTTAGCAAATCATCCGGTGTGTTCTTGTTATACAAGGGATTTATTATGGTTTCTTCGTTATATTTATCCGGGTCAATGAACCCAATGTCATGCTGGTTAGCTTTTTGAGCTCGAGCATCTTCAATCTGCATAATATAGCACACAAAAGATTAAAGTGAGAATAATTACAAACAATGAACGAGACTAGGTAAAGACTTAAATAAATCACTTACAGGCAATAGGAACTCATGATAGATTTGTCGAGTGCCCGCAGATTGTATAGCTGAAAAAGTTCGCTAAACGTAACAGTGTGATTGTAGTCTTCTAAGAAGTGCTCATCGTCTTCCCTACATTTCAGAACGATAGCAGATGTCTTCTTTGCATTTTTCATGTACCATTGATGCAGAGTACGCATTTTTGTTGGAAGGCCCCTGATTTGCACCAAAGCTTTCCCCGGAACGAAGTTTCTTACTGGAGGAGCTGGTGGTGCAGTCTCAAAATTCAATCTCGAAGCATATTCATCTATAGGCATTTGCGCTTCGGCGGCAAGACGACGGATTACCTCTATGTCAAACACCATCGGCTCTTTAGGGTCAGATTGTACTGGTTGTTTTCCGCGCTGGGGAACTCGACTATCTTTGTTCGTCGGCGGCGGGACAATTAGCGGGGGGACAGAACGTACGGGTTGTTCTCCGAGCTGGGGAACTTGTTTACCTATCTTCGGCGGCGGTGGGACCGATGGTGCTGCTTTTGTAGCTTCCTTCGCCGGCGGGACCGATGGTGCTGCTTGTTTTTCGTTTGCCGCCGGCGGCGGGACTGACTCTGCGTCTTGTTCACCTTTCTTCGGCGCCTCCGCCGCCGTCACCTCGTCATATGACTTCTGAATAGAACGGACATAGTCAGATGGCGGCTTCTCTGGAGGGACATATAAGTTGTCAATGACTTTATGACAAGCCGCTGCAGTATAGCCCTCGGTAAATGTTGGCGGCGGCACTTTCGGTGCGAACAATGATTTATTATGCTCCTCGATGGCTGCTTCGTTTTGGTCAAGAGTCTTCTGCCAAGGTTGCCTCAGATCAGGCGTTGTGGCCCTTTTAGCAGGTCGCCTCTTGACCGGGGAAGACGCGCGCCTTCTCCGTTTAAGCGGTACGGACACTTCCGGTGGGGGGTTCCGTACCGGAGATGGAGATGGAGATGGACTTTGCTGACTGAGATGGTCCTCTAGATTATTTTCCGTGTGGGGTCCCTGTCACGCGGTGCCGGAGATGGATGTGTCTCATCGATACCCCGGCAGGGTGGGCTTTGCTGAGTCGGTGGCTTTGAGAACTTGATGTATTTCTTGTTCCACTGGACGAAACCACCCTTGACATCGCACAATGCCTCCTCACCGTTACCTCCAGGAATCTCAAGAGCCAATGATTCCGATCCCGGCACAATTTCATCCACCCCGACAACAGCATAGCCAGGATGAATGACACCATTATGGTAGCTTGCTGTGTCGACAATCGGTAAAGCATAGCCGACCGCCACCTTCATGGATATGTTGCTCACAGGCGTATGTAGCTCACATGGTGTCGGTTCCGTGATATCATCCACGGGGTAGCGAGCATCGAGTTCTAGTTGCGTGGAACCCACGCTGCTTCTAAGCTGAGATCGAGCATCCACGACTTCAGGATCTTGGGGCTGCTGCACCTGGCGTTCATTAATGAGTTGCTTCATCTGGCGTTCCAAATTCGCTATCCGCTCTTCACCCTGCTTCTTCTTTCTTGCACGGCTTCTATAAGTGTCAGCGTGCTGCGGATACTGTTTTTTCAAGGTGGCACCGCCGGGTAAGCCTCGTAAACGTCCCCAGTGTTCAGGTTTCCCTAGGGCCCGTGCCAGCTCGTCTTCCTCTCTATAGGGTTCCCACGTACCCGCTAGAACTTCCTTTATTGCATCTTCAATTTTTGGGACCATGGCTACTACTGTTGCCTTGTATTTTTCAACCCTCGGGACAATCTTCCCTTCCTCGTTCAACGTTGCGCCATGCGCGAACAACCAGAATTTGGACCTTTCGGGCCAGCTGTATGTCTGTGGAGTGAAACCTGCAGCCACGAGTTTATCTTCCATGGCTAGCCACTTAGGAATGGCTGACCTGTAGCCACCTGGCCCCAAGTTATGGTGGTGTGTCTTACTCGCAGCATTTAGCTTATTTTTTTCCGATCGGGCCACAGCCGCAGCCGAGGTCTTATACGCCTTAAAGGCTTCCCAGTGATCTCTTAGCTTCACCAGTTTTTTTTGACTGAAATCTGGATCAACCTTTTCATATTTTGCCCATAATGTTTGCTTATATTTCCGAAAGGCGTCGGCCATCTTGGAGAGAGTCCAGTGCTTGAGTTTCAACTTCAAGGCGGGCTCAATACCATCCGGGAGGTTAAAATGCTGCAAGAGTGTGTCAAAGCAGAAATCTTTATAATGCTGGTGGACATAGCAAGGGTCATCCTCGGCAACGCCTGCTGGCTTAAGCCATTCTGCTATGGAGATCGGGACCTCGTCCCTAACAATAACTCCAGCTTGACTAATATATTTTCTGCGGTTCTCTATCGGTTCCACCGGATCGCCATCTACATCAATTTTATAGATTGGTAACTTTGCATCTTCGCTAGTCATTCTTTTCGCTGGGCCTCGAGGAGCTTGATTCTTAGCCTTTTTATGCAAGGTGGACGCCTAAAGTAAGAAATATAATGCGTTAATAAGTGCAATACAAATCAGTTAATGCATTTTGTGTTCAAGCAAATATAGAATTCATATATAAACCTCGAGGTGGAGGGTGTTCGAGGTGGAGGTGTTATTTCTTCTTCCTCTAAAATACCCTCACCAGACGGGTTTAAAAATTGTGATGCAAATTGCTCAAAATCTTCGTTTCGATCGTCGGCGGCGCCTTCTCCACCGGCAGCATTTGCATCGCGATGCTCAAAAATATCCTGCATGAATAAGTTTTCTCCTTCCTCGTCTCGCACAATTAAAGGGTCATCCATAGCTGAATGTTCCTACACTCAATAAATTTGCATAATTAGTATTCAAACTTAGCAAATTTACAACTTAGCAAATTTACAACTTAGCAATACTAACTTAGCAAATTTACATATTGACATATTTACACATAGTAATATTCACATATTCAAATTTTCTAAACAACTTCAAACATAGAAAATCAACTATAATGACAATTCACATAGCTCTAATAACCTAACTATAATGAAAAAAGGAAAAAACTTAACTAAACAAAATTTACATAATACCTATAATTTACAACCTAACTATATTAATCTAACTAAAATGAACTATATATTGCTAACACAGTAACTCTCCCACTGTATGTCATTGCTAACACAAAATTGCTAACACAAAATTGCATCTATTTTGCATCTATTTTTCCTAACACATTGCAATTAACCTAGTTCTAACACATTGCTAAAAAATTGATCAAAAGTTCTAACACATCTATTTTTTCTAACACATTTTTTCTAACACATCTATTTGATAAAATTGCATCTAGTTCTAACACTAGATAATAATTAACCTAAATATGCAAAAAAAAAAAGATAAGAAAAACTAACCTCCAAAATGGCGATCGAGCAGCACCACGGCGGCGGAGGCGGGACGGGACGGCGGCGGCAGGGCGCCCAGGGCAGGGGACGGGACGGCGGCGGCGCCGGTGGTGGTGCTCGAGGCCGAGGGAGGCAGGCCCAGGGCGGCCGGCGTCCAGGGCAGGGGACGGACACGGCGGCGGCGGCAGGGCGCCCTGGGCGGCGTCGTCGTCGCGCGGGAGACGGCCGGCGACGCAACGGAGGGCGGGGGCGCAGCAGCGGCCGGAAGGCGGGGCAGCACGACGGGGAGGGGCAGCACGACGGGGCGGCGGAGCAGCACCACGGCGCGCGGGTCGTCGGCGGCGTCAGGGGAGCCCGGAGGCGGTTCAATTCGTCGATTTGGGGGGAGTTTGCAAAAAAATTCGCAAACTCCCCCACTAAACGGCGCGGAATCGACCTCTAGTCGCGGTTGCTGGCTGCAACCGCGACTAAAGGGTCTTTAGTCGCGGTTGCAGCCAGCAACCGCGACTAGAGGTCGACCTGGGCCGCCAAAATTCTGGCGCCAAGCCCAGGGGGACCTCTAGTCGCGGTTGCTGGCTGCAACCGCGACTAAAGGGCTTTTCTATTTTTTTTTTGTTTTTCTATTTTCTTTTCTTGTATTTGTTTTCATTTATGTACTTAGATTTTAATTCTTTTATATACTTAGATTTGTTTTCCTATTTTTCCTAGAAACTAGTACACTTAAAAGGACTCCATGGCAAAGGGTTTATTTTTTTGAGTATTTTTTCTCTTTTTCTCATTTCTTTTCAAAAAATGGTCAAAATGGAGAGCATGGCTATTCATCTAAGGTGGTCGAATTTCCAAAAACTATGGATGGTTCTATGTTGTAACCACTACTTGTGTACCCTAAAATTATTTTTGTAACAATTTTAGAGCAAACTATCACATATTTGTAAGATGAATGTTTGGTGTTGTAAAATGCAGAAGAAAGCAGATAAAAATTATTAATTCATTTATCTTAATGCATTACATAAAAGGTTTAATACATTATTACACATGATACAACGTCTCACAAGCGCTTGAAAGAAACACACCCCTGATCCAACATCACCAACATTATTCTACATAAACGGACTTGCTGGCTCGAAGGCCGTAGGATTAGGGGGAACGGCGGGAGGAGCCAGCCCCGTGGGCGGCCGCCCGGTTCTCGCGCGCACGTTTGCGGCGGAGGGCAAGATCCATGGAGGATGAGTCTTTCAGCGCCCAATCCAGATCGGAAGCCTCCTTCGCCTTGAGCTGGTAGGAAGTCTTGGCTCGCTGGACAGGGTAGTCGCGGATAGACTGGAAGGAGGCTTCCATGGCCTCCTGTATCTGCAACCCACAACCTTCTTCCCCGTCGTCGCTCCAGTCGAAGTCGTCGTCCTCCTCCTCCTCCGCGGGAGGAGCGGCGGCGCCTGGTGGAGGTGCAGCGCCGCCAGGTGGAGGTGCGGCGGCACCTGGTGGAGCAGGAGGCCGGTAGCTGGGCATTCCTCTCCACGCCGGGCTCGTGGGCATACGGCGGGATAGACTCCCGCGGTTGCGCCCAAGCGCGCTCTGCCGAGCACGCTCGACCTCGTCCAGAAGGCGCTGCGGCGGGCGTGGCGGATCCATCTCGTGGAGACGATGCGTTCGTGGCTAGGAATGGTGGATTAGGGTTTACCCCGTCGGCGACAATATATAAAGACCTCCAGGGCAGCGCTGGGGGAGGACACGTGCCCAGGGAAGCGCTGGGGGAGGACACGTGTCGTGACCGCAAAGCCCGTCTTTAGTCCCGGTTGGTGTTACCAACCGGGACTAAAGAAGCACACGGATCGTGTGTTTCTTTCGAGCGCTTGTGAGCCGTTGGATCAGGGGTGTGTTTCTTTTGAGGGATTGTGAGCTGTTGGATCAGCAGTATCACGACCACTTCGTGAGCCACATGACCCGGTTGGTGTTACCAACCGGGACTAAAGAAGCACACGTACCCTATATATAGCCGCCCTCCTCAGACAGGTTACTCACTCACACAAAACATTCCAGCGTCACTCGGAGAGGCATCTTTGGGCAACCAGCGGCAAGACGTCTCTGATGACCTGCGACCGTTCCAAACGGTTGCAGATCATCAGAGATGTGTTGCCGGACGGTTGTAGATCATCAGAGACGTCTTGCCGCTGCTTGGATCGAAGTGGCGCTCAAACACAAAACATTCCAGCGTCACTCGGAGAGGCATCTTTGGGCAACCAGTGGCAAGACGTCTCTGATGACCTGCGACCGTTCCAAACGGTTGCAGATCATCAGAGACGTCTTGCCGGACGGTTGTAGATCATCAGAGACGTCTTACCGCTGCTTGGATCGAAGTGGCGCTCAAACTCACGAGCCACCGTCGGGCTGTATGCAGGGGGAACTGTGTTTGGACGGTCGAAGCTGAGGTTTGAGAGGTTCCCACGGGAGGTGTGGGAGCCGACAACCACCTACCACGCGTGTTTCACCGGTCGTCATGCAATTAATTAACAGAAAACAAAAAAGAAAACTCACAAAGGTTTAATACATTATTACACATCACCAACAACATCCCTATGTATTGTTCACTTGTTCTTCTTGTGTGCCCCTTTCTTTTGAACGCGCCGTAACCATGGACAATCTTCTTGAAGTAACTTGATGGTTGGGTCAATGTTCACTTTGAAGGGCGGAATTTCATGAAACTTATTGTAATCTTCTGACATGTCTGTGTGGTCCTCCACTCCCACGATGTTTCTTTTACCTGAAAGAACTATGTGGCGCTTTGGCTCATCGTTTGATGTATTCGCTTGCTTATCTTTTCTTTTTGTTGGTAGGGTAGACATGTCCTTCACATAGAAAACCTGAGCCACTTCACTGGCTAGAATGAATGGTTCGTTCTCGTAATGAAGATTCTTGAAATCCACTGTAGTCATTCCGTACCGTGTGTCTACGGCTACACCGCCATCTAGGTTGAACCATTTGCACTTGAACAAAGGAATCTTAAATGAAGGTCCATAGGACAGTTCCCATATCTCCTCTATGTAACCATAATATGTTACCTTTTCCCCACTGCAGCCATCTATTGCATCAAAGCGGACACCACTGTTTTGGTTGGTGCTCTTTTTATCTTGGTCGGCCGTGTAAAATGTATTTCCATTTATCTCGTACCCTTTAAAAGTCAATATAGTCGAAGACGGTGTCTTGGCCAATAAGTATAGCTGTAGTTCATTTGTGGTGACATTCATCAGTCTTTTCTGTAACCAACCGCCAAAAGTCCTGATGTGTACTCCATCAATCTCATCTTCTGGGTATTTGGAGCGTAAATCATTCTTGTGTTGCTGGATATACGGAGCCACCAAGATGGAACTATGCAGAACTGTGTAGTGTGCTCGAGTGAAAGAATCCACGTCTTCACATATGATTGCTTTCTTTCCTAGCGTGCCTTTTCCACGCAGTCTCCCCTCATGACGCGATTGAGGAACACCAATCGACTTAAGATCAGGAATAAAGTCAACACAAAACTCAATGACCTCCTCAGTTCCATAGCCCTTGGAGATGCTTCCTTCTGGCCTAGCACGGTTATGAACGTATTTCTTTAAGACTCCCATAAACCTCTCGAAGGGGAACATGTTGTGTAGAAATACAGGACCGAGAACACGTATCTCTTCCACCAGGTGAACTAGAAGGTGCGTCATAATATTGAAGAAGGTTGGTGGGAACACCAACTCGAAGCTGACAAGACATTGGACCACATCATTCTCTAAATCTTTTAGAGTAAGTGGATTGATAACCTTCTGAGAAATTGCATTCAGGAATGCACATAGCTTCACAATGGGTACTCGAACATTTTCTTTTAGAAGTCCCCTCAATGCAACCGGAAGTAATTGTGTCATAATCACGTGACAGTCATGAGACTTCAGGTTCTGAAATTTTTGCTTTGCCATGTTTATTATTCCCTTTATATTCGACGAGAAGCCAGATGGAACCTTCATACTGCGAAGACATTCAAAAAATATTTTCTTCTCTTCTTTCGTAAGAGCATAGCTCGCAGGACCTTGATGATTATCAGAATGATCGTCGTCTCGTGAATGCATACGTCGATGGGCCTGTCTTGCTTCCGGTGTATCTTTTGACTTTCCATACACGCCCAACAAGTTAAGCAGGTTCAAGCAAAGATTTTTTGTCACGTGCATCACGTCGATTGCAGAGTGAACCTCTAGCATTATCCAATAGGGCAGCTCCCAAAATATAGATTTCTTCTTCCACATGGGAACGTGGTTCTGAGCGTCATTCGGAACAGATAGTGCTCCAGCACCCTTCCCAAATATTACTTTTAAATCCTTGACCATATCATGTATAACAGAACTAGAAGGTCGAGTAGGCTTCCGCCGAATATCTTCCTCACCTTTGTAATGTCGGCCTTCCTTTCTTCCTGCATGCCTCGGTACAAGCCATCGACGATGGCCCAGGTACACAATCTTGTTACCTATATGTTTACCTTGAGTCTCACCTAAACAATGCGTACATGCATTGTATCCCTTGTTTGACTGTCCTGAGATGTTACTAAGAGCAGGCCAATCATTGATGGTTACAAACAAGAGCGCTCGTAGATCAAATTCCGTTTGCTCGTGCTCATCCCACACACGCACACCTTCATCACTCCACAGCTGTAAAAGTTCTTCCACCAATGGCCTCAGATACACGTCAATGTCGTTGCCAGGTTGCTTCGGGCCTTGGATGAGCACTGGCATCATAATGAACTTCCGCTTCATGCACAACCAGGGAGGAAGGTTATATATACATAGAGTCACAGGCCAAGTGCTATGACTGGAGCTCTGCTCTCCAAATGGATTAAATCCATCTGTACTTAGACCAAATCTTAAGTTCCTAGCGTCATCCGAAAATTTCGGGAACACTCTGTCGATTTTTCTCCACTGGGACCCATCAGCGGGGTGTCTCATCATCATGTCTTTTTTACGTTCTTCTTTGTGCCAGCGCAACAACTTGGCATGCTCTTTGTTTTGGAACAAACGTTTCAGACGTGGTATTATAGGAGCATACCACATCACCTTGGCAGGAATCCTCTTCCTTGGACAACCTTGCTCGCCCTCAACTTCACCTGGGTCATCTCGCCCAATCTTAAACCGCAATGCACCGCATACAGGACAAGCATTTAAATTTTCGTGCTCGCCGCGGTAGAGGATGCAGTCATTAATGCATGCATGTATCTTCTGCACCTCTAATCCTAGAGGGCAGACAACCTTCTTTGCTTCATACGTACTAGAGGGCAATTCGTTTTCATTTGGAAGCATCTTCTTAACTATTTTCAGCAAACTTTCAAAGTGCTTGTCGGTAGTACCACTCTCTGCCTTCCATTGTAGCATTTCCAGTATCGTACCGAGCTTTTTCTGGCCATCTGTACAAGTTGGGTACAACAATTTGCTGTGATCGGCTAACATGCGCTCCAACTTCAACCTCTCGTTTTCACTTCCACAGTCCATTTGTGCATCATGAATGGCCTGACGAAGATCATCGTCGGGCTCATCAAAGATGGCATCCTCTTCAACTTCGTCTTCCCCCATTGTAGTATCAGCGTGTTCATTGAACAGAGGATAGTTGTCATTATCCTCCTCTTCTTCATTCTCTTCCATTATAACCCCTCTTTCTCCATGCTTGGTCCAACAATAATAACCAAGCATGAAACCATTTCGCAACAGGTGTTCGTGAAGCCTGTCTGTGGAAGAGTATGTATACTTATTCATACAGAGACTGCATGGACAACACATAAAACCATCCTTTCGCTTGCTTGTCTCAGCCACATGGAGAAAATTATGCATGCCAGTAATGAATTCGGCACAAACTCGGTCACCGTACATCCATTGACGTCTCATCTGCATTATATAAGTATATCAAAAAAATTATGCATGCCAGTAATGAATAGATAAGTGACCATAATAATTCAAGCAAAGTAGAGTGGCGACAAATGTAATACATTGTAGCATTAAATATCCATTAATTTAAACTAACATTGAACTATTTAAAGAATTTAAGTCCAACAACAAATGCGATCAGAATCGCAACTAAGGTAACTATTGAACCAACAGCATAATGATACCAAGCCTCTTGACTAATGGCATATCTTCTAATTTTTTTAAGCTTCAAGCGCATCGCATCCAACTTGATCTCGTAAGCATTAACGACGTCGGCAAGCTTCGAGCGCATCCCATCCAACTTGATCTCGTAAGCATCGACGACGTCGGCAAGCTTGAACTGGTGTTCATCGATGATGTTGACAAGCTTAACCTCCAATTCCTTCTTCTCTTCTTTGCGGAGATCTTCACTTATTTTTAATTTAGCTTTCAAATCATCGTTTTCTTTCACAAAATATTCAACAATAGGGTCCACTGGAATTTCCGGTTCAACTACCTCCTAGACAAATATATATTTATGTCAAAGTTGGTCCGCATGATTGTCATAAACGCGAAACGAAACAAATATATAGTTATTAAAAGTCATACCACATCCGAATAATAGAGCGGACGAGAGCCGGTGGGGGTATTTGTGAAAACCATGGCACTATATATATATATATATAAAACAATTATACAACTTATACAAAAAAACAAATAATAATTATGGAACAAAATCATACAACATAGATTTTTTTTAAATAAAAAAGAAAGCTCACCTAGGTGGTGTCGGTGACGAGACGGTCTATCGACGACGGTGAGGAGGTGAATGTTGTGACACTGAAATACAAAAACATAATTTAGTTTAAGATCAAATTGACAATACAAAATTGAGCTAAATAAGCAAAATGAGCTAACTTAGGCATTTCATCATACACCTACCTAGCACTACAAATATGAATTGAGCTAAATGAGCTAGACAACCAACGAAACGGGCGCCGAAAGAGAGAGTTTGCAGTTGCTAACCCTTGGATAGATGCACCACCGTCAATCTTAACAAATGGTGCAAAAAATCGTGGATGAAATCGAGCTCGGTGGAGAGAAAATGGAGATTCAACTCGAGCTCGAAATGGCCAAGGCTGGCTCGGGGTGGAAGATGAAGGCGACTGACCTTTGATCGCGGTTGGTGGCTCCAACCGCGACTAAAGGTCCTCGCTAGGACAGGCGGCCTTTTTGTGCGGGACCTTTAGTCGCGGTTGGAAATAAACTAGAGGTTTTATGGTATACACACTAGTAGAAAAGTGGCCTTAGAGCCGGACCTTTAGTTGCGGCTCGTTTCCGAACCGCGACTAGAGGTCTCGCGGCTCCGACAGATCCAACGGCTATGACAGGTGGCGGTTTGTGCTGGAGCTTTGGTCGCGGTTGGAGCCACCAACCGCGACTAAAGGTCCTCCACCTGCGGCCGGAGCCGCGCGGGGCACGCGCGAGGACCTTTAGTCGCGGTTGGTCTCCTCGGCCTGCTGGTGCCGGACCCTGTCCTAGAACCGTGCGAAGTCGTCACGGATCCGCCGGGAACAGGCGGCCTCCTCCCTGTACTGCTGAACGCCCGGTAGGCTGTCGCCTAGGGCGAGGTAGGGCACCTCGTCGTCGAGGTAGGTCATCGGACGCACTTGTCCTTTGTATCGTGTCCATCCTCGCCACAATGACTCCTTCTCGCCGTCTCCTTCTCGCCGGAACCCTCACAATCGGCCATTGATCCGATTCCGCGATTGATTGGGTAAGGACGACGAGGCCGGCGGTACGTGTGAGTACCTATTTATCGCTCATTGCATGCGCTAGTACCGATCCACGTACCCACAAGACGCTTATGGGCCGGCCCCATTTTGTTTTTGAAAGCCGGGCCCAGTTTCATTGGTTCGTTCTGTTTCTTGTCCCTTTCCCCGTGAACGAGAGCTCGAGCTCCCTCTTCTTCACCTCGTTTCCCTTATTCCCTGGGTTTCTCTCATCTTTTTTCGGATTTTCTGATCCTGCCGCGTCACATTGTCATCGTATTCTTCGCCGCCGTCAATGGCGCTAGGATGAGCTTGACGATTCTTCTTCTCCATCTCCCTCTTTACTCTCTCCATCTCGATTCACGCCAACTCAGTCGTCAACATGAACTCATCATAAGCTAACTAAACAGGAGACAAGGTCGGCAGACACGTACGCTTGAGCAGAAGAAGAATCAATGTTGGACGTGCGTAATGAACTTAATTTTCTCATGCATGGTTAAAAGTATGGTCGAAAAAAATTACCGTATCTCTATCGGAGCTGATAAAGTGAAATTCATAACCAATAGAAAGTTCCCCAAATGGTTAGATCGATCATAGGTCCAAACTTTCAGAGTTCATCGTCGTTGTCATCGTCCTCGAATTCGAAGCTGACGCGGCACTTCGCCACCAACTCGACGTAGCCTCTGTTGCACCACTGGTGTCTGGTGGCGGATGGAGGTTTGGAACAGTAGGCCGTCGTTTCCTTGAACGCCGAGGGTCAACAGCAGCCGTACGTGGTCATCCGGCAGCCGACGCCTCCTCTCCCTCTCGTCCAGCTTTGACTCCTCGCCGGCGTCAGCCTCCGTACCGGCGGCCATCCAGACCCCGGTGGATGCCATTGCCGGCGCGGCCGTGATCTGCGTCTACAGACAAAACCCAACCCTAGCCGCAAGCGTGGCACCTTAATTTGTTTCCGGGAATCAAGGAAGCACAGCCCCGTACATAGCATCCTTCCTTTTCGCAACGGGCTCCAACTGGACGAGACCTCTAGATCTACTTATTGCCAAACAGGAGCGACTTAGTTAATCCTGCAATCCAAAGTAAGTAACAAAAATGAATGCAGACACATACTTTCCTGAAGTAGTCAGCTCTAGCAAATCCTCTCACCCTCTAAAATATCTTTCACGTGTGACCCAATCATCATTGAGAGGGGTTTATTTTTTCTACTTTTTTAGTTTATTTCCCAACCTCGTCATTGTACTATCGACCGGATGCGTGCCTCCGACTTGGGTGTCGTCGACTGAGCTCCGCCGACGCCCTAGGAAGACACATCCCAAGAAGGACGGCAAGCGCGGAGGCTCGGAGATGAGCCCGGGAACATGGAGACGATGACCAGAGACGGAGCTAGAGGGACGTGTTGGGCCATGCCCCTCCCCCTTTTCTAATTTTTTTTGTCTGAAAACCCCCAATGATATATGTTGTTTATCTCTAAATTTACCTAAATGAGCCCTAATGGCCCCCTCCAAGTTGCATAATGTGTCTTTGGGCCCCCTTGAATATTATTTATGGATCCATCTCTGACGACGAGTGTCGGGGAAAAACAGTGGGGTGGCGAGGCGAGCGGGTAGTCTGCAACCATGCCAACCATATGTGAGGCAAGGTGGGTACAAGAAGCAGCGTGGTGGGTGCGGGAGGCAGAGGGAGCTCATCTATAGTGGGTCGATAGGTCGGTGGGGGTGGCAGGGAGGCCATGGTGGCGGCAGAGAGAGGGGCAAGTGAAGGTGACAAATTGGTGGCTGCACAAAGGAGGAGATAGCGGCAGCATGAAAATTCGTACCCACTAAAAAAATCATAGATAGACAATTCTCTAAGTAGAACTTGTGGATGGTTTTCAACGGGGTACTCTAAATATTATAGGGATAGAGGATGACCTACATGATCTGTATTGGTTTCGCCAACGGATCAATCAAATCAAAACATCACAGAAATACTCAAACGGATACTTATAGCCACGGAGCAGTTTGTACCCAGTGCTCCGGTTTTATACTCGGCACAAGGTTTGCCTGTGGTTGGATACATTACGCTCCACAAACACGGAGGAGCCGACATAGTATATGTTGAGGGTCCTTAAGTCCTTTACCGAGTGTAACACTAGGCAAAGACGTTGTCAAGTATAATATGGGTCTAGCCTAGTATTTTAGGTACTCAGCCATCGGGGGCGAGCTCTCCCGTCCGCCGGCCGTGGGCAACACACTCCTGTCAGCCGTTGGGGGGCGTGCTCTCGTCTGCCGTTCGGGTAGGTGGCGGCGAGCGCTCCGGACGTTCGCGCGCGGGATTGGGAGGGAGCCGGCGAGGGAACATCAGGATGAGCCGTCGGCGACCTTAATTCGGTGGCAGCGCACGAATCACGGCAGCGCTCGCTAGGATTTGAGCGAAACAGACTTCGTACCGGTTTGCTTAAGGTTTGTGTTGAGGTGCTCAACATTGTTGGAACAATTTGATTCATTGATCTGATATTTAACGATTCAAACTTAATGTATACGTAACATGTTTGCTCTTTCAATAGTAGTATAGATAATGGATTAAACCGACGTGACTTCATAATATGCAACCAACAGATTAAATACATAAATTTTAAGCTTGTATTCATGCATGGAATGCAACATTCAAGATATTTTTCTCCATATGGTTCTATACCCATTCCTTAATAAATTTGGTGCAAATATCTTAATTCATACATAACCTTTTTTTAATATACCAAATGAAGCATTTGATAGAGCAAAATTTTGACATGGATTATACAGTATGTAATAGGTGTAACCAGACCTTCTTCTTTTCATATCTAACCTATCCTTAATTTTCTGTCATACTCTAGGCATCTATTGAATCAACAAATTGGATTGTACATCTTTCTTCTTTTTATTTGATAGTAGAGAAACAATGTGAAGAATCTAGCTCTCAGCTGGATTCCAGGGCCTAGACGGAGGTAGGGAGGTGCTTCGCTACACATGTACATCTTTCTTCTGTTTTGTAGGTGAGAATGAGCTAGGGAGGTGCTTCGCTACACATGTCACAGTCAGTGTCTAGACGGAGAACTATTGTAGTATCTGAGATGCTTCAGAAGATGAAGGAAATGAAAAGGCAAATCCTGAAAAGTAGAAAAAGCATGAACCGTGAAGAAGTGACATACTGAAGCCTGGATACACTGTATAGGACAACAACAAACAACCTCAGATTGGAAAACATGTGTCGACCTATTGAGTTCCTCAACACCTTGAAGTTCCCAGGAATCCAAGACCATCAGCTAAAACTGAAGATAGGTTTGCCGATGATGCTCCTACGCAACATCATCGAAGCTTCAGGTTTATGCAACGGTACAATAATGACAATAACACAACTTGGAAACAAATACATTGATCGAGCAACAAATAATTACAGGAACGGTTGTTGGCGAAAAGGTATACATACCGTGGATAATCATGTCACCCGGCGACTCTAAATGGCCATTCGTGGTGAAACGGAGGAAATATCCATTATCAGTTTGCTTCGCGCGATGACCTTAAATAAGAGCCAAGGTCAGTCCTTGAACAAGCAGGAATATATTTGAATAACAAAGTATCCGCCATATGGGCAATTATATATTGCAGTGTCAAGAGTCAAAAACAAAGAAGGATTGAAGATGCTAATTGATGACAGTGAGTGTCCAAGTTAAGACAGCAAGAAGAATATTGTTTATAAGGAGATTTTCTAATTTACAGAGGAGTACAAGACATTCAAAGTAATGACTGATGGAGTGGAGACCTGATTGACAAATCTATCCTGGAGATTGCACCACATGTTATTTCACATCTGGGATAAAATTTTAATTCGGGATGGAGATAGGATGATGACCTGAGGCTTCTTCTGCTCCAAGCTAAACAACACGAGCTATCGATGATCTGCAATTATAAACTGGGGAAAAATTAGAAATGGGTACGTGGCCGTGCAGGGGGAACTGGAGCAGTGAGGCACGCACCTTGACTGTTGAATGCCGGCCGCAGTTGCCGCCTTCGTCGTCGTCGAACAAGTCCAGGTGCACGCCGGGTCGCGCACAGTGCAGTGAGGCACGCACTATCCTTGCCGGCCACCGCACAATATCTTTCAAATCAGCGATGGCGAGATGCAGACTAACCGGCAGGAAATGCCATATCTGTGGCCGAATCGCGCATCCACAACTTGATCAAGAATCGCACCCAAGACCATGGCCTTGAAGATTAGATTGACTGACCAGTAGAGAAGGGAAAGGACATTTCTCATCAATCATCTACGGAAGAGACTTCTCGATTCCACCCCTAGAAGAGAGAGAGAGAGAGAGTATAGAGAGTGGATACTGCTTAGTCATTATTTAACAGCGTGTCCTAACATATGTTGTGAGAAATTAATGGTCAAATAAAATACAAATATTTATAAAAAAATTGCGGGAATAAAACAAAGCTAAATAATCTGGGTAAAGAGATGGATTCCGAAAAATATGTGGCTAAAGGAAAATACCATCTAATCCTAATAAGACAAAAACTATAATTCTGACTTAAAAATCAATTCTAAATTTTCAAATGTAAACATGAAGAAACTGAAGCAAAGAGGAACGAGATTAGAAAATTGATACAAGAATCCGCAAAATATTCTGTTGGACCCAATCACATTATAAATGTGAAACTAAGTAAAAGTGTAAGCCACGCTAATTTGCATGGAATTGAGAATAGCTATAAGCGCATATTGCAACCTAAAATGTTTTACTATTTGAAAAAATAAATACTCTTAAAGTATTTAATTTATAGCTATCGGATAATGCTTCTCTAAATTTTAAAAAACATGATAGCATATAGCATCAATATATTTGTTCACATTGAAAAATTGTTCCGATTTGAAACTTGTTCAAATTCAAAATTTGTTTCGATTTAAAAGTTGTTCAAATTCGAAATTTTTGTTTCGATTTGAAATTTGAGCCGATTTAAAATTTATTCAAATTCTAAATTTGTTTTGATTTAAAATTGTTCAATTTTCGCGTGCAGGAAGAATCAGTACGAGCATACAGCGAACAAGAAAAAAATCTCGCTTTAAACAGTTATTACGCCGAGAAAAAGAAATCACGAGTGAAACAGTCGCGCGGGCCCATTAACCTATTCTACCAGGCGATGCGGCCGAGAGCCGTCGCCGTAAGGTCCCGGAAGGCAATTCCTTTACACCTCTTCGCTCGCTCGCTCGCTCGCGGCCTCGCTGTGGAGCTGGAGAAGAACCGACGGCGGCGACCGGCGGTACGTCCTCTCTCCCTCTCGCAGCTCTCCGGCGACCTCTCCCCGCCGTCCTCTCCCTCTCTCGGTCCTTCTCCTCCGTCCGTCCGTCCTTGGCGCGCACTGCGTCCCGGAAACCCTAGATCGGCCGGCGGCGGGCAGGGCCAGGGCTGAACGGCGGCGCGAATGGCGAGAGGTCAAGGGCGGCGGCGGGCATGGCGAGTGTGAACTGCGTCCCCATCCTCTCCCCGTGGATGCCTTTTCTCCCTGCTCCCACCGATCCCTGTTCTTCCCTGCAGTGTTAAATTGACCTCGAATTTGACCACGAATTTGTGTGTGTGTTTGCAGGTTCCAGGAACAAGTCCTAATTTCTGTGTGCAGCCCCAAGGTATATTCTGCTCTCTTTGGTCCGGCCATGTGCATTTTGTGCTGAATTTGTAGCTTTGTGTGATATGGATGCTGAATAAATTAATAACCTGTGAATTGTTTTGTCATATATATGTTGTGCAATGGTTTATTATCATGCTGTGAATAATTCATGTTGCAAATGGTGTGTCTATTGTAGCTTTTTTTATCATGTCTGCTCGTTCTGCGGCGGCCGGCCGGTGTGGACCACATGTTCACCGATGGCGCCTGGGCCCGGATGAGCGAGGACACACAGCGTCGCATCATCGCCATCTGGGAGCGCAAGGAAGAGGAACCCAGCGAAGAGGACCGCCGCATCCGTGATGAGCTCATCGTCGGCGGCGGGAGCATCAATTACCCCGCGGACCCCTGCCTTCTCCCTGACGGTACGTCCATCGCCTACCTACACACACGCACGCATGCACCGCAATGCTGATGCCTGATGGATTATGCAGACTTCGAGGGTCCGATCGATTCACTGGGCAAGCCCTGGAGGATCTTCACCGACCCAGATGCTGTTCGTCAGGTCTTGGATCTCGCAGAAGATTACCACTGGGAAATGGAGCGGCTGGACTGGGAACAGCTGCTTCAAGGACGGCATTACGCTGTGAGCCAAGGCGACGATACCTGCACCTCCTCTGGCAACGAGGGTGCCCTGCTATTTGACGAAGTATGTGTACATCACTCAGGCCTATATAATCGTAGGGGGGATTATTTTAAATGAAAAATGATACCTTTTATAGTTTTATCTTTGCTGAACTAGAATTAAAACCACGCAACAAATATTGGACCTTGTGCATCTGTATATCAAAAGTCGCTTGGTTTTTAGCAAAAGAGCATCCCGTGTCATCAGCCATCCAATATTACCATCAAAATACCTAGAAGTGGAACTGGAATTGGAACTGAAGGATCGATGCATATAGCTGTAAGGACATGAACACGGTTACTGGCTTATTTTCGATGGGCACTATCTTGCTAGAAAATTAGATGCCGAATTTTACCAGCTTGCTTGGGGGCATTCTAGTTTGCTGGTGCGCAGATTGGACTATGAATCCTTTTCAAAAGCAGAGGCTATGAGTTATAATTTTCCATGGATGCATGAGTTACCAGCACCCTCTTTCTTGTTTGTCTAATCCAAATGCCAATCTTGCTAACATGCTCGCTTATTGTCTATCTTCAAATATCTCACGTCTACTTTGTCTGCAGTTGGTGGGTGTGGTTCAACAACTTTCCAGGTATATAGCGACTATGGAGAAGAAACAGGTATATCTCAAAATGCTATAGCATGTTCAAATGCCTTATGTGTGTTATACTGAATCTTTGGATCTTAAAGACTATGATTCAGTAAGATGTTTTTCGCGTTTCTAATTCTATAAATCAATGAAATTTGCTGATATTAAAATGTACATGCAGTTATTTCTTAAGGTAGAACAGTATATGTTTGTATCAGTAAATGCACGGAGCATCAGACTGATAACACCCAACATGTCTAGTTACAGCTTTCAATGGGTGAGTCAGTGCTAGTAAAGCAGTAGCATGTGTAGTGCTGTTTCTTTGTAGCACCTGGTGTTGCATGTACGCGCCAGGGCAGAAACCTATATCACCACCGTAGCTATCGGCCATTCCGTCTTCTGATTTTTATTCGTGTGTGCTGTATGCCTGTACAACTCTCGATTATTGTTTCGACTAACAGTTGGAACATTTTTGTTGCTGGATGGATTGTCAGGTAGAATGCTACGATGAAAGGCGATGTTGGGTGGAAACAGGGGTCAAGTCAGTCATCGGGAGAATGCATTGTCCTGCCGTTGTCCTCTAAGTTAGTTGCAGATGCTTTGGGAGGCATTGGGCGTAGATCCGTAAGGCAAAAGATCAAGAGGGAAGGTTGGTAGACAACACCAGGAAGTTTCATATGTAAACTACACTTCCAACAGGACTGAGCTCAAACTGTAGTGCTTACTGTTTCCTGACTTTGTCGATCCAGTCTGGAGGCGCATTTTTCTTTGTTCGATTTGCAAATCTGTCTCTCCAAATGGACGTGGAAAGCCATGTATGAAAATTGTGTGCGTACCCGACAGATGAGTGAAATTTCCATGACCTAGCGCGCAGATTGTGCCAATCGAGCATCTGAGATGTAAACCTTTCTTTTCTTCTCAGTAAAGTGAAATCTCCAATGACATGGTCTGTACCAGTAAAAAAAAATTTACGGGAAAGTTAATACTCCATAGTTTTTGGTACCCGTGTTTCTGATGTGGGCTTATGTGCATGTTCCAATGAAGGTGGAAAGCTCAACTCGCCATCAGGTCGGATTGGTTTTGCTCAAAATTGACATATGCCACTTGGTAGAAAAATAATAGACCCTCACCTCTGGCCGCACGTACGGTCGACCAAGGACCAAGGCGTCGCCATGGAGTCCTCGACTGACTTGAGCCCTGTTTCCACCCAACCTGAAGGTGTCACCGCGGGAGAAGTGGAGAAACGGCGTGCGATCATGTCGTCAACACCTTCAATCTGAAGGTGTCACCGCGGGAGCTTCAGAACAAGGAATCCAAGATTCGCTGAAGGCTGTGATGAGGCCGCTCGCCGAGACGGAGATTCGCTGGCGGCAGCGGTTGCTGCCGATTATGCAGGCATGATCTGCCCAGTGAGGTGGATGTAGAGCTGCTCAACTACACCACCAGTGGATGATCAGATGATGAGTGTTTCCTGGCGTTCGCAGAAGGTTCGTCCTCGCATGGCACTAGGTGTTTGTGCTGTCGCCGGTCCTCAGAAAGGTGACACAGTAAGCAAGCATTTGAACTTTTGAAGGAGGTGGACCGGCTGAAGGCAATTGCTAGTGTAGGCGCGGCCAATGTGGTCGCGATCCAGGGCCTGGGTGACCACGTATGAAGATGGACACACTGAACTGCTAGCCTTTCGCGAGCATGATGTTCCAGGATTCTCCCTTTCTGAACCTGGCTGATCTCAGAGCATTTGCCAATGGGCTTAGGCTAATTAACCAGGCTTATCCACTGGCACACGATAAAATGGCCAGTATCTCCTTGCAGCAACTGGGAGGGTACATTTGGAGCCCCGTAAATAGAATTTGAAGTAGAAGTTTGTAAAAAAGGTCGAACTGAATGTCTCGGAGCCCTTGGTGGAGAACCTCAAGGGTCCGCAGAAATTCGTTGAGAGGACTGCTCCAGATGGGAACTTTGTTGTGAGAGTTTAAGCCATCATGCTCCAGATGCTGTGATTAAGGTCCTTGAGGAAAATGGAAAGTTGATTACAAAAACAATTGAGGGGCAAACAACGAGAAGCAACGGAGCAGCGGGTTTACAGTGTTCTCAGGATGATGGTTGTTCCGTGGCAAAGCTTAGGAAGCATCCAAAAAATAACTTTGTATATTTCTTAGTTCACGGTATTCTGCATATTTTGATCATTTCTTTCTATTAAAAGAAATTCAGCATTTCTTCAGGGCTAGTACAAATGGCTATGGCATTTCTTCACCTATAGTCTGTAAAAAATAAAGATAGTCACGATGAACTATATACTAAGAAAAACTAGCAAAATGCCCGTGCGTTGCAACGGGTCAACAAGTGGGTAGTTTGGTTAATTTTGCTGTGAAATAAAAAATCTTAGCTCATCCAGCAATAACATTACTGACTATAAGAATATTTACCCTATCCATAGTTCAGCCTAAGGATTTTTTTTAACATTAGTTAACCTTCAGATTTTTTTTAACATAAGGTAACCTTCCTTTGAAGGAATTCAATCTATTATCCGTCCAAGAAAGTATTCTTGTTTGTGGGAATACTGAAGTGGTAAGACATATTTCCAAGATGCCGATAAATGAGAAGACGTCTTTTAGCAGTCAGATGTTGCCTCATTCTCCTAATTATGTTAATACTAAAATCCCTTTGTAGTATATATATAATGTGAGAAGTAGATGCACATGATGATATACATGTAGAAATGTTTTCCCATCTACAAGGATTCTGCCTATATTGCTGCAATGCCACTGACACCAACCTACGATCTGGAAGAAAAATTGACTACAAAATACTAACTCAACAGCGCACGAAACATCCGTTCATTCTAGCCTAACTAAGCGCAATTGTTCAAGCATCCGACCACAACAGCAGCTGAAATGCAGGAGTATTATCTTCAGTTATACAAAATAGACTCAACATCCTTATCCCCTCACTGCTGATTATCTCCTACTCCTTACCTCGTGTACTCCCCGCCCCCCTACCTCCTCCTCTGACCCCATGGATGCACCTCGCCAGCTCGTGTCCTCCACATCCCCATGGCCTCTGCTCCCCACGTGCTTCATGGCTCCATCAAGCAAAGGAACGGAATTTTTGACTCCATAGCAAAGTTCTTCCTGGAGGTGGCGACTAATGCATAAACCAAAAATCAAATCTACTCTCTTTAATATACCGGTCTGAACCTAGAGCAGAAAATAAAACGAAAATGGATCTGGATCCAGCCACGAAATAAAAGAGAAACGGAATCTGGAGCAAAGACAGAAGAGAAGGAAGCGGGAGAAACCACGGAAACTAATCAGATCAAAAGCAAGTGCAAAAAACAAAAAGATCAGAAGCAAATCGAGCACTCCTCCTGCCGGCAATTTGAAAAAAAAAGCGGCCTGCAAGGCGTCATCGAGCTCCCATGAGAGAGAGGGCAGCGGGGTCGAGCTCATGTGCAGGGATAGGGCGGTGGAGTAACATGGTAGGGAAGAGAAGGATGGGTGCGGCCGGCGGAGACACGGGACCTCGCCGTCGACCAGGAACACGACGCTCTCTCCCCCATCTCCACGCAGCGCACTGCTTCTCCTCTCCCCTAGCCCTCTCTCCCGACGAGAAGCACCCACACGGTAGCCGCATCCCCGTCGCCGGCAGCTTAGCGGGACTAACGGGGCCAGGGACTGGCGGGGACCGGGGCAGGCATGGCGGAGTGCCCCCGGGAGGGACCCGTCTCCGTTGCCATCGCGCCAGGTCGAGGCAATGTAGAGGCAGGATTGGGGATTTTTTTTTCTTATCACCGAACCGGTACGGTAGTTGATCACTTGGCGGTGGCAGCGGCCGTAAATTCTCCCAAAACACAGGGGTAAAACCAGAAAAGTGAAAAACGCACCAACACCTTCTCAAACAATATTATATAGTAGAGATACGAGTTGGTCAGTTTATCAGAGAAAATAAGCTTTTGTTCCAGCATGCATACTCTCGGACAGCGCTGCCTGCTTTTGTTCAAAGGAAACCAATTGAATCGCGGCTAGCAACAGTTAAACCAAGAGAGATATCCAACAAGCAGAGTTTCGAAACATTACACTGGTAATAAGCACGTCTACCTGTGCACACACTTCCACAGCGTAGTTTTATCACAAGGCCACAATAGCACCATCCTTTATCGCCTTCTAACAAGATAACTCAACCAGGTACTCTGAAACAGACAATGGTGCTGGCTTACTCATTTTCCCAGTCCGCATCGTACAATATGGTTGACCAGACAACTTGCACAGAGACAACCGCACCATTGTTAAACCGATAAAGCTGCTTCTCGTCTCCGTGCTTGGACGCCACAAACGAGAGGCCGTCATCTCCTCGCCTCTTCTCCATGAAGTCTATTCGCAGCGTATCCCCTAGATCCACGGCCGCCATGAATCTCTCACCGTGCTTCCCAGCCGTAGATATAAAGCTGACGGCGTCGCGGCGGCGGTTGCCGTCGATGAAGGTGTAGGAAGCTCCGGAGAGGACGGTGCTCCCACGCATACGTCTGACATGAAAGCCGCCTGTCGGCACTTCCACAAAATCCAGCTCTATGGTTGCCTCCACACCTTTGGGAACAACACATGTTTCGAATGTGATTTTGCCATTTATATCAACAACATGGTTCAGCTTCCACGGCTCAAACCGCGACATGGCTTGCAGACCACCAGCAACGATATGCATGTCTTTGCCGCCCGCCTTGGCCTTGGCCCACAGATCTATCTCGATCAAGCAGCCTGTTGCAAGTATTCCTCTTGCGGGACTCTGAAGACGTAAATGGCCACCTTCCTAAATTGTAGTGGAGAGTAAATATTAGCCTCAAAACTAATACACAGAAATTGCCCCAAAGGTGTTATACTAAATGAATAAGAAACTGGAACCTAAATGTAATGCATATTATGATCGCCGAGACAAAACTTTGATAAAAAATTAGTCTATTAATACATGGTTTATGCTAACATTTAGACAGCATGGACAGAGCTTGGGTGAGGATCTAACTCACACCATGTAAATAACATGAACGAGGGTGGGTAAAGAAAACTCCCATAGTCACATGCCCAGTACCCACTACAAACTCCCTTGCCTAGTTACAACGCAGTCCTACTATAAACTCCCTGACCATTAATTTTTTATTTCACACACCGAGTAAAGCTTACTAGTGCATGCTCACATACAAGTTCTTCACAGTTAATCCATATATAATCATCCAGCATGTATGAACTCCCATGCCCAATCCCAACATAAACTCCCCTGCCTAGTTAGAACGCAGTCACACTATCACCTGCCCATTAAATCTTCCTTTCACACACCGACTAAAGCTTACTAGTGCACGCTCACATACAACTTGTTCAAATTTACCCCATAATGATCTGTATGTAGAAAAGTATGCATAGGACTAATTACCGTGTCGATAGCTTGAGCATTCTCTCTAGAGCAATGGAAAATGTAGTTGCGCGAAAAGTCCAAAGCATCCCTTGCGGCAACCATGCCATAGACATCCATCTCCGAGTGTATCGCATTATCACGCATAAACTTGACGCACCGGTGATTTTCCGTATAGAATTGGATGATGATATCGAGGAACTGAAGCATGTTGGCAGGGCAATGGTAGCATCTGTTGTTCTCGGATCCACAGGAGGTATACCTCGCCGGAGACAGTAGAGCTTGGGAACAAAACAGATGAAGCGGGTCGGTCGATTATACATATCAATATCATCTGATTAGAAGAAGATCCTAGGAGTCTAGGAGTGTTGATTTATCTACGAACCTGTGGAGGGTAATTCTTTGTGTAGTATGCTATCTTCTTTGATCCAGATATAATCTTTGGACTTCAGTATGTCCCTGGATGAGTGAGAAATAAATACTTATTAGGAAGTGTAAGTAGAGGAGGAGATACGGTCGGGAAGTTCATACTATCGCGGCGGATGCGGCGGTTCGCTTTGGGGGGCTCCTCTCTCTCCCAGATGGCGATGATCCGACGTTGTGTGTCCTCGCTCATCCTGGCCCAGGCCCCGTCGGTGAACATGTGGTCCACACCGGCCGGCCGCCGCAGAGCAGGGCGAACAGGGCTGTCTTCTTCCATTGGCGGCGGCGGCGGAATTCGAGATTGGGGATTGGAAATTAGGGATTTCGCCTGACCCTCACCTTTTTTTTTATGACAGGACCCTCTCGCCTATATCTGTCTGCACCATCCGAAATCTCGCGTCGCAAGTCTCAAGTCTCAACGGAACATTCATGGAAAATTTTAGGTGGGCTGCAGCCCACTAAAGGACCAACCCAACGAACAGCAATTCGCACCTCGGAAATCCTATAGGCAGCCCAACATGGAACACGAAGAACAGAATATTGCTGCTTGGGCAGCGAGACGGCAACTCACCTTCTTGCTGCTTGCCCTTTTACTGCCGGCATATGGGGATACTGCTTCACGAAGTATGGTTTCCCTCTCAATCTACGGCCTGATACTAACACCTCAGACCTAAAGGAGTGGTGGCTCAATGCCCTGAATAGCTTGCAGGCACAAAGGCGTAGTCATTTCTCTTCTCTGGTGATGACCGCGTGGTGGTTTATCTGGCGTGAACGAAATGATAGGATTTTCAACTCAAGATCGCCTAGCTTCTTTACAATCTGTGTAACTCAGACCTTTGTTCCTGTTGTCCTCTCTTAATCAAAAAAGATAGCAGCGCTCGCTGTTATCGTCAAAAGAACAGAATATTTACGGTCAATTCGGCTTACCACCAAGAGTGGAATCACCAGTATGGAAGCCATGCTACAAGCAGAGATTCAGCGCGTCGGGATAAAAAACAAACCCAATCTGGGAGAAGGTTTGGAAGCTAACTATCCAGGCAAAAGTGAAAATTTTCACATGGAGGGCTCAGCATGCGAATCGGCACATACAGGCGAGCGGACAATCACGGACGGAGGAAGGGGGGGACGAGAAGGTTTTGCATTTCTTCATAAACTTTGTGATACTAATGCTTAAAATTGGTAGTTCTAACCTACTCTGCCCCCCTCTAATGCTAATGGCTGGCTCCGTCACTGCGGACAATGCCATGCATGTATGCTCTCGGGGAGCTGAAGACATAACGCACATGCTCTTCCAATGTGATCAGGCAGGCAGGGAGGTGTGGCGTGGGCTGAGAATTGATGATCAGATTCCGTTAGCAACTCAAGTTCCGGGTGTACAATGCTTGAGCATCTGTTGGTATCAAAACATGAAACGGTACTTGTCTAGGGCAGTGACCGATGTGTGAAGTCATTGCTACTGTGGCATGGTTTATGTGGTGGAGACGAATAGAGATTAAGCATGGAGGAGGGTTCCCAATTCCCAACGGCAAGGAGAATGTCCACTTCAATTAAATCCAAGGTGTCCAATTCTATGAAAACACGAAAGAACAAGAAAGGAAGGCCAAAGAAGGGATGGACGAGGCCGGGCGCGGTAAAACTGAACACAGACGCTGCGGTTGATATCGATTTTTTTTTTTTGAAATGTTAGATCGATGATCAACCGTTATTTCTGTATGGAGAGTGCTAAGCGTCCCCGGGAATCAGGGGGGAAATCCCCGGGTCCCCCTCTAGACACGTGTCTCCTTCTCACAATCCCGTTTTTACTTCTATAAAGCAAAAAACGGTTCGATCGTAATAAGAATTTTGTAATATTGTCCCAAAATGTCCAATTTCTACCAAAATTCCGCAAAATGCTTCTATAAAGCAAAAACGATCCTTTTGTAATAAGAATTTGGTACCATTGTAGCAAAAGTGCAATTTTCTCTCAAATTACACAAAATGCTTCTACGGAGCAAAAAGTTTCATTCGTAGTAATTTTTTTGCTGCTCGTCGCAACAGCTTCTATGGAGAAAAAAGTTCTTTGTAGCAATGTTTGCTACTGTAGCAAATTTGACGAGACTTCGCTGGCAGAATTGGAGAACACCCCGATGCAGCGTCGCTGATGTAGCAGCACCATGGTAGACGCTTGCATTAGCGTGGATGGTTTGTGGTAGCATCCTCCTCTAGAACTTCGGCGACGCATCGCCCGGGCGCACAATCGTAAATGCTTTTACAGAGCAAAACGTCTGTCATCGGTGACATCGTTGCGTGCCGTCAGTAGCAACGTCGCGCACCCCGGTAGCATCGTTCGCACGTCGGTAGCAATGTCATGCACCGTTGGTAGCATCGTCGGCTCGTTGGTAGCAACGCCGCGAGACGTCTGTAGCATCCGCTCATAGCTTTGCCAGATAACGTCGGTAGCATCGTCAGCTCGTCAGTAGCAACGGCGCGAGACGTCGGTAGCATCCGCTCATAGCTTTGCCAGATAACGTCGTTAGCATCGTCAGCTCGTCAGTAGCAACGGCGCGAGACGTCGGTAGCATCTTCTCATAGCTTTGCCGGATATCGTCGGTAGCATCGTCGGCTCGTCAGTAGCAACGACACGCGCCATCGGTAGCATCGCCGCGTGCCGTCGGTACCAACCGCGCTCTGGTAGCATCGTCGGCTCGTCGGTAACAATGGCATGCGCCATCAGTAGCAACACCGTGGACACATTATTAACAAAAAACTGTACTACCATAACAAAAACTACAAGACCGTTGTAGCAAAAAAAAAAGTGCTGTTATAGCAAAAACGACTTAGCCAAAGACATCGCCGGAGACGGTGTAGGAAAAAATTATTTTATTGTACCAAAATAACAAAACTTTGGTAGCAAAATTACATGCTATTGTAGCAAAAATAAGAAAACTTTGATAGCAAAATTTCATGCTATTGTACAATCGTGACAAAATCCAACGCCGCACATAGCACCGCCACCAGCCGCATGTAGCAAACCCGACGCCGTGGCCTCCATCTTTGACGGCGCGTGACAACGTGATCTCGCCGGAGATGCCATGTCAGCCTCGAGATGTCAACTAGCTTAGGGTAAAATACACCCGGTTGTACCAACAAGCAAGCATTGTTCAGATCGGACACTAACTTGTACCGTATTCAGTATCGAGTCAACAAAAGAAGAAAGCCCACGTGGTGTGCATAGCAAATCAGAGTACTGGCTAGCTGCTCGCTCTGTGAATCAATCAGAAGTATAGAAGAGAGGCGACGGAAATGTTGGGGAGCGCCAACTGCATCGACGACGAAGAGAAGCAAACCGACCTCGCACTGCCGGGAACCAAGGAGGCATGAGCTTACCAGCGGCTGCACCGGAACTGCAGGGAGTACACGCACGACATGAAGCGTCTGTACTGCTGACATCACTGTCTTGGCGCTGCAGAACGGCCGGCCAAGTGGAAAGACCAAATTACCCCTGCCCTAAGCCAAAGCACTAATCCACGTAAAAACTCTTAGTGCCCAAAACAGCCCTGACTTGCCCTAGAGTTCATGCAAAACTTTACATAACAACTTCAATTTTTTCCAATGTAAAAGTTGTAGAGAACTTCATGGGACACAACTTTGTCCATTACTGGAATTCCAAATTCTCAAGGATTGAAGGTCAAAATCACTAATCAAAGTCCAGAGGCAGAACTTTAGGTTCATAGTTTCCATGATCTTGGCATGATCATACTGAAGAATCTAGACCGAACTAGTGTAAAATCCAAATGTAAAAGTTGTAGCCCTATGTTTAAGCTACATTTTTCATATTTGGAGATTTTCCACTTTTGTTCAAAATTTTGGAGCTTTGGGCAGTCAAACCAGCGCTGACCAGGGAAAATCAGTGTTGACGCGCCCGGAGCGCGCACCCAAGCGCTACGTCGCATCCCGACCACGGCGCCGCCACTACGTCATGGTCTACATATAAGGGCACTTTATAATGCCCCGAAATGTCATCCATGTGCCCCAAAAAACCTTTTAGGGCATTTTAACAAAATGCCCAATATACTAGTGATTGGAAAGGTTATTAGGGCATTTTGTTTAAATGCCCCCAAAAAGTTACAATTTGGGGCAGTTGTAGAAATGCCCTAAAAGCTTTTTGAGGCATTATTGTGAAATGCCCCCAAAAACCTTTTAGGGCACTTTGGAGAAATGCCCCAAAAACCTTTTAGGGCACTTTGGAGAAGTGCCCCAAAAACCTTTTAGGGCATTTTGGAGAAGTGCCCCAAAAAGCTTTTAGGGCATTTCGCAGTAATGCCCCAAAAACTATTCCAGGAAACAAAAGGGTGTCATTCTGGTCATTTCACAAACCCGTACGGTTGGAGAATTAACCGTAGATCAGAATGCTCATCACAATGACATCATTCCCCTGCTTCCAATATTCTCTACAGCATATAGGTTGTTGGAACGCGTTACAGCATAGAAAAACAGGAATTGCAGCATAGGCTGGTACGAGCAGGTCTTG
Organism: Poa pratensis; assembly: GCA_947311845.1. NCBI lineage: Eukaryota > Viridiplantae > Streptophyta > Magnoliopsida > Poales > Poaceae > Poa > Poa pratensis. The sequence goes on along the minus strand of CAMZMU010000058.1, from coordinate 55,565,653 downwards.
CAGAGACAAATAAAAATCGCATGCTTACAACAATTGAACTACTACATCAAATCCTCTGGTGTTTATATTGCTTCCAGGGCTTCGGTAGCCTCATCAGCGCGGCACGGTGCTCGAGAAGCAAGCTACATCTCACCACACTCGCTTATAACGCAGGCAAGCTTCGGCCGGTTGTTTGGTCCAGTTGCTACGTTTTCAATCTTGCGCAGAACGAGCAGACCATCTCCTAGCACCCTCTGAAATGACAATGGAAGGCGTTAATTCAGCTCACATAGTGCTACCATCTGAAGGCGAAAGGAAATCTTATAGTCTAGCACATGAGGGTGCATTTACTCGCACACCTTTTTATTTGCCTCCGCCTATTAGTAGGCACAGAACACTTGCTTTTAAATTGCAACCGATCAAATAAGGTACAGCATATATCGTGTACAAATGTTGGGGCAAAGTATACAGCATTAATACTGAGAACTCTTACCCCAAAAACCACGTGCTTGTTGTCCAGCCATTCACACTTTGCACAGGTCAAGAAGAACTGCAAGCACATGGTAGAAAAATGACTTATTATGAACAGATAGGAACAGCACCACAATATGATTGCAACGAATTGCTACAGAACCCATATAAACAGTCATGCTGAAGGGGAAAGAAGTAAATCGTTAAAAAGATGAAAGTACCTGAGATCCATTAGAGTTTGCTCCACTGTTGGCCTGGAAAAAAAAAGGGTAAGGACGGATGTTTAGATCTTATCAACTTAAAATATGTATGCCTCGAACATAATAATGAAAAGTCCCTGTCATTGTCTGCTAAGAAATGAAGACGAAATCATTAGTAGTCAGTTATACTGAAACACAACTGCTCTAGTCTTCTAGAGCTAAATAACAGACCCAAGGTGGATGTGACTTTCTGAAGAACACATGAGAAAAGGAACCCATGAGGGTAAATAAATCAACACTTCCATCAAAGTGATTTGGAACAAATCATCATTCCCATGACTTAAAAAATGCCTTAACATGAGATGACACGCTCTGGTTTGATGTGCATCTAACAAAACCTAGCCTATTACAAATGTTGAAAGTGAATTGTAATAACATACACGTTACAACACCTAAAAGTACCAAATTTAGACGATTCACTTCATATTGTGCACAGTATCTCCATAATTAAGTACACCATTTATAAAAGCCACAAAGAAGGAACATAGATAGAAGAGAACCGATAAAACGCGAAATGATACAAAATAAAGGGAGTGATAGAAAATTAGAAAACTTTATGCGAATACAATATATATCAAGCAAATTAACATTCATTGGGAAAGTAACAACTCCTGGCAACAGTTTCAATTCAGAAAAAAAGGTGGAGAGAGGGAAATACCATGGAGAGCAAGCCAGGCCCAGTATGCTTCGCAATGAATTTTTCATCATCAAATTTCGTACCATAGATGGACATGCATCAACTACCATCACCCTATAGGACATGAAGGAACTTTAGTTTATACCAAATAAACCATTCAGTTCTAAGCAGGGATTCCTCCAGAACAGTTGGTGACTCGGAAGTAAATCACCATCTGCGTAGAGGCTGAAAGCAAGATGCATCATTTTATCAAATAGTTCAGTAACTGAAGTTCAGTCGTACTATCAATGTACATATATGCCACAGTCCAAAACAGCTAAAAGATTATGTTAACTTATTTTGTTGATGGCCGGAGCTAGTAGCATGTCACGAACCTTCATGAAGTCACCTCCCTGAATCATGAAATCTTTGATCACTCGATGAAACTGACAACCCTTATACCCCTGAGGCATACCTGACTTCCTGCAAAACCAACATGTTGAAACTAAGCATAACAATACACCATATAGTACCACTAGTGCAACCATCCCTATGTGCACAGTTGAAGTTGCTAGTTATGTTTTATTTACATAGCATCCTGAATGAAACAAATAACAACCACCACCCACTAAGAAAAGCTACTTAAACCAAATTTCCAAAGTCATGACTCACGACTATAAATCTCCTAAGTTTTAATGTAGTTACACATTCAAAAAACTACTGTGCAAAAGGAAAATGCATTCTACCCAAAGTTAAGTGTCCAATTCACCCTTCTGGACATTATAGTACAACACGCCCTTTCACTGACCCAGCAATCGACATCAATTGAACAAAACATCAGACCACTATGGCACCAGAATAATAAAAGCACAGAGCAAAGTATCACAAAATATTCAAGTGCAAATTCCCAGCAAGTGTTTGCACTCTGCAAGCTAAATTTGCTCACCACTCATAACAAAAAGCAGAGGTCAAATTAGCAATTGTTCCTTCTTCCAATTCGTTTGCAGGCAAACTAATCTCCAGTTAAAATAACAAAGCTACCCATGACATATAGTAACACAAACTTCAGCGCAACACTAGAACAAACGCATTAGCCTCAGAACTCAGAAGTAAGCCTATCTGCAATAACAGTAAACCAATCGCCGGGACTGCCCACCTGTGCTCGCCAGTGCAGAACTGCCTGCGACCAACAACACAAAACGACATTTTATGAGCATTAATATGTTTATCTTCTGATTGAGGGGGCGCCAAAGTCAACAATCCGAGCATCAATTCCTGGATAGGCATTAATATGTACTCTTTACTAGCCGTTCTATCCTACTGAATTTCATGTCACAATTTGGCTTATTGATGTATACTTACCACTTAGTTGTTTGACTTTTAGCCATACCCATTAGTTTATCGCTTACTTACGTGGTAACTGAATAGTCTTGTCCTAGATACACAAGTCTCTTCATCCTAGTTTATTTTTCTAGGTTGAACCACTAGGTTATACTAGTATTACATGATTTATGTGTAAAAGGTTAATTATCTTCAAGTGCCAAATATCTAGTGAAAGAACAAACATATCCTCACGAACAAGAATGAGGGTTATGTTTTATGGTCAATAAGATAATACCAAATATCATAGGAAACTATATATAAAATGAAGCTTTATCAAACACATGTGTGAACTTAAGTGAACATACATTGCTATGACTATTTCCCAGTTTATGTAAAGAAAGATATTGACCGTACCACACAGATATGCTTTATTGATTGGGGCGATGATCCAGAAGACGTCAAGCCTGCGCTTAAGCCTGACGACCAGCTTGCCCCACACCGGCTCCACACCCTTCTCTAGCGCCTCCAGCTCACCCTCCTGCGGTCAAAGCCTACAAAGAGGCGACTGCCATATGTTTCCGTGTTGGAGTTTGATATGCCAGTAAGGAACTATAAACTTAGTAGGCCTACCTTTAAAGCTATTTCGCATGTGAAGGCATAAGTAGGAATATATACTAATTAACTTCCATCACGAGAACGTAGAAACCTTGTAAACAAAATCATATACTGTCTCAAACAAAGATTTAAAGAACATGAGACTTTTAATCATTACAGGTCATCCTGAATTTGAGGGAAGCTCAGTAGTCAACAAATACGCAGTCATATTCAGATAAATATATAATTTTAACTAGACCAAGAGGTTTGGTCAAGGTGAATATCTTACAATCGAACTGGGTTTCTATGTGATAAGGGTTTCTGGCTACTGCTTTGCTTACCTATCTAGCACACCTGCGTTCTCCTAAAATAGCAACAAGAAAAACAAAAGACGGGGTTAAGGATGCGACAATCTGCAGCATTTATTTTATTCTCTAAATCAATTATGATGCAAAATTTTAGACATAAACAAAAATCAATCATTAAGGATGTGACACCATCAACCTATCAAGTACTTAGCCTTCGTTTGACAATGAGAATAAATACCAATAATCGGATAAGGCGCTAAGCAGAACATAATTACAGCTATCAATCCATTTGAAATCAATGAAATGATCAAAAAATTCGATGAACATGAAATTCAATTGGTCACACACTGGTCAGCTATGAAAGCTATGCATACAGAAACATAACAAAACAAGATTATAGACCAGTGTAGTAAAGCTATTACCAGTGTAGTAAAGCTATTAAGCTACTGATCAAAGAGATCTACTAATTTAAGTGTTTCTAGTGTTTCCAATAAAATGGCACACCATCTATGTATCCTCCTCCAGATGAACAACTAACAACAGAAGAAACTGAGGCTAATTGATCGATGAAGTTGTTACATGGGACTGCATGCATATAATCATGTCCCTACTACCTACCAACCAGTTTAACATCACAAATGTACTTCTGCAAATCTCTATCTCTATTCGGGACTGTGTGGTGCAAAACTATGCAATATGTTACCTTCCCCATAGTGTTCGAATTTCTCATCTGTTAGAAATGACTTTAGGTCAGGAGGGAGATAATTATTTTTCATTTGTCACCTCTGGCACCGAGGGCGGGATAAATCCTCACTGACTCGCAATGGAGAACATATTGGAGTAGGAGAATAAAAAGGCATCATGAGAAAATAACGGGCTCAGCTAGGAAATAGCACGAACACCTAGTGTGCAACCAAATCTCCCCAAATCGCAGTTCAGTCAAATAACGAGATGTGTGTGGCTCGTAGTGGATGGGATGGGAGCGACAGTGCTTGGGGGAGGTACATGAACGAGGATCCATGGAGAGGAGGTTCTGCGACTACACCTGCGTGGCTTCGCGAGGAGGTAGCCGCCTGCCCTGCGGCGGCGAGGAGAAGAGGTCAGCTGGGTGAGGATAGGCCTTGCGCCGCCCGTGTAGGAGTTCGCGGCATGGACGCTCAGCGCGGAGGAGACGTAGACGACGAGGAGACGCATCCCGAGGTGGAGGCGGTCGTACTCGACGAGGTGCTCGAGGTCCTCGTCGTTGGTGACGGAGACGAGCGCGTCGAGGTCCTCGCCGGGGATCTGGTACTTGACGTAGAGGTCGGCGCGGGCGCCGGCGAGGTCGGCGAGGCGCGCGGCGAAGTCGGGGAAGCGGGGCGCACCCTCGCCGGCGGCAGCGAGAGGGAGGACGGGGGCGGGGCCGCGGCAGTGGCGTAGGAGGCGTTGGTGGTAGTGGTGGTGTCGGGTAGGGCGCGTCGCCGGTGGCAGCGGCGGAGAGCGGGGAGGAATCGCCGGAGTCGGCCATGGCGGCGGGCGCGGGGCTAGGTTAGTTTGTAGTCACTAAACATTGGCGTGCACTTTCCATTGCACCAAACGTTAGTTTGTAGTCACTAAGCAGTTGTATAATTAGGGGCACTTGATAAAATGTCCCAAAAGACCCTAGCTATTGGGGCACTTTCTTAAAGTGCCCCAAAAAGCCCTATCTATTAGGGCATTTTGATAAAATGCCTTCTTTAAGCTACAATTTAGGGCATTTTAAAAAATGCCCCTAACAAAGTGCCCCGAAATGTCTGCCGTCCACTAGTGCGCCCGCCTGACACGAATGCCAAGGCAAGACCCCGGTCGGCCGGGATGCGATGGCCCTGCACCGGCAAACCCTCCCTGTTCCCCGGCTCCGACTCGTCCCGTCGCGGTTCACCTCAGCGCGTCGCCGTCGCCGGACCATGCGCGCCACGTCACGTCGCGACCCTGGCGCCGTCGTCCCTGTCCCCGCCGGCCAACTGCCCGCGGCAGCTCCCCGACTAGCCCAGAGCCAAGGATTGGTCCGTGGTCACGTCCACCTGCGCTCCCTGCCGCCCGACCGGCCCTGTCGCTCTTCCGGCGAATCGCCGCGCCACCGGACTGCTGCAGCAACGGCCACGCGTCGCCATTTTCTGCCGGCCGCTCGCCGGTGTTTCCTTCGCCCCGAAGCGAGCCCTGGCCCCCTGAGAAATCTCTCACGCCTATAAAAGCCACCCCAGGGGCCTTCTCTCGCGCGTACACGATCCTACAGAGCTCCGTCGTCGCCATTGCCGCCCTCTCCGACGAGCTCCCCCTTCCAGCCCTCCCCGAGCTTGCAGCTTCGCCGCGACCATCTCCACGAAATAGGCCGTAGCCCCGCTTTATAAATAAAGCCTCAACGGCCGAACCGATACAATGTGATGAGGGGAACCTCTTACAAAGCAGATCAAAGATAGGAAAAAGATCAACAAGAAGAACCAAACTTGCCACCAAGGACAACGAAACAAGCCCTAAGTGACGAGGCTCCACGACGACGCCCACAAGAGGGTAACGACGTAACACGCCGCCGCCGCCGAGACCGGAATGGTCAAGGGTTTTCACCCGGAACCCTAACGCAGCGAGGGTAACCACAACAACGCCCCCAAGAGGGTAACGATACCCGCAAGCATCGCCGCCATTGGCGCCGGAGCGCAGAGCCTTCGCTCGAAAAAACCTTCGCGCAACGTCCGCACAGATGGATCGCCCATCACCCCTGAGAATGGTCTCTCAACCACGATCTGGGAGTTGCCGCCACCAACTCCAGGGACCCCCAACGTCCGCTTCTCGCCATCCACACGACCAAAAAGCAAGACCATCACCACTGCCACGTCGCTCGCCGCAGAACGCACGTGTAGTCCACCTTCCGGAGCCGCCGCCCCAGCATCCAAGACCTCGCACCTGTTTAGTGGCAGGCGAAGCATAGCATGGCCACCACAGCGGACGGGAGAGGTCGAGGTCAGCAAATCAGCACTCGGAACGCCGGCGTAACAGGTAGGCCCTCCTACACGTCATAGCCACAGAGCCCAGAAAAGACCTGCTAGGCGGTCGCCGGATCTAGGCCCGTGGCCCGGATCTAGCACCCCAGCCAAACAAGGCCAGGGGATGGGTTCCCAGGAACCCCTGAAACCTAGGTCAGCGGGCAGCAGCACCCAGATCGGGCCCCATGGGCCTAGATCCGGGCCGAGGCCCCGCCGTCCCTGGCCAGCACCACCCGCTGCGTCGGAGTGCCGTGCCGTCCTCGAGCTCTCCACCACCACCGGCCGGACGTGCTTCTCCGCGCCGTCACCTTGCAGTCCAGGCCTCCGGCCCAGTCCGAAGACTAGCCGCTGCCGTCGCGTCACTAGTGCCGCCCGCCGCCGCCAGGGACGCTCCCATCCTGGACCGTCGCCGCCGTCACCAGCGCGCCCCACCGCCGCGAAGTCACCACGAAGCCGCCAGAGCGGCCGCGCTGCCACGACCATCTGCCCCCACTGCAGCTCCCCGTGCCACGTGTTTTCCCGGCAAAGCCCCTGGTTCACCGGAATCCGAGCCGCAGCCCCTCCGCCGCCACTGCTCCGGTGAACCAGCTCGTCGGAGCTTCCCCAGGTCGATCAACCTAGACCAATCGGTTCCAGGTTAGCTTCTGGTCCTCTTCGGCCCCTTTCCTGAGCCTCTCCGGCCACCTGCTCGCCGGTGGCGAGCTTGCCAGCGCCGCCCGACCGTGAAGGACCCCTTTGCATCGATTTGACTCTTTCCAGGGCCTTCGCGTAAATTTCAGAACCTAGTTGTAATTGTCAGAGAACTTCTAGGGGCCTGGCTATAAATAGAAACTTCAGATTTGGTTTCGAAACCAGAGGAATTGTAAAATTCACCAAAAATCACAGAAAAATCAGAAAACTACAAACTAAAATCATGTGTGTTCCTTGTGATGAGTAGAACAAATTCTAGAAAGCATGTTGTTACTTCTGGTGCTTACTTTTTGAATTAGATTCAAATTTCAGTTTAGACTAGATTTGGCATAACTTGAAATCCAGAGCTGAGTTTGTGCTTATTTTTGAATATGATGTTCACTTGACCATGTGTAGCTCCGTGTAGAAAAATGGCACTTAGATTTGGACATTGCTGGGGTTTGTTAATTTCTTTTGAAATCTGCTTAGTCTCAGTTAAGGAATTTCATGCTTTCTGTGATGATCAACTAGAGCCCAAATTTTTGTGGTAGCTTAAGTTAGTTAAGATGCACCCCTGGTAAATAGTTGGTTCTGTTTTGACATGTTTTACCTGCTCTGTCAAATACATGTATCTTGTCAATGATGGAATTGTTCAGCTAGATCCCTATTATATTTTGGGCTAGATTTTATTCAGTAACTTACTTATGTCTATGCTATGCTTTGGTTAAAATTTCACCTGCATATCCTGGCTAATTTTTTTTTAATAATACATTTTTTAAATTAAATTCGAAAAATATTACGCAAAATAACGAAATTTAAAAAATATTACGGCCTCGGCCAGGCTGGGCCGATTAGCTCCTGTCGGCCAGGCCTGGGCCGATAAGGCCTTATCGGCTCTGTCTAAGCCGACAAGGTCGCATGGTGGGCCAGGCCTGCGTCCGACAGGCCGTCAGCGAGGCAATCGGCCAACTCTAGCCGACAGGCCTGTCGGCCAGTACTGGGCCGATAGGATGCTGGATAAGGCCATCCTGGCCACATCTTCTTCCTCGCGTCCTCTCTCTCCTTTTCTTCTTCCTCTCGAAAACCAGCAGCTCCTTGCTGCGTTTCAGCGGCGATCTGTCCATCCAGCCACCAAATCTTCCTCCTAGAAATGTTAGAGAGTTAAGGCAGCTCAGATATACAGATGGGTTAGGTTTTTGTGTGATTTCGTGTTGTTTGGTTGGAGCAATGATGGAGTTTAGGTGGAGGTTCGTGTAGGGTGGTGGTGGTGCAGCGTGGTGGTGGTGGTGCAGTGGTGTTGCTGGTGGTGCAGCGGTGGTGGTGACGGTGCTGGTCCATTGAATCGGCACGCTTCAAGGGTATGCGTTTATCTGGCTAATTAGGGTTTACTGTTGCGCTAGTAATATTAAGTATATAGTTGTTCCCGGTTATAACAGTTAATTGGTGTCACATTTTTAGGTTGTTGAGATGAGTAATTTAGTGAAATGTTTGTTTTACTATGGTCCTGGCGAAGTTGTGGTAAATGAGCATGGAGCTGATTTGGGTGAGTTTCGATGGTCAGAGTTGGAACTGAGTGACCCAGAAACATGGTCTATAAGTCAGCTGAAAGATTGGTTGGCAGCGTGTTTAGGGCTTAATCCTCAAACAGACACTGTCGGTGTGCATGCACTGTGGACGAAGACAAGGTCCCGGTGTTTTTTTATTTGAGGCCGATAGAGCGGACCTCTCAGATGGTGCGATGGTTGCAAGGCTGCGAAAGCAGGGGATGTACCCCTATCGCGTTACTGATACCTGTCGCGAAGGAGGTGATTCCGCCTGAAGGCGAGGGAGGGCACGATCCTGGCCAGAGTAGTCAGGAGATGCAATTTTCTGGACATGATTATAATCAGGGAGATGTTGGAGGTGGTGGTTATGAATCTGGCCAAAATAGTCAGGCAGAGCAGATGGAAGAGGGAGATGAAGATGATGCTGAGGCAGTTGCAGACGATGTATTCCAACAAATGATGGAAGAGGAAGACGAAGATGGTGGTAGTGCTTATGGGCATGATTCCGACGAGTCGGATGACGAACATGTGGTGCCAAATCCTGCGTCATGGAGTCATGATTTCTCGTCGTCAATGACAGTGAACGATGGTCATGATTCTGCCTGGGAATACCATCAGAACCAGGTTGCTGCGGGTGCTCTATATACCGACAAGCAACATTTGCAAGACGCAATCATTAAGTGGGCAATGTCGACTTGCAAGACATTCAAAACCAAGGTGTCGAGTAAAAAATATCTGACAATGGAATGTGAGGTAGCAGGGTGTCCTGGAAGGGTGCACGGTTATCGTCCTCACTTCGGCATAAACTGGAAAGTGAGCGACGTAGTACAGCACACATGTAGAATTGAAGTATTCCTCAAGATCATCGTAACATTTCGTCGACGCTTATAGCTCGGTTGCTGTACTCAGAAATAGTACAGGGCAAAGCTATGGAAGCGAAGGCTATTACATAAGGTGTTCACCAGGTTCAAGTACAAATATCTTATGGCAAAGCTTGGAGGGCTAAGCAGATGGCACTTGAGAAAAGATTCGGATCGTTCCTAGACTCATATGACTCAGTTGTTCGGCTCCTCACACATTGCAGGCCCGTAATCCAGGCACATATGTTGACGTCAAACACTTTTGGATGGCAGAGTTTCCAAACGTAAAGGTGCTGCATCGTGTGTTCTTCTCTTTCGGTGTATGCATAGAAGCTTTCACTCATTGTCGACCAGTTATCTGTGTTGATGGTACATTTCTTACTGGCAAGTATAGGGGACAGATCTTGACTGCCATTGGTCAGGATGGCAACAATCAGATCGTGCCACTTGCATTTGCTTTTGTGGAGAGCGAGAACACTGAAAGTTGGACTTGGTTCTTCAGGCAGCTTAAAATAGCAGTAGTAAAAGATAAGCCGAACGTGTGCATCCTTCATGACCGCCATGCTGGTATACTGAACGCCGTCAAGGCACTCACAAACCCTGTGGCCGCGGAAGAAACGCCATGGCTAGACCTGCAGAGTCGTTGGTGCATGCGCCATTTGGGGGCCAATTTTTTCTCACAGTTCCGAGATAAGGCTTTGATGAATCTATTCAAAAAACTATGCAAGCAGAACCAATTCTGGAAATACACATTCATACGTGGTAAGCTTGATGACTTCACTAACCAGCATGTTAGGCAGAGGAGAGCTGCACGAAATGTTGCAGTAGCAGCACATGTGCAACTTGTGGCGCAACAGCTAGCAACCGGACCTCCACCAGCTGAGGATGTACCTGTTGGGCTTTGTGACTTGCCAGGATTTGATCCGCCTGGTGTTAGGAGAAAGACTGGGAGGTTGATTAAAAACTTTCAGCAGTGGATAGAGCACGAGCCTCTTGAGAGGTGGTCTTTGCTGCACGACACTTATGGAGCCAGGTACGGTGTTATGACTACCAACCTGGCTGAAACATACAACTTTGTTCTGAGAGGAAATAGGGCATTGCCACTTACAGCCATTGTGGAGGGTATTTTTGAGGGCACAGTCAAGTACTTCAGAGAAAGACGCCAGAAAGCTCACTGCATATCGTAAACAACCCGAACACACCTTTTTGTGAGAAGATTACGGAGTACATGGATAGGAAGATGGCAAAAGCTCGTACTCATGCTGTGCAGGCCATAGGAAATCAAGAAAGGAGGTTCGAGGTACGCTTACCTTCTGACAAGTTTGGTTGCGGAAATCAGCTCAGAACGCATGAGGTGAGAATTGGAAATGAAGCCCGACCAACATGTGACTGCACATGCAATAAACCAAAATTGCTTCACCTGCCCTGCTCCCATGTATTGGCTGCGTGTGGCAACTCGGACTGTCAGCCATCTCGTTCGTTTCACCATATTATTTGAACGAGTCTGTGCTTAATACCTGGACCGGTGAAATGGTGGGATTTCGAGCTGTGGGTAATTTTAACACGGTTGACCCTAATGAAAGGCAGTACATCCCCGACCCAAGGCTACTGCGTCCTGGTAGAGGTAGACGACCGTGCAAGCGTATCAGAAATGGTATGGATGAATCTGAAGCCGGAGGCCCGACAGTGCAATGTTTCTTGTGCAATGATTTTGGTCACAGGGACACTGCTTGTACAAAATTCCCACCTACGAATGCTGCTCCGGCAACTAGAGCAGCTGCTCCACGTGGGCGAGGCAGCCGAGGACCAAGAGGAAGGGGAAGAAACTAGGATGTTTTAAATTTGGACTGTGCTTTTATTTGTAATAATGAGGATCAATGTTTTAAATTGGACTATGTTTTAATCTGTAATATGTGTGGATCAGTGTTTGTAGACAATGTTTTTATCTGTAATATGTGTGGATCAGTGATTTAAATTTGGAGTTTGATTTCATCTGTAATTTGTCTGCATTTGTGGCTGAAAAAAAATTGAAGAGCTCTCGGCCCAGCTTGAGCCGACAGCCTCTTGTCGGCCCAGTTCAGACCGATAGGCCCAGTCGGCCTAGCTCTGGCCGACCAGTTTCTCTGACACGTGCAGAGTCGGCCGACAGGCCTTATCGGCCCAGGCCTGGCCGACAGGCGCTAATCGGCCCAAACCTGGCCGAGACCGTATTATTTTTGAAATTTCGTTATTTTGCGTAATATTTTTCGAATTTAATTAAAAAAATGTATTATTAAAAAAAAATTAGCCATATCCTGATCCTAGCCTGCTGTAGATTTAAAAGTTGATTTTCACCTATTGAACTTGTGGTAATTGTTATGCCTGCTATGTTACTCCAACTGCTGTCATTTTTAAGTATGTGATGAATCTGCATGATGAGTACTTGTCTGTAAATTTTCGGCAGCAGAGAATGTATGGTTCGTCCAGAATGAAATTTCAAAGTAAATCATGAATAAAAGCATTAAATAAAAAAAAAATCCATCTCATGTCATTACAACTTGAACTTAAATCAAAAGCTCCACCATGGTTCACCCCCAAACAGAACACATGCCTTGGTGAAGTTACTAAAGTTAAGAATCTTAGATGTGCACACAATCACCATCAAATAAGAACGAAGAACGACACACACACACACACACTTGCATTTGTGAAGAAAGTTAAGTTGAATTATTGTGTCAAGGTGAATATAGCCAACTTAAGTACAATGTTGTTACTCTGAAAAGTCCGAATGTCGAGTTACCAAGTTTACTTCAACCATGAACTTCATGCATATCATCTCGTGTAGAACTCGCCGACGGAAACTACGAACTCGTTCCTACTCAAGGAGAAGAACCTGCGGAAGGCAAAGTGAACCTGATCGAGGCGACCCCCGTTCCCGAAGATCCAACTACTAACCCCGTGCAAGAAGGCAAGCCCCGGAGCATGTCCCAAGTTTTCTAACTTGCAACTTCCTTGGCTACATGTTTGTGCATTTACGTTTTCAGTAGTTGAATTGAAAACCCTAGATGCATGATCCTAACTACCTATGTTCTGAAATACTAGTATGATAGGTCGATAGTTGCCATGCTATAAGGACCCGGTAAAAGTCGAGTGATTTCATGTCACTCGCGAGTTATAGGAGTTGTAATGCTTTACCTTATGTTGGAATCATAAGGACTGACGGACGGGGAGATGGCTCACTTGATGCCCCGTCTGTGTATCATGAATTTGATAAGGTCGGATGGTGTGGTACTTTTGGTTAAGTCTTGAACGTACTAAGCACATGCCGGGAAATGGGACCGGTAAGCCTAGTACTTGATTGAGGCGGCTCGGGCCTGAACTCCTGCTTACTCTGGAGCTTGCTCCCATTCTGATCCGTGTGGTATAGTGTGTGAGTCTGGGCGGCGCGGTCGTGACCGGTAAACCTTACACCAAGAGTAGTGGGCTTCTGGGATCCGACCCGAAGATCGATGGGAGCGGCCTGGTTTGTGTTGACCCCGTTTGTGGTTTATTCGTATGTTGTATCTTTTTGGTCAACACATTCCGTGTGTTTAGGTCCACCTTGCAAGGTTAATAAATTCGGTTTGAACTGTCTGCTTCTCGCAGTTAATGAGATTGCTTAACCACCGTATCACATTAAGAAGTGGAACTTGAGAAGTTAATATTGTTGCTTGCTTAACTTGTATTGCTCAACCATGCTTGGATAGAATGCTTACCTAGAATGGCTAAAGTCAAATGTAGAACCTGAGCTAAAACTTGAAAGTAAGGATCTACTTTAATTGCTTTTTGGCAAAAACAAACCCATCAGCCAAAAGCCTTGCATGTCTAGGAGTCGGTGAAGTAGTTATCACCTGATGGGTAAGTCATGCTGAGTATTAGTATACTCAGCCTTGCTGTCAATGTTATTTTCAGGTAACACCATTGAAGAGATGGTTGCTGGTGTAACTGGGCCCAATCAGCTCCCTCCAGGCTGGACTGTGGAGTGGGAGGAGGATCGTAACGAGTGATATCATGGATGGCTTCCCATGATGTCGAATGTCTACGCTAGATTCGTACTTTATTTTCCGCTGAAATTGAACTCTGAACTTCTTATGCTTTGAACATCAAAGACTCGGTTTGTAATAAAAGTACCTCTTGATGGGACCTAAATGATTATGTTGCGGTCATTGTAATCTCTGACGCTCGCCTTCATGTGAGTGACGGCATATGGAGTTCGATCGAGGTAACCCGTGGTTGCATCGGGCTTGACCCGACGGACCGACAGGTTGTACTAATTTAAGTGTGTGACGGCCAAGTGGATGGTTAACACGCTTAAGCTAGTATTACTTGGGGTGGTGTGCCACTCCAACCGCTTCACGGGACTATGTAAACGTGCACACCACCTCGTCGATATGGGTGAGAGCCGGAAGAGGCTAGCAAGTGCGACTCCATACCTGTTGTAGGATAGGTGGTTTCAGTGGCAGGGGGACTAGGTGTGGACCTTTTGCTCCCTGGTGTGTGCTTCCGTGTGGACACACGGATGTCTATTTCATAGTTCCGGGTGAACTCTTGCGATTGTTCACATCCGAGCCCGGATGCAGGGTGGAGGAGCAACTACTAGTTCTTGACCGGATGGATGGGTTCAGCTGATTTGCAACCGGCTGGGTTCGTCCCGAGCTGGTCCAGGTGTACACACTCTGCAGAGTTAAAAGTATATGTATAGTCGGGTCCTCGGTCATGGACAAACCTGTGGATTGTTGGTTCTCATGTTTTGGGATTTCTACCTCCCCCTTTTGAGACGAGCGATGTGAGCCATAGTTGCAGTCGGGGAGAAGGGGAGATGTTCCCTTTCCTTCACGGATCCGATTGTAACTATTGAGGTGCGCGGAGTGGGAGTCCTCGCACCGACCCTAGATGGAGATAGGATGTGGTGATGGGAACTCCGGAGTGCCGGATCTTCCCGTATGTGTTGAGAGATGGGATTGGTGGGATGGAGATTACTTATTTACTTACTTTGCTGCTGCTGCATAGGAAACCCTAGTCATTCCTTGCATTACTTTTATTCCATTAGATGGTAGGCCACCTAAAGCTTGCATACGGATGGTGACGTGAAACTGTCCTATTCCTTGGGGACAGATGGCGGGTTTGCAGGGTATGAGTCGGACTTTGATGCCAACCATGATGGTTGGTACGACCGAGGACGTTGAAGATAGAGTTGCCGCTGCTTAGCTATCGCTGCGTTGGATTTATTACTTGTTATTCAGCCAAGCGGCTTGTACCGAGACTGTGATCTCAAACACTATGATGTAAAAATTAAATACTTTTACTGTTTTATCTATCGTATGGATATGATATTTCGCTGGAATGAGTTCTGTATGTGAAAGCTACTGATCCAGGGACTTTCACAAGGATACATGGAGTCGGGTTGTCCTTACGGAAACCCGGTTCGTTTCAGTTGGTATCAGAGCCATATTTGATCGTAGCACGTGCAACACGGGAAACTGCACAACTCAACTCGACCGGTTGGATTGGATCATCAACACGGTCGGACCACACTACTCTGCTAGGCAAACGTGAGCAAAGGGGAGCGAAGAACTGTCGCGGGTACCACCATCTCTTGCACCTGTAGTTGCCGACTAAGCACAACCCCACGCCGAAGAAAACACAGGAACCAGACCACACCACACCGATAGGGTTGTCGCCGCCATGCGGGACGTGACGCCGTAATGCTACTGCAACAACACCCACCATCCGACAGTGTGAAACTACTAGAACCGGAGCACACGCATGCTGCCTCGCAGTCGCCACCGCGAAAAACACAATGCGCGGGGGCCGCAAAAAAATAATACTGTAAGGTTATTAAGTTGTCTTTTTTCTGTCCGAATGCCTTCTTGCAAGAAAATGTTCAGTGTCTCTCAATAAACATATAAAACGTTGGCTCCGTGCATCTTCATCTCCTGATTGACGTGATTCTAGTCGGGGTTAGTTTTATAATTTCAGGACCCATAACAAGTGTCACGGTTTTAGGATTTACTTTTTAAGGGCAATGTGTTTTATTCAAAAAAAAAATATATAGCTAGATTAGAGGACTTCGATCCTACACCTATCAGACTCTGGTAGTGTAGTGTCGCGTATTTTTTTTTTATATCTTCAGGCCGTCTCCACCAACCCCCTAATAGATCAACAACTTGTGTAAAATTCTAATTAATTACACGACAGTAACATGCATGGTTGGTGGCATGCACGGTTTGCCTCATCAGTGGATCTAATGGCTTTTCACCTCAAGTGATTGGAGCATGGCATCACGACAAGGGGCTAACTAATTGAATCCAATGAACATGAATGGCCTGTTGGTTTATGATGTATAAGAGAGCAGCGTCGACAAGGCCATGCTTCTTCTGCCAGTCTGTAAGTCTTCCTTTCTGATCTTCTCTCTTTTGGACTATGACAAGTCATTAGTTTTGTTTCTCCCATGACATTAGTTCCTGAAATCCTGAAATGCATGCATGGTAACTACTAGTTTGTGACTTTCTGTGTGTGATTTGTTTCTAGGTCTTGTTTCACTCTCCATTTTCAAATTTGTACGTGTCCAGTATTTTGTTTGCAGAAAATAATAGTTTCAGCTGGAACCACAAGCTTGCATGGAATTACCAGCTGCAGTATGGGTACCTTGCGACTTCCCGATGTCCAATTTTTGGAGCATGGAACCTGAAGTGTGGGCTCCTGATGACCTCCCTGTGGAGTATCAGTATGCCGCCACTGAGATATTTGGCAGCAGCCTCCGATTTCCAAGATACGGAATTGAAGACCTGATTGAGAAAGCACCGAAACAAGATCAGTTCGAGGTCGGTTTCCATGATACGGATGCAAAGATCCATGAAAATGTAATTCGTGAGTTCGAGGAAGAAGCGCAAGAGTTCAAGGTTGACATGGACATTATGAGAATGAAGATCCATAGGTACCCTCCGAGCCTCCGAGCTTTCGATGAATGGTACTCTGTCCCAAGAATGGTGGCCATGGGCCCTTACCACCAGGAGAGCTGCTGCTATATTAAAAAGGAGGAAGCCCCAAAGAAGGGGCGCTGTACAAGGAGCTTTACAGACAGAGCTTTCCAGGAAAGTTTGGAAGAAGCTGGGAAAAAACGTAAAGACATAACGACTGAACGACTTTGTTATGCTTCTGAGAGGAGGGAAAGTAGGTGTTACTAAATTATCCATAATAATGAATAGTTACATCATATATATACTATATACCACTAGGTAATAGTATTGTGTAGTAAAAAAAGCAGCAGGAGCCACAAGAGACGATCGAGCAAGGAGCTCAATTGACTGACACAAATACCATGGTGGCGTGCATTGTTTTTCTTGAGGCCGCTCTCCACCAACCCCCTAATGGATCAACAATTTGTGTAAAATTCTAATGAATTAGACGAAAGTAACATGGTTGGTGGTATGCATGGGTTGCCTCAGTGAATCTAATGGCTTCTCACCTCAAGTGATTGGAGCATGGCATCACGACAAGAGGCTAACTAATTGAATAACTAACATTGCATCTAATAATATACGCAGATAATTTTGCATAGCATATGGCTAACACGATGTTACCAACTATACCACAGGGACACATCAACCAAAATGCTTGCTTGATGCTCGTAGCACAAACAAGAGATGGTTCATCCTGTACGTAGTGTGTCCATGTGGGTTAGATCGATGTGGCCATTAGTGACCACTGAGCAAGACAAACCAATAGCAAGTGTCGTCAGCTACCATTTTATGCCCCTAGCTAGTATTCTTAACCGCACATGCCTAGGTGGCCTCTTGTTGCTTGGATTGGAGTGAACGAACAGAAAAAAAGGGTACTCCAACCAATCATGCATGCATGGCCGTTGGTTTATGGTGTATAAGAGTAGCATCGACCAGGCCATGCTTCTTCTCTGCCCTTCTGTAAGTCTTCCTTTCTGATCATCTCTCTTTTGGTCTCTAACAAGTCATTATATTAGTTTTGTTTCTCCCATATGAATTTATTCCTGATATGGTTGTAGCTACTGTTTTGTGTGATCTGTTTCTTGCCCTTTTTGACTCTCCATTTTCAAACTTTTGTGTCCACCAGTATTTTTTTTGGCAGAAAATAATAGTTTCAGCTGGAACCACCAGCTAGCATGGAATTACCAGCTGCAGTATGGGTACCATGCAACTTCCAGATGTCCAATTATTGGAGCATGGAACCAGAAGTATGGGCTCCTGATCTCCCTGTGGAGTATCAGTATGCCGCCACTGAGATATTTGGCAGCAGCCTCCGATTTCCAAGATACGGAATTGAAGACCTGATTGAGAAAGCACCGGAACAAGATCAGTTCGAGGTCGGTTTCCACGATACGGATGCGAAGATCCATGAAAATGTAATTCGTGAGTTCGAGGAAGAAGCGCAGGAGTTCAAGGTTGACATGGACATGATGAGAATGAAGATCCATAGGTACCCTCCGAGCCTCCGAGCTTTCGATGAATGGTACTCTGTCCCAAGAATGGTGGCCATGGGCCCTTACCACCATGCCCGAGCAATTCAAGATCATCTGAACCAGGCGGAGAAGGTGAAGCGTGTGGCCGCCTACCACTGCATTAGGGAGTCCGGCCACTCGCTTGAGGAGGTGTACGGTTCGGTCGTCTCGGCCGCGCACAATGCCCGCCACCTCTACGACAAGGACGTGATGAGAGGTATCGGCGACGGTGACTTCTTACCTATGATGTTCTTCGACGCCTGCTTCTTGGTGCAGTACATGCTTTGGTGTACGCACGGCGTCACCGAGATGGAGGCTTCGTTGCGCAATTTCTTCGACTTGAACCGCAAGGTCCTCCGCCATGACCTGATGCTGCTTGAGAACCAGCTCCCCTGGGTAGTCGTGGAGACCGTCATGAGGTTCAGGCCTGTGAACTTGGTAGACTTCATCGCTGATTGGAGAGACTACCTGCAAGACCGCAAGGTTCTCGAAGAAAAGCCTGTTGTCTTGGATGAGACCTGTGAGCCGCCGCATCTCCTCGGCCTCCTCCGGTTCTACATGGTAGGAAGAGGCATCACCAAGCTGCACAACAGTAATGGAGCAAAACTCGACTCGATATCAGTTTCCGTAAGTGCCATCGAGCTTGCCGAGATGGGCATCACGCTGACAGCCAAGCATACCACAAAGCTCATGCACATGGGCGTCAAAAGGAGAGGGATCCTCTCCGCCGAGCTCTCCCTGGCACCGCTCTCTCTGGACGACGAGCGTGCGAGCTTCCTCATCAACATGGCGGCTCTCGAGCTATGCACGACGCCAAATTTCTTAGATGCTGGAGAAGAAGACTCTGCCGTGTGCTCGTACCTCCTCCTCCTCTCCATGTTGGTGCACAGGGAGGAGGACGTGCAAGAGCTGAGAACGAAGCATCTCCTGCAAGGAGGAGCAGGGCTCATCAACAAGGACGCGCTCGGCTTCTTCACGGCCCTTCAGAGCCTGCCCCTGCGCGGACTGTGCTATGTCCGCGTCATGGTGGAGATTGAGAAGTACAAGGTCAAGAGGAGGATCCGGACCAAGGTGCATGCGTTACTTTACAAGAACAAGAAAGCCATCTTCGCAGTCTTCTCCGTCATTGCGTACTTGTCAGCATCATAGGGACGCTTGTGTCTCTCAAAGCCCGTTCTAAGATTTAACCGGCCGGCCGTCACTATTTTTCTGGTAGTGAAGTCGTGCGTTCTCTAACCTTTGGTTCATATGAATGCTGTTATGCACCTGTTTTGATGATTGTGTGACTTTATCATCTGTTCGTACCACTAATTGTTTGGACGTGGAAGTTCTACAAAAAGTTAATTTCCTTGGTAACTAGCTTTTTGTAGTACCAGTAATTGTAGTTAACTGAAGGTGATTATTGTACGTGCTTCTTCATGTGTACGTCTCCAGTGTGTTGTGAGTCTCGAGACAGTACGTATTGTCTTTTTGTCTGCTGCTCGTTGAACTTTCAAACATGGGATTTGTTAGATCTGTTGATCTGTGTCACTAGGCTAATTTATGGCTACACTCTCTGCTACCTACCTACCTCTCCTTCCTCGTCGCCGCCCGAGAGCCCGGGTGAACGGCTGCAGGCCCCGGCCGTCCCGTCCCCCCCCCCCCCCCCCCCCCCCTCGCTGACTCGGCCCCGCACCGTCCCTGCGGACCCTCCCCGAGGCAGCGCCGCGGGTGGTCGCGGTGGGCGGTCGCGCCGCTCGCCTTGCCGCAGGCAGCCGGGGCACCGTCCTTCACCGGTGCGTGGCCCATGGTTCCAAATTTCAGTTTCAGAAAAATTTCGGCCACTACTGAAATTACTGAAATTCAGTGAATTTCAGTGATTTCGGTTTTCGTTTCGGCCAAAAGACCGAAATTTTCTCTTAAAATTCATTTAAATATTTAAAATGTAATAAAACTTTTTAAATATTTTTTAAATTACTGCGTATTACTGAAAGTACTGAAATATTTTGACCGAAAGGTAATTATTTCGGTGTCTACCGAAATCACTGAAATTCAGTGAATTTCGACGAAATCTCACTGAATTTGAAAACCATGGCGTGGCCGCCCTCGCCGCCCTCAGGCGGAGCTCGTCCTCGTTATTCCCTACCGAGGGAGAGACGACCGGCAGCGCCAGCGGCCGCGGCCGCGTCGCCGTTCTCCGACTCCGCCGGCTCGTCGTGGCCCTGTCCACACCAGGCTGGGTCCCCGCCGCAACCGCTTCTCGCCACCTAACGAGGATGGCTGGGCTGAAGTTCTGGGGCGTCGCCCCCCGGCGCACACGCGCGTTGTTCCCCCTCCCCCGCCGCCGCCGGCGCGCCGCTTTCCGCCGGAGCTCGCCGACAAGTGCCTGAACTGCCTCTCGACGGCTCATCGGCGGGCGGACTGTCGGATGCCTACTAGGTGTCTGCGCTGCCACGGCCTGCACCACCTTGCTCGTCACTGCAAGCGGCCTCGCCATGTGGCGGCGGGACGCCCCACCGGTGTCGGTTCCAGCACCGGCGCTGGTGGGCATCCAAGGCGCTTCGTCCGTGCTCGCCGCGCCCCGGGGAGCCCTGGGACACCTCGTGGTGCTGATAGTCCCACGCCTCCAGATTCGCCTGTCCTCGCCGGCGTGCCCGGTGGCGGTCGTGGCTCCGGTGACTTGGAGACCGACTTCATGGAGACCGACGAGGAGCTTCCTCCGGGTCATGCGCCCTTCTACCCCGAGAACTTCATCATTACCTGCGCGCGCAGGCCACCAGGACGGCCATCCTCAACGCCGTCGTGCCCCTAGGCAACACCGTCCTCGCCATCCGGCCCTGGACACGCGTCGCGCATGCGGATTCATCCGCGTTGTTGTTCAAGCACTACTAGGAAAACGCCCTTCTTTGGCGCACCAAAAACCCTTTCTGTGGCGCATGGTGGGTGCGCCACAGTTAGCTCGCCACTAAAATATAAATTCCGTGGCGCACCCCAGATGCGCCACAGAATTTGCCTTTCTGTGGCGCACCCCCAGATGCGCCACAGAAAAAAACAATTCGGTGGCGCACCCCTACCCCGGTGCGCCACAGAATTTTTTTTCGAATTAAAAAAAAAAAGGCGGCCAGATCTAGATCTGGATTTTCAAAAAATAAAAAAAAATCAAAAAATGATAAAAATTCAAAATATGAAATAATTTGGAAAACCGTAAATATTTTATTTTTTTGAACATTTTTAAAACTCCAAGCATATATCAAATGATGACTTCCCAGTAGGTCACCCATTCTCAGATTGCTCCAACCCAAGCACGCTTAAATTTTAAGTTCTATTCTTTGCAGAGATGGAATTCAATTCAACTACCCTCATGCTATTCAAGTTCTTATTGATAATAGTATCATATCAACCCTCTTAACCCTTGTGTATGTGTATATATGTGTGTAGTTTATGTGTGGTATGTGTATATATGTGTTTTCAAAAAAATCAAAAACTTCAAAAGTTTCAAAAGGAAGTTCAAAAATCCAAAGAAATTCAAAAAATTCAAAAAAAAATTCAAAAAATCCCAAAAAATTCCAAAAATCTAGAAAACTTTAAAAAATCCAAAAAAAATCAATAAATCCAAGAAATTTGAAATTTTATTATTTTTTGATTTTTTTTTGATTTTTTTTATTTTGTAGGAAAAAATCTTCTTTTTAAAATAACTTTTACTCTTTTGGAATTTCCCGAATCTGAGAAAACTTCACTGGGTAAACCCGGGTGAAATCTCGCTCCTTTTTTTCTCACGTTTTTTTGATATATTAAACGCATTTTTTCGACGTCGTATGCAAAAGTTATGGCCGTGTCAATATTTTTTTTCGTTTTTTGCAAAAAAGGTCAAAATTCATATTTTATCATTTTCTTTTCTTGTTTGCAAAGGTAAAAAGGCGATCCATGGGGGGGTGGTGGTGTGGGTGGGATCTGGTTTCAAAAAAAAAACTGTGGCGCATGGGGCCTGGTGCGCCACAGAATTGCAGATTTCTGTGGCGCATGGCCTCATGCGCCACAGAATGTGTCATTTCTGTGGCGCATCCCACCCCATGCGCCACAGAAAGGCACATTTCTGTGGCGCACATCCTACATGCGCCACAGAAAGGCAGATTTCTGTGGCGCATGTTGTACGTGCGCCACAGAAAGGCACATTTTTGTGGCGCACATCCTACATGCGCCACAGAAAGGCACATTTCTGTGGCGCATGTGGTTTCCGTGCGCCAAAGAATTCTAAATTTCTGTGGCGCATGCAAAACAGTGCGCCACCGAAATTTTTTCTGTGGCGCATGGCTATTTGGTGCGCCGCTAAAAGTGATTCCACCTATAGCTAGTTTTCTAGTAGTGAAGGTCGTCATCGAGCTTGAAGGAATGCCGCCCCATGCTTGGAGCCTGAACACCGCACGCACGATCCTCGCCCCCTACTGTTTGGATCACTATATATTTCAAGTGATTTTACGACAACTCCCAAACTTTAGTGATAAACAAATTGTTGGTTGGTTATATTCACCAAAAATTTAGTAGATCACAATGTAGTTGCACTAGCCAAATGACAAAAATAATTAGTGCTTTTTATCATATCTTATTTAAAAACGTTCACTTTCTTTTTATGTTGTGATGATTTTTGTTAAAAAATCTTTTATCTAGAAACATCATTCAAAAGAAAAAATCTTTATATTATTTTATATTATCTTGAAAGATGTATATATCTATTTGATTTCAATGATATATTCTAAAAGTATTATTCATAAAGTAAAAAGTTTTAGAGGTAAAACAACATATTATGTTAAAGTATTACTTTAGAAAAACGAGACTAAATATTTATATCAGAATCAAACCACTAGTGGTCGCTGCACGCCCTGCCCTTATTTCCATCCATTGGCACCGTCTCCATCATGCTCCGCCTGTGCTTGTTGTGGTGTCTTGTGCACATCGTTCCATCACGGCTTCCCGTGCTTGTTGCGAGCGCTCATTCCTACCTCGTCCACGACCGTGGCTTATCGATGTTGTCTATTTCTGCAATATGCCACTAGTATTTACCATAGCACCCTTCAGCTACCGACTTTGGGGAAGAAGAAGAAGAAAAAAAACTATCATTTCAAAAATGTTGCTCTTTGCTTTGAAAAATGTTGAATTTTTTATATTCATATGTAGTTTAAAGAAAATAATGAATGTGATACTTTCTATAAAATAGTGATGTTGATTATGTTATTTTCAAATGTTAGTCTGACTTTTTAAAGTTGTTAAATTTATTACTTTGATGAAATATTAATTTATTTTAGAAATATATTTGATCGATTTTAAAATTATAGAGTCTTTCCACCCCTCCCACGCTACGTTACGCTGATACGTCGAGCAGGTGTCGTATCCCGTATCCGGTATGTATCCATATCGGATAAGGCTAGAATATGGGCTCTATATGTATCATAAAGTATCTGAATAAAAAATAAAAAATAAATGTTGTTACGTGGGTTGATATGAATCAGGATTATTTCTCGATACGGTCCAGCCGGCGTGGATTCTCTGACTTTCTGAAGCAAAGTCACAAGTGACTTCCCCCTCTTGGATGCAACCCATTCTTTATCCAACGGTTGATGTAGGTTTTAATTAGCTTTTGTCAATGCACAACAGAAGTGTCTACATCCGCTAGACACAATTTTTTCTCTACTGCGACTAGTTTGAGAAAAAAAGAAAAAGAAATATTAAATAAATGGTTGAGTCATGCTGAAGAATACAACAGATGTGGCGTGACAAGCTAAATATTATGCATAATCTCTACTGTATAATATCGTTAGAGGTGATGGTCGGCGGCGGTACGTCAAACATTAAAGCGTTAAAGCGTTGGTATATTTTTCCCGTGCTAGCTCCCGCGCGCTCCAAACACTTAAGTACTTAGTCGAGGTGGTACTAAAAGTACCGTGTTCATCGTAAGCGCTGGGCGTGTTGCGTTATTTTTGTATGGGCTGCTGGGTAAATGTTGTTGGGCCTCAATTGTTCAATCGAGTTTGAATAGCTACGTGTCGAAATATTGTTGATTTGTTTAAAAACATTCGTACGTATCCAGCATCGATTCAAAATCATACCCAACGAAATCCGTGGTGATGGTACGGTTCGTCGCCACCACCGATCCGATCGCCAGAGGAAAACGGAAGGTTCAAAGAGTCCGATCGCAACACAAAACCACGTCGCGCACCATCGAGCAAATACGATGCGCACCACGACACCGTTGACAAAGTACGTCAAGCTAGCTCGTCACCTGTGACCCATGTACCTGATTCCGGTCCAGAAATAAATAAAAATGTACTGGCCAGTTCCGATCTACTCATATAAAATATTGCTGAAACTCGCTGAAGGAAAGCCCAATCAAGGAAATATAACTACACTGTCCCACGGGAAAACATGAAGAAGATTGCATGGTAGTCCTGATTCTTTTGACATGTAATTAATCGGTTGGTCCTAGCAATTGCCAATGGCATCCAGCTCTGCACGCTTAATTTGATATTCCGGTGATGATCTCTTTTCCACATGAGTGTTGTCCTATTTATTGTTTCTTTTTTAGAAAATTGCGTCTTTGTTTCAGTTGAGAATTTGTCTCAATTTTATACGTTAGCTCTACCATCCAAACAACCACAAGTTACAATTTTTTTGGCCATGCCTAAGTTCTGGTGGGCTATGTTGGGCTCAAACCGAGCATGTGCAACAAGCCCATGAAACCGCACTCCCTCGCACATGGACAAACTCCCATTCACCCCTTCCATTGTTTTGTCGTGTGTCGGGAGTTAAAATGTATTATGTCATTTCCATGTGCGTCGGGGCGCATCATCCAATGTCGTCCATCCTCACAACAGGGTCGGCAGCACCACCTTCGCCATTTCACCTTGTGCCTTAAAAGGCAGATTATGTAGGTTTTACTCCACATGGAAGGGGAAAAATCAGACCCTTCATTTGCGCCACCAGACAACTGCTCAATAAGATCTATGACTTAAAATTCCGCTTCACCGCTCCCGTTGTTCCGTCGTGTGGCAAAGTATGGGCATTTAGCTCTATAATTCAAATGGTTGAAAACACAAATTGAATGGACAAATGATATATTCCAACGTTTTCAGCATGTATTGATTTATTTTCTACCCGTTGCAACGCACGGGCATTTTGCTAGTACAAATAAGTTGGCTATTGATGGATGAAGCACTTGATTTGCCTTGGTAGATAAATATAGGATTTTTTTTGCATTACTAGTATATTGGGCAATATATAGTGTCCAGCCTTGACAAGAAAAAATGACATATGACTTAGCTTGACAAGACATGAAACTGCTGAAATTACTGAACTAAAATGTTTTTTAATTCTATTTATCTGGAGTATGAAAGTTTTCAAAATGCTAAAGTGAAATACAATATTAACTCTGCACTAAAACAAAGTGTTTGTATCTGTCTGTCTTTTGAACTAATTACTGCATGTTTATAATCTCTTTTTTTCCGAGATGGACTCGTTTTCCTGCCTAACTGAGCCTTTATTCGGGCTCAAACATTATCTAGCCTTACCTGTTATGAGTTGAACAACCTACATCTTTAACTGCCGATCGATGTAGTCACATGTGACGACAGAGAATCCACGCCGGCCCAGCCCAAGACGACTCCTCATCCCCAACCACACGACGCACTGCACCGCCGTCCGCCGGCCCCTTGCCGGCTTGCCCATCCGCACGACGCCCACACAAGTGCTGCACTGCCGGAGAAGAAGGTCCGCCGGAGGACGCTCCGCGGCTCCGTTTGCCCACGAAGCTGCTTTGCAGGTCTCAGGCGAGATTCTTCCCATTCAGTTTGTTCAGACTTCAGAGACGTTCCCTTTCTCACTCGTGAGACGGGGTTCTCGATCTCCCGGTCTCCCCTCTTCCTCTCCGCGACCCACTGAAAGGCCTGTACTGCGTCCGCCCCTGCCTGCCCACCCCGCTTACTGTGATTGATTTGTAACTACAGTTCACATTCGATGTCAGGTTGGCGCCACAGGGTCTATTCTGTACGTGTATATGTTGGTGGTGACAAAGCAGACAAACACCTCCTGCGGCACGGCGAATGGCTACCAACATGTACGGCGGCGCAGGGTGTGCTACAGGGATCAGCAAGGGATGCTGCCGCGCGAGCTGAGCTGCACGCCGCAGAGGAAGTGGATGAACGGTTACCACCCGATCTTCAGGCTCTGTCAGTGGAAACCCAATGAGGGGAGGTCAGATGGTTCCCTGCTCCGACGATGTCCGGTGCCGCTCTTGTGGTTCTTGTAATGGCAGTTGCGAGAGCTCTGAAGATGGTGCCGGTCCTTACAGGTATGCCTTAACTACTAGCCTGCAAATTATTGATTCTTCACAGCCCGTGCCTGTGCTCTGGAAGAGGAAAATGTGAAATCTTCCAATGTTACTTACTAGATATCTATTTTGGCCTATAATGTTGTTGAGGCTAGCAGCCTGTCCCATTGAAAGGCCTTGGTACATTTGTTTGTGGACACTGGTACATTAATCGGTAAAATAGCTATAATGTCGCCAGTAAGTGAAATATGTAGAAAATATAATATTTTGTTGCAGAATGTAAAGTGCCATGTGCAATGCACATCTTGTGCACCAATCTTTTCAATTCATGTCTACATTTAACAAATACCAAGCAAAGGAATATTTTTGGCACATACTTCACGCAACGGGCATCTATTCCTCATGGACTGTTATATGCATATATGTTAAAATTCTAGCTATGACTGCTTGACTAGTTTGTGTGTTTAAGTCTTTATTTTAGCTGGAGTGTTTTCACTTGTGCACAGTAAAGTCATGCCATAATTAATCAATTTAAATGTGTCATCTGCTCTCTGGATACTTTAATAAATCTCACCTCAAATATTGAACCTAGTCAGCTGAAGATTTATTCTCTCTTTTTGTGTCCTAGAGTTTTTGCTTTTCTACATAATATCAATTAAGTGATGTGCCAAGCTTGATGAGCATATGTGCAGATCTCCACTGTTATTTTTAAGTCTATCCATGAATGATTTTGATTTTTTTATCTTTCAAATGTGTTTGCTGCAGAGATTTCAAACAACATTCAAAGGGTAATACTCAATTTTCAGATGATCAAGTTGCATCTAACAAGAAGTCAGCCTATGCTAGTCAAGGATTGGCCGAAGCCTGCAAATTCGTTTACAATGATGCAAAGTTTGTAAATGAAAGGGCTCAAAATGACAATCTGTTACTTTCACGGTACACTTCCACACTAAATTGGAGCTTGTTTAACATTCAAAATTGTACTCGAAGAAAATCAAGGAAGTTTGTATTTTTGTTCTTATCTCTGATCTACTTTAATCCTAGTGGCATAACAAGGCTGAACAAACGTGCATGCGAGGATGCTGTTGTTTTAGGCTTGGGGTTTCTCAAGCTTGATGGTATGTGCTCTCGTTTTTGGTGTAATAAGAAATTGGTGTATTTATACCACTATTATTTAGATTTCTTCTAAATTCATCTTGCCTTACAGCTCGTGCACGCAAGGATACCCAAAAGATTGACCACGGTGTGAAGGAGAGGGCAGCCCGTCTTAACCATTTTGCTAGAGTATGTATTTAATGTATCTATAAGGTAATGAATTGTTTATATGCCGTTTATGTTTTTTTTCCCCTTCATTTTTACATCTATGTATTTATTTATGACATATTTATAATTATACCTATTCAGGCATTCAAGGAACGAGCTGAGTCAGACTTGAAGAAAGCTGCAGATAAACATTGGAGTGATGGTCCTTTAGAGGTGGTTCATCTTATTTTACCTCATAAGTTGGAACAATGGGAAGATTTAAGCAATATTTTCCATTTTTACTGTAAAAAAATTGCAATCATCAAGTTTATGTCAAATGAGTAGGCCATCTTTTTTTTCTATCAATATCAGCATGCTGTTTGTATATTCTGCGGAGTTCAAGCTAATATAATACTTATTGATGTGTAACCAGGCAGATTTGCGACGAGCTGATTTGGTTGTTAAACGGCGTGCCATGGAAGATGCTTTCATGGCATTGAAGGTAGCTTTAACTACTTGCATATGAAGCTCTGGAACCTTGAACCGTCATGTGTTTAAATAACCCTTTAGACCTCTGTACTGTTCTCAATTTTTATTTGGACATGCTAGCCATTTCTATAAGTGGTGATATTTAGGATTGGTATAATGGAGTGACTATAGTGACAGTGTTCGTATTCCTGATAATTTCTTTAGTTTGAGCACCAAACAAATAGTTTGCTATACTTCTGCCTTGCCTGTTCATAGATACATTCCTCTGCGAAACCTTGTTTAAGGTATGGCAAGTAAATTGTTGGCCATACCTTATGCCTTAAATAGTCACTGCAAGAAATTATCTAATGTGACATCGAATTCAGACGTCTGAATTATCTACTAATTAAGTAAAGCAGAATGGGAACTATGGTTATGTGGGAATTCTGATGGATTACTTTTGGGGTTCAAAAAAGGTGTGTTTCATTACCTACAGATATTTTAACCGGTTGTCCCACCTTTATATATACAAATGCGAAGCTTTTCTTATTGCACTCTACATGCTCTGGCCAACATAGAAGCTTCATTGTTCTGTGTTCCAACAAAGTATGCTGATGCTTATCAATTTTTGCACATTAATTTGTATAGTAAAGGGGCTCGTTTGTAAAGAAAGACTTTGATATCTCTTGCTACATGAAAAATTGCTTCAAGTGTAAATCTTGATTCTGCACTATCTAATTTCATCAATTTATATCCGGACTTGCCAAAAATAAATATTAATCCTAGCATAATTTGTTTATAACTTCATATATTTGTATGTAATTTTCAAAATGCAGTTTGTTCGGGATATCCACGACATGATGGTGAACAGATTATATGAGCAGTAAGTTCTAGATAGAAAGTTTTAAATGCTTGATTGAAGAGAACTGCTTTAACTGTTGAATTGGCACTTGGTCACAATGAATGAATTTTAAGGTAAAATTTACTCATAGGCTTCCAAGGGATGGTTCATCTTCTCGTACAAGTTCAACGGGGTTTATTACACTTGAGAAGAACGGGAAGACTCTTGAACTGTTTCCTGGTGAAGTTTCTGCTGATCAGATTTCTGCTATAGAGGTTCTCTCTGCATAACTTATTTAGCAACAGTCTTTTTTTTCTTGCAACACAGTCTTACCATAGTGTTAAAGTTCTCTTTGATTTATCCTTACTAGGAAGCATACCGGAGTATGGCATCTGCCTTTTCTGAAGCTGATGGTATTGACTACACAGATCCTGAGGAGGTGAACGGTTTTAAACTTATGCAATCAACATCAAACTTGCTACTTTATACTTAATCTCACACTTATTTGTTTGTGAAGCTTGAATTGCTAGTAGCAACACTTATTGACCTGGATGCCATGGATGGAAAAAGAAGTGTTTCCTTGATAGCTGAATGTTCAAGCTCTCAGATGTTAATACTAGGTACATAGAGACTTCTTTCCTGCTGAAGTCCCCATTAATCACTTGAATTTTACTCTCCTACGTACAGCCACATTCATTTTCTGCCACGATCCCTACGATTCAAAGCATATGAATAGCCTTCTTATGTTCTAAAAGTCGGTACAACTTTGGTGCTACTATATTGCATTATGATGACCATTGTAAGTTTCTATTCTTTGTAGGAAAGCCCTAGCTAATGCATTGGCTACAGCTCCATCTATGTGGACTCTTGGGATTGCTGGCATGGGTGCACTGCAGGTTTTCATGAATCTTTCTCTCCTACCAATCTAAAACGAAAAAACATAGAAGATTGTTGGTTGCTTCATATCCGAGTTTCTACATGCGCAATGTTTGAGGCATATTCGGTTTCTTGCCAAACTTGCCCAGCTTTGCTACTGAGCAAGGACATCTTACAGCAAAGACTCCCTTGTTATTGTGAGATAGTCAAAATTAGTTCTCCTCCAATAGAAATCATCTTCCTGCTGAGAGATGACCTAGCAATGTGGCAACTATAGATAAGACAACAAAACATGGCTCTTAGTTTCGAGAGAGCAGGATATATTCCACAACCAAATCTGCATACGATTAATGAATTTCATATCTCAACCATATTTGAGTCTGTTCGGCAGGTCTTATAAGCAGAAGCCAAAATACTGTTCAGTTGA
The DNA here is from genome assembly GCA_947311845.1 of Poa pratensis. Classification (NCBI taxonomy): domain Eukaryota; kingdom Viridiplantae; phylum Streptophyta; class Magnoliopsida; order Poales; family Poaceae; genus Poa; species Poa pratensis. The sequence continues at coordinate 55,535,389 of CAMZMU010000058.1, read as the reverse complement.
TTTATTGTGAGAGGAAAATACCGTGCAAGAAGCAGAAACACTGCTGGAGTAGGACAACAGAACAGAGCCTTTGTTCCAATCAATACAAACTGAAATTTCTGTCTGACGCTCACTTCATAGTCAGACTTGTTGCATGTGCTGTATTCTATTAAGTTTCTTCAATCTTCATAGTCACTTGTTGTATGTTCTGTATTTCTATCAAGTTTCTTTGACAATTAGGGTTGCTGCAATGTTCCTTTTGATTGCAGAGATTAGCTCAAGATCCCAATTATGCTGTTGCTAGTGCTGCATCAAGAGCCATTGATGAAGTCAAGAAGCAGTGGGAACTTGAAGAAGGTGACAGCCTGAGGTTTGTAATGAACCAAAATTTGGCTTCTGAGGCAACTGATGATGGAAGTTCAGCAGCAGAAGATGCAACGTGAGGTGCACACAAGATGAAAGATTTTGATTCCAAAAGTTCCGATGTATCAAAGCAGAACAAAACATCATGTGCAGCACATAAGGCATTCCTATGTGACCATTAGGACTCAAGTTCAAATAGACATGGGAATTTCACATATACTTAGTTGAAGGGAGGAAAAGATATGTTGCTCTCCTTGCAGAATGCATGTCTAGGATGAAGTAATTTTGCGGAACAGCATAAATATGACGAGAAGTCTGTTCCCATTCGAAATTGTTCATATATGAAAGCAAAAGGTTATGTTTGGAGAGCAAGTTAATTACCAAAGCCAGCTTTTTCCCCCTTATTTTTTTGCGGAAATAGCTAGTCTTTGTGGTCCTATACTGTAATCAGATTACAGCTCTGGTGGCTGTGCACCTCATGAATCGCTGCCGACCTCATGACCACCGGATGCATACGCCACGGTGTTGGTGATTGGAGGAGGAATGTGATGCTTTGGAGATGGAAAAAGTTACCACGCTGAGGTGTTTGGTTTCGAGAGGTTTATAATAAGCACGGTTACATTGAATGTTTTGATGCAATTTAGAAGGATTAAACATAATTTAATTATAAATTTAATTGCATAAGTCCTAAGTTTTTTCGCGAGATGAATCTATCAAGCCTAATTAATTCCTGATTAGCACAAGTTTATTGTAGCATCACATGAGCTAATCATGGTCTAATTAGGCTTAATAGATTCGTCTCGCAAAAAACTTAGGGGTTATTGAATTCGTTTTGTAATTAGTTTATGCTTAATACTCTTAAATAGCATCAAAACATTCGATGGGATGGATTTATAATAGAGTAAATTACACCCACCATACAAAAACTTGTATGGTTGTATCATTTTGGTCCAACAAGTTGCAAATGGTGCAAACGGACGCAAGAATTTGTTAATTGTGTGCATTTACGGTCATATGTATCCTTTGAGGCCTTGAGGGTATTTTTCTACGGTGGCAGGCTACGTGCACTGTGCCCTTTATCGTTATATACGTTGGTTTATGCTTGTCATGTAAAAAAAATTGAAATACTACATTAAATTTGTTGCTTCTTACCAGATTAATCTTTTTTTAAAAGAGTATTAAGCACAAATCTAAAATAATCGTAATACCAAGTTACATATTTGCTTGTTAGTATCGATTATGTTGTTTATAATTATTGGATTAGCATTTACTTTGGTATCTGTATAATTTTGTCCTATGAGGATTCACAAATATATATGTATTTAATATTTCTATGAGTTAACCGATGTCATCAACATATTTTTTTCATGCATTTTACGATGATTATATCTTTTTGTGATGTGGCACATGCCTTAATCGATGCAAAAAAAAAAACCACAAAATTTAGTTTATGTAGATATTATTAGTTATATTGTCAAACAATAATTTTACAGAATATGGGTCTTGATTTGAGATCACATCATGAGGAACACAATGGTACAACACATATTTGAAAATGGAAACTTGACGATATTGTTTATCCACTGCTTCCTGACCTCCACCTGGTAAAAGTTCAACAGTTGCTATGTTCGGCTGTTCGCATGTATGGACACGACTTTTTTGCTTGAGGATGGGTCGCGCTCTCGCCTTCCGCACGACTAATGCTTTCCTTTGGAGATAGGAAGAAGAGAAACGGAGTGTGGTGAGGTGAAGATAGTGACATGGACACAGAGATATTAATGAAGTGGTATATTTCTTCACGGTGGGAACATTGGATGCTATTGGAGTACTAGATAGATTAAAGAAATATAATGAAATGGGACCTACGGAACCAAAGCATAGAGAATGTAAAAGAAAATCAAAGCTAAATAACATGACTAAAACTAAAATGAGATACATATGTGTAGAATATACTGCATGCTAATTAAAAATAACCAACAGTTGTGATTGTAGAAATTTCTATTGTGAGTTTGGCTATATTTAAAATTTCAACTCTATGAGGACATTTAAGATGCCAACTTATAAAATTTAAAAAGAGTGCCCAATTAGTTTTTTATGTTAATATTTTCACTAACACTCATCCTAAAATAAATTAACTTTGAGTCGTCTTAAGTTAAACTATTTTTAATTTTAACCAGCATTACATACCCAAGAGTACAAATGGCTATGCCACCAAATATAATATAATATATTTCCTAACGGATCTAAGCTAATTTGGTGCCCACAAGCCATGGGCTCCAAGCTTGGGCTGTATATATATATTTAGGCCAACCATTACTGGGTAGAATGATTTGGCCCGTGACATTATTGGGCCGTATTAGCTCATGACATTTTTAGGACAAACTATCTAACGATATTAATTTTGTGTGTCTATGGCCCAATAATTTTTAAGGCGCGCGACAGCCCTGCATTTGCGATTCTCTGTTTTCCTGTGTCCTCATGTCCACTTGTAAATTTGTATCCCATGATAAACAGAATAGCAGCGACTTCACACCCAGTTGCTCGTTTAAAAAAATTTGGTGTTGTTTAATTTGCCTGCTTTTCTCCAAGACCGGCTCCGCCAAGCTAAAGTCTACACCTAAATCTGGTGTTACCACCAAGTCTTCACGGAGATCAGCACGAAGCACAAGGTTTTTAAAATTAAAAGAACTGGTCATATGTATGAGATTGGAAATTAAATGTGTGAGCAGAGACAATGCAAATGGCCAAACAACTAAATTGAACTTCGACCGAGTTGGTGGGTTGTTGGATCCGCCTCGACCAATGGCCGCAAAATCAAGTGGATGAATAATAATATTCATTCACTCAAATCGAACAACTAGTACTAGTATGTTTAAAACGCCCTTTAAAAAACCTTGTGTACACAAGGTTTTTAAAATTCGAAGAACGGGTCGTATATGTATGAGATACAAATTAAATTAAATATGTGGGTCTTTGGGTTATGACAAATGACCAAACAACTAAAATGATCTTCGATCGAGGTGGTGGGTTGTTGGATCTGCCTCGACCAATGGGCGCAAAACCAAGTGGGTGAATAATAATATCCATTCGCTCAAATCGAACAACTAGTATGTTTAAAACTGGAGACAATTATAGTCAAAAAAAAAAAAAAAACTGGAGACAATGTATTTACATAATCCAATCGATGAGCACCAAACACTAGCTAGCTATGTGGTATTGGACGACAAAGGATTGTCCTGTACTATGTAATGGACATGTCAGGATGCGTGCATGCACATTCGGACATTGTGAGTGGAGGGTGATTTTTTTTTTCTGTGCGATTGGTGCATGTTCTATTTGTTTGATTTGAGCGGGTACATGAATGTTTATTCACCCATTTGTGGTTTTGCGCTCACCACCTCGATCAAAGTTCATTTCAGCCATTTGGCACGACCCAACGAAGCCCCACACATTTAATTTTGTATCCTATAGTAGTACTGTACGCAAGAAACAAAATAGCAGCAACTTTCCATCCACTTCTTTTAATTTTAAAGACCTCGTGCTTGGTGCTTTTCCTGGCAGCGATGCTAAGACCAGCCACAATGTATAAGAAAAGGGATTCCATACATTGTGTAAGAAAAGCGATTCAAAACGTTCTCTCTCCTTGCTTTGAATCGATTCCATACATTGTGGACATCGAACCTTGTCAGAATATGCGTGGAACCGATTCAACTATTTGGTGCGGTTCAAAGCCTGTAGCTGTCCCACATGTAAGACAAGATAAGAGAGAGAGGAACAGGAAAGTGGACATGCATGTGTTACTTTATGATATATTGGGTCCCACACATATATATGCATCACACACTGCAGCCCTTCTACTTGAATCGAACCATGCAGCCTTTTGTTCTTTGAATCGGCGCAACGTTGTGTTTGGTCTAAGTCTCCACCTAACCCATTAACATTGTGTTTTGTTACATCCAATCAAGTTGATCGATGTGAAATATGCTCCTCTCAAACGTTGCTTCATGGGCGAACAGGAGTTGGTCACCAGAGCACCGGACCTCAGTAGGAGGTTCTAGGTTCTAACCCTTTTGGAAGCGGATTTCGGAGGAATTTTTCAGAATTTTTTTTGAACTGTTGCAATCTGTCCGAGACCATCTCTTCAAGTTAGGCATGTGTGTGTGGGGTGTGTGTCTATTGTGTAAGTTCAGATACTACAACTTGTACTCACATAAGGGGGTTATCTAAAAAAAAAAAAGATTTAGGCTTGCACATAGGTGTGTGAGTGTGGTGTTGGATGTGTGTGGGGTATGTGTCTATTGTGTAAGTTCAGATACTACAATTTAAGTTCAGATACTACAACTTGTACTCTCATAATAAAGGCTATCTAAAAATACGTTGCTTCATGGCACGCGACAAGACTCACCTGTAAACAATACTTAATAACAGAGACAATATATTAGTAGAACCCAACCGATAATGCAAGCAATATGTGATGCACGACGATTACTAGAATTTGTGAGATATTTGGCAGAGGTCGAGTATGGTACAGTCGTTGGAGATGCGTGCAGGCACATTCATACATCGTGAGTGGCGGGTGTAATTTTGTGCCAAAGGTGCGTTATACCACAACCCTAGGATAATGATTTATCCATGCACACGAATTTTCATTTCCCTGTTGGGCGAGGCGGGTCTAACAACCCACCTTGCGCTGTTTGGATATTAGTTGATTGAAGTGGAATAAAAGGGATTATAGAAAAAATTAGTTCCGTTCTAATTACGTACTCATCTCATAGACATAAATTTAGTTCCGTTCTCTTGCCAGTTTGTTTCACTATATTCGGGTCTCATAGACATTCATTTAGTCACTCCAAAAAAAAAAAAATACTACTTCACTATAAGAAAAAAAAAAACTACTACTTTACTACTATAACTTCAGGTCCGCCTTCTCCTCAAGCACCTCCTCCAGTTCTTCCTTGTCTGCGCCAACAACCCTGCCCTTCACTTCGTCCCCCTTCATGAACAGGAAGGTTGGCACGCCCTTAACACTGAATGCCGTCATAACCGTCTCCATTTCCTCAACATCCACATCGACCTTCAAGAAAACGACATTTGGGTACTTCAAGGCTAGGCCAGCAAAAACTGGACTCATCTTGCGGGATGCGCTGCACCACTTCGCCGAGAAATGAACCACCACCAGCTTTCTGGGGTCGATCTGTTTGCCCCACTCCTGAAGGCTGTCGACAGTGGTCACCAACTCCTCCGATGCCTTGGCAATGCACTTCGGCAGTCTTCTGTTCAGTTCCAATACCGGATTGTTGGGGCTCTGAGATACTTGTTCTCTGATCTTGGCCTCCACATCAACCTCTGAAGATGTTAAAGCAGTATCCTTCCAGTCAATGGTTGCATGGACCTGTACGAGAGAAGGTAGATGCTGGATACCGAAATCGAAATCATCTTGTTTGGACCTTGCTCCCCGGGCGAGTTCTAGCCGAAGCCTTCGGAGCTGTGGCATGGCTCCAGCTTCAAACTGAATGCCCTTCCCACCACCATACTGACTGTTAAACCAAAACACCTTGAGGCACCGAAAGCCATCCTTGCTACTCACGGTCATGCTTGGACTGGTATTCACATCTAGTGTCAGGACGACTAAGTTAGGCAAGCTCCCCAGTGCACGGACAGCTTGTTCTTCTACTTCTTCAACATTGATATGCAGGTGAGTGATGGCTATGAGAGAGGCTATCTCCTGTGGAACTTGCCGGAGGCGGCCGTGCATTCTCAGCTCAAATTTTTGCAGGTTTGGGGCCAAAGGATAATCCACCAGTAAGTCGAGCAGAGGAAGAAGGTAATTTTCAAGTAAAAGGGACTGCAGGTTTGATTTTCCAAGCTCCTCGAGGAAACGCTTCACTCCCAGTCGATCGGTTTCCCAACGACTAAATCTTATCCCAAGCATCCTCAGAGGCCCCAACTTATTAACATACCCTGCTAGATCGGAAGCATATGACCCATCAGGACCCATAAGGACTTTTGATAGTTCCTCCAAATTTTTCATTCTCCTCATTTCATTGGGTGTTATTGCCAATTCATCGGCAAGCAGAGATACCAGTTTTGTGTCTCTGCACAATACTGGTAATTTTCTCACTCTTGTTCGCCTTAAATCTAGGGTAGTCAATTCCTCAAGTGACATGATTTGTTGGGGCAGCTCGGTGACATCAGTCCCGCCAAGTCCCAAGTACCTCAGCAGAGACAAATGCCGAATGCTTTCCAATCTTTGGTTCTCCAAGCCCTTGGTATCCACAAGATCCAGCACCCTCAAATGTTTCAAGGTAGAAAGATTAGGGATCCTTCCAGCATCCCCAGAAAATGCAAGTGATCGCACCCAAGATAATTTTAAAAGAATTGCATCATCTTCTTCTTCGTCGCAGCTTGAGGCCACCAGAATCTTCTGCTCTAAAAGACAATAGGTGTTCGATATCAAGCTGTCAACTTTGTCTTCATCACCATAGTCGAGACTGACTCGCCGAACCCTTTCACAAGGAAATAGTCCAGACTTCAACTCTGCACCTGGTGTAATAAAGTTTTCTTCGGATGACATGGATTCCAAGAAATCAAAGACTACACCATGAACAGTGCAACCAATTGGCTGATCGTCATTGCCATCAAAGGCAGGTTGGATCAGCCTCCTACTGATAAGCTCATCAAAGTAGCTCTCCCCTGTTTCCCATGAACTATTTCCATGCCTTTCAGGGATAAGCCCTTCAGCTACCCATCTTCGTACCAGACGATCCTTCCTGATTTCATAATTTCCTGAAAAAGAAGTCAAGTACAACAAGCAAGACTTCAGAGGCTGAGGTAGATCAGCATAACTGATGTCCAGTATCTTTCTCATTGCTTCATGGAATTCTGAAAGAATAGCCTTTTTAAGCTTTTCTGACTGCAATGACAGTTCGGCAGATGTCCTTCCTAAAAACCCCGCTGTAACAATTATGGCCAATGGCAGGCCACCACACGCTTCCAATATTTCCTTCAAAGATTCTTTGAAATGATCTGTCCATTCTTCTTCTTTGATATATAAACAATTACAAAATAAGCTTTTGGAATCAGTCTCGTTAAGAGCGATCATCTCATAAACAATATCATTGGGACGTCTAGAGAATGATATGGCAACATCCTTCATGCGAGTTGTTGTCAATATCCGACTTCCGAGATCATTATCAGGTAAGGCACAAATAATAACATCCGAATCTTGTGCACTCCGTATGTCATCGATGCAGATGAAATACCTAGCATTTGAAGGTAAAATGTAATTAATAGGTGCCAACATTAAGAGATACTAAAAATGCACCTACAATACAACATTTTTATAAAATTAAATAATACCAGCTAATAATAATTTTTCTACAAAATAGATTAGATTTCAGCAAATTGGATTTGATTTGCTATCTAACTGAAAGAAATTTCCATGAAAGATTTCCGAACCGATTTTAATCTCATCAAAGGGAAAAGCGAGACTAGCAAGGAAAAAAATATTTAGTAACATGTTTTGTGAGGAAAATATTCAGTAATATGATTATTGCCATAAACGGGCCCAAGGGGCAATAGATCCAAAACAGGTAGGAAGTTTAGTACTGCCTTGCCCATCCATTTAAACTGAATTAACATAAAAATTGCATCCAAAAGAGATTTAAGAAGATTCGCTAAAAAGAAAAGTTATACTCCCACAAAAAAGAAAGAAAAGTTATAATGCGTAAGGAAGAAATACGTCAAGGATATCTATGTCTAACATTTTCCAAAATTAGAGAACAAAACCAAACAGAAAACCATAACCTACTCATCTGAAAAGAACATAGAGAGACCAAGAGACTCTTTGAAATTTGATAAACGGTTTAAAACTATACTAGATATATACACAGAAACGTTGCAAAAGAATAGACATATATGCATATATTCGAATTTATTGATGCTATTGTACAAGCTATATCCAGCACGCTAGACGAAAATATTCCAACTCGATCGAATTACCTCTTGGTATGTAAGAATCCCCAAAGGTCAGTGATGATTTCATTGATTTGGTCGTCGTTGCTGCTTGAGGATTGCCAAGCATCAACCTGCGACGACTTCACTTGGCGAAGTATTTCGATTAGTGTGGTCCTCGTCGATGAGTTCCGGCCGACAGAGACGAAAGCTTTGTACTCGAACTGCCCTTCGACATAGATATCTCCATATATCTCCTTGGCAAGAACAGTCTTGCCGTGGCCTCCCCTTCCGTGTATGGAAACCACCTTCAGATCCTTCTGCTCGTCCTTCAGATGATCTAGGAGCTCTGATTTTGGATGATTCATGCCAACGAGGACAGTCTTCTCCTCCAAGAACAACCTACGGCCGGGTACTCCCCTAGGCCCAGTACTAAAAACAATTTCTGCATCAGAAGTAGGGGCTTGCTTCAGAAGCTCGTACCTTTCCCAGCGGCCTCGAGCTTCCTTTATCTCGTCCCTGAAGTTCTCAATTTCCTCCATGTCGGATTCGCTGGAATCCTGCTTCAGATAAATCCAGTCTTCTATGTCGTAGACCATCTCCCGGACCTGCTTCATCCAGACCTTGACTTGCTCACCCGTCGCCGGTCCTCCGGCAAATCTGTTCATGAGCTCATCTCTAAGACTCTTGAGATCTTGCAGCAAGTTCTTGGTCATGGGATGCTTCTCCATTAGTGGGGTGATCTTCTCGACAAGGGAGTTGATTGACCCCATCGAGTAGCACACCATAGGCGGCGGACCCTCCATCATCTCTCCGATTTGGATGACTGCACAATTGGGGATGATATGGATGAATAGCTATCTGTATGAGTGCGGCACTTCGACGACATATATGGGAGACCCAACTACCCAAGACTTAGGCCTTAAGTAATGCTTAAAAAAAATTAGGCCTTAAGCAACTCTAGTATACACGGTTAAGAATAGACTTGCTTTTGCCTTAAGCAACTCTATAATATAAACTGGCGGCACTCATTCGTAGTATACCCGGTTAAGAATAGACTAAGCAATAATCCATTTATTGTAGTATTAACATTTTGAGGGTTAAAATATTCACTATGCTTTTCCCTTTTAAGAGCTAGAAAAATTATATATGCAGTTGATTGTTGAGATGATCTAACAGTCGTGATTAAAGGAATGAATGAACACTACTAAATACACGATAAACAAACAAAGAAATATAGTAGTTGGATTTGGACATGGATTGTGAAGGAAAACACCACATTAAACATCCATATCAAAAAAATAATAAATAGCTAAATTCAGAACAAAAGTAAACAAAAAACTAATATTTGTATTTCTATTCGAATCCTAATACCTAGACAAAGAGTCCACAATTAATAAATAGCTAATTTTTTGTAATGAAATGATGCGGAGATAATAAAATGCGTGTACGTTCAAATGCATTGTTTGATGAGACATGGTAATGTTAAAGCTAGATCTACTTTTAGTTTTCAGCTTCAACAAATGTTATTAAAGAATATTCAGCCCATATTACTTTTATGTTTTGAGCATAATATAATGTATGTCTGCCCCAGATTTATACCCTCTGCAACTGAAGTGTAATCGGTGTGCTATTGCACGATAACCTTGCTAGTTTACGCATATGTGTGAATTTGTTCTAAATTCATATATTTTGAGCATAAACATGTTTTAATTGCATTCATCAATCTTATGCTGCCTTCTTTTTCAATGGCTGCCTAAAAAGAAGACTTCACTTCAAATGGCCACCTATCCCCGTCATCAAGGCTACCCGCCAAGGTGTCCCCACCTTGACCACACAAACCTTTGTCCTAATAGACATGTGGTATGAAAAAAAGTATCCTAGAAATATGATCACCTATACAGTCGAATTGAAGACTCAAACCCGTGTGTTCACGTTGACACCGTTTTTTTGACATATTTTTAGCCAATACTAAGGAAAGAAAGGTAGAGCCGATGGAGCGCAAAGCATAATGGTAGTCAATAGAGCGTCGTAGCCGATGAAGCAGAATAAGAGGCTAACACCATACGTTAGCCGAGAAGATTTTGGAGGAGTCCGACTCGTGTTCGAGTCATTTTATCTTTAGTATTATTTACCATTTTAGTCAGGATTGAATAGAGTCGTAATCGATTAGGAGTTTGCAGTCTAGGATATAAATATTGGCCCTGGAGGCTTGTAAAGAACAACTCAACATCAATCAACACAAGTTCTCTACAATTTCGACGACTTCGCTACAAGTTTTTACTTTCCTTTTCAGTCAATCTTTCGTTCTCGCAGGGCTACATTGCTTGACCTCCAGCTAGTTCGTAAGCTCTTATCTCTTTTCTCGAATAACGTGGGCAGACTCAATGTAAATGGCACATCGCTTATTCCTATGCCTATTTTATTCACAATTTATCAAGCATATTAGATCTTAGATTCATAGCGTATCGCTTTTATCTCGATCTGATTTGTTCTCTAGTTATCGAACGTGACTACATCTTGTTAGGTTGTCGTTGTAGGCTTCCTGGCTTGTCTCTTGTTTCGTTCACCAGTTACCGATATCGATTATTCTTTAAAATTTATTTATTTAAGTTTCGTTAAGTTTAACTTTTATCATAATTTATCCAGCTCAAATTAATGCCTTTTCCATCGGCTTGATAAGGTTTCTCCTACTTTGCATCTACGATGGCTGATCGGACTTGGTCTGGGTGTTGCTCGCTACAGTTGCTCATCGGCTCGCATAGCCGACAATACTTTTTGTTTCGTACACGTGTTGACGCAAAAATCTATTTCTGCGCACTAGCACACAGAAATCCGGAAGATCTGCTTAGCTTCGAGCTGATTGTCACACTTGTGAACCTTGGCGTGCCAGCTGATCTGACCTGTTGATCAGCAAGGAAAATCGGTTAGATTCAAGAGCAAAAACGGCAATGCCGATTCCACTCCAAAGATCGGCAAATATGCCGATAAGATCTAACAGCTGTAGAAGCCGATAGACAGCACGATTAATGCTATTAAATGTGAAAAGTAACTAGATACGCGCACGTGACGACACTTAAGACAGATCAAGCCGGCTTTTATGGGATTTAGATAACTAGATCTGATTTAGCCGACAGAATCAATCTTAAGCTGGATAACTTGGTGATAAACACTAGAAAAACAGAACGTAAATCTAATGAATATCGATAACTTGTGAATAGATCTAGACGAAATCACAACGATATGCCCGGAGATTAAAGCCTAGAAACATATTCGGTAGAAACGGTACTCACAAGCCAGCCGGAGATCAAGTTGATGCAGCCCTGCTTGCTTAAGGAGAACTCGTCGAAAAGAAAAGAACAATGGCGAAGTCGCCGACTTAAAGAAGTAAATTGCGATGAAAAGTAGGGTTTGTTGATTGATAATGCTTAGCTTTTACAAGACATCGCAGGGTTATATTTATACCCTGAACCAAACTAGTCCTAGTCGATCACAACAAATCTAGCACAAATATCTCCTAAAACTTTACAAAAATAAGATACAATGACTCGTGTAAGAGTCCAACTGCTACAAAACCCTAACCGAATACGGGAACCTCGAACCGCCCTTGATCAAGTCTTTTTCCATAAAAATCGGTATCTTACTTCGATCCTTGGTAGTCTTGTCATCAATTCGGCATCTCCCCTTCTTCGGTGAAATCGGCATTGCCCTTCTCCGGATCCTCCTTTGACCGTGTACTGCTGATCTTGACCATTGTTTGAAAAACGGTGTCAACAACACGCTAGCAGATCAAAAATTCAGGACATCGGCTGGGATAGCCGATAGCCAATCGGATCAGATCTTTAGTCGATTCCTCTTCTCTCTTAAAGAACAATTCAGAACTCCCATCTGATTTGTTCGGTATTTAATATACATTTCCTGTCCCTTGTCACTTGTAGGTCAAATTGACTGACATGTCCGCGTGCGCGCACTACGCGAGCGAAGTAGCCGACGTACTAACCACCTCGATGATTTTGCGTCAACACAGTTCATTTCCATCGTACGAAACCTAACTAATTAAGCCACGTTCACTCTGTGAAAGATCTTAGCTACTGTGTTGAAAGATCTTAGTTGTTGTGTGCCTCGATGAACTTACGCTAAGTTCGACAGGTTTTATAATAAGAAACTATCAGCTGATTTATTGTGAGAGAAAAATACTGCGCAAAAAGTCGAAACACTGTTTAAAAAGAGAAGCTGAACACCTCCTTAGACTTGACGTGACACCGGTTCGTGGTATAACGGACCGGACTGAAATCCGCGGCATACTTTACAAAATTTGGAACTGAGAAGAATAACGACGCGCGTTTTACACCACGCTTCAACTTGAAACGCTCAATATATACTTAGGGCCTGTTTAGTTTGGCAACTAGAATATTCATCTTCATCACATCGACGAAGTCCGATCAGCTATCGTAGATCAAGTCCAAAACTATCGTAGACCAAGTTTTGAGCAACTATTTATTCTTAAATATTGTAGGACATAAATAAAAGTTCCGCTGCAAAAATAGCTGTTTGCAGCCTCAATACTCACACCTCGACGACGACCGACCTAGGCTCGCTGCAGCCCAATAAAAATAGCTCTTCGGCTTTCTGACGAAGGCAATAATGGAGTTGGTGGCTATGCACAGAGACAGAGTCAAGTCGTCGGCATACATGTCAAGGAAAGGAATAGGATAGGTGCATGTACGTGCACATTATGTGGATCGGTGGGTCGGCATACATGTCAAGGAAAGGAATAGGATAGGTGCATGTACGTGCACATTATGTGGATCGGTGGGTCCATAGATCAATTAGGATATTTAAGCTAGGCAACTAGGGGTGTGTTTGGTAGCCTATACCATTCCACCGAGCCAATCACTCCTCATACAAGCTGATGTTATACAGGCTCAGCTGAGATTTTGCAGTGTGTTTGGTAGCCTGGACGAGTTGGGCCGTGCTAAGCTGAGATGCTGTTTGGTAGCCTGTATCAGTCGAGATAAGCTGAGCTGAGATGTTGTTTGGTAGCCTGTTTCTGAGTTTGACGTTGTAAAATTCTTCTCTCCACTTTGGACAGCATCTAGAGGTAAAATGAATATGTAATGAAGGGACATCATATTTTCAGCACATAAATAATATGTTTCAGCACATAAACAATATATTACAGCAACCAAAACAACATAATTCAGCACACGAATTAGGTACATCATATTTTCAGCACATAAATAATATGTTTCAGCACATAAACAATATATTACAGCAACCAAAACAACATAATTCAGCACACGAATTAGGTAGATATATAACATAAAAGGTTCATAGTACATACATCATCCATAATAATTCCAAATTAAAAAGTTTGCATTACGAGGCATTACAAAAGAGATGAAATCTCAACTCCAAGTCAAACAAGATCAGGATTTTTTGCTAGAATGCGCTTGAAGGAGGTTTCACGAACTTCAGCTTCCATTTTGACGAAATTAAGTCCTTTACCCTTGTGCTCTGTCAGGTAATCTAGAACAGCCAAACGTTCTTCCATCTCGAAAGGAAGGTCCATAACAGCCTTGTATAAATCTGGGTGTGTCTCGGTATGGCAAGTGTTATTGATAGCACCGGCCACCTCACGCAATGCATCGGACATGTTGCGACATTGAAGCTCATCTTCTTCACTCATAACCCTTTTCCTCTTGTTATTTGTGGCAGTAGGTGAAGGAGTGGTGGCAGGAGTAGTGGCACCAATACCACCAATATCAATGTCCAAATCAATAGGACAAGCAGCCCCAATACCATTCACCACGGTAGGTTTCCCCAAAGGCTCATTCGACCCCATTGCAAACTTTCCTGTGGCTAGCCATCATTCCTCTCCACCGCATCCGCAAGTATGAGGGCATCATGGGCTGACCCCTCCCAACCAGCAAGAACATAGGTAAACTTTAGATCAAAGTCTAGCACAACCATGACGTTTTGTGTAGTGCCATCCTTTCTACCCCTAAAGGCGGCTGAGATACTTTTTGGGACTCTTGCAAGCACATGTGTCCCATCAATTGCTCCAATACAATCCTAGTTCATAAACACACGTAATTCTATTATACACAAGTTTTATACAAATTTCAATGTTTAGTGTTTTGAAGTAAAAAAAAAGTATTACCTTGAAATAGGGATTGAATCGGTTGTTTTCCAATATTTTAGGGTGGGTTTGGGTCGAGGGAGGCCGGATCATCTCAGCTCGCAACTCTCCAACAGCAAACAATACAGCCTTAAAATACCTACTGATTACCTCGGTAGATCTCCGAAAAATAGGTTGTAGAGCCCTAAACCTTGTGTTGTGGCCAACTACTAGGAGAAACATGGCTACTTGTTCCTCAATAGAAGTATGAATGCTATCCAATAATAATTCTCTCTCTCTAAACAAAGTACACAAACGAAAAAAGGGAGCTCTTTTCATTCGTAACTGATTTAGGCAATTTGTGTCACTAGAATGATATATGTATCTCAGATTTGCATCCCTAGCTACATCCATATCAATCCTACGACCTATTGTTATCATTGGAGTTTTCCTAACTCGCCTTGAGATAAACATCATATAAGCACCCATTACGGCAGCAAGCCCAGCTGCTTTCACAATTAGTTGCCTTCGTTTTTTTGCCATTTCATCCATCTGCCCACAACAAATATGCACAATTGGTACAGATTCATGCAGTGAAAAACATAAACTATCCACAACAATAAATATGGAAGAATCATCCATCAACCAACAACAATTATTCACAATTGACACAATTTCATCCATTTGCCCATAATTGACAGCAAAGTAATAAAAATAAATGCATGGAGAGAGTAGAAGATAGTGCTACCTTCGCTGGTCAAACAGCTCTGGAGGAGAAGAGGAATTTTCGTTGCAGATTGAAGCGATGGTGACAGCCGGATGTGGAGAAGAGGAAGCTGTAGACTTGACGAAGGCCCGCCGGATCTGGTATGGGACGCGGTCGACGCTGGGGAGACGAAGGCCTTCGCTGGAGATCAAGACGGCCCGGCGGCGAAGCTTGCGAGCTCCATGGCGGCCGCCTTCGAACCTTGCCAGCGTCCGCGTGGAGAGAGAGAGGGGAGGCGTGGGAGAGAGGCGGGGCGACGCGGGAGGAAGGTGGCCGGGGCGGCGCGGGAGAGAGGCGGGGCGACGCGGGAGGATGGTGGCTGGGGCGGCGCGGGAGAGAGGCGGGGCGACGCGGGAGGATGGTGGCGGGGGCGGCGCGGGAGAGAGGCGGAGCGGAGCGAGAGGATGGTGGCGGGGGCGGCGCGGGAGAGAGGCGGAGCGGAGCGAGAGGATGGTGGCGGGGCCGGCGCGGGAGAGAGGCGGAGGCGGCGCGAGAGGATGGGGGCGGCGCGGAGTTGGGAGCGATGCGGGGGGAAATGAGGAGAGAAAAGAGAACGGGTGCGAGGACATGTTGCCCTAGCAGCCCAGCGCGTCGCGCGGGATTAATTTCGGGGTCGCGCGGGACAAGTTTTCGGGGTGAGCTCGGCCAGGCTCGGTTGCGAAGCTCGATTTGAGCTTCACAGCCCGGCCAGGCTGAGAGCCCTTTTTCGCATCGAGTGGGCATGGCCCAGACCGGTAACACATGCTACCAAACACCCGAAAACTGGGTGGGCTGAGATTTTCTGGGCTCACCCAGTCTACCAAACACACCCTAGGAGTACTACCCGGTTAGGATTCCTACCGCATGTACGCCATAGGCTGCACCATATATTCAGCTGTACTGTGACTTGTAAAAGGGAGACTACGTTATTTGATAAAGCCTAGATTCTAGACAAAACAGATTGTTCATCTGAATTTATCCACACCAATTCGCATCGATCTGGTGTTAGTTCCTTTCCTTGCAAATATTGTACGTGCTAGTTCCTTGACCAGCATGCATGCAACGAACATGGATGGCAGGGCTGGGTCCCACGTCCTTGAATTATTGAGCTGCATGTGCCGATCGTACCACATGGCCGAGTCCAATGTTGAAGTCCAAACGTGATTAACATGGTAGATGAATTAGCTTGGACAATTTCTTGTGTCTTCCAGTCGCCGTCGCTGCATGTCTTGCGGTCGCCGTTCTCGCATGTGTCGCCGTCCTCCCTCTCCTCCCGCTGGCGTCATTTTGAAAAATGTCAAATCTAATCAAATAATAATACAATGATTTAGGTAGTATATAATTTACATATATCAAAGTATTATTTTTAGCTAGGAATAAATTCACCTGATAATAATCATCAACCAGACTTAATATTTCCTTCCAGTTCAAGCATAGACAATCATCATAATTTATGGATATATCCTCATCAACGACCGACCTAGGCTCCGCTGCAGCCCAATAAAAATAGCTCTTCGGCTTTCTGACGAAGGCAATAATGGTGTTTGTGGCTATGCATAGAGACAGAGTCAAGTCGTCGGCATACTTTATCAAAAAAAAAAGTCGTCGGCATTAGTTTTCAGCTTCAACAAATGTTATTAAAAGAAATCTGCCATGTCACTTTTATGTTTCGAGCATAATGGGTGTTTGTCTCTGATTTTATTACTACACAAAACGTTCCAGGGGTGGACGCCCCTGCTTTTCGCTCCAAGAAATAGCTGTTTGCAGGGGTGGGTGTCAACCCGGCTCTACAAATACCATTTCCAAGGGCAGGCAAGTGGTCACCCGCCCCCTGGAAACTGATTAAAAAACAAGAAAAATAAAATCCAAGCAGGGGCAGGGGTGCCGCATGCCACCTACCCTCGCCGGCTGTCGTACCCCGCCAGAAGATGCAACCCGGGAAGCCACGTGCCACCGACCGTCGTAGCCGCGCAGGAGGGTGCGTGCCGCCGCCGCTGCGTCGTGCCCCCGTGGGTGGACACGCGCCGCCACTAGTAGAAAACTGTTTATACGTGAAAAGTTACCTGTGCCGCACAAGGTTTTTGTGTGCCACTTGTATTCTCTCTCCTGTTTGGACAAATCTGTGAAAATTTACCTGTGGCGCACCACCATGCTCGTGCGCCACTGGTAAATTATTACCTGTGGCACACAAGAATGGTGGTGCGCCACAGGTAAGTTTCCACTGTTTGGCCAGCCAGGAGAGAAGTTACCTGTGGCGCACAGGCTCCCTTGTGCGCCACAGGTAATATGGTAACCTGTGGCGCACAGGGCCGTGCACCACAGGTAACTGTATTACCTGTGCCGCACGAGTTGGGTCGTGCGCCACAGGTAAATGCCAGATATTTTGGCAGTTCGCAGATAAGGGTGAAACTACATGTGGCGCACAGAATTGCTTGTGCGCCACAGGTAAATTATTACCTGTGGCGCATGATACGTCTCCAACGTATCTATAATTTTTGATGTTCCATGCTTGTTTTATACCAATTGCTACATGTTTTGCATCTACTTTATGTCACTTTTATACATTTTCCGGGACTAACCTATTAACAAGATGCCGAAGTGCCAGTTCCTGTTTTCTGCTGTTTTTGTATTCCAGAAAAGCTAGTCTGGAAATATTCTCGGAATTGGACGAAACTTCACGGGCATCCCTATTTTTCCAGAAGACACCAGATGGAGCAAAGATGCAACGGAGGAGGCCCACAGGGGCCCCACACGCCACTAGGGCGCGGGCCCCTTGGCCGCGCCCTGGTATGGTGTGGGCCCACGGGGCCCTCCAGCCGCCGCCCTTTCGCCTACTTATTCCCCCCGAGAAAATAACCCTAGACCCGAGCCATTATCCACGAAAAGTTCCAGAGACGCCGCCGCCGTCAACCCTAGCTCGGGAGGGTTCAGAACCTCTTCCCGGCACCCTGCCGGAGAGGGGAATCGTCACCGGAGGCTTCTACATCGCCATGCCTGCCTCCGAGTGATGCGTGAGTAGTTCATCCTTGGACTACGGGTCCATAGCAGTAGCTAGATGGTTGTCTCTCCTATTTGTGCCATCATGTTTAGATCTTGTGAGCTGCCCTACATGATCAAGATCATATTATTGTAATGCTACATGTTGTGTTTGCTGGGATCCGATGAATATTGAATATTATGTCAAGTTGATTATCAATCTATGCCCTATGTTATTTATGATCTTGCATGCTTCCGTTACTAGTAGATGCTTTGGCCAAGTAGATGCTTGTAACTCCAAGAGGAGTATTTATGCTAGATAGTGGGTTCATGCCTCCATTAATCTGGGACAGTGACAGAAAGTTCTAAGGTTGTGGATGTGCTGTTGCCACTAGGGATAACCTAACGATGCTATGTCCACGGGCATATGTGTTTGTTTACATTACGCACTTTACTTAATGCGATTATCCGTTGCTTGCAACTTAATACCAACGGGGACTCGGATGACAACCCGGCGGTGGATTATTAGTCATAGATGCTGTTGGATAACGGTCTATGTATTTGTCGTAATGCCCAATTAAATATCATAGTAATCATCATGTCATGTATTGCATTGTCATGCGCTCACTATTTGTCAATTGCCCAGCTGTAATTTGTTTACCCAACATGTTAGTTATCTTTATGGAGAGACACCACTAGTGAACTGTGGACCCCGGTCCATTCTTTTACATGATTAAACAACCACAAACTGCAAACTGTTCCTTTTTCATTCTCTGCAATTTAATACTCATTTTCCACACGATACGTTTAATCCTTTGTTTTCAGCAAGCCGGTGAGATTGACAACCTCACTGTTTCGTTGGGGCAAAGTAGTGATTGTGTTGTGTGCAGGTCCACGTTGGTGATCGTGTTGCGCCGTGCGAGCCGCCAACAACCTTCTGAAGAGTTGCTCCTACTGGTTCGATAACCTTGGTTTCATACTGAGGGAAAACTTGCTGCTGAACTGCATCATACCTTCCTCTTGGGGTCTCCCAACGAGCGTGTGATTCACGCATCAAGCTTTTTCTGGCGCCGTTGCCGGGGAGAGCAGTCTTCTGCAAGGGGAGTTTCACACTTCCAATCTCTTTACTTTGTTTTTGTCTTGCTTAGTTTATTTTATTTTATCTTGTTTGCTTTCAATTATCAAAAACACAAAAAAATTAGTTACTTGCATTACTTTATTTCAAGTTATTTTCTGTCTGTTTTTAATTCTGCTAAAATGAGTACTCCTGAGAACACTAAGTTGTGTGATTTCACTAGCACAAACAACAATGATTTCATATGCACACCTATTGCTCCACCTGCTGCTTCAGCAGAGTTTTATGAAATTAAACCTGCACTTTTAAATCTTGTTATGAAAGAGCAATTTTCTGGTGTTAGTACTGATGATGCTGCTGTTCACCTTAATAACTTTGTTGAACTTTGTGAAATGCAAAAGCTCAAGGAAGTAGATGGTGATATTATTAAACTGAAACTTTTTCCTTTCTCCTTGAGAGGACGTGCTAAAGAATGGTTGCTATCTTTGCCTAGAAATAGTATTGATTCATGGACTAAATGCAAAGATGCTTTTATTGGAAAATATTATCCTCCTGCTAAGATTATTTCTTGAGAAGTAGCATAATGAATTTTAAGCAATTTGATAATGAACATGTTGCTCAAGCATGGGAGAGAATGAAATCATTGGTTAAAAATTGTCCCACTCACGGACTGACTACTTGGATGATCATCCAAACCTTCTATGCAGGATTAAATTTTTCTTCAAGGAATTTATTGGATTCGGCCGCTGGAGGTACCTTTATGTCCATCACTTTGGGTGCTGCAACAAAGCTTCTTGATGATATGATGATTAATTATTCTGAGTGGCACACCGAGAGGCTCCAACAGGTAAGAAGGTAAATTCTGTTGAGAAACCTCTCCTTGAGTGCTAAAATTGATGCTATTATGTCTATGCTTGCAAATGGTCAAAACATGTTGATCCAAATAATGTTCCTTTAGCTTCTTTGGTTGCTCAAGAAGAGCATGTTGATGTGAACTTCATTAAAAATAATAACTTCAACAACAATGCTTATAGGAATAATTTTGGTAATAGCAATTATAGGCCCTATCCTTCTAATAGTGGCAATGGTTATGGAAATTCCTATGTAGCTCCTACAACAATAATAAGAGTGTACCCTCTGATCTTGAAGTCATGCTTAAGGATTTTATTAGTACACAAACTGCTTTCAATAAATCTGTTGAGGAGAAATTTGGGAAAATTGATGTTCTTGCTCTAAAGTTGATAGTCTTGCTCTTGATGTTGACTTGTTGAAATAAAGACCATGCCTATGATATTAAAGAGAGCAAAACTCTCAATGCATACAAGTTAAAATTGATAACAATGTGAGGATGTTAGCCGAATTGCATGCTAGATGGGAAAGAGAGGATGAAATTGCTAGAAAGAATAATATTGCTAGAGTTTATACTATTACTACTTCTGAAAATGCTTCAAACACAAGTGTTAGCAAACCTCCTACCATTAATGGCAAGATAATTGGTGTTGGTAATGTTTCCACTTCTATTGCAAATGTCCTAAATTGCTTGATAACTCTAAAACTGTTCTTGATAAAATGCTGAAATTTCTAGCAATAAGGAAGAGGATAATTCCATTACTTTTGATGATAATGATTTTGATTTTGATGGATGTAACCTTTCTGAAGTAATTACATTTTTGCAAAAGCTTGCTAGAACTCCTAAGGCAAGTGAGATAAACATGGCTTTCACTAAACATATTACTAATGCTCTCATGCAAGTGAGGGAGGAAAAATTGAAACGTGAAGTATCTATCCCTAGGAAGTTAGAAGATGGTTGGGAGCCTATTATTAAAATGAAAGTGAATGATTTTGATTGCAATGCTTTGTGTGACCTTGGTGCTAGTATTTCTGTTATGCCAAAAGATTATTGATATGCTTGATTTAGCACCTTTGGAAAATTGTTACTTGGATGTTCATCTTGCTGATTCTACTATTAAGAAACCTTTGGGAAGAATTGATGATGTTCTTATCATGGTTAATAACAATTATGTTCCCGTTGATTTTATTGTCTTGGATATTGAATGCAATTCATCATGCCCTATTGTGCTTGGGAGACCTTTTCTTAGAACTGTAGGTGCTTGATACGTCTCCAACGTATCTATAATTTTTGATGTTCCATGCTTGTTTTATACCAATTGCTACATGTTTTGCATCTACTTTATGTCACTTTTATACATTTTCCGGGACTAACCTATTAACAAGATGCCGAAGTGCCAGTTCCTGTTTTCTGCTGTTTTTGTATTCCAGAAAAGCTAGTCTGCAAATATTCTCGGAATTGGACGAAACTTCACGGACATCCCTATTTTCCCAGAAGGCACCAGAAGGAGCAAAGAAGCAACGGAGAGGAGCCACAGGGGCCCCACACGTCATGAGGGCGCGGGTGCCCCCTTGGCCGCGCCCTCATACGGTGTGGGCCCCATGGGGCTCGCCAGCCGCCGCCCTTTCGCCTACTTATTCCCCCCGAGAAAATAACCCTAGACACCGGAGCCATTATCCACGAAAAGTTCCAGAGACGCCGCCGCCGTCAACCCTAGCTCGGGATGGTCCAGAACCTCTTCCCGGCACCCTGCCGGAGAGAGGAATCGTCACCGGAGGCTTCTACATCGCCATGCCTGCCTTCGAGGTGATGCGTGAGTAGTTCATCCTTGGACTACGGGTCCATAGCAGTAGCTAGATGGTTGTCTCTCCTATTTGTGCCATCATGTTTAGATCTTGTGAGCTGCCCTACATGATCAAGGTCATATTATTGTAATGCTACATGTTGTGTTTGCTGGGATCCGATGAATATTGAATATTATGTCAAGTTGATTATCAATCTATGCCCTATGTTATTTATGATCTTGCATGCTCTCCGTTGCTAGTAGATGCTTTGGCCAAGTAGATGCTTGTGACTCCAAGAGGGAGTATTTATGCTAGATAGTGGGTTCATGCCTCCATTGAATCTGGGACAGTGACAGAAAGTTCTAAGGTTGTGGATGTGCTGTTGCCACTAGGGATAACCTAACGATGCTATGTCTACGGGCATATGTGTTTGTTTACGTTACGCACTTTACTTAATGCAATTATCCGTTGCTTGCAACTTAATACCAACGGGGGACTCGGATGACAACCCGGCGGTGGATTATTAGTCATAGACGCAGTTGGATGACGGTCTATGTATTTTGTCGTAATGCCCAAATTAGATATCATAGTAATCATCATGCCATGTATTTGCATTGTCATGCGCTCACTATTTGTCAATTGCCCAGCTGTAATTTGTTTACCCAACATGTTAGATATCTTTATGGAGAGACACCACTAGTGAACTGTGGACCCCGGTCCAATTCTTTTACATTGATTAAACCACAAACTGCAAACTGTTCCTTTTTCATTCGCTGCAACTTAATACTCATTTTCCACACGAGACGTTTAATCCTTTCTTTTCAGCAAGCCGGTGAGATTGACAACCTCACTGTTTCGTTGGGGCAAAGTACTGTGATTGTGTTGTGTGCAGGTCCACGTTGGTGATCGTGTTGCGCCGTGCGAGCCACCAACAACCTTCTGAAGAATCGTTACTCCTACTGGTTCGATAAACCTTGGTTTCATACTGAGGGAAAACTTGCTGCTGAACTGCATCATACCTTCCTCTTGGGTCTCCCAACGAGCGTGTGATTCACGTCATCAGCGCACGGCCATGCCTGTGCGCCACAGGAAATTATTACCTGTGGCGCACGGCCATGTCTGTGCGCCACTGGTAACCTTGGCTGAGCCACCCCCACCCCCACACCCCCACCCCCCTCCCCCGTGGATCGTTTTTTTCAGTTTTGCAAACAAGAAAAGAAAATGATAAGAAATTCAAAAAATAAAATACTTTGACATGTAGTTAGGTTTTAGTGTCTAGTTGGTATAGAAATTTTGAAATATGAATTTTGACCTTTTTTGAAAAAAACAAAAAAAAATATTGACACGGCCATAACTTTTGCATACGACGTCGAAAAAAGGCGTTTAATATGTCAAAAAAAATCGTGAGAAAAAAAGGAGCTCTCTCGGTGTGCCACTCAGAATAATTTATCATCATATCATCTAGAAGCTTTGTTGCAGCACCCAAAGTGATGGACATAAAGGTACCTCCAGCGGCCGAATCCAATAAATTCCTTGAAGAAAAATTTAATCCTGCATAGAAGGTTTGGATGATCATCCAAGTAGTCAGTCCGTGAGTGGGGCAATTTTTAACTAATGATTTCATTCTCTCCATGTTTGAGCAACATGTTCATTATCAAATTGCTTAAAATTCATTATGCTACTTCTCAAAGAAATAATCTTAGCAGGAGGATAATATTTTCCAATGAAAGCATCTTTGCATTTAGTCCATGAATCAATACTGTTTCTAGGCAAAGATAGCAACCATTCTTTAGCACGTCCTCTCAAGGAGAAAGGAAAAG
The DNA here is from genome assembly GCA_947311845.1 of Poa pratensis. Lineage (NCBI taxonomy): Eukaryota > Viridiplantae > Streptophyta > Magnoliopsida > Poales > Poaceae > Poa > Poa pratensis. Next base: position 55,511,723 of record CAMZMU010000058.1, on the reverse strand, counting down.
TTTCAGTTTAATAATATCACCATCAACTTCCTTTAGCTTTTGCATTTCACAAAGTTCAACAAAGTTATTAAGGTGAACAGCAGCATCATCAGTACTAACACCAGAAAATTGCTCTTTCATAACAAGATTTAAAAGTGCAGGTTTTATTTCATAAAACTCTGCTGAAGCAGGAGGTGGAGCAATAGGTGTGCATATGAAATCATTGTTGTTCGTGCTAGTGAAATCACACAACTAAGTGTTCTCAGGAGTACTTATTTTAGCAAAATTAAAAACAGGACAGAAAATAACTAGAAAATAAACTAGAAGCAACTAACTAATTTTTTTGTGTTTTTGATAATTGAAAGCAAACAGGATAAAATAAAATAAACTAAGCAAGACAAAAACAAAGTAAAGAGATTGGAAGCGTGAAACTCCCCTTGCAGAAATGCTTCTACTCCCTGGCAACGGCGCCAGAAAAGAGCTTGATGATTCGGTGCGCAACACACGTTCGTTGGGAAACCCAAGAGGAAGGTACGATGCAGTTCAGCAGCAAGTTTCTCTCAGTATGAAACCAAGGTTATCAAACCAGTAGGAGCAGCAGCGTTTCTGAAGGTTGTTGGTGGCTCGCACGGCGCAACACGATCGCCAACGTGGAATCTGCACACAACACAATCAAACTTCTTTGCCCCAACGAAACAGTGAGCTTGTCAATCTCACCGGCTTGTTGAAAACAAAGGATTAAACGTATGGTGTGGAAAAACAGTATTAAATTGCAGAGAATGAAAAAGGAACAGTTTGCAGTTTGTGGTTGTTTGATCAGTGTAAAGGAATGGACTGGGGTCCACAGTTCACTAGTGGTGTCTCTCCATAAAAGATAACTAATCATGCTGGGTGAACAAATTGAAGCTGGGCAATTGACAAATATTGAGCGCATGACAATGCATATACATGACATGATGACTACTATGATATTTAATTGGGTATTACGACAAAATACATAGACCGTTATCCAACAGCGTCTATGACTAATGATCTACCGCCAGGTTGTCATCCGAGTCCCCCGTTGGTATTAAGTTGCAAGTAACGGATAATCGCATTAATTAAAGTGCGTAATGTAAACAAATACATATGCCCTTGGACATAACATCGTTAGGTTATCCCTAGTGGCAACAACACATCCACAATCTTAGAAGTTGTTGTCACTCTCCCAGATTACTGGAGGCATGAACCCACTATCTAGCATAAATACTCTCTCTTGGAGTTACAAGCATCTACTTGGCCAAAGCGTCTACTAATAACGGAATGCATGCAAGATCTTAAATAACATATAAGATTGATTGATAATCAACTTGACATAGTATTCAATATTTATCGGATCCCAGCAAACACAACATGTAGCATTACAATAATATGACCTTGATCATGTAGGGCAGCTCAGAAGATCTAAACATGATGGCACAAAGTGGAGAGACAACCATCTAGCTACTGCTATGGACCCGTAGTCCAAGGATGAACTACTCACGCATCACTCCGGAGGCAGACATGGCGATGTAGAAGCCTCCGGTGACGATTCCCCTCTCCAGCAGGGTGCCGGGAAGAGCTTCTGGACCCTCCCGAGCTAGGGTTGACGGCGGCGGCGTCTCTGGAACTTTTCGTGGATAATGGCTCGGGTTTTTAGGGTTTTTGCATCGGGGGGAATAAGTAGGCGAAAGGGCGGCGGCTGACGACCCCCGTGGGGCCCACACGCACCCTCGGCGCTAGAGAGGGGGCCGCGCCCTGGCCATGTGTGGGGCCCACGTGGTCCTTTGGTCCTTCAGGTGTGTTCTGGTAAAATAGCATCCTCCGTGAAGTTTCGTCCAATTCCGAGAATATTTCCAGACTAGCTTTTCTGGAATACAAAAACAGCAGAAAATAGGAACTGGCACTTCGGCATCTTGTTAATAAGTTAGTCCCAAAAAATGTATAAAAGTGATATAAAGTTGATGCAAAACATGTAGCAATTGGTATAATATTAGCATGGAACATAAAAAATTATAGATACGTTTGAGTCGTATCACATGAATGATAATTTTTTGGTGGATCACATATGCATTACCTATGATAGAATTGCTGAATTAAACCGTGTTGTTTTCAGTCATATATGCTATGTGCCGTAATCTTTTTGCTTTGGGACAATACCTAATTCTCATGATAATATGATGTTTTCTAGTCTATTTGATGTATTACAGCGAACAAAAGTACCATCACCTTTGTTGAACTGTACTGATCTTGCTAGATTTGAATATGATTTTTCTCGTACTTTGTGTTTGTACCAAACTGATTTATACTTCACTTATATTTGTAAATTGAGTTGCATTTTAAGTACTAAAAATAATAATCAGGTTCACAAAAACGATACAACCTGTTTATATACATATACTCTGCGTACACGTTGTTCTTTTTATTTCTTCCACCTTTAGCTCGCCAAAAGCCGAGGACGGCTTTTCATGAAGAAAGGGAGGATGATGAGGATATATCCATAAATTATGATGATTGTCTATGCTTGAACTGGAAGGAAATATTAAGTCTGGTTGATGATTATTATCAGGTGAATTTATGTGAATTATATACTATCTAAATCATTGTATTATTATTTGATTAGATTTGGCATTTGTCAAAATGGCGCCAGCAGGAGGAGAGGGAGGATGGCGACCACAAGACATGCGAGAACGGCGACCGCAAGACACGCAGCGACGGCGACTGGAAGACACAAGAAATTGTCCAAGCTAATTCATCTACCACATGCTAATCACGTTTGGACTTGAACATTGGACTCGGCCATGTGGTACGATCGGCACATGCAGCTCAATAATTCAAGGACGTGGGACCCAGCCCTGCCATCCATGTTCGTTGCATGCATGCTGGTCAAGGAACTAGCACGTACAATGTTTGCAAGGAAAGGAACTAACACCAGATCGATACGAATTGGTGTGGATAAATTTAGATGAACAATCTGTTCTGCCTAGAATCTAGGGTATATGGTGCAGCCTATGGCGTACATGCGGTAGGAATCCTAACCGAGTAGTACTCCTAGTTGCCTAGCTTAAATATCCTAATTGATCTCTGGACCCACCGATCCACATAGGGTGTGTTTGGTAGCCCGCTTCAACCCAGATAATCTCTCCTCATCTCACTTTTGGCTGTTTGGTAGGTCGGGTTGGCTCCCTCGGGCAGTGCCCATCTCGTGCGAAAACAGCTCTCAGCCCTGCCCGCCTTGGAAGCTCAGATCGAGCTTCTCACCTCAGCCCTGCCGAGCGCATCTGAAAATAATCCCACGCGTGGGCCCCACAGCAGCATCGGCCGCCCAACCCCCAGCAAATCCCCTCCCCATTTCCCCCGTCTCCTTCTCTCACCGACCGCCGCCTCGTCCCGAGCTCCTGCTCCACCGCTCGCGCCGGCGAGCTCCTGCGTCGGGAGGAGGCCTCGCTCCTGCTGCACGCCTCGCGCCGCCTCGCTCATGCTGCAAGCCGATGTGAGAGCCCTGCTGCGAACGCCTCCTTCTCTCGAGCTCCTGCTCCACCAACTGCCCGTGGTCGCGGCGGTGGGTGCTCGCCGTCGAGCTCCTGCTCCACGAACCGCGCGAGGAGCAAGAGGGGCTCGACCTCCTCCTGGCGGCCCGTGGTCGCGGCGGACGGCGGTGGCCCGTGGCGGCGCACGGCAGCGACCCATGGCGGCGGACGGCGGCGCACTGCAGCGGCCTGTGGCGGCGGACGGCGGCGGCCTGTGGCGGCGCACGGCAGCGGCCCGTGGCAGCGGACGGCGCACGGCAGCGCTCGCCGGCGGCGGCGGCTCCTCTTGCCGGCAAAGCCCGAGCCCAAGCTCCCAGGAGCTGATTGCTTTTTGCTTTTATATTCAGGGACTTGATTGTTTTAATTTTTCTGTTCAGGGACCTGATTGTATTTAGTTTTCTACTCATCCCAGCTTAGCTCATACGGGACACCAAAAATGTTCTCAGCTCAAACACAGCTCAACTCATGCAATCTACCAAACACATCATGTAAAACACACTTGTATGAGATTGACATAGCTAGACTCAGCCCGTATGTGTTGAGATAGAGCAACCGGGCTACCAAACACACCCATAATGTGCACGTACATGCACCTATCCTATTCCTTTCCTTGACATGTATGCCGACCCACCGATCCACATAATGTGCACGTACATGCACCTATCCTATTCCTTTCCTTGACATGTATGCCGACGACTTGACTCTGTCTCTGTGCATAGCCACCAACTCCATTATTGCCTTCGTCAGAAAGCCGAAGAGCTATTTTTATTGGGCTGCAGCGGAGCCTAGGTCGGTCGTCGTCGAGGTGTGAGTATTGAGGCTGCAAAGTCCGATCAGCTATCGTAGATCAAGACTTGTTCTTCGGCTTTCTGACGAAGGCAATAATGGAGTTGGTGGCTATGCACAGAGACAGAGTCAAGTCGTCGGCATACATGTCAAGGAAAGGAATAGGATAGGTGCATGTACGTGCACATTATGTGGATCGGTGGGTCCAGAGATCAATTAGGATATTTAAGCTAGGCAACTAGGAGTACTACTCAGTTAGGATTCCTACCGCATGTACGCCATAGGCTGCACCATATATTCAGCTGTACCGTGACTTGTAAAAGGGAGACTACGTTATTTGATAAACCCTAGATTCTAGACAGAACAGATTGTTCATCTGAATTTATCCACACCAATTCGTATCGATCTGGTGTTTACTACTGCAAGGTTTGAGTGTTGTCTGCTTTGAGTGTTTACTAATGCAAATAAAATAAAAAATTCAAATATTTAGTTTTTCCAAATTATTTCATTTTTTTCTGAATTTTTTTGAATTTTCATTTTTTAAAAAAATTGCAAAATATCTTACCTTTGGCACTTACCAGTGGCGCACTGGACAAGCTATCTGTGGCGCACGGGCTCGTGCCCCACAGATAAGTGGTGTTATCTGTGGCGCACGGGACGTGCGCCACAGGCGCACGTCCCGTGCGCCACATATAAGGTTTCCTGTACTAGTGCGCCCGTAGCTGTGCCCCCGCCATGCCCCTCAAGGAGGCCACCTGCCCCCGCGCTGTGCCCCCGCGGGCGGACACGCGTAGCCCGCAGCAGTGCCTTCCGTCGTGCCCCTCCAGGAGGCCGCCCGCTGCCGCACTGTGCCCCCACGGGCGGACGCGCGCCACCCACAGCCGTGTTGTCACCCCCCCCCCCCCCCCCCCCGCGGCCATTGGAATCTCGCCGTTGGGGTCGACGCTCCCCGTGGTGCCCGTTGGGCCGGGCCTCGGCCACCCCCCCATGGAGCCTCGGTGAAGCAACCGCCTCTGCGCTCGTTGGGTCCTAGCCGGGCCTACAACGCAAGCCGTCCCAGGCCGGCTTGGCCCCTGGACGCCCGCCGCCGCACCTCCGAGGCCACCGTCCTGCTTGCTCCTCGCCTCTGTGAATGGATAAGGCGAGACCAAGGGAGAGAGAGACTAGGGAAAACGATGAGTGGATAGAAGAAGATAAGGTAGAGGGTGCGAGAGAATAGATAAAAGCGGTGCACATGCACATGAGTTGAGTGAAAATTTTGGATGGACTAGGTGGACTTTATCTCAAGGAGCGGACATTCAGATGGTCTGTTGCTACAAATGGATTTTCAGGCGCTGGTTATAAGGTGGTCCGTTGATGTAAATGAGTCTATTTCTAGTAAGGGTGACCCTATGATCCGACCTCTAGAAATGCCTGTTTCTAAGGGTGGCTCAATTACCCAACCGTTGAAAAAGATGTGATTTATGGGGGGCAGGTGATGGCCCACCCGCCACGGGAAATGACGGTATTTCCAGGGACGATTATTATTATATTCGCGTGTGCGTGAATTTGGAACCGAGAAAAACGACGCGCATCTGTTGCTTGCTTTCTGTCGAATCATCACAAGGCAATAATGGAGTTGGTGGCCACAGAAACAGGGTCAAGTCGTCCGCATTGGTGATCAAATCATCACAAGGCAATAATGGAGTTGGTAGCCAGCGACAGTCAAGTCGTTGGCATTGCACATATCTGCTGATTGGAGGTTGTTAATCAGGTTGCATTGCCTCTAATATGCAAATAATAAGAACCTGACACTACATCACAAGTAACAAAAATGTTCTCATATTCTTATAAAATAAATAATATGGCTGGTAATTAAACTGTAATTAGCACTCTATTAGGGCAATATGCATGGCTGATAATTGGGCTAATAATCAATGCAGTAAATGACCGATTTTTAGTCAATTTTTAATCAGGCAATGTAGGACCCATGGGATCACTTAATTACTTATGAGGTTTGTCATCTTTAATTCCTCAAAGTGTTTGTATCAAGGGAGGATAACTTTTCCACGCTTTCCTTCTTGGTCCTAGCTTTTTATTCATGGGTTTCACACCATGTATATGATGGGTTGGCACCCGACCGGGACTATAAGAAAGCACTTGAATTTACTCATCAGAGCTAGAGTGACTTCAAACATTTCACTAGCAATGACTTCAATTGTGCGCCTCGTCTTCTCTATGGTAGGCGAGGTCTGCAGCGTCATGGAGAAAGACAAGGAGCGCAGTTCCAAACTCTGCCGTGGCCTCCGATCCATCAAGGACGAGATGGAGCTGGTGATTGCCTCGATGAAGGACAAAGACAAGGAGTACCGAGGAGCTGCGCAGGAGATCAGGATTCAGCGGCTGCAGGAGTTCGCTTACGATGTCGAAGATTTCGTGGAAAATCTCCGGGATCCAGCAGCTCTTAGAACACTCCTCGTGGCCATTAGGACGGACCCCCGTCCTCTACAACTTGAAATCATCGAGCAGTTCAAGGAGACAATCAAGTCTCTAGCAAAAGATTTGAAGGAGAGTGCTGAATCGAGCCAGGGCCAAGATACAGATCAGGGTGCTATGTCAGACCCGGATGAAGACGCAGAGGAGCAGCTTCAGAGCATCGACGGGCCCAAGAGTAAAATTGTCGATCTGCTCAAGCCCTCGCCAGGCGAAGAGCAGAAGCTGCGAGTGATCTCCATCGTGGGATGCCGCGGCGTGGGGAAGACTGCCCTTGCAAGAGCAGTACACAACAAGTATTGTTCCTCCTCCGATGAATTCGACTGCGTCGCTTGGGTTGTAGCTTCTGGACGCAACAAGAAGAAGGCTCTTCTAGACAAGATTCTCCAGAGTGTTTGTGCGGATCTTGCAAGAAGGGCTCCTGATACTGAAAATGCTCCCAAGGAAGCTGAAGGCGCTTCCAGTTCCACCACAAAACGCAATCTTCAGGACATTTTGTCCCACAAGAGGTCTGTATCCCGATCCATGTATATTCTCATGCTATAGCAAGTGTTTCTATCTGCTGTATTTCAAGTATTCAACCGGTCATCCTTTTTAGAATTTCTCATACAACTAGCCAAAATTATCCGACTTTCCTACTTTTCTTTATAGCTAAGCACTTGATTTCGTGTTTTCTAAAATCCATGTGCACAAAAAATTGTCATGTAGTTAGATTACTAGATAATTTTATTCATGGGTACAGTATGGTTAACATGATTTTGTTTAAGGTATGATAGAGATGTATCAACTATCAAGCCTATTTTGTTATATAGTCACTGAAACCTTCGTGACAAATAATTGGTCATGCAAGCAATTAATTTCTATATCCTGTCTTATCCTAGTCTACAACTAATTAGAAAGGTAAACCACCCGTAAGTCAATAATAAGTCATTATATTGTTTCAACAACATCTTCAGTAGAAGTGTGGAATCGTCACCTTAAGTTTTTGTGCACATCTTCAGTAGAAGTTCATATTAATTATTTATTTGAGGCCTGGAATCGTCACCTTAAGTTTATTTGATACATATGAACGCTCTATTGAAATCATGTTGTTCAACTAGCACCCCTAAGTCAATAAGTCATTATATTGTTTCAGCAAAGAACCTTATAGTTCATATTAAAATTATTTATGTGAGTCCCGGAATCGTTAAATTTTGTTTGACGAAACGCCTTTAGCTTATTTGATACATATGAATGCTCTATTGAAATCATGTTATTCAACTTGCTTTGCTAGGTGCTTGGTCTTTGTTGACGATGTGCAGCAAGCAGAAGTGTGGAAAGATACAGTAGATGCCTGCCCAAAAAATGGCAGCAGCAGCAGAATAGTTGTGACCACTAGTGTTCGTTCTGTAGCCACAGCCGGCAGCTCTGGAAGTTATGTGTACAGAATGCAATGTCTCAGTAATGATGACTCAAAAAGTTTATTCTGGAGAAAGGTTTATGGGTGTCACAAGGATCCTCCGTATTCACTGGTAACTGATTCAGAAATCATCTTCAGTAAATGTGGTGGTTTACCACGGGCATTGACTAGTGTAGCCAAACATTTGAATACAAAAGGAGATACGCTGGATAGTTCTCACTGCACAGACGTGGGACAAAACCTTGGCAAAAAATATCTGTCAGGTAACAACAATTCAGTGGGCGTCTTTAAGGAAATGAGAAGAACACTAATGCATTGCTACGACAGCTTGCCTGACTATGACCACAGATCCTGCTTGCTTTACCTAGGTATATTCCCTAAGGGCCATGAGATTAAGAGCAAGAACCTAATGAGAAGATTAGTGGCTGAAGGGTTGGTTGGTAAAGAAGGCTCTAAATGTTTTGATGAGTTCATTGACCGGTGTATCGTTGAGCCAGTGCAGATCTGCAACAATTCGGTAGTTGCCAAGAGGTGTCAAGTTCACGGTGTAGTGCTGGAGTACATAGTTCAAAAGTCAGTGGCTAAAAATGTGGTCACTCTGATTCGAGGCCGTGAGCCCCAACTCAAAGGAAGCACTTGGGCACGGGTCCGCCGACTCTCTATTCAGTCTAGCACCAAAGAAAGTTTTGATGAACTTGATGATGAAGACAAGTCTGCTTTAAGGTCGTTAACAATGTTCAAGACTGAGCCTACTGATTTAAAGATGTGCAAGATGCTGCGGATCCTTGATCTTGAAGGTTGCCATGGGCTAGACCAGGAGGGGTTTCTTGAAGGCTTAAGTGAATTGCTGCTTCTCAAGTACCTCAACCTCAGGAATACTCGCATCAACAAGCTTCCCACAAAAATAAAGAAACTGCAACGTTTGGAGACGCTGGACATCCGAGAGACAAAGGTGGAAATATTGCCCATGGAGGTCATCATGTTGCCCAAGTTAGCTTATCTGTTTGGCAAGTTTCAGCTACCTGAGGTTCCCACTATAGGAACAGAAGCAGAGAAGCTTTATGAGTTCCTGAAAAAGAAAAGTGCGCTGCACACACTTGCTGGATTTGTTACCAATAAGAGACAGAGTCCAGAACATGTTATACTTCTAGCAAGAAACCTGAAGAAGGTTAAAGTATGGTGCAACGATACTCCTGCTAATGCGCCAACGAGGGAAGTCGCCTCAAGCAGTGCTGCTGCTTCTGATCGTCCATCAACAAGGAAAAGTAGTAACTGGTGCCTTCCGAGGTCTGGCAAAACACGTCTAGTGTCACAGGATCAGGACTGTCCTTGGAACAAGACTGAAGAACATCTAAGTAACATGGACTATATCAAGCTTCTGAAGATGTGCGGCACCCCTCTAGAGTCTGTATCCATTACTTCCAGTGCAATTTGCAATGAGTTCTTGGGCTCACTAGAGGGTCCGTGCACCATCAGTTCTATCAAACTGCGGGGTATTTTGAACAGTCTGCCTAATTCTAACAAGTTAAGGGAGCTAGGTAGAATTAAGAAGCTGCAGCTCTTCTCAACTGGTCTCACCGTCAAAGATCTATCGGCCTTGCAAAATTTATGTGGCTTGGAATATCTGAAGCTGGTGGAGCATACTGAGAGATTCTGCAACGGTGTTTTCGTTGTGGAGAAGAATGGATTTGAAAGCCTTAAGAGCCTGTGCATTGACGCCCCAAAGGTTCCAAAAATGGAATTCAAAGAAGGATCCATGAAAAGCCTAACATCCCTTTACCTCCTTTGTTCAAATTCTCAGATGCCATCAGGAATCATCGAGGGCATCTCACATCTTGCAAATCTCAGTGAAGTGATACTCCACGGTTCAATGCAACGAGCATGGGAAGCAATGGCAAACGGGCACCCTAACCGCCCAAGTGTGAAGAGGCAATCAGAACCAACTGCCTAGCAGCATATGTAACTTTCTTCTTGCGTTGTTTTGTCTGATATTTCCATCATGGAAGTGGTTATGTAGTTGCATTTCAATACTTGATAAGGTAGTATTATATTATATATCAATATAATGTACCACAGTATTGTCCTCTAAAAACTCTCTCCAGGCTAGTGCTGCGGCCTGTGGGTGTACCCATCAGGATTCAGAGTCTCAGACTTGGTGATGGTGTCCACTTATTTTCGAAGTACACAATGATCAGTGGTTTCGATGTGGTGTGTATTGAGGATGCCTGTGAGTCTTCAATGTACTATTAGAAAATGTTTATGTATTTGACTACATTTCTTTATTTGGTTTGGTCAAGTTTTAAATTAATGTGGAGAAAATTAATGCACATTCAGCTGGTAACACACCACTGACTCTAAAAGTGTAGGTTAATGGGAACACCTATACTTAAGCAATATATCCAACCCTCTCCAGTCACAAAATAAGTGACATTTGGATATCGATATGATCTCAAAAATATAATTTTGACTGTAAATTTTTATTACAAATATTAAAAAACTATAGGAAAAATATACTTTTATGAAACTATACCCCAAGACAAATCTACTCCTATTATTCTTGAATATCCAAACTCAATGCATAAAAAATAATATACGCATCTAAAGTTTAAAATCATTTACTTAAGCCAAACCCAAAACATCATTTATTTGTTGTTGGAGGGAGTAGGAGTACTCAATGATGATATACAAATCATACAACCTACACGTGTTGCCAATTAATCTCTCCATTATATTTCGTAATATATTATAAGCCCATGCCCATCATCACACGTAGGCAAACCAAAATCAAAATCGATGAATGGACATTAGTTGGTGTGTACTTTGGAACGTGCACACAAATCTATACTTTAATTACCTTACGTAGGTTTGTTATTCCCCATCTAAAGCCACACTCCAAAGATAAAGTCTCCTGAAAACAGATATACTCAATGTCATGGACATACATTGTGAAATAGAGCCAGTTAGTGACATAACGGAACCACATTTTTTTTGTTACTTATAATAATAAAAAATAAAACTCAAACTTCCATTGCACAATGACACCCCAATTTCAAGAAATTACAATTAAATATTAGTAATATTTAGAGTCAACTTGTAACTCAAAATTCATTTGAGGTTTTGCCCGGATTGATCAGTAGGACTTGGCAGACTCCTAAACTGAATCTTGATTTGTCAATATATTTTTTTATGAAATTACTATGTCGGTCACATATTAGTGATGTTTTGAGGTTGTATTAAGTTAATCACTTCACACTTTGAGTTGAAAATATATTTACATGTCCAATCTCATTGTTTTAAAGTGCTACAAATATATATATTTTAAAGGTACTTCTTTCATAAAAGTACACATTTGTTATGTTTTATATAATAGTATAATAAAAACTAGTAGTAATTTCAAACAATTGACTTGAGACAACATGAAAATGTCACGTATTTATGACCCGTAGGAAGTATATTTCAAGATAAATCTACCTATTAAAAAGTAACACATAAAAGTGTTTCTCAGAAAAAAAAGTACTCTGCAACTAAAGATTGATTCCACCAATATTTCTATACCTAAATATCTGAAAGGACTCGATGTAGACGATCCGAGTCATTATTCCACCTTTCTTATTTCTATATTACCAGTTGCCTTTGCAAAATGCTTTTGCTTTTGCAGTACGATGTCGATGGAGTTATCAAATTAGCCAGCAACAACAATATGCACCTAAAGACTTGGAATCAGTCTAAATGTAAAGGGGGATAGACTATAGCAATAAAAATAAAAAGTAACTATGTATAGCATAGTGTATTAATCACATTACAGAGGATTAGACTAAATGGACAAAAATCCCCAATTTGTAGAAGACATGGCTTGCAAGTTGGAGCGATAGAGCTTGGGGGGAAACTGGACTGATGGGTGATTGCAGCATATGAGAGAAACTGGACTGCTTGTAGGCTACAAAATTCAACTAGTTTCTGAAATAATTGAAACAAAGCGCACCATTGTAACTTGCCCCCCCCCCCCCCACCCCAACCCCCCAGGTTGGATTATGTTAGCTGCTACGTTCTATTTGATTTGTATAAAAATAATCATGATCAAAATTAAGAGTGCTTTGAACTTTGGGTGATGTAAGTGTAAAAATGCCCAAGAACTCAAATACTAGATAACATGCCACGTTCATCTTTTAAAACCATTTAAATTCCCTCCTGCACCAGTTAATGCCTTGTTTGTTACTAGGGTATTTTAGGGGATTGGTTGGGATAATCCTCTAGTGGATTGGATGAAACCCCAAACTTCAGCCAGTCCCCTAGGGGATTGGGGATCCAATCCACTAGGTAGGGGTAGTGTATTGAATCCCCTAGGGGATTGAGAAAAATGAACTAGAGTTTGGGGATTTGTGGGGAAAGGTGGGGATCACTAGTAGAAAAGGGGCCTTTCGTCCACCACCATATTTGTCTTTAATCCCGGTTGCGTCTCAAACCGGGACTAAAGGGTCCATTTGTCCCGGTTCGAGGTGGCCGGGGCGTCCGCGGGCTTTAGTCCCGGTTCGGTTGGGACTTTTAGTCCCGGTTCGTGGCTGGAACCGGGGCTAAAGGGGCGAGCGCCTTTAGTCCCGGTTCGTGGCTCGAACCGGGACTAAAGGGTCTATCTTTAGTCCCGGTTTGAATCACCAACCGGGACTAAAGACAATTTTGACTTATTTTGCAAAAAAACGTTATGAAAACTTCAAATGACCGCTATTTCTGCATACGATGTCGGAAAAAAAGTATAATGTATCAAAATGATCGGCAAAAAATTAGCATTCCGAATTCAACAGCTTAAGGTCGTTTGGAATTTTTTCATATTTTTGAAATTCGAAAAGAGTCAAAATTCATATTTTTAAAATTTTAAAAAAATCAAAAAATAAAAATGATGTCATATTTGGATTCCTCACATTTTTCTGATAATAATAAATATATTATTTGTCGATTTTCGATTTACAGATTTAAAGATATGAATTATGCCATGTTAAATAAATAAATGCCAAAAAGTAATAAAATATTATTATTACTTATTTTATTTTCATTGTAATTCAAATATTAGTACTACTTATTCATTATTGTTTACTTAAATAATTATTTGTGGTTCCAAAAAATAAAGACGTGTGACACAATGGTATAAGAGTTAATAGAATTGATATGGTAGTATTGACAACAAGGAACAACAAAATTCGCGGGACCACAGCAGGAAGGAACTAAGAAGTTAAGCGTGCTGAGGGTGGAGTAGTGTGAGGATGGGTGATCGATCGGGAAGTTTGACCAAGACTGAAATTTGACCAAAGATTAAATGTAATTAGTACTAAAAAATGTCCAAGTGAGAGATTAATGAGTCAAACATTCGAAAATAAAAAATTCGAAAAAAAAATCAGATTTTTTTCGTGCCCGAGCCGGCCCCCCAGGTGCAGACCCTTTAGTCCCGGTTTGTGACCAACCCGGGACTAAAGGGGGGGGACCTTTAGTCCCGCTTGTTTAGTCTCGGTTGGTCAACCCGGGACTAAAGGGCCTCCCAACCCGGGACAACAAGCCCATTTTCTACTAGTGGATAAAACCCGTCCAATACACTAGAAACAAACGATGTTTTGAGATATGTGGCTATTTGGGGGTTTGACCGGGATAATCCTCACCAATCTCTAAAAAAACTCTAGAAACAAACAGAGCTAAAAGTGTTTTTCAAGGTAGTATTGTCATCCTTTTTAGTTCACGAACAAATCCGGTAAACACCAGGTAAGGTTATTAAACAACGAAAAATAAATATCTCCAAGCTTCCAAAAATTCTGAGAGAAATCCTATAGATTGATTGAGATACAGAAAAGCTAACTAAAATATTTTGGGCACATAAAAATATCTCAAAAACTTGCACAGTTTTGGGTTAGCTATAGGGAAATAGTCAAATATCCAAAAAAAATATTTTTTTAAAACATTCTAATCGAAGTCTAACATCATTCTGAAAACTTTCCAAAACAAAAACATGAGTTGTAGTTAACATGAGCGCAACATACTCCAATAATGGTTGCGGTAATATAATGCTGATTGCATCTTGTGTTCTGTTGTTGAAAAATGTGTTTAAACTTCGATTAGAATGTTTTCAGAATTTCTTGGATTTTCTAGATGTTTTTCTATTTTTCATGAGCTAAATCCTTTTAAAATATTCTATGAATATTTTCATGAGCTTAAAATTTTTTTTTTTCATCTTTCTCTTTTCAAATCGACCTCTAAGATTTTTCTTGGAATTTTTAAAGCTTGGGTTTGTTGTTTATCCGATTTGTGTTTGAATTAAATATACATTCATTGTTCGAAATCATCTTAGTAATAACTACTTTTAATGGTGTCAGGAGGTAATTTAAATATCATGGAGAGATGAGGATTTGTGTTCGACAATCTTTTATTCTTTACGCATATCTGATATTTGTGTTCGGGTGTTTTGTAAACTCAGCAACATGTTTAGGGTGGCAAAATGGACTGTACTATAAAATTAATAATATATTATATGTTTGATCATCTTTAGGAACTTTCTTTATCCAATAATATTGGTGGTGAATCTTTCTTGTCGGCTGCAATTGAAAAAGAGAGAAGACGTTCTACGGAATGACCACTAAGAGCAAGTACATTGCTACATGTAGGCAGTCTCATATGTCATCTCATGCAGTGTCACGTAGGAATTTTGATGATGCGGAGCAGAGAGAGCAAGGAGAGAGAAAGAGGTAATTGTTTCGCGAAACAACTGCCTTATGAACGAAACAACCATTGTACGAGTTATTGTTGACATGCACCTTATAATTTTTCTTTTTTCATATGCAGAAGAATTATATAGCTCTACCAGATAACTTAAAAGATAACTCATTGTATGAGTTATCTCAAGATTATGTATCAATGCATGATACCACTAGTGCGTGTGGTATGTGTCCTGAACGACTTGCTAGGTCCCAAGTCTTGGAACTGGACGTGCAATACGTAAAGAATAAAAGATTGACAAAGACGCTACGTTTTTGTTTCGAAAGAAAAGATAATGCTACTTTTTTTCGGAAGATAAGATGCTACCTTTTCTTGGAACAACTTTTCGAAAAGCATAACGAGCTTTTATAATTATCCGGTGCTTTGGAATGATTGAGCATCTTGTTACGTGCGAGATGCCGTTTTAATTTTTTTTTTGAGGGACAGGAGTTACTAATAGAACAGAGAAGAGAGTAGTGGGTACGTGGGCCTGCGCTTACATGCGGCCATTTACGAACCATGCAGTCAACAACAATCGGTAGCAGATTTAGCCCAGGTTCAGCTACACTGCAAGACGCAATTACTCAAAAGCGCATGTTGATCGCAAAAGCTAGTGTCCCATTATTTTGAATTTTTTTTTTACGATTTATCAAAAATAATGCACCTTTTCAAAATTTAGCAGAAATAGCAGCCAAACGCTGTTTGAAATGGCGGCCGCTGCCCAGGCTTCTACCAGAGCAGCGCACCGTCCCTATTGACGTGCACAGACAGGTAGGTACGTTCACTTAAGTTTCGTTAAATCAAAGTTTACCAATGTATTTACGGCATTGTGACTAGAATCGATTGTTGCGACAGTTGGACGCGGAGGGGACACGGCGCGGGGATGCTGTGGGAGGGCAAGGTGCAGCAGGACGTCGTCACCCTCACCGAGGCGCGACCGCATGACGACGATGCCTCCTACTCCGCGAGCACGGCAACACCACACACCGTCGACCTCGGCGCCCCCAGCTGCCACGACGTACGCGCCGACAGCTCCAGTTCCTCCCAGGTACGCGCCGAGGGCTCCGCTGCGTCCGTCTCGTCTAGGGCCCCGACCAGAGATGATGACCCACGTCCAGGGCTCAGGTACGGCCCTTTACCAATATAATACTAATATAATAATCGCTAATGTCATTATAATACGTTGCAGGGTACCGATCCGACTGGACAGACGAGGACGCACCGCCGGAGGAGGCTGGGTCCCCGATGCCCGTGGACACGAACGTCGACGACTGGCTGAGCGGCGGCTACGCGACCTACGACGAGCTCATGGGGGCACCACTTCCGACGCAGCCGTCCCAGCCGGACACGGACCCGTTCTCGCAGGCGGGACCCTCGTCGCGGGCAGGGCCGTCGTCGCAGTCGTAGGCATGGCCGTCGTCGCAGCGACCATCGGTGTCGCATCGAGGATCGCAGGTTGTGCTGGAGACACCGCCGCGACCCCGACGCGAGGTCGTGCCACCAAAACCCCTGACGTACTCCCCGTTCCAGCCGAGACCCACTAGGAGGGGTAGAGGACGGGTGCCCCCACCGGCCAAGAGGGGTTGTATTTAGTTTCATTTGTTTTTTATTTGTTATTCAGTTTCGAGACACTTTTCTATTATTTAACTATTCAACGTTGTACTATTTTGTTGATTGCCGTAATCTTTTACCAGAGCTACTTCTGCAAAAAACAAAAAAAAAACGTATAAAAAATGAAACAGGGACCTAACCGCCGGATGATACGGCGGTAGGCCCTAACCGCCGTATCATTCGGCGGTAAGGGTTCAACCGCCCTATGAAACGGCGGTAGGGCGTTTCGGCCCCTTACCGCCCTTTAAAATAGCGTTTGGTCGCTATTTTTGACAAATTTTGAGAAGGTGCATTTTTTTGATAAACCGTAAAAAAAATTCCATTATTTTATTGTCAGCAGTTATATTATGGTCTTATGGGTGGCCCAAATTGACTTGATCAAGGAATTCTGCAGGGCCAACTGGGCCGACCAACAGACCCACTCCGATCACCTGCAGGCCCATTACAGATGCTACTGAATAAACAACACAGCTCTCTGAATCGATTTGATATAGCTGTAAGCATTCCCCGGGAACGTGGAGGCCGGATTTTATTCCATTTCTTGGTCAGGACATTGACATGAAAGGGATGGATGGTACTAGTTAGTCGTAAAGATAAAAAGAAACACGCCTACTGCAAGCTGGCCTGCGAGTAAGTGAATGTTATTGTACAACCACTTCCAGTAAATGATCAGCAGGCAGGACATCCGACAGCACACGCCTGCTGCAAGCTGGCCTGCGACATTATTCTTTGTTCGGTTGGCTCGTGGCCGGTGCTGATCTATTGTGAGAGAAAAATACCGTTGGTTGACTGGTGCCAGGTGGCCTGGTCGAACAAACTATTTGCATGGAAGAAATGTCATCAGATTCATGATAGTGTCTATCTGGGCTACCGCGAGGTATGTGTATCTGATCGAAGCAACTATTTGCATGGAAGAACAAACTAAGGAATGGTGTTTTTTGATACTAATAGCTAATTTTAAAACATCTTCATGATGCTTTAGTGGCTTTCTGAATCACATTGGAGAGTTATACTTCAAGATTTTCTCATATGTGCTGATAAGATGCGATCTCTGACGTGGCAGATTAACATGCGTGTTATTGTCGAGATATGTTCAGCTCAGGTCTTTATGCACGAGAACAAACTAAGACCCAATTGTTCATGGAGATCTTAGACCTGCCAACATTCTCCTTGATGCTAACTTCCATATCAAATTTAATAGGTACATGCAGTATGGGAACTTTTTATCACTTTCTAAATCCTTCATCTATCTAACATGTTGAGATATTTTAAATCCTGTCCGTTTAATTTTCAATCAACGATTCAGATTATCCCGATGTCGAGCACCAAACACGTTTGACCGGTCAAACAGTTATTTTGATCCGTATAGGGAAAAGGAAAAAGAAACACATCCTACCGGCGCACGTTACAGGAAAAAAAAAATCAACACCGGAAACCTGATCGATCAGGTTAGCCTCCTCCTCCCAGGCCCCGATCTGGACACCTGCCGGTGGCGTGACCGGCCGACCTTGCTTACGTGACCCTCTACGGTTGAGATCCAAACCAGCTAGTTTCATGTACGATCAATCAGATCCAAACTAACTAGCTTCGTTTATGTACGCAGAAACTAATCCACGTGCAACTTCTCGATCGACCAAGCCCATCCTAGCTAGCTTGTCCTATTCCTTTTCCTTTTCTTTGACTTGTTTATTTTTTCCTTTTCCGGATCGGGTGTCTCCGATTCGGGTGTCACAATGGTTTGAAAAAGATTATAATTATTTTTTGAAAATAGTTTCTATTGAATATTTTAAAATTTGTATCATCAAAATATTATAGTCATGCAGGTGTTCCAGTGGTCTATGGATGTTAAATTTTGTGGAGTATTTAACTGGAGATTCTTTCCTGGCACATCATCATTAAAACGTAAATAGTGGATAATGTTTTCTTGGTTCATGTTTCTAAAGTATTTTAGAACTAATAATTATAATATATTTTTATATCGTAAATAATATTAAAGACATGTGCGTTGATGTTACATGCACTGTTACATTGTTGGACTATGAGACGTATTTAAGTGCCTTGGTAATAAAACTCGCTAAACACAAAATATTATTCAAAAGAGGTCTATATATAATATTTTTATGACACGCACGTTGCACGTTTACTTAACTTGGGCGTTTTCGCGATATAATTTGTTTTTGTCTTCCGTGCGTTGCACGGGCATGTTTGCTAGTACTTACAAATAGGCAAATGTGCACACATCCTTACACGGTTTAGTCATGAAAACAATGGCTTTGGTAACAAAAAAAACACTAAACAATAATAGGGATTTATATTTTAGTGGTGTGCGTTGCACGTGCAAAGTTACTAGTCAATTGTTAAAGGGACAAATGCATATCACATACACTTTTATTCTTTCCTATCCTCTCAAATCTCGGTCGAATAAATAAATGCGATTTTTTGGAAACTGGAAGAAAAAATGTTTTCCATTGGGTACTGCCAAAGAAAGGAAGCCAAAGAAGGTAGGCAATAAAGGTCTTCTATACACAAGAAAGACTAAGTAGGTAAATCATTAAAGCTTGGTAATCTACTGCATTAGGAAAGGTATAATTAGGAACGGTATAAATAGGAAAGGTATAAATGAAGGAGACAAAAATCAAGGGAAAAATAATTTGCAGTTACTAATAGAATCACATAATGATCGATCCTACATATGAAAATTCTATATTATGCGCCTCACCAAAAGGACAAGAGCAAAAATCCACTCCCATTTTCGTAACACAATGGCCATTCTAAGGAAGTCAAGATCATTTTTCTTGTGGCCCTTCTTGTCGCAGCCATTCTTGTCTCATCTTGCTACGCATCCAAGGATGATCTAGGTGTGTACTATTTATCAGACTCAACAATTACTTATGTGGTATGAAGTTTTGACACAGATGCTAATTGTAATGTGTATGTCAATGACATGTCGTGTGTGCAGGTGAGATGAAGGCGGTGATAGAACCAATGGACATCACCAAGTGTGAGGTGCTTGCAGGATGTAACGCTAATTCATGCCAGATTCACTGCTTTGGGAGCAGCTCCGGGGGAGAAGGATTTTGCGTCCTCCTGCCAGATAATAAGTATGAATGTTGTTGTGACGCACTCCCTCCGCCATTAGCATGAGGTCTGAGATTCAAAATAGCAGTTAATCCTGTTAGCTACCATTCATGCATCTCACCTCCATCCGGGTGCAGATTTAGCATGGCAATATATTGGAAATAAAGTTGTTCTAGACGACACATATATGTTGAAAAAATTCAATATATCAATATCTTATCTTAATGTTTTTGTAGCAATGAAGTGAAACAAGAGACAAAAGCTGAACTAAACATGATTCAAAACTGTATGAGATGGTCCAGTTTTCAGAGTTCGTCGTCGTTATCGTCGTCCTCAGATTTAAAATCGACGCGGCACTTCGCCACCAACTCGACGTAGCCTTTGTTGCACCATTGGTGGCGGATGGAGGTTTGGAACAGTAGGCCGTCTTTTCCTGGAACGCCGAGGGTCAGCACCAGCCGTGCGTGGTCGTCTGGCAGCCGACGCCTGCTCTCGCTCTCGCCTCCTCGCGGCCGTCAACCCCTGTATCGACGTCCTTCGAAATTCCGGTGGATGCCATTGCCAGCGTGGTCGTGATCTGCGTCGATCTACGGTCTACAGAAAAAACCCAACCCTAGCTTCTAGCGTCACACTTTAATTTTTTTTCCGGGAATCAGGGAAGCACAGCCCGAACATAGCATCCCACCTTTCCACAAACAGACTCCAACTGAGCCAGGCCTCTACTTATTGCCAAACAGGGGGCGACTTAATTCTGCAATCCAAAATAAGTAAAAAAAAGAATGCAGCCGCATGCTTTCCTGATAGCAAATCCTCCCACCCTCTAAAATATCTTACACGTGTGACCAATTCATCATTGAGACGGGTTTATTTTTTCTACTTTCTTAGTTTTTTTCTCAACCTCTTCGTTGTGCCTCTGGAATCTCGACCGGATGCGTGCCGCCGAATCAGGCGTCGTCGACCGAGCTCCACCGACGCCTTGGGAAGCCACATCCCGAGAAGGGCGGCAAAGGTGTAGGTGGTATTTTTAATGGGGGAACCTAAATATTCTAGGGATAGAGGATGATTTGCATGATCTATATTGGTTTTGGATAGATCGATCAAATCAAAACAGCACGAAAATACGCACACAACATACTTATAGCCGCGGGGCACATTAATTGTGCCCGGGGCTCCGATTTAATACTCCGCACAAGGTTTACCTATGGCTGGATATGTTACACTTGACAAACACGGAGGAGCCGACATAGTATATCCTGAGGGTCATTTACCAAGTCTAACACTTGGCAAAGACGGTGTTAAGTATAACGTGGGTTTAGCCGAGTATTTTAGGTAGTCGGCACATGGAGGCTTTCGTGTACTGTCCATGATCGACTACCAATCATACTTTTAGATTTTCTGGCCCATCTTATCCATTACTTGTATCACGAGAGGAAAAGTGATATATATCTTCCTTTCTGCTGCCATTGTTATTCACTTACTGACTCTGCCATGGGCTTAATTAGTCCATTGGACAATAGTACATAGTAGAAGAAAATGTGAATAATGTTCGTAAATCTCAGTTTGAGAAAGAACAGAAAAGAAAATATAAAAGAACAAATCACAAGTGTGTGCTGTCAGCTATTATGAACTAAGCATATGCATGTCGAGAAAAAGAAGCAATATACGTACTCCCTCCGTTCCAAAATATAAGATGTTTTAGCTTTTGTCCACATTCACATGTATCTAGATGTATGTGCACATGTTTTAATATGTATGTACATCCATTTGGGTTTGTACCTAGCCAACATGTGAGCTAGGTAGAACATCTTATATTGTGGAACGGAGGGAGTATGTAACTTTAACGACCTCATGTATGCCTGTATTGCAGTGATGGATCATTCGAGGCCAGTAAAATCATTGTATTTCTCCCACAGCTCATCGATGTACTTGATTGTCTCGGCGAGGTTCTCGTCGTAGTCGCCCTCTATCTCCGCATACCCCCTTGCGCACAGCTCGGTGTGTACCCTGGCCTGTTCTTGCTGCAGATGGTTGTATATCCTCTCCATGCGCGCCGCTTGCTGCTCCATGCGGGCCGCTCGTGGTTCCATCCGCCGCCGCAGCTCCTCGTAAACCTCTCGTCCGCCACGTTCAAGGACTTTGCCAATGGGACGGTGTCCTCCCCCTCCTCCTTCTCCTCCTCGGCGTCAGCGACGGCGGCGGGCGGCCACTCCATGTTCGCCGGCATGGACATGATGAGGCTCTCGACCTCGTCGTCGGGCAGACGACCCCTCTTCGTCTCCTGCATCGCCTCCATCTTCTCGGTTTCCGTCGTGTCCACTTCCAAGATATCCATGCCACGGCTGTGCAGAGCTGCCGTCGATCTCGATCTATATAAAGAGAGCGAAATCAGGCTGTGCAGCCGGCACCGGACCGGACTCTGCTACAGAGTCAGCCCAGCCCAACTCGTTTTCTACGGCTTGTAGCTGCGGTGCGGCGGGTGAAGGAAGGCCCACCTGCGTGCCTGGGTTTAAAATCATCACTCCAGGTGACTTCAGTTTACCAATAAAAAAAAGGTGACTTCATTTAAAATCCGGCCCTTTCATATCAGTCGAGAGAGTCTCTGTTGAAAAAAAACATGTCAAATACAAATCCGTTGCACAAGTAGCAGCATGGCCGAGTTTACTTTTCTCTACCCGCGCGCATGTTTCGTTGGGTGTGCGATATGTCAATGGAGTCGTCGTTTCTTTGACCCACTAGTAGAAAACAGGGCATTGGTGCCTCCCCTTTAGTACCGACTGAACTAAAACCGGTACTAAAGGGGCATTAGCACCGGCTGTGTTTGCGTGTCAGCCGGGGCCTCGCGGCGTGACCCTTTAGTACCGGTTGCTAATAGCAACCGGTACTAAAGGTCTCGGCCAATATAAGCTTCTTCCACCCCGAGCCACTCCATTTTTGGGCTCGAACTCAACTCCATTTTTCCTCTCTCTTTGCTCTCCCAAGCTCAAATTCACCCCATTTTCTCCAACAACTTCCAAGATTTGTGGCACCTACATATATAAGGGTTAGCAACTTCATCTTCTCTTCCGGCATTTCAAGTTTAGCTCATTTTCTTACAAGTTTAGCTAGTTTGATTTTGGTGGTGCTTGCAAGGTGTTTGATGAAATGCCTAAGTTAGGGTTTTCATTTGTTTATATGCATTTTGAGCTCAAATTAAAGTATAATTTGTGGTTTTATATAGTGTCGTCCCATCCCCTTTCTCACCGTCGTCGATCGCCCGCGCCGCTCCGTCACCGACACCACCTCGGTGAGCCTCTTGTTTTTATATTTGTTATTTAAAAAAATGTTAGTTATATGATTTAGATGCATAATTATTAATTGTATAATTTTCTTATTTGTATAATTGTTTGTTATATATAGTGTCATGGTTTTGACATCTGTCCCCACCGGCTCTCGTCCGATGTATTACTCGGATGTGGTAGATTGTTTGTTATAACGATATATTTGTTTAGTTTCGTGTTTATAACAATTATGCCGACCAACTTGACGTGCATATAATTTTATTTAGGAGGTAGTTGAACCGGAAATTCCAACCGACCCTATTGTCGAGTTTTTTATGCGAACCATGGCTCGCTCGATCCCCTTCGTACGATCCACCGCGACGCGGTTCTCGTCAGTCGTCATCTAACAAATCCGCACCGTCCGACGCCCCACAATAAAATTCCACCGTTCTCTCCCCGCTGCGGAAAACAGGAAACCCTCTCTGACCCCCTCCCTCTCGTACACCATCCCCTTCTTCCAAGCTCGATCCAATCGCGCCTCTGCCATCTACCTCGCCGGCCACCCTGTCCCTGTATCACGGGCAGTCCTCCGAAGGTCATGTTCCTCTCCTCCGCTTCCCCTACTCACCTCACAGACCAGGGCACACGAGAGTACGCCCCTGCCGGCGGCGCCATAGCGAGCAGCCGAGGACAGGTTAGGCGGCGGAGCTCCAGACCTGGCACTGGTGACCGACGGGGACGACCAAAGCGTGACTGGACGATGGTGGCACCCAGCGACAGCCTCGTCCGGCGGGAGGGACGCAGGCCGAAGGGCGGTGCGGAGGCACAAAGGACGAGCAGGTGCTCGCCTGCTCGAGGTGCTGCTGCTGGCGACCACAATGCTGACGCCCTCGGACGGATCGAACAGTCCAAGCAGACAATCATAAAAATCCACCGTTCGATATCTCCTCCCTGTTGTTGCCGCTTGCTCATAAGTGCTTAAATTCGAGTGTGCAGGTGAAGATGGTGGATGTGGGTTCTGGAGGGGGCAACGTAGATTCGCGCAGGTGCTGGAGCAAAACAACCCTTGGAAGCCCTTCTTTTCTTTGCAATTTTGTAAGTCATGACTTCTTGATTTGCCTTTTATTCGGCTGATACTTGTTTACTGTGTGTTGGTCTGAGCTTAATGATGTATCCTACGTAGCATGAAACAAATACTCTCTATTATTTGCATGTTTCGTATTAACTTCAGGTGGAAAACTAACCTTATAGTTCGAAAAGTGGGTTAGTTGGGCAAAACCCCTATCTCCTATATCGCCTCCATGCGCCGCGACGTCGAAATGCTCGGAATGAGTATATGTTGAAAATAACATAGGTATGTCATTCGAGATGTCTTACACTAAACATAAATGCCTTATATATATGTGTACATGAAAATAAACAGTCGCCTGTCAAGAAGCTTGATACGGTCTGAACATTGGCCTTTTTACGAGAATCAAGATAGTAGACATTGTCATTCACAAGCGAGATTGCAATAAGGATCCAGTGGGCTTGTTTTGAGCTACAAACAGTTGTGTGTTACAAGCTAACTAATTCACCAAATTATGTGGCAAAATACCTAATGAACCAAAAGTTACTTTACCTTGTCTTAAACGGCCACAGGATTAAATCTTTATCTTTAGTAGCCTCACACATAGACGATGTAATCCTCGACACCCCTCTCGTTCGATTCGAAATGTCCTCCGCGGCAGTCAGAAGGTCTAGGAAGAAGGCTAATTTTTTTTTAAATAATACTTTTTTAATTAATTTCGAAAAATATTACGCAAATCCGCGAAATTTCATAAATAATACGGCCTCGGCCTGGGCTAAGCCGATTAGGGCCTGTCGGCTGGGCTGGGCCGATATGGCTGTCGGCCGACGCCTGCGCCTGTCAGAGAACCATATCGGCCAGGGCTAAGCCGACTGGTCCCTGTCGGTCACGGCTAAGCCGATAACGCCTTTTCGGCCTTGGCCCAGCCGACCAGGCCCAGTCGGCTGTTACTGGGCCGACTGCTGCATGCATCTATATTTTCAGGCTATTTTCAGCCTTGCATTTCGACGACGCATTTTCAGCCTTGCGTTTCGACGACGCTGCACGTTATAATTGATACGAAATATTCCACATTGCATCGATAAATTAATTTAACATATAACACTACAGGTCCACGTTACAACTTCACAAGTTCTAAACACTGCATAGAACAACTACTTGTAAATAATACTTGGAACTCAACGATAACTAATTCTAATCAACGACTTCACTTCCCTCTGCCACGTGTTCGTGATGGAGGCATGAAGTCGTCATCACTATTATCATCGGCCACAGCCTTCGATGCACGAAAACTCTTCAACTTACGTCTAAAGTTGCCTTGTTTAGGAGGCATGAAATCATCATCACTATCATCTTGAACGGCTTTCTTGGATGATCCACCACTCTTCGTCGTTGATATTGCCCTCTTCACTGCATCAGCGTGAAGTGTGTTCCGTGGACGCCCATCAGGACAAGCGCCAAAAAGAATTTCCATCCAACCAAAATGAGGGATCTCTTTGTTCAGAAACTGTGCGACGGTGGGCCAGCGCTGGAAATAAAGAATATCAGACAAAAATAAGTTAGTACAATAACACTAGATTCTAACGTAATATAACTTCCGTACTCAGTTACCTCCACGTGAAATGCATAGGCCTCCGGCGAAAAATGGATTATCTTTGACTTAGGTGTCATAGTCATGTCCCGAAGACCCGCCTCGATATCTTTTAGCTCAGACACTCTCTGCCACTTCCACCGCCACCCATCAATTTCATCTAAAATTTCTTCAGGGGTCATCTGCGGGATTTTGTATTTTGTGGCTATAGTTTCTCCCAGCTCACAAATGTTGCCCCTCTCACTAACTAGCTCCCTACAACAACTCTTCGCCCTACCCATCAATTTCATCTAAATAATACTACCTTCAATCCATATTGCGGCTTCATACAGAATACACCACGACCTATATGGGTCCAAACCAGGACCCAAACTACCAGACATCGTTCCTATGCGACTAAGAAAATCACCGCGCACCACACGCCTCCATCACAAAATCTGCTGGGGTATATATAGCCTCACCCGGGAGAAAAAGAGTGGAGAAGAATGGCGGGAACAAAATGGCGGGAGGAAAGGGGCAGGAACAAAATGGCGGGAGAAATATGGTGGGAGAAAACTGGCGGGAGGAAAAGGACGGGAACAAAATGGCGGGAAAAATTGACCGGCAAGGGTGAAGCATCGTCGATAGTTAGACAAGTCCCAACATAGATATAAATAAGTCTGGTACATAGATAGATAGACAAGTCTCAACGAATAGAGTCTAGTACATAGATAGTTAGACAAGTCCCAACATAGATATAAATAAGTTCCAACATAGATATAAATAAGTCTGGTACATAGATAGATAGACAAGTCCCAACATAGATATAAATGGTACGTAGATACATAGACAAGTCTCAACGAATAGAGTGAAGTGTCAGCCACGACGTCTACCACGACGCGGAGGTGGTGGGTCAGGCGTCGTCCATCCAAGACTGTGCGGTGGCCGAACGTCACGTGCAGGAACCAGGGACTCGTCGTGGTCTTGTTGTGTCTCCTGTGTGGGCTGTGGTGGAGGAGTGTTGTACATACCCATCCAATTGTCCAGCTATGTGTGTGTTTCAAGGATGCTCCCACTTTCCTGCTCTGTCGAGGTGCGCCCCCGGCAATCCTAGAGTCGAGTACCCCAGGTAGATTATGAGGGAGAAGATGTGACGTGCTGGTAGTTCCGGACGGCTGACAAGCAAGGATTTACCCAGATTCGGCCCCTCATGTTGAGGTAAAGACCTACATCCTGCCTGTCTGATTATGATGGTATATGAGATTACATGGTGGCCGTGATGGCGATTGTGGTGGTGAGACGTGGTCTCGCTATGCTATGCGTGTATGCTATGTCTAATTGTGTGTGTCCGTATCCCCTCTTGGAGGTGCCCCTGCCTGGCTTTATATATGCAGCCAGGCAGGGTTTACATGAGTCCTAGTAGACTACGTCTTGGAGTCCTTGACTTGTGCTTGAAGTAACTTCTGGACCGCCAGGTGGGCCTTCGACTGGGCTGCACCAGGTATACCAATAATGGGGTGCCCGGAGGGTATATCCATGTCACTAGCCCCCGAGTGTCTGGTCGATTCGAAGTATCGGGCAGAGACTCAAAACAGTATGTCGAGTAGGCGTAGTTGATGCGTCGAGTGTGTTGATGACCATATGATGACTGTATTATCAATTCTTCATGAGCTGAATCATTTATGAGAAATCCAGTATATATGTATGAAACCCAATAAAAAATCCGGTGCGAGCTATAGAGAACCCGACTTTGATAAATCCGTGCGGGCTATAGAGAAACCCGACTTTGATAAATCCGTGCGGGCTATAGAGAACCCGACTTTGATAAATCCAATATGAGCAATGAAAACCCCAATTTTGATAAATCCAATATGAGCAATGAGAAATCCAACTTTGATAAATCCAGTATGAGTAATGAGAAATCCAACTTTGATAAATACAGTATGAGTAATAAAAATCCCAGTTTTGATGAAAATCATTTGCACTCGAGCCGGCGGCGAGTGCCCTCCCGATGGGAGTAGTTGATGAAATGTGAGTCATCCAAGGAGTTGCAGGTGTATTTCACCCTCTGATTCTTTGCTCATTTTGCTATGTATTTTTTGAGTCGAGGTTATCTCGATTGTGCTTGCAGGTCGGCAATTCGTCGACTGATATTTTGCATGAATTTTGCTATGTATTTTTTAGTCGAGAATGCCTCGATTGTGCATGCCGAGTCGGAAAATACGTCGACCAATGCTTTGTTTATTTTTCCTAGGGATAAGGGCGTAGTAGGCCCGGTACACTCGACGAATCGGGACCAGTTAACTGCACTTTTGGGCGAAACCATACTAGCCTTCAATCAGGTTCGAGTCCCCGGACTCGAAACTGGAACACTTTTGAAACTTTTGCCTAGGGATATTGACATAGTAGGCCTGATTCACTCGAAAATCGAGATCAGTTAACCGCACATTCGGGCGACACCATACTAGCCTTCAATCAGGTTCGAGTCCCCGGACTCGAAGCTGGAACATACTGGACAGACTCGACTCAGGCCGTTGTAGGTCTTACTGACTCGTTCTGCAGTTTAACTTTTGATACCTAACGCGTCCGTCAGGATTTTCATCATGTCTGTTGACACGGGAAAATTCAAGGAAAACACTGTAGGAGCGTCCCTCAGCCCAGCTCGATTGATCGGCGGGTCTTACCTTTGCATTTGCGTATGCAGCATCCGAAACATCTACGATTGGCATAGTCCGGGAATTTTGTGGATGAAATATGTATGAGGCTAAGTAGCTCAGTCGAATGATCATTCGACTGCTCTTGTGTGTAACGATTGATTGATTTTGCTCGCAATATCTATCGGGTGCGCGGCAGCGCTCCCGATGGGAGTAGCCCCCGAGTCTATGTGCAACTATTTGTAGTTGGGCGTAGGCTCAATTTGCCTTTATTTTGCTGTTGGCGAGTATTTTGTGAGTGCTCCAATCTTTGCGTCTGCTGGCGTAGACATTTGCCATATCCACAGCACTCGAGCCAGCGGCGAGTGCCCTCCTAATTGTCGAGTGAGCTTCGATTGCTTGTTTTGGACAACTTAATGTCTTTTGATCACAGTTTTTATCGGGTGCGCGACAACGCTCCCGATGGGAGTAGCCCCCGAGATTATGCTTAATTGCTTGCAGTTGAGGATAATCTCAAAGCTTTGAATCTTTTGCAGCAGTCAATAAAATTTTGATCCGCTCCTTGTCTTTGAAACGGTCGAGTGACCAATTTGTCTCAGTTTGATTGCCACCTTCAAAATCGACGAGGCGGTCGAGTGACCAGACTTGACTTGTTTTGATTTTCATCTTCGCAATCGACGAGGTGGTCGAGTGACCAGACTTGGCTTGTTTTGATTTTCATCTTCGCAATCGACGAGGTGGTCGAGTGACCGGTTTTGGCTTATTTGTTACGACATGTGCAGCACAGCCCCCGAGCCTCGGGTGCGGCCAAGGTGAATATGCTATAACCTGCATGGTGCAGCCCCCGAGTGTTCGGGTGCGTCAAGCGAATGAAGAAGTTTTGACTTTGCACGGCGCAGCCCCCGAGCCTTCGAGTGTGTCCGATGTTTGTGTATTTTCTTCGCGCGGCGCAGCCCCCGAGTACGCGGGTGTGGCCAAAGTTTTGCGAAGTTTGGGTCTGCGCGGCGCGGCCCCCGAGTATTCGAGTGTGGCCAAGGCTTTGCGAAGTCTGGGCTTGTGTGGCGCGGCACCCGATGAAGTATTAGGTGCGGCCAGGTATTGCAATGTTTAGTCGAAAGAAGTCGACGCGGCGGAACGGAGTCGACGCGGCGGATGTTGTACTGTGTGGTCAGTCGACGCGGCGGACCATAGTCGACGCGGCGGATGTTATGCTGCGTGGTCAGTCGACGCGGCGGACCGTAGTCGACACGGTGGATGTTATGCTGCGCGGTCAGTCGACGCGTTGGACCGTAGTCGACGCGGCAGAGTCGAGAAGCGCCAGCCTTCGAGTGTTGGATGCAACCAGAGCAGGTTTATAATTGAAAAAATAATACTGACTTAGCTGTTCATGAGCGATGGAAATCTGTAGACTGTTGTTATTTGTCGTTGATGACGAAGCGCCAGCCCCCGAGTCTCGGAGGCGGAGTTGAGTATGTGGAGTCGACGACGACACTCGAGTCGCCTGTCGAGTGCAGCGATGAAGTTGATGTCGTGGTTGATGATACTGAGTCGATGAAGACACTGGAGTCGCCTTGTCGAGTGTGATGACGTATTTGTTTTGTCGTATATGAGGAATCGCCAGCCCTTGAGTCTCGGGTGTGAGTGCAAACGCCTCCCTCTTATCGAGTCGACGGTCTGTCGGGTGCGCGGAGTCGAAATTGATGTCCTTGTTGATGTCGAGTGCCAGCCCCTGAGTATTAGGAGCGCCTTGCGTTGATGTAGAAGTTGACGAGCGACTGAAGATACGCAGCTCCACTGCTACCCCGAGTCACCGGTTTGTCGGGTGCGCGCAGTCGAATATAATGTCGTTTTTTATTTCGAGTGCAAACTCTTCGAGGGTATGTAGTGCCCTTCCACGAAGCGGGCTTTGTGTGCTAGTACCGCCGTGTTGGTTGAATGATGTTGAGTGAGTCGAGTTGCCGAGTCGATGACATCGCCGAGCTAGTTGCTTGCTCTTTTCCTGTTTCCATTGCTCGTACGTGAGCTTGTGCATGCATATGTGATTAGCGTGATGATCTCCTTCTTTTCTCCGTGCATGTGCAGCTCGGAGGGATCGCTGCTTGCTTTTGGGTTGTCTTCTTTGCTTTTTTCTTGATTGTCGATTGCTTCCTCCAGCTAGCCAGCACCCGATTGATCTGTGCCTGATTTTTGCTAAACAGGAGCAGCCGGAGCACGTATCGGGTGTGCATGCATGATGCCTGCTGCCTCGCCGCGTGCATGTATTGGTCTAGCTGCTCTTTGTGATGGATCATTGGGATTTGGTACTCCTCGTACATGCGCACACATGTTTGAGAAATAAAGTTGTTAGTAGAAAATAGTGAATATAGTGATTAAACAAATAAGACAAGGATCGATCTATGATAGAGATCGAATCTATGCGTTGCATGTGCTTGCTGCTCATTTGCATCCGACGTGTGTGAATAGGATAGGAGCTCGTTAGCTCGTCTGCTCGTCGACTTCCTTGATCCGCTCGTGAGGCATATGCTCCTTTGCCTGCTCTGCCTCACCTGGGTTGACGCATGAGACCAGCTAGCGATGGCAGCTGTAGCGTACGCTACCGCCTGCTCTTGGGACTTGATCAGCCGAAGCGTCTAGTCGTCAGCCTTGTCGATATGCGAGATGTAACCAGGTCGGCTTTGCGTGTGCGTGCCGCATCTGTCCATGCTGAAGCGAAACGAGTCCGTGCAGGAGTTGCCGAGATTTCGAATCCTCGCTGATCGCGCGATTGATTGTGTGAGGCCCTTTTGCCTTTGGACCTGATCCAGCGACGAGACGCTGGCCGTGTTGAACTTGGCTAGTTGCTTTGCCGATCACGATTCGAACTAGTGCGCTGTCGACGAATCTTGATCTAGTAGATTTGACCAGCAACACCCGACGGCCCCGTGCACACGGAGCGTCGCTAGATTGGATCGTAAAGGTTTGCGTACAGAACGCCGCCACCACCCGATGAAGTTATCGGCTGCTTGTTGATGATGAATTTGATCGCGTTGCCTGCGATGTGACGCAGATTGGATCTGCTATGTACGGAACGCCTCCGCTAGATGCGATCTGGTCGCTTTTGTCGATGAAGATTTGCCGATGAATATGATGAAGCCGCCGAAACCGCGATCCAGCACGCGTCTTTCCCACAGACGGCGTCAATTGTCGAGGTGCGCCCCCGGCAATCCTAGAGTCGAGTACCCCAGGTAGATTATGAGGGAGAAGATGTGACGTGCTGGTAGTTCCGGACGGCTGACAAGCAAGGATTTACCCAGGTTCGGCCCCTCATGTTGAGGTAAAGACCTACATCCTGCCTGTCTGATTATGATGGTATATGAGATTACATGGTGGCCGTGATGGCGATTGTGGTGGTGAGACGTGGTCTCGCTATGCTATGCGTGTATGCTATGTCTAATTGTGTGTGTCTGTATCCCCTCTTGGAGGTGCCCCTGCCTGGCTTTATATATGCAGCCAGGCAGGGTTTACATGAGTCCTAATAGACTATGTCTTGGAGTCCTTGACTTGTGCTTGAAGTAACATCTGGAACGCCAAGTGGGCCTTCGACTGGGCTGCACCAGGTATACCAATAATGGGGTGCCCGGAGGGTATATCCATGTCATGCTCACTCTCCCATGCGGATCCAGACGACTACTGAGCGGACATAGACGGACGATATCCGTAGGCTCATGAATGCAATAAAACTGTAAGAAACAAGTACGTAGCATTTAGCGTGGTGAATAAAAATTTACAAGGTACTTACCCTGTGGCTGGGGAGGTGGTCGAAGTTGGTAGCCCGTCGTGGGACTGAACTGCTGATGCCAAGACGAGCCTCCAGCCTGGTCAGGAGAGGGTGCCCTGGGCGACGGGGGCGACGTCATATAAAAGCATAGTCTAGCTTTAAAACACTGATCCACACGATGGTTTTGATCCACATCCGGACCGATCAAGTATACTTGTTCCATTTCTGCAATACAAATTATGAACTTAGTGCATATAAAAGCATAGTCTAGCTTTAAAACACTGATCCACACTGATTACAGATAAAAGCATAGTCTAGATTTAAAACATGTCCTAGTTTCTTCCTCTTCCTCTTGGTCCTCGGCTGCCTCGCCCACGTGGAGCAGCTGCTCTAGATGCCATAGCAGCATCAGTAGGTGGGAATTTTGTACAACCAGTGTCTCTGTGACCAAAATCATTGCACAGAAAACATTGCATTGTTGGGCCTCCGGCTTCAGATTCATCCATACCATTTCGGATACGCTTGCACGGTCATCTACCTCTACCAGGACGCAGTAGCCTTGGGTCGGGGATGTACTGCCTTTCATTAGGGTCAACCGTGTTGAAATTACCCACAGCTTGAAATCCTACCATTTCACCAGTCCAGGTATTAAGAACAGACTCGTTCAAAAAATATGGTGAAACGAACGAGATGGCTGAAAGCCCGAGTTGCCCACAAGCAGCCAATACATGGGAGCAGGGCAGATGAAGCAATTTTGGTTTATTGCGTGTGCACTCACATGTTGGCCGGGCTTCATTTCCAATTCTCACCTCATGCGTTCTGAGCTGATTTCCGCAACCAAACTTGTCATAAGGTAAGCGTACCTCGAACCTCCTTTCTTGATTTCCTATGGCCTGCACAGTGTGATTCCGAGCTTTCGCCATCTTTCTATCCATGTACTCCATAATCTTCTCACAGTAAGGTGTGTTCGGTTGTTTACGATATGCAAGTGAGCTTTCTGGCGTCTTTCTCTGAAATACTTGACTGTGCCCTAAAAAATACCCTCCACAATGGCTGTAAGTGGCAAGGCCCTATTTCCTCTCAGAACAAAGTTGTATGTTTCAGCCAGGTTGGTAGTCATAACAGCGTACCTGGCTCCATAAGTGTCGTGCAGCAAAGACCACCTCTCAAGAGGCTCGTGCTCTATCCACTGCTGAAATTTTTTAATCAACCTCCCAGTCTTTCTCCTAACACCAGGCGGATCAAATCCTGGCAAGTCACAAAGCCCAACAGGTACATCCTCAGCTGGTGGAGGTCCGGTTGCTAGCTGTTGCGCCACAAGTTGCACATGTGCTGCTACTGCAACATTTCGTGCAGCTCTCCTCTGCCTAACATGCCGGTTAGTGAACTCATCAAGCTTACCACGTATGAAAGTGTATTTCCAGAATTGATTCTGCTTGCATAGTTTTTTGAATAGATTCATCAAAGCCTTATCTCGGAACTGTGAGAAAAAATTGGCCCCCAAATGGCGCATGCACCAACGACTCTGCAGGTCTAGCCATGGCGTTTGTTCCTCAGCCACAGGGTTTGTGAGTGCCTTGATGATACGTCTCCAACGTATCTATAATTTCTTATGTTCCATGCTAGTTTTATGTCAATACCTACATGTTTTATTTACACTTTATAGTATTTTTATGCATTTTCTGGGACTAAACTATTAACAAGATGCCACAGTGCCAGTCCCTGTTTTCTGCTGTTTTTGGTTTCAGAAAAGTTGTTCTGGAAACTTCCTCGGAATCGGACGAAACAAAAGCCCACATGCCTATTTTGCACGGAGTGTTCCAGAAGTCCGAAGAGGAGACGAAGAAGGCCAGCAGGGGGCCCTCCCCATGGGCCGGCGCGGTGGGGCCCATGGCCGCACCACCATGTGGGGAGGGAGCCCCCTGGCTCCCCCGACGCTACCCCTTCGCCTATTTATTCCATTGTTCGCGAAAACCCTAGCACCGAGAGCCAAAATTCCAGAAAAGTTTCAGAGACGCCGCCGCCGTCAACCCTAACTCGGGGGGTTCAGAAGATCTCCTCGGCACCCTGCCGGAGAGGGGAATCATCACCGGAGGGCTCTACATCACCATGCCCGCCTCCGGACAGATGCGTGAGTAGTTCATCCTTGGACTACGGGTCCATAGCAGTAGCTAGATGGTTGTCTTCTCCACTTGTGCTATCATGTTTAGATCTTGTGAGCTGCCTATCATGATCAAGATCATCTATTTGTAATGCTACATGTTGTGTTTGTTGGGATCCGATGAATATGGAATACTATGTCAAGTTGATTATTGATCTATTATATATGTGTTGTTTATGATCTTGCATGCTCTCCGTTGCTAGTAGAGGCTCTGGCCAAGTTGATACTTGTAACTCCAAGAGGGGGTATTTATGCTAGATAGTGGGTTCATGCCTCCATTTAATCTGGGACAGTGACAGAAAGTTCTAAGGTTGTGGATGTGCTGTTGCCACTAGGGATAAAACATCAATGCTTTGTCTAAGGATACTTGTGTTGTTTACATTACGCACCGTACTTAATGCAATTGTCTGTTGCTTGCAACTTAATACTGGAAGGGGTGCGGATGCTAACCTGAAGGTGGACTTTTTAGGCATAGATGCATGCTGGATGGCGGTCTATGTTCTTTGTCGTAATGCCCTATGTAAAACTCATAGTAGTCATCATGATATGTATGTGCATTGTTATGCCTTCTCTATTTGTCAATTACCCAACTGTAATTTGTTTACCCAGCATGTTATTTATCTTTATGGAGAGACACCACTAGTGAACTGTGGACCCCGGTCCATTCTTTTACATCTGAAATACAATCTACTGCAATCACCGTTCTTTTACATTCTCTGCAAACAAACATCATTTTCCACACTATACGCCTAATCCTTTGTTTTCAGCAAGCCGGTGAGATTGACAACCTCACTGTTAAGTTGGGGCAAAGTATTTTGATTGTGTTGTGCAGGTTCCACGTTGGCACCGGAATCCCTGGTGTTGCGCCGCACTACACTCCTTCACCAACACCTTCAAAGCAACTTCGATTTCCTACTGGTTCGATTAAACCTTGGTTTCTTACTGAGGGAAAACTTGCTGCTGCACTCATCATACCTTCCTCTTGGGGTTCCCAACTGACGTGTGACTTTACACGCATCAAGCACTTTTTCTGGCGCCGTTGCCGGGGAAACCGAATTGCTTTTGCAAGGGGAGTCTCTCACACCCAATCTCTTTACTTTGTTTTTTGTCTTGCTTTATTTTATTTTCTGTCTTGTTTGCTTTCTTTATATCAAAAACACAAAAAAATTAGTTACTTGTTTTACTTTATTTATTTCGGTTTTTGCTTTGTTTATTTTAATTATTACTAAAATGAGTAGTCCTGAAGTTGAAGTTCGTTCGTTTAAGAAACAAGGTGGAGAAAGTTTTAAAGATGCTTGGTATAGAATTAGTGATGCTCATCATAGGTGTACTAAGAAACATTCCACTACAATCCTCCTTAGAATTTTTATGTTGGTATCTCTAGCTGGAATTGGTATGTTCTTGATACTCTTACAGGGGGTAATTTCCTAGATACTCCTGCTTTAGAAGCTAGTTACATCATTGAGAGTCTAGTTGGAATACCACCTGTTAATGAAACTAAAATTGAAATCTCTCTTGAGGGTGTCATGAAAAAGTTGGAGGCCATAGAGAAAAATCTTCCAAGTGTTGAGATTAAATTGGGAATATTACTTGATAATATTGATAAACTTGATAAATCCCTGGGAGGAATTAATGAAAGAATTGCTGTTTTAGAAACTTGTGCTATCCATGATAATCAAACCCATAGGATTGGTGAACTTGAAGAAGCTATGGGAACCTTGGGTTCAACTTTTTCTTCTCTTAAGTTTAAGGAGAAAGCTTATGTGGGTAAAGAGCAAAAGTTCATGTATGTCCCTAAGATGCCAAAGCCAAAGACTCATTATGAGCTTAAAATTGATAAAACCCTTAGTACAACTATGGAAAATTTAGATAATGAAGCATCTAAGATACCTTTTGTGACGAGTTGTGTTTTTAAGGAAAATTATGATATTGATGCTTCTTCTCTTGATGTCACTTGATTTTCACTTTCTGCGCCTAGCTGAAAGGCGTTAAAGAAAAGCGCTTATGGGAGACAACCCATCTTTTTATTTTCTGTTATTTTTGCTTTTCTTTTTGTTTTGAGTCAAGGTAATGCCTACTACTGTAGCAATACCTTTGTATCTTTATTTTATTGCATTGTTGTGCCAAGTAAAGTCTTTGATAGAAAGTTGATACTAGATTTGGATTTCTGCGCAAAAACAGATTTTTTAGCTGTCACGAATTTGAGCTTTTCTCTCTGCAGAAAAATCTAAAAATCCTGAAAAAATTCATGAGTAATCCTCAGATATGTACGCAACTTTCATTCAACTGGAGCTTCTCCATCTGAGCATGTTAAGTGCCTCGAAAAAATTCGTCTTTACGGACTGTTCTGTTTTTGACAGATTCTGCCTTTTATTTCGCATTGCCTCTTTTACTGTGTTTGAGTGGATTTCTTTGCTCCATTAAATTTCAGTAGCTTTGGGTAATGTCCAGAAGTGTTAGGAATGATTGTGTCCTTGCTGAACATGTGAATTTTTGATTATGCACTAACCCTCTAATGAAAATTACTTAGAGTTTGGTGTGAAGGAAGTTTTCAAGGATCAAGAGAGGAGGATGATACAATATGATCAAGAAGAGTGAAAAGTCTAAGCTTGGGGATGCCCCCGTGGTTCATCCCTGCATATTCCAAGAAGACTCAAGCGTCTAAGCTTGGGGATGCCCAAGGCATCCCCTTCTTCATCAACAACTTATCAGGTCACCTCTAGTGAAACTATATTTTAATTCCGTCACATCTTATGTGCTTTACTTGGAGCGTCTGTGTGCTTTTATTTTTGCTTTGTTATTTTCGTTTTCGGAATAAATCGGATCCTAGCATGCTTGTGTGGGAGAGAGACACGCTCCGCTTTTTCATTTGAACACTTGTGTTCTTCGTTTTTTATTTAATGTTCATGGCGAAAGCTGAAAGCCTCAGCATTTATTTTTCATGTTCATGGCGAAAGCTGAAAGCCTCAGCATTTATTTTTCATGTTTATGGCGAAAGCTGAAAGACTCAGCACTTATTGTTTATGTTTATGGCGAAAGCTGAAAGCCTCAGCATTGATTGTTATTTGGTTGGAAACAGAAAATGCTTCATGTGGTAGTTGGTATATTGTCTTGAATAATTTGATGCTTGGCAATTGTTTTGAGCTCTCAAGTAGATCATGTTTAAGCTCTTGCATCATGTAGTTTAAGCCTATTAGTGGAGAACTACCGTAGAGCTTGTTGAGATTTGGTTTGCATGATTGGTCTCTCTAAGGTCTAGATATTTTCTGGTAAAAGTGTTTGAGTAGACAGTGTAGAGTCTTATAATACTTGCAATATGTTTTTATGTAAGTCTTGCTGTACCGGTTTATACTTGTGTTTGCTTCAAACAAGCTTGCTAGCCTAAACCTTGTACTGAGAGGGAATGCTTCTCGTGCATCCAAAACCTTGAGCCAAAACCTATGCCATTTGTGTCCACCATAACTACCTATTATGTGGTATTTTCTGCCATTCCAAGTAAATACTTCATGTGCTACCTTTAAACAATTCAAAAGTTATTATCTCTTATTTGTGTCAATGTTTTATAGCTCATGAGGAAGTATGTGGTGTTTTTATCTTTCAACCTTGTCATTTACTCCTGACAGACTTTCACCAATGGACTAGTGGCATATACATCCGCTTATCCAATAATTTTGCAAAAAGAGCTGGCAACGGGGTGCCCAGCCCCAATTAATTACAACTTTCATTAATAATTCTCTTCACATGTTTTGCCCTGATTTATCAGTAAGCAACTTAATTTGCAATAGACACTCCTCCATGGTATGTGAAATGTTGGAAGGCACCCGAGGATTCGGTTAGCCATGGCTTGTGAAAGCAAAGGTTGGGAGGAGTGTCATCTATAACCAAACTAAAATACATGTGTAAACAAAAGAGAAAAGGGATGATCTGCCTTGCTGGTAGAAATAACGTCCTTTATGGGAGCCGCTCTTGAAAGTCTGGTTGACAAGGGGGTTAGAGTACCCACTACCATTCGTTGACAACAACAAACACCTCTCAAAACTTTATTTTTATGCTCTCTATATGATTTCAAAAACTTGAAAAGCTCTAGCACATGATTTAATCCCTGCTTCCCTCTGCGAAGGGCCTTTCTTTTACTTTATGTTGAGTCAGTTTACCTACTCCTTTCTATCTTAGAAGCAAACACTTGTGTCTACTTTGTGTGCATTGATTCTTACATGCTTGCTTATTGCACTTATTATATTACTTTGTGTTGACAATTATCCATGAGATATGCATGTTGAAAGTTGAAAGCAATTGCTGAAACTTAAATCTTCCTTTGTGTTGCTTCAAAACCTTTTGTTTAGAATCTATTGCTTTATGAGTTAACTCTTAGCAAAACTTTTTGATGCTTGTCTTGAAAGTACTATTCATGAAAAGTTTTTGCTTATATGATTCAGTCGTTTACTCATTATCTATTTTGTTAGCAAACTATAGACCATTGCCTTGAGTCACTTCATTCATCTCATATGCTTTACAATAGTATTGATCAAGATTATGTTGGTAGCATGTCACTTCAGAAATTATTCTTGTTATCGTTTACCTACTCGAGGACGAGTAGGAACTAAGCTTGGGGATGCTTGATACGTCTCCAACGTATCTATAATTTCTTATGTTCCATGCTAGTTTTATGTCAATACCTACATGTTTTATTTACACTTTATAGTATTTTTATGCATTTTCTGGGACTAACCTATTAACAAGATGCCACAGTGCCAGTCCCTGTTTTCTGCTGTTTTTGGTTTCAGAAAAGGTGTTCTGGAAACTTCCTCGGAATCGGACGAAACAAAAGCCCACATGCCTATTTTGCACGGAGTGTTCCAGAAGTCCGAAGAGGAGACGAAGAAGGCCAGCAGGGGGCCCTCCCCATGGGCCGGCGTGGTGGGGCCCATGGCCGCGCCACCATGTGGGGAGGGAGCCCCCTGGCTCCCCCGACGCTGCCCCTTCGCCTATTTATTCCATCGTTCGCGAAAACCCTAGCACCGAGAGCCAAAATTCCAGAAAAGTTCCAGAGACGCCGCCGCCGTCAACCCTAACTCGGGGGGTTCAGAAGATCTCCTCCGGCACCCTGCCGGAGAGGGGAATCATCACCGGAGGGCTCTACATCACCATGCCCGCCTCCGGACGATGCGTGAGTAGTTCATCCTTGGACTACGGGTCCATAGCAGTAACTAGATGGTTGTCTTCTCCACTTGTGCTATCATGTTTAGATCTTGTGAGCTGCCTATCATGATCAAGATCATCTATTTTAATGCTACATGTTGTGTTTGCTGGGATCTGATGAATATGGAATACTATGTCAAGTTGATTATTGATCTATTATATATGTGTTGTTTATGATCTTGCATGCTCTCCGTTGCTAGTAGAGGCTCTGGCCAAGTTGATACTTGTAACTCCAAGAGGGGGTATTTATGCTAGATAGTGGGTTCATGCCTCCATTTAATCTGGGACAGTGACAGAAAGTTCTAAGGTTGTGGATGTGCTGTTGCCACTAGGGATAAAACATCAATGCTTTGTCTAAGGATACTTGTGTTGTTTACATTACGCACCGTACTTAATGCAATTGTCTGTTGCTTGCAACTTAATACTGGAAGGGGTGCGGATGCTAACCTGAAGGTGGACTTTTTAGGCATAGATGCATGCTGGATGGCGGTCTATGTTCTTTGTCGTAATGCCCTAAGTAAAACTCATAGTAGTCATCATGATATGTATGTGCATTGTTATGCCTTCTCTATTTGTCAATTACCCAACTGTAATTTGTTTACCCAGCATGTTATTTATCTTTATGGAGAGACACCACTAGTGAACTGTGGACCCCGGTCCATTCTTTTACATCTGAAATACAACCTACTGCAATCACCATTCTTTTACATTCTCTGCAAACAAACATCATTTTCCACACTATACGCCTAATCCTTTGTTTTCAGCAAGCCGGTGAGATTGACAACCTCACTGTTAAGTTGGGGCAAAGTAATTTGATTGTGTTGTGCAGGTTCCACGTTGGCACCGGAATCCCTGGTGTTGCGCCGCACTACACTCCTTCACCAACACCTTCAAAGCAACTTCGATTTCCTACTGGTTCGATTAAACCTTGGTTTCTTACTGAGGGAAAACTTGCTGCTGCACTCATCATACCTTCCTCTTGGGGTTCCCAACTGACGTGTGACTTTACACGCATCACTTGACATCGTTCAGTATACCAGCATGGCGGTCATGAAGGATGCACACGTTCGGCTTATCTTTCACTACTGCAATTTTAAGCTGCCTGAAGAACCAAGTCCAACTTTCAGTGTTCTCGCTCTCCACAAAAGCAAATGCTAGTGGGACGATCTGATTGTTGCCGTCCTGACCAATGGCGGTCAAGATCTGTCCCCTATACTTGCCAGTAAGAAAAGTACCATCAACACAGATCACTGGTCGACAGTGAGTGAAAGCTTCTATGCATACATCGAAAGAGAAGAACACACGATGCAACACCTTCACGTTTGGAAACTCTGCCATCCAAAAGTGTTTGATGTCAACATATGTGCCTGGATTACGGGCCTGCAATGTGTGGAGGAGCGAACAACTGAGTCATATGAGTCTAGGAACGATCCGAATCTGTTCTCAAGTGCCATCTGCTTAGCCCTCCAAGCTTTGCCATAAGATATTTTGTACTTGAACCTGGTGAACACCTTATGCTGAATAGCCTTCGCTTCCATAGCTTTGCCCTGTTCTATTTCTGAGTATAGCAACCGAGCTATAAGCATCGACGAAATGTTACGATGATCTTGAGGAATACAGTCAATTCTACATGTGTGCTGTACTACGTCGCTCACTTTCCAGTTTATGGCGAACTGAGGACGATAACCGTGCACCCTTCCAGGACAGCCTGCAACCTCACATTCCATTGTCAGATATTTTTTTACTTGACACCTTGGTTTTGAATGTCTTGCATGTCGACATTGCCCACTTAATGATTGCGTCTTGCAAATGTTGCTTGTCGGGATATAGAGCACCCACAGCAACCTGGTTCTGATGGTATTCCCAGGCAGAATCATGACCATCGTTCACTGTCATTGACGAAGAGAAGTCATGACTCCATGACGCAGGATTAGGCACCACTTGTTCGTCATCCGACTCGTCGGAATCATCACCATAAGCACTATCACCATCTTCATCTTCCTCTTCCATCATTTGTCGGAATTCCTCGTCTGCAGCTTCCTCAACACCATCCTCATCTGCTACTTCTGCCTGACTGTTTTGACCAGATTCGTAACCACCACCTCCAACATCTTCCTGATTATAGTCATGTCCAGATAAATGCATCTCCTAACTACTCTGGCCAGGATTGTGCCCTCCCTCGCCTTCATGAGGAATCACCTCCTTCGCCACAGGTATCAGTAAGGCGA
The DNA here is from genome assembly GCA_947311845.1 of Poa pratensis. Taxonomy (NCBI): domain Eukaryota; kingdom Viridiplantae; phylum Streptophyta; class Magnoliopsida; order Poales; family Poaceae; genus Poa; species Poa pratensis. The sequence goes on along the minus strand of CAMZMU010000058.1, from coordinate 55,470,223 downwards.
TAGGGGTACATCCCCTGCTTTCGCAGCCTTGCAACCATCGCACCATCTGAGAGGTCCGATCTATCGGCCTCAGATAAAAAAACACCGGTGACCTTGACTTCGTCCACAGCGCATGCACACTCGACGGTGTCTGTTACAGTATTAAGCCCTAAACATGCTGCCAACCAATCTTTCAGCTGACTTATGGACCATGTTTCAGGGGCGTTCAGTTCCAACTCTGACCATCGGAACTGACCCAAATCAGCTCTCAACTCATTTATTACAACTGTGCCAGGACCGTAGTAAAACTAACATTTCACTAAATTACTCATCTCGACAACCTAAAAATGTGACACCAAATTACTGTTATAACCGGAACAACTATATACTTAATTATTACTAGCGGAACAACTATATACTTAACAATAATGCATACATAATTACTGTTAACCCTAATTAGCCAAAAAACTCATACCCTTGAAGCGTGGCTTGATTCAATGGAGTAGCACCACCACCACCACCTTGGCCGGAGCAGCAGAACCACCACCAGCACGTCTTCCACGAGCTACACCAACCTCCTCCACATCTCCACCATTGCTCCAAAAAAGCACCACAAAATCACACCCACAACCTAACCCATCTGTAGATCGGAGTTTCCCTAACTCTCTAACAGCTGTAGGCTTAAGATTTATTGGCTGGATGGAGAAATCACCAGGGGAGGGAAGAAATCGCCATGGATATTTTTGTTTCGGTGAGCAAGAAGAAAGAAGAAAGAGAGAGCGAGGAGGAAGAAGAAGCCCGACGCCCGTGCGTATCCAGCGACTAATCGGCTTAGCCAAGGCCGATAAGCCTGTCGGCTTCGACGTGGCCGACTGTAGGCCACCCGTGACCCGATAGGGCTGTCGGCCGCAGGTCTGGCCCGCCACGCCACCTTCTCGGCTTAGCCAAGGCGATAGGCCCTAATCGGCTTAGCCCAGGCCGACATGCCGTAATCGGCTTAGCCCAGGCCGAGGCCGTATTATTTATGAAATTTCGTCGATTTGCGTAATATTTTTTGAAATTTATTAAAAAAATGTATTATTAAAAAAAATTAGCTAGGAAGACTACTTTTGTGGATTGGTTCTGTCCAGCAGATGTTTCCTACATGAACAGATGTATATATGAATAACATGTAATAAATGTGGCAGTAGTATAGATATGAGAAATCATTGAAGATAAATACTTACAATCTCATGATGGCCATAATGCTGTCGGGCATGTCTGTGGCCTGCACAATGCAACGAAAATCCGACCACGTGATCATGAACTCGCGGCGATTTGGGACATCGATCGGTTTGTACCTAACAATAATTCCCTTGGTTTTACACGTCTTGGAATCTGTCCCATAGAGCGACATCAGAAATTGTAAGTCAGGGGGAGTTTGCACCTAAAATGTAAGTGCCGCGCCTCCGAACAAATTCTTTTTCACCAGTGCATTATTACTAGGTAGGGCAATATCGGGTAACACGCTAGTAGGGGGAATTTCCTTGGGCTCTTTATCAGTTGGTCCTTTTATTTCAATCGGTCGTTCGTCATGTACAGATGATCTCGTGGGGGGATTTTCTTTGGGCTCTTCTTCATGATCTTCCGGTTCATGTGATCCCGTTAGCTTGAAGTGGGTAAAGAACTGGGACGTTTATGCTGGGGAGGGTTGCTTCTTAGTTGGCTTTGGATTGTCAATAATGCTGGGACACTAAATGAATGTGCCTTTCGCCTGGAAGAGAGTGGTGATTTCTTCATTCCGGGGCTCGAGGAGAAGGAACCCCTTGAACGGCTCGTGGACGTCATCGACATTAACCCTAGCATATCCATCAAGAATAGGAGTATTGTGCAACATCTGCATTTGGCTTGCAGCTGGAAACAATTGGCCCCACGCAGCCTCCACGAGAGTTCCCGATGCTGCGAGCCTAACTCCTAGCCGCAGTTAGTTGGAACCTACATGAGAAGTGATCAAGTTAGGATGTCATAATTACATGCGTGCTTCATGATCAATTCACGGGTCGGGTTTATGTACCTGTTGGAGATCGCACGCAACGATCGCATTAGTGAATTCTCGTAACCACCCCTACTGAGGCTGGGTAGACGTGGTGAGGCCGTGCCCTCTTTCCCGATCTCTGCTCATCAGTCTGGCAAAATTTCTTCTTCAATAGATTGGCGCAACTCTTGTTCAGCGATCTCTTGCTTAGCTCTCTTCCATGCTCGCTTGTCCTCTTTAGTACGGTCCCGGCCATATTTCCAGGGCGCGTAGCAACCTACAGCCCTCGTGCGACCAGTGTGCTCTGCGGTTGATACGTCTCAAACGTATCTATAATTTTTGATGTTCTATGTTGTTATTATACCATATGCTACATGTTTTGTTTACACTTTATAGCATTTTTATGCAGTTTCTGGGACTAACCTATTAACAAGATGTAAGTGTCGGTTCCTGTTTTCTGCTGTTTTTCTCTTTCAGAAAAGCTAGTCGCAAAATATTCTCGGAATTGGACGAAATTAAACGTGTGCAAATAATACATCGGAAGACTCCAGAAGCCCAAAGGGGAGGAGGAGGTGACCCAGGAGGCGGCCACGCCACCCTAGGGCGCGGCCCACCCCCCAGGCGCGTCCTAGCCTGGCGTGGGCCCCTCGGGTGGCCTCCGACGCCCCCTTTCGCCTATTTATTCCTGATGCCCCGAAAAACCTAAACACCCGATCCTCCATCCACGAAACATCCAGACGCCACCGCCGCGTCAACCCTAGATCGGGTTGGTTCTGAAGCTCTTCCCGGCACCCTGCCGGAGAGGGGAATCATCACCGGAGGGCTCTACATCGCCATGCCTGCCTCCGGAGTGATGCGTGAGTAGTTCATCCTTGGACTACGGGTCCATAGCAGTAGCTAGATGTTAGTATCTCCACTTTTTGCTATCATGTTTAGATCTTGTGAGCTGCCCTACATGATCAAGATCATCTATATGTAATGCTACATGTTGTGTTTGCTGGGATCCGATGAATATTGATACTATGAGCAAGTTGTTTACCTATATTTGTGTTTATGATGTTTATGTCCTTGCATGCTCTCCGTTGCTAGTAGATGCTTTGGTCAAGTAGATGCTTGTAACTCCAAGAGGGGATATTTATGCTCGATAGTTGGTTCATGCCTCCAGAAACCAGCGCTCGAGTGACAGAAACATGCACGGTTGTGGATGTGCTGTTGGCACTAGGGATAAAACAGCGATGAATTGTCTATATGTCTTTTGCATTGTTTACATTACGCACTTTACTTAATGCAGTGATCTGTTGCTTGCAACTTAATACTGAAGGGGATGCGGATGCTACCCTAAAGGTGGACTATTTAGGCATAGATGCGCTGGAAAGCAAGTCTACGTACTTTGACGTAATGCCCTATAAATATCATAGTAATCATCTTGTCATATATTGCATTCACTACAAGAATCCCTCTATTCTGTGACGGATTCTTTGCCACGGTTCTCGTATCCGTGGCAGATCTCAACATTTTTTGACGCCCTCGGTATTTCCCGTCACGGATCCATTGGAGGCCCGCCCGGCCCTGAAAAAATGGGACGAAAAGGCCCAAACCGTCACGGATCGCAAGGGGCCTTCCATCACAATCTATTTGGCGGGCCGAAGGGACGAACCCACCTAGAAACCGTCACAGGTCACTGGGCTTCGGCAGCCGACAACCATGGACCCCAGCCAACACGCACGTACAACTCTGTCCGCCTCGCTGTTAGACCTGGACCCACACTTTTCCCACACCAGTCCAAGAGATGTTGCAGACGGACCCACATGTCAGGCCGACAAGCCCTCTGTGCCGCACGTGTACTGGAACACTCCAGATGGGGACTACCTGTCAGTAGGGCAACTAATATTTTAAGCACGTTCACTTGCACGTTTCGACGGGCGGACCCACGTATCAGTACCGGGGCCCGCGCTTCATTTTATTTAATATATATATACATTACGGAAAATAATTTGTATTATTAAAAATATAAGAAAATATATAAATAAATTATCAGATGGGACAATATTTTCTTCAAGTTATATATAAATTGTAATAAAATATATATTCTGAATTATAAAAATTTAAATTATTTCGATATCTGGGACTCAAATTTTAAAAAGTTGAATTTATTCCGAATTGTAATAATCATATTCACGCACGTGTGCTTCCACGTGTCCAGCATAGCGGAGATTGGGCCAAATCATTGGGCATTAGTGGGCTGAAGCAGCAAAATAAGAAGCTTTGGCCCAGATTTACCCTCGTTTGTTAAGATCAAATGGCCCTTGTCATCTCCAGCGAGTTTGGGCCATATTCTGAGCGGACGTGCAAGCTTCCGCTTGTCTATCCTAACATAGCTTGGCTCATATTAGTGTGCCTAAGTGGCTGCAGATTCGGAATAACTAAGTTTGGGCCAATTTATTCGCGCTGGTGCTCTTCCAAGGGCCATCATAGTCAAGGCTGGCCAGAACATTAGGAATAGGTGGGATGAAGCTGCAAAGTGGAAACTGGGCCAGATCATTGGGGGTAAATGGACTAAAACTACAAAATAATCCAGCTTCGGACCGATTCTGAGCGGGTATAGGCCCGATCATTTGTGGGGTGGAGAGAATAGGCCATATTCTCAGGCCTACTAAAATTTATACATTTCTTAATCATTTTATTTTATTGTAAAAATCCCAAATATTGTACGGAAAATTAATTTCAGAAATATTACGCCCATATCCTGGTCTGGGGAAGGCGAAGTACTGCCATGTTGCCAGTTCCCCTGCTTGGGTCCCATATGTCCATCTCTGCCTACTGTATTGGCCAGATTCTAAAGAGAGGAATAAATGGGCCATGGAGCAGTTTCTTTACGGAAAAATCATTTAAGGTTTGGGGCAGGCCGAGCCCGTATAGGCAAATAGTTTTTTACTGAGGCCTAGAAAGACGGAGCGACAGAACTTCAAGATTGTGTTGGTGGATGCATGGCAAGTTGGCAACCCGAAGCAACTGATGTGTACATTTCGTTATGGAGTTTTCTCGTTCCGTCAGATACCCAATAAACACACCGGCCTCCCACCTTGAGGGCGAAAGAGATGGCAAGTTCCCCAGACAGTACAACCCGAACGAAAGCTACACCAACCGTCTTCAGATGATACGGTGAATAGATTGCAGTTTATTTATTCAGCTGGAACAACAGTACATGCATCTACATACATCATGTAAAATACAAGATCCACAAACAAAAACAACATGCAGAATATTACCTTACGATGCATTACAAATAAGATCAAGTCATCACATTCACAGTACAACTCTAGTACAACCTGATTAGTACGCACAAGTCTTTCTTTATACAGATAATGCTTCAGGAAATTATGACTGTAATCAATTGAAAAGTACTGAAAGCACAATAAATCAGCGATCAGCAGTTAACGGTATGATGATTGTTGAAACGAGATATATAAAGAAAGTAAATGTTCTTACCATTTTGCCTTTCGCCTTATCGACTGTAGACTCAGTCATCTTGCAGACATAGAAAGGTATGTCAGGTTTGACCCTGGAGACTTGTTTCTTGAGAAAATTCCACCTTCTAGCTGATAAAATCACATAGTTGCCTTAAAAGATGTACCTTTCAAACCCTTATGTCCGCTGATTAGAAGGACCTACATGAAAGAAAAAGAAATTTAGAGAATACATTGTTGCATACACGATGCAATGTTACAATCCAAATATAACATTACCCCTTGCTGCTACAATGGGTTCGGGTTCGTCATCGCTTCCATATTCAGATCGGCCACTGTAGCAGATTCCATCATCGCTTCCAGATTAGATCGGCCACTGTAGCAGTTTTTTTTTTTAGAGAGTACGCAAACGCGTACCGTACTTTTATAGAAGGCAGAAATAGGTTACATCCTTATTTTCCTTGCGTACAAGAAAAACAGAGGGAAAGAGATACTCCAAAACTCCCGAAAAAACGCACACCTAACTTCTCACGTTATCAGTTGGGCCTCCCTCCGCTATCTGCCGCACAGCGCGTAGCATCCTCGTTTCGTCCAGCACAAGCGATGCTACGCGGGCCGGCTGAAATTGGTGCTGAGTGTTACCGTGCTCCCTCGCATTGCGCTGCTTCCACAGAAACCACAGCCCCGTGCAGATGAGGCTGTCGACTGCTTTTTTCTTCCTCCTGTCTCGATGTCTGTCGCGCTGCTCGCTCCACCATTGCTCCAATCGTCTGGTCCACTCTAGGCGCCGCCGCTTCCATCTCCAAGCCCTGGAAGCAGCGATGCCACATTTCCCCGCGAAGACGCACTGAACAAGGACATGTTCGGCTGTGCCTTCCTCCTGCAGGCAGACGAAGCAGGCAGATGTGTTCGCCCGCAATCCGTGCCTGCATTTTCTGTCCGAGGTCCAGATCCTATGTTGGATTGCTAGGCAGGTAAACAACTTGCTCTTCGGCGTCGCCCTACTCCGCCAGATTGGTTCCGCCATTGGAAATTTTTGATCCCCTCTTGCATCAGCATCTTGTAGGTTGAGCTGACCGAGAAGGTCCCTGTGGGAGTCCAAGGCCAGATGAACTCGTCCACTGCGTCGGCGTTCCTCGGCGCTTGAGACACCGCCAGCCACAGGAGGATGTATCTCGCGCGGCTTCGCCCTGCACTTCTCCTACCACATCTGAGATCCACATGTGATTTTGCAATCCCTGCTTGACTGTTCTGTGATTGCGGTTCCTAGTACTGACCATCCCCGTCAGGGCCGGCGCAATGTCTACCGCCCTCCGACCATCGATCCACTTGTCTCTCCAGAGCAGGAGTTTCGCACCATCACCAGGTGAGATTCGCACCAAGCTGTCGAACACATCTCGAGCATCCGAGTCGCGCAGCATAGGAAGCCCTTGCCACGGCCTAGAAGGATCCGTGGCCATTCCCACCGCACCCGCATTGCGAGTCCATGTAATCTCATATCCTTTACTCCGAGACCTCCATACTCCTCCGGCTTGCAGATTCTATTCCATGCTACCAGGCACTGCCCGCCGTTTGCTCTGTCTTTTGCTGCCCAGAAAAATCCACGCATGCACTTCTCTGCTTCCTCAATGAGCCAGACAGGTGCCTCCGCGACAAGCAAATTGTAAATTGGCCTTGCCGCCATGACAGATTTCACCAACACCAAGCGCCCTGGTCGTGCAATCATGCCGCGCTGCCACGCCGGGACAATGTTGACCGTGGCATCAAGAATCGGTTGCCACTCCGCCCGTGTGAGAGGGCATAGAGCTAACTGTAATCCCAGGTAGCGGATCGGAAACGGTAGAATCCTGCAATTCAGCGCTCCCCCACAACTTCTTGCTCCTGCTCCCCTCCACGAATGAGAGTTGCCGAGGATTTGGTGTAATTTACAACTAGGCCAGATGCTTGCCCAAAACTCTGCAGAATCTCCTTGACAGCCGTCACGTCCAACTCGTTTGGACTGATGAACATTACCACATCGTCCGCGTAGGCCGACACCCGTTGCGCCGGCGAGCAATTCGGAATTGGCGACAGCACCCCCGCCTCCACCGCGCGACAGACCAGGAGCGTGATTACCTCCATAGCTAGCACAAACAGTTGCGGATAGCGGGTCACCCTGCCGGAGTCCACGGGCGTGCCAGATCTTTCTCCCAGGTACTCCATTCACTAAAACTCGCGTGCTTGAGGTCCGAAGTGCAATTGCTACCCAATTCAACCATTCTTGAGGAAACCCCATCCTTCTCATCACCTCGAGCAGAAATCCCCACGAGAGTGAGTCAAACGCGCGTGAGATATCGAGCTTGAGCAGCACTCCCTTCTCCTTTCTTCTGTTTATCTTCCTCGCAATTTGCCGGACAAGTATGAAATTGTCATGAAGGCATCTCCCCTTTATGAACGCGGATTGGTTCGAGCTCACCAGCTGGTCCAATTTTGGCCGCAATCTGTTCGCGAGCACCTTGGTGAAGAGCTTGGCGAAGCTATGTACAAGGCTTATGGGTCTGTAGTCTCCGACTTCCTCCGCGTCGGGCTTCTTAGGAATGAGCGTGATAATGGCTCGATTGAGCTTTCCAAATGCCCTCCCGTCTCTGACATATAGCCCGAGGAACGCCGCCATGATCTCCGGCTTGATGGTGTGCCACGCTCGCTTATAGAATGCACCCACGAAACCTTCAGGACCCAGCGCCCTATCCGATGGGATGTCCTTTATTACCTCCCAAATCTCCTCTTCGGTGAAGATGTTACTTAGGTCCGCGAATTCATGCTGATCCATCCCAATAGCCGGCAGGTCGATAGTGCTATCTCTATTCTATACCTGTCCCAGCAAGTTTTGGTATGTTTGGAAGAAGATCTCTTCCTTCCTTCCTTGCTCCGTAATCAACTCATCTCCGTTTCTGATTGCAGGTCTAAAGGTTTTGGATCTCCTGCCATTAGCTACCGCATGGAGCAGCCTCGTGTTGGCGTCGCCATCTTTCAACCAGCGCATCCGCGATCTCTGGCGTGCCATCGTGCGCTCGAGAGCGACGAGAGCCCCAGGACAGTAAGTTTCAGAGACTTACGGAGCCACCACTCACCATCAGATAGGGGCCGATGCTCCTGGGCAGCATCCAGCATGTGGATTATTATGTTGGCAATGGCTAACTGAAGCTTTATGTTTCCGATTTTGCTGTCAGCCCAAGATTGCAGGTATTTCGCCAAGTTCCTGAAGCAGGCATCCAACCTCAAGAAGGCGTCCAACTGTAGCAGATTTCATCGTCGCTGTCATTGTGGTGACAGTCATGAGCAATGTTATGCTCCTCAGCACTGCTGGTGTCATTGATTTCTACATTCACTGGCATTGGAACCTGTAAATTGCATTGTAATGAATAAATTGTATGTAGAAATAATTTATATATGAACACTAGGCAAGACATATACAGTAGAAAAATTCAGAGCAGTATTAAATACATCATGGTAGCTCAGACACAGGGACGGAACATACACAGATAGTTGCAGGAGCAGCAACTCAACCAGAGGTGTAAATATGTAATGTGTTTAATGAGCAGTAAACTAACTAGAATATGGATAAGAAGTGCTAAATAAAGATGCCAAACCAAACAGGTGAAGGTCAATAAAACAAATGACTTTACAATGTTGCACATAGTAAAGAAACGCATCAGTAATGGTTGATGCAGGCCAGTTGGATTCATCGTCACCTGGTAATCACAACAAGTATCTCTTTGTAGTACTGATAAAATGATACCGGCCAGGACTAGCGCATGATATCTGCTCTTTCCTATAATTCCAACGGTTCTAGGAAGCAGAAATATGTGTTGGAAAATTCTACATGGTGCTCCAATAATCGCAAACAAATAATAAAATGCGTATGCCAGGAAATATCGTGGCTCCAACTGAAAATATTGAGCCATAAGCAGAGTACCGGATCTATCGACTCCCGAATCGAAGTAAGCTGCAGTTCAGAGTACCGGATCTAGCACCAAATCGAAGTGCATGCCGTCGTACTGCAGAAATAAGGGGATCGTACTAACAGATCTACAGGCCGACAAATGTTTCCAAGCAACCGTGCTAACCCTTAGCATGATCCAAAATAGGACTCATCCTATCCTAGGTTCCCAATACTGACCGCTAGTCAGGGGCGGATCTAGGGGGGTGCCATGTGTGCCATGGCACCGCCTCCCAAAATGCAAAACACTTTGTATTATAATGATAGTTAGTAGTCTAATTCTCCCAAAAAATTCTCTCTATACCTTGTGTAGTCAACCGTGGCACCCCCAAATTTACGCACCTAGATCCGCCACTGGCGCTAATGATGCCGCTGGATGTGTCCGGAGCTCAGCGGCGTTGTGTCCACTAAAGCGAGTGTGAATTAGCCGGCGGGCGGTTGTGGATGTGGACGGATTCCGATCTGGGGTTAGTCGAAGTGGGAAAAACTTGGTCACTAGAGTCTCGGCTCTGTGCGGGCCGGGTTGAGACTTGAGGACTCAGAGCGCACAGGGATACAATTACTAGAATATCCTTTACCCTCAGACCAAGTTCAGCTAGATTTTATGGGTCGAAGGGACATTTCTCTCCCTGCCGGCGCCATAAATTCTGGCCAAAAAACCTTTGTATTTTTATCCACAATTGTTATTTTACAAAATCCTGGCCAAAAAACCTCCTGCAACATCCTTGGTATAAATGTTCCCCCGCCATAAAGTTTTACAAAGCCTGAATACATGCAAATCCAAGACCACTTGCTAAATTTTTAGCAGGACTCCCAAAAATGGGCCCACAATATTTTTCTCTCAATGACAAGTGGGTCCGTGTGCTGTGTACGTGTATGATGAGTGTGTGCTGTTTACGTGTGTGCTGGGTGTGCGTGCGTATGTGCTGCAGGTAGTACCATTGTGTGCTGCGCGTGTATGCATGTGTGTTGCGTGTGCACGTGTAGGAATGTGTGTGTGTACGTGTACGCGCGTGTGTGTATGCGTGGTGTGCGTGTATTTGTAGATAAAAGCGATTCAAAGTTTCAAACGTCTCTTGGAACTGGTTCCATACGAT